>JAPDOI010000259.1:0-590000 GCA_029168955.1 Aplectana chamaeleonis
CGTCATGGAACGTCGTGAAGAAAGATGCTCGGGCTTCTGATGACGTCATCGGAACATCGTGAAAAAGTGCTGGAGCTTCTGATGACGTCATCGGAACAGTCAGTGGAAAAAGTGCTTCCGGGCTTCTGATGACGTCATCGGAACGTCGTGAAAAGTGCTTCGGGCTTCTGATGACGTCATCGGAACGTCGCAGTGCTTCGGGCTTCTTCGATACGTCATCGGGACGTCGTGAAAAAGTGCTTCGGGCTTCTGATGACGTCATCGGCCGTCGTGGAAAAGTGCTTCGGGCTTCTGATGACGTCATCGGAACGTCGTGGAAAGTGCTCCGGGCTTCTGATGACGTCATCGGAACATCGTGAAAAGTGCTTCGGGCTTCTGATGACGTCATCGGAACGTCGTGGAAAGTGCTTCGGGCTTCTGACGTCATCGGAACATCGTGAAAAAGTGCTTCGGGCTTCTGATGACGTCATCGGAACATCGTGAAAAGTGCTTCCGGGCTTCTGATGACGTCATCGGGACGTCGTGAAAAGTGCTCCGGGCTTCTGATGACGTCATCGGAACATCGTGAAAAGCGCTTCCGGGCTTCTGATGACGTCATCGGAACATCGTGAAAAAGTGCTTCCGGGCTTCTGATGACGTCATCGGGAACGTCGTGGAAAGTGCTCCGGGCTTCTGATGACGTCATCAGAACGCCATCGTGAAAGTGCTTCGGGCTTCTGATGACGTCATCGGAACGTCGTGGAAAGTGCTCCGGGCTTCTGATGACGTCATCGGAACATCGTGAAAGTGTCATCTGATGACGTCATCGGAACGTCGTGGAAAGTGCTCGGGCTCTCTGATGACGTCATCGGAACGTCGTGAAAAGTGCTCCGGGCTTCTGATGACGTCATCGGAACATCGTGAAAAAGTGCTTCCGGGCTTCTGATGACGTCATCGGAACGTCGTGGAAAGTGCTTCGGGCTTCTGATGACGTCATCGGAACATCGTGAAAAAGTGCTTCGGGCTTCTGATGACGTCATCGGAACGTCGTGAAAGTGCTTCCGGGCTTCTGATGACGTCATCGGGAACGTCGTGAAAGTGCTCCGGGCTTCTGATGACGTCATCGGAACATCGTGAAAAGTGCTTCGGGCTTCTGATGACGTCATCGGAACGTCGTGAAAAGTGCTTCCGGGCTTCTGATGACGTCATCGGACGTCGTGAAAAGTGCTTTGGCCTGACGCCGGAACGTGAAAGTATTGTCTGATGACGTCATCGGAACGTCGTGAAGTGCGCTCCGGGCTTCTGATGACGTCATCGGAACATCGTGAAAAGTGCTTCGGGCTTCTGATGACGTCATCGGAACGTCGTGGAAAGTGCTTCGGGCCTGATGACGTCATCGGAACGTCGTGGAAAGTGCTTCGGGCTTCTGATGACGTCATCGGGACGTCGTGGAAAGTGCTCCGGGGCTTCTGATGACGTCATCAGAACGCATCGTGAAAGTGGGCTTCGGGCTTCTGATGACGTCATCGGAACGTCGTGGAAGTGCTTCGGGCTTCTGATGACGTCATCGGAACATCGTGAAAGAAGTGCTTCCGGGCTTCTGATGACGTCATCGGAACGTCGTGGAAAGTGCTCCGGGCTTCTGATGACGTCATCGGAACGTCATTATGAAAAGTGTCTGTTCTGATGACGTCAATGAATCGTCGTGAAAAGTGCCCGGGCTTCTGATGACGTCATCGGAACGTCGTGAAAGTGCTTCGGGCTTCTGATGACGTCATCGGGACATCGTGAGAAGTGCTCCGGGCTTCTGATGACGTCATCGGAACATCGTGAAAAGTGCTTCGGGCTTCTGATGACGTCACCGGGACGTCCTGAAAAGTGCTCCGAGCTTCTGATGACGTCATCGGGACATCGTGAGAAGTGCTTCGGGCTTCTGTTGACGTCATCGGAACGTCGTGGAAAGTGCTTCGAGTTTCCGATGACGTCACCGGGACGTCCTGAAAAGTGCTCCGAGCTTCTGATGACGTCATCGGAACATCGTGAAAAGTGCTTCGGGCTTCTGATGTCGTCATCGGAACATCGTGAAAAGTGCTTCGGGCTTCTGATGACGTCATCGGAACGTCGTGAAAAGTGCTTCGAGTTTCTGATGACGTCATCGGGACGTCGTGAAAAGTGCTCCGGGCTTCTGATGACGTCATCGGGACGTCGTGAAAAGTGCTCCGGGCTTCTGATGACGTCATCGGAACGTCGTGGAAAGTGCTTCGGGCTTCTGATGACGTCATCGGAACATCGTTTAAAATGCTTCGGGCTTCTGATGACGTCATCGGAATGTCGTGGAAAGTGCTCCGGGCTTCTGATGGCGTCATCGGAACGTCGTGGAAAGTGCTTCGGGCTTCTGATGACGTCATCGGAACGTCGTGGAAAGTGCTCCGGGCTTCTGATGACGTCATCGGAACATCGTGAAAAGTGCTTCGGGCTTCTGATGACGTCATCGGAACGTCGTGGAAAGTGCTCCGGGCTTCTGATGACGTCATCGGAACATCGTGAAAGTGCTTCGGGCTCTGATGACGTCATCGGAACGTCGTGGAAAAGTGCTTCGGGCTTCTGATGACGTCATCGGAACATCGTGTGAAAGTTCTTCGGGCTTCTGATGACGGTATCGGGACGTCGTGAAAAGTGCGTCGGGCTTCTGATGACGTCATCGGAACGTCGTGGAAAGTGCTCCGGGCTTCTGATGACGTCATCGGAACATCCTGAAAAGTGCTCCGGGCTTCTGATGACGTCATCGAAACATCGCGAAAAGTGCGTCGGACTTCTGATGACGTCATTGGAACGTCGTGGAAAGTGCTCCGGGCTTCTGATGACGTCATCGGGACGTCGTGAAAAGTTCTTCGGGCTTCTGATGACGGTATCGGGACGTCGTGAAAAGTGCTCCGGGCTTCTGATGACGTCATCGGAACATCGTGAAAAGTGCTTCGGGCTTCTGATGACGTCATCGGAACATCGTGAAGAGTGCTTCGGGCTTCTGATGACGTCATCGGAACATCGTGAAAAGTGCTTCGGGCTTCTGATGACGTTATCGGAACGGCGTGGAAAGATGCTCCGGTCTTCTGATGACGCCATCGGAACATCGTGAAAAGTGCTTCGGGCTTCTGATGACGTCATCGGGACGTCGTGAGAAGTGCTCCGGGCTTCTCGTGACGTCATCGGGACGTCGTGAGAAGTGCTCCGGGCTTCTGATGACGTCATCGGAACATCGTGAAAAGTGCTTCGGGCTTCTGATGACGTCATCGGGACGTCGTGGAAAGTGCTCCGGGCTTCTGATGACGTCATCGGAACATCGTGGAAAGTGCTCCGGGCTTCTGATGACGTCATCGGAACATCGTGAAAAGTGCTTCGGGCTTGTGATGACGCCATCGGGACGTCGTGGAAAGTGCTCCGGGCTTCTGATGACGTCATCGGAACGTCGTGGAAAGTGCTCCGGGCTTCTGATGACGTCATCGGAACATCGTGAGAAGTGCTCCGGGCTTCTGATGACGTCATCGGAACATCGTGAAAAGTGCGTCGGGCTTCTGATGACGTCATCGGAACGTCGTGGAAAGTGCTCCGGGCTTCTGATGACGTCATCGGAACATCGTGAAAAGTGCTTCGGGCTTCTGATGACGTCATCGGGACGTCGTGAAAAGTGCTCCGGGCTTCTGATGACGTCATCGGAACGTCGTTAAAAATGCTTCGGGCTTCTGATGACGTCATCGGAACGTCGTGGAAAGTGCTCCGGGCTTCTGATGACGTCATCGGAACGTCGTGGAAAGTGCTTCGGGCTTCTGATGACGTCATCGGGACGTCGTGAAAAGTGCTTCGGGCTTCTGATGACGTCATCGGAACGTCGTGGAAAGTGCTTCGGGCTTCTCGTGACGTCATCGGGACGTCGTGAGAAGTGCTCCGGGCTTCTGATGACGTCATCGGAACATCGTGAAAAGTGCTTCGGGCTTCTGATGACGTCATCGGAACGTCGTGAAAAGTGCTTCGGGCTTCTGATGACGTCATCGGAACGTCGTGGAAAGTGCTTCGGGCTTCTGATGACGTCATCGGAACGTCGTGGAAAGTGCTTCGGGCTTCTGATGACGTCATCGGGACGTCGTGAAAAGTGCTTCGGGCTTCTGATGACGTCATCGGAACGTCGTGGAAAGTGCTTCGGGCTTCTGATGACGTCATCGGAACATCGTGAAAAGTGCTTCGGGCTTCTGATGACGTCATCGGGACGTCGTGAAAAGTGCTCCGGGCTTCTGATGACGTCATCGGAACATCGTGAAAAGTGCTTCGGGCTTCTGATGACGTCATCGGAACATCGTGAAAAGTGCTTCGGGCTTCTGATGACGTCATCGGAACGTCGTGAAAAGTGCTTCGAGTTTCTGATGACGTCATCGGGACGTCGTGAAAAGTGCTCCGGGCTTCTGACGACGTCATCGGGACGTCGTGAAAAGTGCTTCGGGCTTCTCGTGACGTCATCGGAACGTCGTGAAAAGTGCTTCGGGCTTCTGATTACGTCATCGGAACATCGTGAAAAGTGCTTCGGGCTTCTGATGACGTCATCGGAACGTCGTGGAAAGTGCTCCGGGCTTCTGATGACGTCATCGGAACGTCGTGGAAAGTGCTTCGGGCTTCTGATGACGTCATCGGGACGTCGTGAAAAGTGCTCCGGGCTTCTGATGACGTCATCGGGACGTCGTGAAAAGTGCTTCGGGCTTCTGATGACGTCATCGGAACGTCGTGGAAAGTGCTTCGGGCTTCTGATGACGTCATCGGGACGTCGTGAAAAGTGCTTCGGGCTTCTGATGACGTCATCGGAACATCGTGAAAAGTGCTTCGGGCTTCTGATGACGTCATCGGAACATCGTGAAAAGTGCTTCGGGCTTCTGATGACGTCATCGGAACGTCGTGGAAAGTGCTCCGGGCTTCTGATGACGTCCTCGGAACGATCGTGAAAAGTGCTTCCGGGCTTCTGATGACGTCATCGGAACATCGTGAAAGTGCTTCCGGGCTTCTGATGACGTCATCGGAACATCGTGAAAAGTGCTTCGGGCTTCTGATGACGTCATCGGAACATCGTTAAAAATGCTTCGGGCTTCTGATGACGTCATCGGAACGTCGTGGAAAGTGCTTCGGGCTTCTCGTGACGTCATCGGGACGTCGTGAAAAGTGCTTCGGGCTTCTGATGACGTCATCGGAACGTCGTGGAAAGTGCTCCGGGCTTCTGATGACGTCATCGGAACATCGTGAAAAGTGCTCCGGGCTTCTGATGACGTCATCGGGACGTCGTGAAAAGTGCTCCGGGCTTCTGATGACGTCATCGGGACGTCGTGAAAAGTGCTTCGGGCTTCTCGTGACGTCATCGGAACGTCGTGAAAAGTGCTTCGGGCTTCTGAGGACGTCATCGGAACGTCGTGGAAAGTGCTTCGGGCTTCTGATTACGTCATCGGAACATCGTGAAAAGTGCTTCGGGCTTCTGATGACGTTATCGGGACGTCGCGAAAAGTGCTCCGGGCTTCTGATTACGTCATCGGAACATCGTGAAAAGTGCTTCGGGCTTCTGATGACGTCATCGGAACATCGTGAAAAGTGCTTCGGGCTTCTGATGACGTCATCGGAACGTCGTGGAAAGTGCTCCGGGCTTCTGATGACGTCATCGGAACATCGTGAAAAGTGCTTCGGGCTTCTGATGACGTCATCGGAACGTCGTGAAAAGTGCTCCGGGCTTCTGATGACGTCATCGGAAAATCGTGAAAAGTGCTCCGGGCTTCTGATGACGTCATCGGGACGTCGTGAAAAGTGCTCCGGGTTTCTGATGACGTCATCGGAACATCGTGAAAAGTGCTTCGGGCTTCTGATGACGTCATCGGAACGTCGTGAAAAGTGCTTCGGGCTTCTGATGACGTCATCGGAACGTCGTGAAAAGTGCTTCGGGCTTCTGATGACGTCATCGGGACGTCGTGAAAAGTGCTTCGGGCTTCTGATGACGTCATCGGGACGTCGTGAAGAGTGCTTCGGGCTTCTGATGACGTCATCGGGACGTCGTGGAAAGTGCTCCGGGCTTCTGATGACGTCATCGGAACATCGTTAAAAGTGCTCCGGGCTTCTGATGACGTCATCGGAACATCGTTAAAAGTGCTTCGGGCTTCTGATGACGTCATCGGGACGTCGTGAAAAGTGCTTCGGGCTTCTGATGACGTCATCGGGACGTCGTGGAAAGTGCTCCGGGCTTCTGATGACGTCATCGGGACGTCGTGAAAAGTGCTTCGGGCTTCTGATGACGTCATCGGGACGTCGTGAAAAGTGCTCCGGGCTTCTGATGACGTCATCGGAACATCGTGAAAAGTGCTTCGGGCTTCTGATGACGTCATCGGAACGTCGTGGAAAATGCTTCGGGCTTCTGATGACGTCATCGGAACGTCGTGAAAGTGCTTCGGGCTTCTGATGACGTCATCGGAACGTCGTGAAAAGTGCTTCGGGTTTCTGATGACGTCATCGGAATATCGTGGAAAGTGCTTCGGGCTTCTGATGACGTCATCAGGACGCCGTGAAAAGTGCTTCGGCCTTCTGATGCCGTCATCGAAACGTCGTGAAAAGTGCTGCGGGCTTCTGATGACGTCACCGAAACGTCGTGAAAAGTGCTCCGGGCTTCTGATGACGTCATCGAAACGTCGTGAAAAGTGCTCCGGGCTTCTGATGACGTCATCGGAACGTCGTGGAAAGTGCTTCGGGCTTCTGATGACGTCATCGGAACGTCGTTAAAAGTGCTTCGGGCTTCTGATGACGTCATCGGAACATCGTGAAAAGTGCTTCGGGCTTCTGATGACGTCATCGGAACGTCGTGGAAAGTGCTTCGGGCTTCTGATGACGTCATCGGAACGTCGTGGAAAGTGCTCCGGGCTTCTCATGACGTCATCGGAACGTCGTGGAAAGTGCTTCGGGCTTCTGATGACGTCATCGGAACGTCGTGAAGTGCTTCGGGCTTCTGATGACGTCATCAAACCGTCGTGAAAAGTGATTCGGGCTTCTGATCACGTCATCGGGACATCGTGAAAAGTGCTTCGGCCTTCTGATGACGTCATCGGGACATCGTGAAAAGTGCTTCGGGCTTCTCAGGAGGTCATCGGGACATCGTGAAAAGTGCTTCGGGCTTCTGATGACGTCATCGGAACGTCGTGGAAAGTGCTCCGGGCTTCTGATGACGTCATCGGAACGTCGTGAAAAGTGCATCGGGCTTCTGATGACGTCATCGGAACGTCGTGAAAAGTGCTTCGGGCTTCTGATGACGTCATCGGAACGTCGTGAAAAGTGCTTCGGGCTTCTGATGACGTCATCGGAACGTCGTGAAAAGTGCTTCGGGATTCTGCTGACGTTATCGGAACGTCGTGAAAAGTGCTTCGGCTTTCTGATGACGTCATCAAACCGGCGTGAAAAAGTGCTTCGGGCTTCTGATGACGTCATCGGAACATCGTGAAAAGTGCTTCGGGCTTCTGATGACGTCATCGGAACGTCGTGAAAAGTGCTTCGGGCTTCTGATGACGTCATCGGAACGTCGTGAAAAGTGCTTCGGGCTTCTGATGACGTCATCGGAACGTCGTGAAAAGTGCTTCGGGCTTCTGATGACGTCATCGGAACATCGTTAAAAGTGCTTCCGGGCTTCTGATGACGTCATCGGAACGTCGTGAAAAGTGCTTCCGGGCTTCTGATGACGTCATCGGAACGTCGTGAAAAGTGCTTCGAGTTCCTGATGACGTCATCGGGACGTCGTGAAAAGTGCTTCGGGCTTCTGATGACGTTATCGGGACGTCGCGAAAAGTGCTCCGGGCTTCTGATTACGTCATCGGAACATCGTGAAAAGTGCTTCGGGCTTCTGAGGACGTCATCGGAACGTCGTGGAAAGTGCTTCGGGCTTCTGATTACGTCATCGGAACATCGTGAAAAGTGCTTCGGGCTTCTCGTGACGTCATCGGAACGTCGTGAAAAGTGCTTCGGGCTTATGAGGACGGTATCGGGACGTCGTGAAAAGTGCTTCGGGCTTCTAATGACGTCATCGGGACGTCGTGAAAAGTTCTTCGGGCTTCTGATGACGTCATCGGAACGTCGTGAAAAGTGCTTCGGGCTTCTGATGACGTCATCGGAACGTCGTGAAAAGTGCTTCGGGCTTCTGATGACGTCATCGGGACGTCGTGGAAAGTGCTTCGGCCTTCTGATGAGGTCATCGGAACGTCGCGAAAAGTGCTTCGGGCTTCTTATGACGTCATCGGAACGTCGTGAGAAGTGCTTCGGGCTTCTGATGACGTCATCGGAACATCGCTAAAAGTGCTTCGGGCTTCTGATGACGTCATCGGGACGCCGTGAAAAGTGCTTCGAGTTTCTGATGACGTCATCGGAACATCGTTAAAAGTGTTTCGGGCTTCGGATGACGTCATCGGAACATCGTGGAAAGTGCTCCGGGCTTCTGATGACGTCATCGGAACGTCGTGGAAAGTGCTTCGGGCTTCTGATGACGTCATCGGAACGTCGTGGAAAGTGCTCCGGGCTTCTGATGACGTCATCGGAACATCGTGAAAAGTGCTTCGGGCTTCTGATGACGTCATCGGAACGTCGTGGAAAGTGCTTCGGGCTTCTGATGACGTCATCGGGACGTCGTGGAAAGTGCTTCGGGCTTCTGATGACGTCATCGGAACGTCGTGGAAAGTGCTTCGGGCTTCTGATGACGTCATCGGAACGTCGTGGAAAGTGCTTCGGGCTTCTGATGACGTCATCGGAACGTCGTGGAAAGTGCTCCGGGCTTCTGATGACGTCATCGGAACATCGTTAAAGGTGCTCCGGGCTTCTGATGACGTCATCGGAACGTCGTGGAAAGTGCTCCGGGCTTCTGATGACGTCATCGGAACATCGTGAAAAGTGCTTCGGGCTTCTGATGACGTCATCGGAACGTCGTGGAAAGTGCTCCGGGCTTCTGATGACGTCATCGGAACATCGTGAAAAGTGCTTCGGGCTTCTGATGACGTCATCGGAACGTCGTGGAAAGTGCTTCGGGCTTCTGATGACGTCATCGGAACGTCGTGGAAAGTGCTCCGGGCTTCTGATGACGTCATCGTGACGTCGTGAAAAGTGCACCGGGATTCTGATGACGTCATCGGAACATCGTGAAAAGTGCTTCGGGCTTCTAATGACGTCATCGTGACGTCGTGAGAAGTGCACCGGGCTTCTGATGACGTCATCGGAACATCGTTAAAAGTGCTTCGGGCTTCTGATGACGTCATCGGGACGTCGTGGAAAGTGCTTCGGGCTTCTGATGACGTCATCGGGACGTCGTGAAAAGTGCTTCGGGCTTCTGATGACGTCATCGGGACGTCGTGGAAAGTGCTTCGGGCTTCTGATGACGTCATCGGGACGTCGTGAAAAGTGCTCCGGGCTTCTGATGACGTCATCGGAACATCGTGAAAAGTGCTTCGGGCTTCTGATGACGTCATCGGAACGTCGTGGAAAATGCTTCGGGCTTCTGATGACGTCATCGGAACGTCGTGGAAAGTGCTCCGGGCTTCTGATGACGTCATCGGAACATCGTGAAAAGTGCTTCGGGCTTCTGATGACGTCATCGGAACGTCGTGGAAAGTGCTTCGGGCTTCTGATGACGTCATCGGAACGTCGTGGAAAGTGCTCCGGGCTTCTGATGACGTCATCGGAACATCGTGAAAAGTGCTTCGGGCTTCTGATGACGTCATCGGAACGTCGTGGAAAGTGCTTCGGGCTTCTGATGACGTCATCGGGACGTCGTGAAAAGTGCTTCGGGCTTCTGATGACGTCATCGGGACGTCGTGAAAAGTGCTCCGGGCTTCTGATGACGTCATCGGGACGTCGTGAAAAGTGCTTCGGGCTTCTGATGACGTCATCGGGACGTCGTGGAAAGTGCTCCGGGCTTCTGATGACGTCATCGGAACATCGTGAAAAGTGCTTCGGGCTTCTGATGACGTCATCGGAACGTCGCTGAAAGTGCTCCGGGCTTCTGATGACGTCATCGGAACATCGTGAAAAGTGCTTCGGGCTTCTGATGACGTCATCGGAACGTCGTGGAAAGTGCTTCGGGCTTCTGATGACGTCATCGGAACGTCGTGGAAAGTGCTTCGGGCTTCTGATGACGTCATCGGAACATCGTGAAAAGTGCTTCGGGCTTCTGATGACGTCATCGGAACGTCGTGAAAAGTGCTTCGGGCTTCTGATGACGTCATCGGAACGTCGTGAAAAGTGCTTCGGGCTTCTGATGACGTCATCGGAACGTCGTGAAAAGTGCTTCGGGCTTCTGATGACGTCATCGGAACGTCGTGGAAAGTGCTCCGGGCTTCTGATGACGTCATCGGAACATCGTGAAAAGTGCTTCGGGCTTCTGATGACGTCATCGGAACGTCGTGAAAAGTGCTTCGGGCTTCTGATGACGTCATCGGAACGTCGTGGAAAGTGCTCCGGGCTTCTGATGACGTCATCGGGACGTCGTGAAAAGTGCTTCGGGCTTCTGGTAACGCCATCGGAACGTCGTGGAAAGTGCTTCGGGCTTCTCGTGACGTCATCGGAACATCGAGAAAAGTGCTTCGGGCTTCTGATGACGTCATCGGAACGTCGTGAAAAGTGCTTCGGGCTTCTGGTAACGCCATCGGAACGTCGTGGAAAGTGCTTCGGGCTTCTCGTGACGTCATCGGAACATCGAGAAAAGTGCTTCGGGCTTCTGATGACGTCATCGGAACGTCGTGGAAAGTGCTCCGGGCTTCTGATGACGTCATCGGGACGTCGTGAAAAGTGCTTCGAGTTTCTGATGACGTCATCGGAACGTCGTGGAAAGTGCTCCGGGCTTCTGATGACGTCATCGGAACATCGTGAAAAGTGCTTCGGGCTTCTAATGACGTCATCGTGACGTCGTGAAAAGTGCACCGGGCTTCTGATGACGTCATCGGAACATCGTGAAAAGTGCTTCGGGCTTCTGATGACGTCATCGGGACGTCGTGAAAAGTGCTCCGGGCTTCTGATGACGTCATCGGAACATCGTGAAAAGTGCTTCGGGCTTCTGATGACGTCATCGGAACATCGTGAAAAGTGCTTCGGGCTTCTGATGACGTTATCGGGGCGTCGTGAAAAGTGCTTCGGGCTTCTGAGGACGGTATCGGGACGTCGTGAAAAGTGCTTCGAGCTTCTGACGACGTCATCGGGACGTCGTGAAAAGTGCGTCGGGCTTCTGATGACTTCATCGGAACGTCGTGGAAAGTGCTCCGGGCTTCTGATGACGTCATCGGAACATCGTGAAAAGTGCTCCGGGCTTCTGATGACGTCATCGGGACGTGGTGAAAAGTGCTTCGGGCTTCTCGTGACGTCATCGGAACGTCGTGGAAAGTGCTTCGGGCTTCTGATGACGTCATCGGAACGTCGTGGAAAGTGCTCCGGGCTTCTGATGACGTCATCGGAACATCGTGAAAAGTGCTCCGGGCTTCTGATGACGTCATCGGAACGTCGTGGAAAGTGCTCCGGGCTTCTGATGACGTCATCGGGACGTCGTGAAAAGTGCTCCGGGCTTCTGATGACGTCATCGGAACATCGTGAAAAGTGCTTCGGGCTTCTGATGACGTCATCGGAACGTCGTGGAAAGTGCTTCGGGCTTCTGATGACGTCATCGGAACGTCGTGAAAAGTGCTTCGGGCTTCTGATGACGTCATCGGAACGTCGTGGAAAGTGCTCCGGGCTTCTGATGACGTCATCGGAACATCGTGAAAAGTGCTTCGGGCTTCTGATGACGTCATCGGAACGTCGTGGAAAGTGCTCCGGGCTTCTGATGACGTCATCGGAACATCGTGAAAAGTGCTTCGGGCTTCTGATGACGTCATCGGAACATCGTGAAAAGTGCTTCGGGCTTCTGATGACGTCATCGGGACGTCGTGAAAAGTGCTCCGGGCTTCTGATGACGTCATCGGGACGTCGTGAAAAGTGCTTCGGGCTTCTGATGACGTCATCGGAACGTCGTGGAAAGTGCTTCGGGCTTCTGATGACGTCATCGGAACATCGTGAAAAGTGCTTCGGGCTTCTGATGACGTCATCGGAACGTCGTGGAAAGTGCTTCGGGCTTCTGATGACGTCATCGGGACGTCGTGAGAAGTGCTCCGGGCTTCTGATGACGTCATCGGAACATCGTGAAGAGTGCTTCGGGCTTCTGATGACGTCATCGGAACGTCGTGGAAAGTGCTCCGGGCTTCTGATGACGTCATCGGAACATCGTGAAAAGTGCTTCGGGCTTCTGATGACGTCATCGGAACGTCGTGGAAAGTGCTCCGGGCTTCTGATGACGTCATCGGAACATCGTGAAAAGTGCTTCGGGCTTCTGATGACGTCATCGGAACGTCGTGGAAAGTGCTTCGGGCTTCTGATGACGTCATCGGAACGTCGTGGAAAGTGCTCCGGGCTTCTGATGACGTCATCGGAACGTCGTGAAAAGTGCTTCGGGCTTCTGATGACGTCATCGGAACATCGTGAAAAGTGCTCCGGGCTTCTGATGACGTCATCGGAACGTCGTGGAAAGTGCTCCGGGCTTCTGATGACGTCATCGGAACATCGTGAAAAGTGCTTCGGGCTTCTGATGACGTCATCGGGACGTCGTGAAAAGTGCTCCGGGCTTCTGATGACGTCATCGGAACATCGTGAAAAGTGCTTCGGGCTTCTGATGACGTCATCGGAACGTCGTGGAAAGTGCTCCGGGCTTCTGATGACGTCATCGGGACGTCGTGAGAAGTGCTTGGCTTGATGACGTCATCGGACGTCGAAAAGTGCTCGGCTTCTGATGACGTCATCGGAACATCGTGGAAAAGTGCTTCGGGCTTCTGATGACGTCATCGGAACGTCGTGAAAGTGCTCCGGGCTTCTGATGACGTCATCGGAACATCGTGAAAAGTGCTTCGAGCTTCTGATGACGCCATCGGAACGTCGTGGAAAGTGCTCCGGGCTTCTGATGACGTCATCGGGACGTCGTGAGAAGTGCTCCGGGCTTCTGATGACGTCATCGGGACGTCGTGAAAAGTGCTTCGGGCTTCTCGTGACGTCATCGGAACGTCGTGAGAAGTGCTTCGGGCTTCTGATTACGTCATCGGAACATCGTGAAAAGTGCTTCGGGCTTCTGATGACGTTATCGGAACGTCGTGAAAAGTGCTTCGGGCTTCTAATGACGTCATCGGGACGTCGTGAAAAGTTCTTCGGGCTTCTGATGACGTCATCGGAACGTCGTGAAAAGTGCTCCGGGCTTCTGATGACGTCATCGGAACATCCTGAAAAGTGCTCCGGGCTTCTGATGACGTCATCGAAACATCGCGAAAAGTGCGTCGGACTTCTGATGACGTCATTGGAACGTCGTGGAAAGTGCTCCGGGCTTCTGATGACGTCATCGGAACATCGTGAAAAGTGCTCCGGGCTTCTGATGACGTCATCGGAACGTCGTGGAAAGTGCTCCGGGCTTCTGATGACGTCATCGGGACGTCGTGAAAAGTGCTCCGGGCTTCTGACGACGTCATCGGGACGTCGTGAAAAGTGCTTCGGGCTTCTCGTGACGTCATCGGAACGTCGTGAAAAGTGCTTCGGGCTTCTGATTACGTCATCGGAACATCGTGAAAAGTGCTTCGGGCTTCTGATGACGTCATCGGAACGTCGTGAAAAGTGCTCCGGGCTTCTGATGACGTCATCGGAACATCGTTAAAAATACTTCGGGCTTCTGATGACGTCATCGGAACATCGTGAAAAGTGCTTCGGGCTTCTGATGACGTCATCGGAACGTCGTGAAAAGTGCTTCAGGCTTCTGATGACGTCATCGGAACGTCGTGGAAAATGCTTCGGGCTTCTGATGACGTCATCGGAACGTCGTGAAAAGTGCTCCGGGCTTCTGATGACGGCATCGGAACATCGTAAAAATACTTCGGGCTTCTGATGACGTGATCGGAACGTCGTGAAAAGTGCTTCGGCCTTCTTATGACGTCATCGGAACGTCGTGAGAAGTGCTTCGGGCTTCTGATGACGTCATCGGAACATCGCTAAAAGTGCTTCCGGCTTCTGATGACGTCATCGGGACATCGTGGAAAGTGCTTCGGGCTTCTGGTGACGTCATCGGAACATCGTGAAAAGTGCTTCGGGCTTCTGATGACGTCATCGGAACGTCGTGGAAAGTGCTCCGGGCTTCTGATGACGTCATCGGAACATCGTGAAAAGTGCTTCGGGCTTCTGATGACGTCATCGGAACATCGTGAAAAGTGCTTCGGGCTTCTGATGACGTCATCGGAACGTCGTGGAAAGTGCTCCGGGCTTCTGATGACGTCATCGGGACGTCGTGAGAAGTGCTCCGGGCTTCTGATGACGTCATCGGAACATCGTGAAAAGTGCTTCGGGCTTCTGATGACGTCATCGGAACGTCGTGGAAAGTGCTCCGGGCTTCTGATGACGTCATCGGAACATCGTGAAAAGTGCTTCGGGCTTCTGATGACGTCATCGGGACGTCGAAGTGCTGCGGGATTCTGATGACGTCATCGGAACGTCGTGGAAAGTGCTCCGGGCTTCTGATGACGTCATAGGGACGTCGTGAAAAGTGCTTCGCGCTTCTCGTGACGTCATCGGAACGTCGTGAAAAGTGCTTCGGGCTTCTGATGACGTCATCGGAACGTCGTGGAAAGTGCTCCGGGCTTCTGATGACGTCATCGGAACATCGTGAAAAGTGCTTCGGGCTTCTGATGACGTCATCGGGACGTCGTGAAAAGTGCTCCGGGCTTCTGATGACGTCATCGGAACATCGTGAAAAGTGCTTCGGGCTTCTGATGACGTCATCGGGACGTCGTGAAAAGTGCTTCGGGCTTCTGATGACGTCATCGGAACGTCGTGGAAAGTGCTCCGGGCTTCTGATGACGTCATCGGAACATCGTGAAAAGTGCTTCGGGCTTCTGATGACGTCATCAGAACGCCGTGAAAAGTTCTCCGGGCTTCTGATGACGTCATCAAACCGTCGTGAAAAGTGCTTCGGGCTTCTGATGACGTCATCGGAACGTCGTGAAAAGTGCTTCGAGTTTCTGATGACGTCATCGGGACGTCGTGAAAAGTGCTCCGGGCTTCTGATGTCGTCATCGGAATATCGTGAAAAGTGCTTCGGGCTTCTCGTGACGTCATCGGAACATCGAGAAAAGTGCTTCGGGCTTCTGATGACGTCATCGGAACATCGTGAAAAGTGCTTCGTGCTTCTGATGATCGGAACGTCGTGAAAAGTGCTTCGGCCTTCTGATGACGTCATCGGGACATCGTGGAAAGTGCTTCGGCCTTCTGATGAGGTCATCGGAACGTCGCGAAAAGTGCTTCGGGCTTCTTATGACGTCATCGGAACGTCGTGAGAAGTGCTTCGGGCTTCTGATGACGTCATCGGAACGTCGTGGAAAGTGCTCCGGGCTTCTGATGACGTCATCGGAACATCGTGAAAAGTGCTTCGGGCTTCTGATGACGTCATCGGAACATCGTTAAAAATGCTTCGGGCTTCTGATGACGTCATCGGAACGTCGTGGAAAGTGCTCCGGGCTTCTGATGACGTCATCGGAACATCGTGAAAAGTGCTTCGGGCTTCTGATGACGTCATCGGAACGTCGTGGAAAGTGCTCCGGGCTTCTGATGACGTCATCGGAACATCGTGAAAAGTGCTTCGGGCTTCTGATGACGTCATCGGGACGTCGTGAAAAGTGCTCCGGGCTTCTGATGACGTCATCGGAACGTCGTGGAAAGTGCTTCGGGCTTCTCGTGACGTCATCGGGACGTCGTGAGAAGTGCTCCGGGCTTCTGATGACGTCATCGGAACATCGTGAAAAGTGCTTCGGGCTTCTGATGACGTCATCGGAACGTCGTGGAAAGTGCTCCGGGCTTCTGATGACGTCATCGGAACATCGTGAAAAGTGCTTCGGGCTTCTGATGACGTCATCGGAACATCGTGAAAAGTGCTCCGGGCTTCTGATGACGTCATCGGAACATCGTGAAAAGTGCTTCGGGCTTCTGATGACGTCATCGGAACGTCGTGGAAAGTGCTTCGGGCTTCTCGTGACGTCATCGGGACGTCGTGAGAAGTGCTCCGGGCTTCTGATGACGTCATCGGAACATCGTGAAAAGTGCTTCGGGCTTCTGATGACGTCATCGGAACGTCGTGGAAAGTGCTCCGGGCTTCTGATGACGTCATCGGAACATCGTGAAAAGTGCTTCGGGCTTCTGATGACGTCATCGGGACGTCGTGAAAAGTGCTCCGGGCTTCTGATGACGTCATCGGAACATCGTGAAAAGTGCTTCGGGCTTCTGATGACGTCATCGGAACGTCGTGGAAAGTGCTTCGGGCTTCTGATGACGTCATCGGGACGTCGTGAAAAGTGCTTCGGGCTTCTGATGACGTCATCGGGACGTCGTGGAAAGTGCTTCGGGCTTCTGATGACGTCATCGGGACGTCGTGAAAAGTGCTCCGGGCTTCTGATGACGTCATCGGAACATCGTGAAAAGTGCTTCGGGCTTCTGATGACGTCATCGGAACGTCGTGGAAAGTGCTCCGGGCTTCTGATGACGTCATCGGAACATCGTGAAAAGTGCTTCGGGCTTCTGATGACGTCATCGGAACGTCGTGGAAAATGCTTCGGGCTTCTGATGACGTCATCGGAACGTCGTGGAAAGTGCTCCGGGCTTCTGATGACGTCATCGGAACATCGTAAAAATGCTTCGGGCTTCTGATGACGTCATCGGGACGTCGTGAAAAGTGCTCCGGGCTTCTGATGACGTCGTCGGAACATCGTGAAAAGTGCTTCGGGCTTCTGATGACGTCATCGGAACGTCGTGGAAAGTGCTCCGGGCTTCTGATGACGTCATCGGAACGTCGTGAAAAGTGCTTCGGGCTTCTGATGACGTCATCGGAACGTCGTGGAAAGTGCTTCGGGCTTCTGATGACGTCATCGGAACGTCGTGGAAAGTGCTCCGGGCTTCTGATGACGTCATCGGAACATCGTGAAAAGTGCTTCGGGCTTCTGATGACGTCATCGGGACGTCGTGAAAAGTGCTTCGGGCTTCTGATGACGTCATCGGGACGTCGTGAAAAGTGCTTCGGGCTTCTGATGACGTCATCGGAACGTCGTGGAAAGTGCTCCGGGCTTCTGATGACGTCATCGGAACATCGTGAAAAGTGCTTCGGGCTTCTGATGACGTCATCGGAACGTCGTGGAAAGTGCTCCGGGCTTCTGATGACGTCATCGGAACATCGTGAAAAGTGCTTCGGGCTTCTGATGACGTCATCGGAACGTCGTGGAAAGTGCTTCGGGCTTCTCGTGACGTCATCGGGACGTCGTGAGAAGTGCTCCGGGCTTCTGATGACGTCATCGGAACATCGTGAAAAGTGCTTCGGGCTTCTGATGACGTCATCGGAACGTCGTGGAAAGTGCTCCGGGCTTCTGATGACGTCATCGGAACATCGTTAAAAGTGCTTCGGGCTTCTGATGACGTCATCGGGACGTCGTGAAAAGTGCTCCGGGCTTCTGATGACGTCATCGGAACATCGTGAAAAGCGCTTCGGGCTTCTGATGACGTCATCGAAACGTCGTGGAAAGTGCTTCGGGCTTCTCGTGACGTCATCGGGACGTCGTGAGAAGTGCTCCGGGCTTCTGATGACGTCATCGGAACATCGTGAAGAGTGCTTCGGGCTTCTGATGACGTCATCGGAACGTCGTGGAAAGTGCTCCGGGCTTCTGATGACATCATCGGAACATCGTGAAGAGTGCTTCGGGCTTCTGATGACGTCATCGGAACGTCGTGGAAAGTGCTCCGGGCTTCTGATGACGTCATCGGAACATCGTGAAAAGTGCTTCGGGCTTCTCGTGACGTCATCGGGACGTCGTGAGAAGTGCTCCGGGCTTCTGATGACGTCATCGGAACATCGTGAAAAGTGCTTCGGGCTTCTGGTGACGTCATCGGAACGTCGCGGAAAGTGCTCCGGGCTTCTGATGACGTCATCGGAACATCGTGAAAAGTGCTTCGGGCTTCTGATGACGTCATCGGAACGTCGTGGAAAGTGCTTCGGGCTTCTGATGACGTCATCGGAACGTCGTGGAAAGTGCTCCGGGCTTCTGATGACGTCATCGGAACATCGTGAGAAGTGCTTCGGGCTTCTGATGACGTCATCGGAACATCGTGAAAAGTGCTTCGAGCTTCTGATGACGTCATCGGAACGTCGTGGAAAGTGCTTCGGGCTTCTCGTGACGTCATCGGGACGTCGTGAGAAGTGCTCCGGGCTTCTGATGACGTCATCGGAACATCGTGAAAAGTGCTTCGGGCTTCTGATGACGTCATCGGAACGTCGTGGAAAGTGCTCCGGGCTTCTGATGACGTCATCGGAACATCGTGAAAAGTGCTTCGGGCTTCTGATGACGTCATCGGAACATCGTGAAAAGTGCTTCGGGCTTCTGATGACGTCATCGGAACGTCGTGGAAAGTGCTCCGGGCTTCTGATGACGTCATCGGAACATCGTGAAAAGTGCTTCGGGCTTCTGATGACGTCATCGGGACGTCGTGAGAAGTGCTCCGGGCTTCTGATGACGTCATCGGAACATCGTGAAAAGTGCTTCGGGCTTCTGATGACGTCATCGGAACATCGTGAAAAGTGCTTCGGGCTTCTCGTGACGTCATCGGGACATCGTGAGAAGTGCTCCGGGCTTCTGATGAAGTCATCGGAACATCGTGAAAAGTGCTTCGGGCTTCTGGTGACGTCATCGGAACGTCGTGGAAAGTGCTCCGGGCTTCTGATGACGTCATCGGAACATCGTGAAAAGTGCTTCGGGCTTCTGATGACGTCATCGGAACGTCGTGGAAAGTGCTCCGGGCTTCTGATGACGTCATCGGGACGTCGTGAAAAGTGCTCCGGGCTTCTGACGACGTCATCGGAACGTCGTGGAAAGTGCTCCGGGCTTCTGATGACGTCATCGTAACATCGTGAAAAATGCTCCGGGCTTCTGATGACGTCATCGGAACATCGTGAAAAGTGCTTCGGGCTTCTGATGACGTCATTGGAACGTCGTGGAAAGTGCTCCGGGCTTCTGATGACGTCATCGGAACATCGTGAAAAGTGCTTCGGGCTTCTGATGACGTCATCGGGACGTCATGAAAAGTGCTCCGGGCTTCTGATGACGTCATCGGAACATCGTGAAAAGTGCTTCGGGCTTCTGATGACGTCATCGGAACGTCGTGGAAAGTGCTCCGGGCTTCTGATGACGTCATCGGGACGTCGTGAAAAGTGCTCCGGGCTTCTGATGACGTCATCGGAACATCGTGAAAAGTGCTTCGGGCTTCTGATGACGTCATCGGAACGTCGTGGAAAGTGCTTCGGGCTTCTCGTGACGTCATCGGGACGTCGTGAGAAGTGCTCCGGGCTTCTGATGACGTCATCGGGACGTCGTGAGAAGTGCTCCGGGCTTCTGATGACGTCATCGGAACATCGTGAAAAGTGCTTCGGGCTTCTGATGACGTCATCGGAACGTCGTGGAAAGTGCTTCGGGCTTCTCGTGACGTCATCGGGACGTCGTGAGAAGTGCTCCGGGCTTCTGATGACGTCATCGGAACATCGTGAAAAGTGCTTCGGGCTTCTGGTGACGTCATCGGAACGTCGCGGAAAGTGCTCCGGGCTTCTGATGACGTCATCGGAACATCGTGAAAAGTGCTTCGGGCTTCTGATGACGTCATCGGAACGTCGTGGAAAGTGCTTCGGGCTTCTGATGACGTCATCGGAACGTCGTGGAAAGTGCTCCGGGCTTCTGATGACGTCATCAGAACGTCGTGAAAAGTGCTTCGGGCTTCTGATGACGTCATCGGAACATCGTGAAAATTGCTTCGAGCTTCTGATGACGTCATCGGAACGTCGTGGAAAGTGCTTCGGGCTTCTCGTGACGTCATCGGGACGTCGTGAGAAGTGCTCCGGGCTTCTGATGACGTCATCGGAACATCGTGAAAAGTGCTTCGGGCTTCTGATGACGTCATCGGAACGTCGTGGAAAGTGCTCCGGGCTTCTGATGACGTCATCGGAACGTCGTGGAAAGTGCTCCGGGCTTCTGATGACGTCATCGGGACGTCGTGAAAAGTGCTCCGGGCTTCTGATGACGTCATCGGAACATCGTGAAAAGTGCTTCGGGCTTCTGATGACGTCATCGGGACGTCGTGGAAAGTGCGGGACTATCCTAGACGGGTGGGGGCACTCAAGATTCAAGTCAGAAATGGAAGGAACCACCGATCTATAACGCTATCAATCGAAGTATTTTCAAAGAACTTCATCAACAACCATGATTGATAGCAGCATCAAACATCTTTTAACAGGTTTTTCATTCATTTTCGTGAGAAAATCGTGGGCGCCCCCCCCCGTCTAGGATAGTCCCAAAAGTGCTTCGGGCTTCTGATGACGTCATCGGGACGTCGTGAAAACCCGGATAGTGGGCAGGTGTTCGGGACCCGTTGCTGGTCATCCAAAAAGTTGTGTAGACCACCCCGTAGAGTGAGCAGGAGCCCAGACTCGATGCTAGCCATCCGAGAAATTATACAGGATACCCCAAAGAATCAGCAAGAGTCTTGAGCTTTCCGCTAGTTGTCTCAGATAGGGTGCTGGATGCCTCGAAATTTGCGCAGGGGTACGAGAACACCTTGCGAAACTTCTGTAAAAGTGTAAGGATGACAAGCATAGCGTGCAGAAAGCTTGAGATGCTATGCAAGTCATGTCAGGTCATGTTGCCAGGCTGCTCTTCAGTTTCGTAACGCGCTGAGGCCATTCACACAATCCCATTTTGAGTGCTCCCTCAATCTTCTTCACCAGCCTACTGATTTTTTCTACGATAAATGGTACTTGTTTATCAGCATCTAAATTCAACAACAATTTGTTAGAACTATCAACATTCGCAGCTCAGCAGAGCTTTTTCATATCAAATCCATGGAATCGAAGCGGCTGTTCTGCGAAGTAATGGGGCGGCAGAAACGAAATAAGTATCGAAAAAGGCTTCGTTCCACTAATATGAAAGTGTCCAAATGTAATGGAAGGTAGTTTCTGACTGTGCAGGTTTTGAGTTATGTAGTTTCATTCGCAAGCGAAGAACTGTGGGCAGATTCTGCATCCGGCTGTAGGCCAGCAGGCTTTCATGATTATCGACCGGGCTGGCTACGTCTGAGCAACCAACTATAACCGGGGCCTAAGGCCCCTGTTGTTAGTTGGTTGAGAAAATCACCGTGGCCGACCCGTTTGATACGTATGAAAAATATGGAAGGTGCAAATAACACCCGGTGTAGCCAGATGTGGCTGACGCGATCAATATGAATGAATTATGTGGAACGATATCATGGAATCATTCATTTTTTAGCTAATATCATGTGAACATCGGTCTTGTCAGCTACATCGAGTGAATTTTCTGAGATAGTTTTACAACGGTTTGGGTTCTTTGTTCGAAATTCTTGCATGGGATATTACAGCGTAATATCAAGAAAAAGTGAACAATTCTGTAAAAAAGGGGTCTTCCAAGCAGAAGTGGTTTGGTTCGCGTTACAAATGTTTCAACAAAAAGGGAACAATAGGAAAGTGGAATGAGGAGAGTCTACAAAAAATGAACAATATCCTCTAAAAACTCTTTTCTTTTTCGAAACTTTTAAACAGCAGAAACAAACCGTTGTGGTATTTTACAAGGAAGAATTGAATGGTTTCCTAAAACAATTTGACATCATCTCCTCTTTTAATGATTGCTATTAGGGACACATGCGTATATATATATATATATATATATATATATATATATATATATATATATATATATATATATATATATATATATATATATATATATATATATATATATATATATATATGCATGTGTACCTAATAGCGATCATTAAAAGAGGAGATGATGTCAAATTGTTTTAGGAAACCATTCAATTCTTCCTTGTGAAATACCACAACGGTTTGTTTCTGTTGTTTAGAAGTTTCGGAAAAGAAAAGAGTTTTTAGAGAATATTGTTCATTTTCGTAGACTCTCCTCATTCCACTTTCCTATTGTTCCCTTTTTGTTGAAACATTTGTAACGCAAACCAAACCACTTCTGTTTGGAAGACCCCTTTTTTACAGATTATTATTATTATTATTATTATTATTATTATTATTATTATTATTATTATTATTATTATTATTATTATTATTATTATTATTATTATTATTATTATTATTATTATTATTATTATTATTATTATTATTATTATTATTATTATTATTATTATTATTATTATTATTATTATTATTATTATTATTATTATTATTATTATTATTATTACTATTATTATTATTATTATTGATGTGTCTTGTTATACTTCTGCCTTGCGAGGTTTTTACGATGGAACTTTATGAAGCGGCCTGACGTTTCGACGTTACCGTCGTCTTCAGAGGCCTGAGCGTGACGCAAGATTAGAACATGAACTACCCGATCAAGCGCCCAAACCGCCGAGGCATTTTCGATGTGCCATCAGAGCCACGCCGGAAAAACCTCTCAATCTGTAAGAGGCACTCACTCTTTGTTCCACCGGCGACACAGGAAAACCACTCTCGACTGACCAAGTGAGGAATGAACTTCACTAAGTGCAGGGCGCGTAATATGAAATCGCGCTCAACACTCAGATAAGTGGTCGGTCTACAGCTCGCATAGTGGAATATAAGGCAAAAAGTCATTGGTTATTGATGGGCATTCGTTGCGATTGTTGATGCGTGGATTTCTTTCGAAAATCCAGAACGCTTCCAAGGCTCTTCTTGCTGATATGTTCGCCTCAACTGATAAGATCGTGCACTTCACTTCATAATCAGCTCCGTGATGGGTACCATTTCTGTGCCTGCCTAGCGGTGTTGAGAGGTTCACTCTCCTCTTCCCTGCCAGATGTTCTTTAACTCGTATTGATAGCATCCTCCCAGTCTCACCGATGTAGGTGGAATTGCAGGCAAGGCATTCTAGTTGGTAGATAACACCTGTTGTTGAACAATCCCCGATCTTTCCATATGGGCAGATGATGCAGTCATTTGCTGAGCAACGTTTGTCGTAGAGTCTATTCCGCACGAGTTGTCGTTTAAAGTTTTCATTACGGATGTTGACAAGAATGACGTCATTTTGTAACTGTGCCCTCACGATACTTCGTTGAATCGCTGCGCTGAGTTCATCAGAAACAAATGGGACACAGAGAGACAACTTCCCTTGACGCGATCGTTGTCCCAGACTCATGTGGGGTCGACGATTCCTTTGTAGAGCAGGATAGCCATTCAAGGCTGCAACCTCTGATGCCAACCGTATTGACTCTTGGAGTTCATCTCCATCCGTGCATATCCGCCTTACCGTTCGGAACATATTTCCTACCACCGCCCGTTTTACTGCGATTGGATGAGCCGATTGAGAATGGACGATGATGTTTTTCGAGTTCGGCTTCCGATACCATTTAACAAGAACTATTCCGTCAGACAGTTTGATCTGTGCATTCAGGAAAGGGAGCCCACCGTCGTGCGGAGCTTCCCTTGTGAATGTGATGAACGGTGATTGTTCATTCAATAGGCGGAAGCATTCGTCCATCTCGGACTGCGTCGATGTCACAGTGTAGCAGTCGTCTATATATCTACTGGGAGACTGAGAGGATGCTATCAATACGAGTTAAAGAACATCTGGCAGGGAAGAGGAGAGTGAACCTCTCAACACCGCTAGGCAGGCACAGTAATGGTACCCATCACGGAGCTGATTATGAAGTGAAGTGCACGATCTTATCAGTTGAGGCGAACATATCAGCAAGAAGAGCCTTGGAAGCGTTCTGGATTTTCGAAAGAAATCCACGCATCAACAATCGCAACGAATGCCCATCAATAACCAATGACTTTTTGCCTTATATTCCACTATGCGAGCTGTAGACCGACCACTTATCTGAGTGTTGAGCGCGATTTCATATTACGCGCCCTGTTTTTTAGTCAAGTTCATTCCTCACTTGGTCAGTCGAGAGTGGTTTTCCTGTGTCGCCGGTGGAACAAAGAGTGAGTGCCTCTCACAGATTGAGAGGTTTTTCCGGCGTGGCTCTGATGGCACATCGAAAATGCCTCGGCGGTTTGGGCGCTTGATCGGGTAGTTCATGTTCTAATCTTGCGTCACGCTCAGGCCTCTGAAGACGACGGTAACGTCGAAACGTCAGGCCGCTTCATAAAGTTCCATCGTAAAAACCTCGCAAGGCAGAAGTATAACAAGACACATCATTTCAAATGCCGAGGTTCCAAGAAGAGAGAAGTTGGGAGCTATTATTATTATTATTATTATTATTATTATTATTATTATTATTATTATTATTATTATTATTATTATTATTATTATTATTATTATTATTATTATTATTATTATTATTATTATTATTATTATTATTATTATTATTATTATTATTATTATTATTATTATTATTATTATTATTATTATTATTATTATTATTATTATTATTATTATTATTATTACCTTGATACCTTGATGATCCATCTTCACTGCGCGTCGCCGCCGTGTGGACCACATCTCAAGCAGCTCGACCGATCCCGAGCAAGGGACATCTTGTGATGGTGATTTTCAGGAAGCCCTCGCTCGGTGCAGAACGTCTTGACTCTGCCTGAAAATACAGAGTTCCATCTTGTGGGAGGACGGCCTAGAGGCCGACGGCAATCACGTGGTAACCAGACTGTTGTACGGAGGCTCCATCGGTCATCCATGCGGCGCAACACGTGTCCTGCCCATCGGTGTTTGGACTGGGCCATGAACAGAAGAGGGTTCATTAACTGCGACTGCTTTCGAAGATCAGCACTGCGTAGGCCACCAGCTCGCTGGGCACGACGATTAGTCTTCAGTAGTCTGCGTTCCAAGGCCCTGTGAGCTGTTCTTATGGCCTATGTGGTCGCCTTCGTTTCCACCCATGTCTCGGTTCCATAGCACAGCGCAGGTAGCACCGTGGTTTCGAACAAACGTGCTCGTGTCTTCACATCCCGCAATTTGTCTGTCACTTCCACTATCGATCCAAGTGCAGACCAGGCAGCTCGTCGTCTCCGTCCGATCTCCGTAGACAAGTCGTTTTGCATGTTCACCTCTCTTCCGAGATAGACGTAGCTGTTCGTAGTGGGTAGGGGAATGCCAGAGAGAAGAATGGGGCTGTCGTCGCACCACTGGTTGCGCATCACTTGGGTTTTCCTCAGATTCATTGTAAGGCCGATCGCTTTTCCTGCAGCGTCCAGTTCCTTCGACTTCTGTGGAAGACGAACCCAGCAGCACAATGTCGTCAGCGAAGCGCAAGTTGGATAGTCTGCGCCCATCTATGAGGATAGCTTTGCTGTCCCAGTCGATGTGGCGCATCACGTCTTGTAACGCGGTCGTGAACAGCTTCGGCGTGATGGTATCTCCCTGTCTGACACCCTTTCCAATCGACACCTTCAGTTTCCTCTCGAATAGCTGAATGATGGTGTTGCTTCCATTGTTGCACTCTTCCAATATTCTGATGTACTGGGCGTCAACACCACCGTGGATGAGAGCGTTAAGAACAGCCGGGACTTCAACCGAATCGAATGCCTTGGTATAGTCCACGAAGACGAGCGCTAGAGGTAGATAAAAAATTAATATTATTGATCGGTATTTATCGATAATGACTGATAAGCAAATTTCTCTAACCAAGAAAACCAATCCCATCAGCAATCACCACTCCTAGCCGCATTTTGTGCAAAAAGCGCGAAAATCGATAATATTGATTATCGATCGATGACGTGTCAAGAGTACGGATTCGGACAAGTTCAGTACTTATGTCCGACGACCTGTGGTGATTGGCTGCAGATTCACCCACAGACCCCGGTCTCCACAGCCGTAGCAGAAAAAGGCAGTTTTCGTGCTCCACGGCTAATTTATTATATAAACCCAAAATTTTGAGGTACCCTTTAAAGTTAAGGTATGAAGTTCAAATTGGAAAAGGAGCGACCTGCATCCATTTCCAGCCTCCTGCCCAAAAATTAGCTCCCTAGCTCAATTTTAAGTGTACCAACAAGATCGTGTACGCCGTCTGAAAAAAAGGAGATTAACAACAAAAACGCGCGCTCTTTCAATATTTACTCGAAAACCAGCGAATCGTTCTAAACCATTTTTGGGTACATATACCAACTTTTTGCGTTTTAATGCAATTTAGCTCTGAATTCTGCGTTCACTCTCAACTGAGATTTCGAAAAAGGGGTTGCGCGCGGGGCCGATTCAAGACCAAATCTGGTGCGCGCTTCGCGCACACCACAATTCGGCCCCTGGTCTGCACAGCCGTAGCATGCCCAAGCAGTTTTCGTGCTCCACGGCTAATTTAGTATGTAAACCCACGATTTTGAGGTACCCTTCAAAGTTCGGTTATCGAGTTCAAATTGGAATAGGGGCGATCCGCATCCATTTCCAGCCTCCTGTCCAAAAATGAGCTTCTAGCTCAATTTTAAGTGTACCAACAAGATAATGAACGCCGTCTGGAAAAAAAGAAGATTAACATCATAACTTGCCGGGTTCATCAATTTTTCAGGAATGTCGACAAACCATTCTAAACCATTTTTGAGTGTTTAAGCCAAGTTTTTACGCTCTTTTCAATGGAAAAAAAACACTTCCCCACATCTTCTCAGAGCGTTGATTTCGTAATTGCGGGTTTGCTCGCGTGCAGTTTAAAACCAAAAGAGGGCGGGGTGGAAAGGAAAAGTTTCCAAATAGTATGCCATACTAAATTAAAAGGGCACCGATGGACATGCTTATCCTTGATTAAAAAATCCGGCGTCTCCATTTGTTGCAAACCCTAACCCCCATGAACTTGGAAAACTTGACAATCTTGTTTTTTCGTGAAAACCTAAGGCCTCCTTCCGTGGCGAGATATGATAAGTCAGTCGGTTTCACGCAAAGTGGAGATAACGAAAAGTGAAATCATTTTCGCCATGACTCAACCAAGACGCGTGAGTTTCCTCACTGACTTCATTCAAATAAAGGCTTTCAACGATAGGATCAGTTCGGAAGCTGTTCCTGATAGAACCGAGACAAGACTGCTTGCGAGACCACTTCATAGCCCTAATTATTGATCAAATCTCTGTTTAATTAGTACTCAGGCCGGAGTATTACGGGAAAATTCTGACAGATTACGGAAAAATTCTGCCAGATTACGGAACGATTTTGCCCTCCTCTGGTGGTAATTTTACCGTTTTCTAGCAGATTTTTCTCGTTTTCTGGCAGAATTTTTCCGAAATCTGTCAGAATTTTTCCGTACTCTGGCCGGGACAGTACGGAAAATTCTGCCAGATTCCGAAAATTCTACGCGGTCCGCCGCAGTCTGCGGTGAAGAACCACCCTCCCCGCGGATCGCGGCGAAAGCCGCCCCTCCCCCAGCCGTGCGGATACCCCTATCCCCTCAGAATACAAAAATATGCTGGCCTCCGGAGAGTGACTCGAAGTCACCTTCCAGGGCCGGCATTCGAATGCCGAATGACTACTCTAGTGAGATGAGACACCTTTTATACCGGCTGTGCACGTGGTAAGCACGTTACGACGTGATCATTCGTGACCATTATCAATTGTCTTTCCGACCGGCCGAATTGAAGATGGCGTGGCGTGTTTTGTGGCTTGCGGGCGACCCAATATCCGCGCAGCGTGTGCGTCGCATCAGGTGGTCGTCTTGTGGCGCCAGACAGTGAGAAGGGCGGGCAGATCAGTGAAAAGGGCCGGGCAGCGCTAATGATTCCAGAAGTGACCTCAACCTATAGGTGTGACAGCCTTCCTCACTGATCTGCCTGCCCTCCTCACAGTCTGGCGCCACGAAACGACCACCCCGTCGCATGCAGCTTGGTCCGCCGCTGGCGGCACCCTCGAGATGTGGGGCGCCGGCCGTCGCCCTGAGTTCCTGAGCCCCCTGAATTCAGGGGGTGAGCAACCAAGATTCATCTATTAAATTCATCTACCAAGATTTTACCAAGATTTCCTCACACTCTGTGCTGTGAGGAATAAGGAAAAGCATCATACGCGATCACACGCTCGTAAAGGGCCCGATTAAAATTGACTTCGAACTGGAGAGTATGAGCACGTATACACGCATATACAGCGCGTTTAAATGAGCGTGCGTAAATGTTAGTCTCTGGGAGCGCATGCATTTGCGCGTGAGAGCGCATACGTATAGGTGTGCACGCGTTTGCGTGCGCACGTGTGTGAAGGGGAGGAGAGCGCACTTGCGTACGCGTACTTTGGTCAGGCACACCGCGCGCTATATGGATCACTGAGATACTTCCGCGTTCACTCGTATTCCCCAACCGTTTCGCTCAGGAGTTTCCTAGAGTGTAAGCCGCGCCCCACCATTCTTCCTGAGTCCCGAAAGAGTCTTTATGTAGAACTCATCCTTACTGACCCCAAAACCGCCAATTCGGATGCTAAAGCCGCATTTCGCATTCTGTCAGAAATCGCCATTTTTCTGACAGAATACGGGAGGATTCCGGAAAATCAAGGAGAAATTTAGTGGTAACTTTCTCGTAATCTGGCAGAATTTGTCAACAACAGAGATTAGGGTAAAATCTCTGGTAAAATGTCCGTAATCGGGTGGTAATTGCACATTTACCACTGATCCCTAGGAAATTTCTGGTAATTTTCTGGTACTACACCGGCCTGAGTAGGCCTCTCATGGCAGCTTGGAGATGTGGTGATTATACATTCCATCCGATGGCCAAAATCGCGTCGGATCGGATTTTCAGATATTGCCGATTTTGCAAAACCGACTCATCGGATAAAACGGATACTGGTCCAAGCGAGAGTTTCGGATAACGGATCCTATCCGAAACGAGAATTTTCGACCGGATCGGTTACCGGATATCCGATCGGATAAAATCGGATCAACCGGATAATTCGGATGAAAAAACGGATAAGAAAAATTTCCGGTAGTACCGAGGATTCAACTCCGTGTATTCAAGCAAATACCATTTTGAAACCAAATGTAATCTCCATAGATTATTCGTGGAAACAAGCAAATCACCGGTTTATGGGAAATTTTAAAGCATTAGTTGACATGAGCAGTTGGGCCGGTACTAGGAACCTTCAAATTGAAAAAAAACAACAACAAAGGATTGGGTAGCTTTAATCGTACAGCGCATTTGAAGACACGCGTCCACTCTACTATTTCGGTGTCGTCTTCCGACACATCTTCCTCTCCGAAAGTAGATTCGTCACTATCCGAGTCAGCTTCATCATAACCGGATTCGACCTCACTGCGCCCATACTTCTCAACGACTACATGTTGGTACAGAGAATTTTTCGAGGTCCGACGTTTGAAAAGTAATGTAGCGCAGCGAATCCAGGGCAAATAAATATTTGGGGCCGTATTCCTCGCGACGGGGTGGGCCGCGGCACGTCGCTGCTCGCGCAGGAGTTCGAACAGCGGAAACCAGAAACCTCTCGTGGTAATCACAATGAGGTGTAAGCAATATGCTCTGGCCGTACACAGCACGAAGCATAGAAGTATACGAGCGCAAGCTTCAGGAATTATTTTGGCTGATTTTTTCATTGCTCGTGTCCGGAAAAAAGCGGAGATATAAACCATGATAGGGCGGCAAAGGGGTTGCCCGAGAACTGGGTTCCGCCAGACCGCGGTGACGTCATTACTCGGTGTTTCACCCTCCGTTAACTTCACAACACCCGGAGGTTCCCTCCCCTTTCAAAATATTAATAGTACCTAGAGGTTTCATATTCTATACAAAGTTGTTATTCTAAGTGGGCTCATTTGAAAGATGAAGGACCACCTAAGATCTTGGCGGGTACGAGTACTCATAGAATCGTGACGAATGATGACACGTTCCGGTTCTACGCCACTGAATGGAAGACTGGGTTTCGGCAAACAAAAGTACAGGTTTGAAACATCCTTCCTGGATACCTCTCTACGTTTCCACGAGAACACACGTATACGTGCTGCTGCAGCCAATTCACGCAACAACATTCTGAGTGCCCTTGCTGGCACCAACTGGAGCAGCAAAAAGGATGTTCTGCGTACAACGTTTAGAGCTATGGTTCTGCTTGTTTTGAAATATGGTGCCCCACTTGGACTAGGCATCTGTCTGAAACCTCTTGGTGCAGACTGCAGCGAGCGCAGAATACTGTGCTCAGGCTCGTTACAGGATGCCACAAATCGACGCCTATCCACCATCTCCACTAGGAAGCCGGCATGCTTTCCGTCGAGCAGCACTGCTTGTTGCAGTCTCAGCAGTTCCTCATTGGCGTCATCAAGAACCCGACCCATCCCAACCGTTCCTTCTATCATCCGGCCCCTAACCTAGCAACATACGCACACCGCTCTATGCCGCCCTGTCTGCTGTTGACCATCAACGTTTGGCTACCTCCGAGCTATCGCGTAGAGGACTGCAGATGGCTGAGCATACACGTTTCGTGACAGAATACTGCTCAGATAAATCCCATATATGGCGGAGTGTCTCCTCGAGTCGATGATAGTAAAGCTGACCTGCCCAGGCGTATTCGAGCCATCCTAGCAGGTCTACGATCCGGTCATTCTACCGAAATCAAGGCCTACGCACATAAGATTGACCAGTCAGTCGCCGGTAAATGTCCTGATTGTCAACGTGTTGGACATATTCATTGCATCTATTTTCGTGTCCGGTCAGACCTACAACCCTGTCTGCTCAAGATTTATCTTACAAGCCGTGTGAGGTTGCCAACTTTCTGCGCCTCTGATGCGATGCTCTCTCATGGCTGAGAAAAAGAATGGTAGATGAAAAACCCTTTTCTATTTTCAAATTTCAGTTTTGGCGCCGACAATGCGTCAATGTACACGTGCGCGCGTAAATCACAGACGCACATCACGTCATTTGCGTCGTGGAAGTCGACGAAAATTGATTTCAAATTTCGAACAAGGCACAAACACTGGGCAGTGGGTCAGGTATTACCTCCAGGGCGCAATTGTTGAATTGAGTGAATTGAACGCAATTCTATCAGGTTTAATCTGATTTTATCCGATTTCCACCCGAAATTATGTGATTTCCATCCGAAATTATCCGATTTTTATCCGAAATTATCCGATTTCGATCCGATTATCCGGTTTTCTGATCGGATCCTTCAAATTTCACTTTTCCGGATATCGGATATTTCGGATATCGTGTTTTTTCGTCTGATCGGATTTCGGATCAATCCGAAATCGCCATTTTGACGTCGGATCGGATTTCGGATAGTTATCCGATCGGATTATCCGACCCGGATATCCGAAACCGACTCCGTCGGATGGAATGTATAGTGGTGATATGAAAATGACCAGGGGTGGTAATCTCCGTCAACTCACCGGCATGTTTGAAGCAATTCTCAGGCACTCAGGGTGATGGGCCGCGCCCCTTTGAGCCTAAAAAGGCGGCGTGTGCACACATTTTGAAGGTGCCTGCCAGTGGCGAACCATGCTGCATGCGACGCCCACGCAACGCGGGTACTTGCTCGCCCGCGCAACACAAAACACGCCACGCCATCTTCAATGCGGTCGGTTGGATGACAACTGATAAAGATCACGTCGTGACGTGCCTATCACGTGCAGACCCGGTATAAAAGGCTCCTCGTAATACACGAACCCTCATTAGGCATTCCTATGCCGGATCTGGAAGGTGACTTCGAATTACTCTCCGGAGGCCGTAATATTTTTAACCGCAAGCTTCATACAAATCGAACATAATGCTCTCGCCCGCTCAATCCTAGACAATTCTTTGAGGGGTCATAACACCGTGTCCAAGGGGGGGGGGGGTTGTTTTGAGGTATCATAGCGATCAGGGATGTGCGGAGATTTTTAAAAAATTTCAGAAAACAGAAAATCGGGTTTGTCAGAAAGCAGAAATCAGAAAACAGAAAGGCCAAAACGACCAGAAAACAGAAAATTTTCAGAAAAATCCTCAATGCATTTTAAATTTTTTTCAAGTGAAGAGAGGGTGTAATTCTGAATACCTTTCTCATACTTAAAATATAATATCTAGGGAATTGCACAGATGACCTATAAGGCATTGGTAGTAGCAATGACGCGTCAATGATGGATACAGGATCGTTAAAGACACGCTGAGAGTCTTGGCCGAGAAATAGTCCACCAGGCTCAACAACTAATCCTGTCGAGCAGATTCTCGAGTATTTCTTGATTATTACTTAGCTGCTAGGTGGCTGCGACCATGTTGATCGCGAAATAATCGAGGAATAACCGAGAAAACATGGGTAGTTGAACCTACTGCGGTGTTGACATCCAAATCTGCCTCAACAACGCGTCTTGCACTCCCCTTTGAGAGCATTCTACCGCTCGACGACCATTATTTGATGCATATTTCGCGGCAACCAGCTATTTTTTAACACGACCTTGTTCTCGGCTGTTACGCGAAAATCAGGCATTTTGCGGTAATTTATCGGCTATTGCCCGGCCAAAACCCTCAGGGCACTCACACGTATGGTAGAACGTCAGCACAATAAGGGTTGCATCCTAGGACAGAAATCGGCTTCAGACCCTCGCTGTGTGCAGCAGCTGCTGCGAACAACTAACTGCAGCAGCTGCTGACAAGGGGAGGTTGAATTCGTTCTCTGCCCTGGGATGCTACCCTTATGGTGCCAAAGTACTACCCTGCGAGTGCGTTAGCAAGGTTCGCGGTAAAAACGATTGTTGTTTTTCTTTAAAAGAATGCAAGTACGGTCATCACAAAAGTAAAAATAAGTGACAAGTTGCATGGAAAACGCACAAAAGCAAGTCAGAACGGCTAAATGGTGAGTGTACGCACACCCCCAACTAACAGGTTTTTTTTTATTTTCCGCCTTCTATTTTGCCGCTAAAAAAGTTAGTAGTCTCTCGGTGTCTAGCAACTACTTTAAATGCAGAATAAAAGACGACAAAACAACCAATTATAGAAATCTAGTTAATTAGGGGCGGGCTGAGACCCAGCAATAGCTTGTTTTTGAGTTTTTTCCCCGACTTTCCACTTGTTTTCACTTTGTGATGACCAGGCCTACCTTCTCAAAACGACCCCACAATTTCCTTTTTTATGGCGAATCCTGCCCTTAACAGCAATCGCACATTGGACACAAATATTACCTCAAGGACTAAATAAGCTGCGCTGTTCCACAGATCCGGTTTTCGTTCATTTTTTCTGTTTTTTGCAGATTTTTCAGAAAACAGAAAGGCCAAAACGGCCAGAAAACAGAAATCAGAAAACAAAAATTTCCCCACACCCCTGATAAGAATCACCATGGGATCGTTTTCAGGATAATCAGAAAAACGATCTCGAGTTTGGACTGTGCCTTTAAAGGCAGCATACACGCTCGTGAACGCGGTTGGGATAACAATGTGAATCGAACCCTATGGCTTACAACATAATGCCTACGCGTTTTGAAGGGTCAAAAACGACCCACAATGCCGTTACAGGAGTAGCAGGTTTGGGATGATTTCAAGTGGACACACTTAGGTACTTCAGCAACTGAAAGATGTCGAAAATTTCCCTAATACACTGAAAAATAGATCAATATGGACTCATCATGAGAAGCAACGGAATCATCATGAGAAGCAGAAGACAAAAACAGCCTTCGAGAAGTTTTGAAATGCATTCGAAAATGTGCCAAATGCATATGTTATTAATGCCTAAAGGTAAAGGTGCGAAATGCCACGGTTGTCTCCAGCAGAGTTGCCCAATATTGCACTTTTTGTAGGCAGCGCCAGTTTAGAAGGTAATTAACGAGTCAATCAGAAAGTTCAGTCGTAAATAGACGATAATAAGGCTTGATATTTAGTTTATTCGGCATTTCAACACACTTTCTTAATCAGAATAACGCTGCGAATCGAACGGTGCTATTATACTTTCAAATTAACCGCTTTGAAAAAAGTTTGAAATCATTGAATTTGAAAAAGCTGAAAGTAGGTCAAAAATTGCACTGATCTTCACTATACATACATTTTTGAAATAAGCATGGCCATACGAATGCATTGACGTTTTAAAATTTCAAAAAGATCTATTTTGGAAGATTTTGGCTTTATTCTGAGAAAGTAGGTCATAACTTTATTTTTACTCAAGAATATACTTTTGGAATCAGCGCGACGAGACGAATCGAACTGTGTTTTCAGATTCCAAAATCATTCACTCTGAACCAAAACGACGTTTCCGACGCGCTTTTGCGTCGCCGACGCGTTTTAGGAAGCAGGTTATGAGCGGTATTGTAGTTGTCGCTCATTCCTTCAAGACCTGCGGGATTCCAAATACCGCAGGCTTCGAATACGGCGTCATTCAGTGTTTCAAAGCTTGCGGACCCATTCCTACCGCACGTGAACTGCTACGCGCTGCTCGAGATGTCGACATCCAAAACCTTGTCGACAGTTTCGAAGAGATTGATCTTGAGGAGAACATAAACTGCGACTTTACTGATGATGATCTCTTGGAGTTCGCCGAGTAATTCATTATTGTCCGATTTTGGGTTGCCTAATAAACTTTTTTTGCCCATACTGACACCTGAGTTCTCGGTTGAAAATTGGAGCCACCCCCTCTATTTGAACCCCTCCCTCCAATTGAACCCCCTTCTGGCGGAGGTTAAAAAATAGTACACCGGGGTGTTCAATTACAGGAAATACGGTATGTCTGTTCTCAGAAGCATATAGCTCCGAGAGGAGAAGGGGTAGTTATAAAAAGTCAGTTCGGAACATTTAGAGAAAAATTATGGTTCCAGCAAAAATATATGTATGACTCCACCACCAGATCATTAAAGAGAGATTAACCTCATAAGGCACCCACCTCATCAGAAAGGATATGGGAAGTTTAAGAGAACAGTTTTTAAAAAAACTTAAATGCAACGACGGCCAGGAAACAGAAAAATCTGCACACCCCTGATTGCAACGTGCTCAAAAAAGGAGCTCATTGGATGGAAAGTATGGATGAAGGAAACTCCTCAGTGTGATTTACGCTCATGATTCAATCTCAAATCGGGTTCCCTGTTTGGTTTTCAATTGAACTCTCCACATGCAGGTCCAGGTGCGGGTGGGTGGTCTGGGAGGGGCGGCCTCGCCGTGTTCTGGCCGTGGGAGGGCCGGCGATCAATTGTGGGGTATGCAGGCCGTTCCCAGTCTTCCCCCCGTCCCTTTTCACCCCGTGTTTGAAAATTTACATCTTACATCTACGAATTCACACTTTCTCCTTTTCTTCTTTCCAACTTGTCCTTCCAGATGTCTCCATCTGCGTTTGCAGCGGTGCTTACCGAAATGGTGGAATTTTTCAACAATACTTTCGACACAATTCACCATAACTATAACTGTACTGGTACGGTTTCTTGCCGTTGTAACTATTTTCTTTGTTGTCATCATAGTTAGAAATCTTTTCGCTGTGTACCTCCCACTGTTGATTCGCATTATTTTTGAGTGCTCGATATATGACCTTATTTTGGAAGGGTTGGATTTGCTTTGTTATCATTACCCATACGTCTGTAAACAACCATCTCCCTTCAAAGGTTCTATTTCTGAAAATTTAGCTTCCTGGCAAAAGTAGCGATTTGGTAATGATAGAAAAAAGTTTCAAAAATGTCTTGAAATATCCTTAAAAAATGATTTGGCGTAAAATAGCCTGGAAAAATAAAAAAGCTAGAAAATGAAGTGAAATAACCAAAAATGCGATTTGGTAGTCGATCATTTCACAAGCTTCTCCGTTAAACTTACCAAAACGAAATCAAGCACGACATGGAATGGAGTTCGCCTAGCTTGACCGATGCTGATTCCCTTATTACAGCTTTCAAAAATGGCTTAATGTTTCCGTTGCGCGCTTGATTTCGTTTTGATAAGTTTAACGGAGAAGCTTGTGAAATGATCGACCACTAAATCGCATTTTTGATTATTTCACTTCATTTCCTAGCTTTTTTTTTCAGGCTATTTTACGCCAAATCATTTTTTTAAGATATTTCAAGACTTTTTTGAAACTTTTTTTTATCATTATCAAATCGCTACTTTTGCCAGGAAGCTAAATTTTCAGAAATTTCGCATATTTTTCCCAAAGGTTCCCTTTCTGACTTCAATTTCGCTCAACGATTTCCATTTCGGAATGATGAAACATCTAACAACGAGATTCTCGAATGAGTACAATTTTTGAAACTTATTACCCAAAACCATAAAAAATACCACTCATTGCCGCATTTTGTGCAACATGCGAGAATTCGATATTATTGATCATTAATATTTGGTCTTGCATGATGAGAAGAATTTCCCAAACAAGTGACTTAGAGCCACCAACATTCAAAAATCATTGCGGCATTTTGTGCAACAGGCGAAAAAATCAAGATTATTGATTGGTATTTATCGATAATGACTGATGATTAAAATTCTCCAACCAAGAAAACCAATCCCATCTGCAATCACCACTCCTAGCCGCATTTTGTGCAAAAAGCGCGAAAATCGATAATATTGATTATCGATCGATGACGTGTCAAGAGTACGGATTCGGACAAGTTCAGTACTTATCTCCGACGACCTGTGTTGATTGGCTGCAGATTCACCCACAGACCCCCGTCTCCACAGCCGTAGCAGAAAAAAGCAGTTTTCGTGCTCCACGGCTAATTTAGTATATAAACCCAAATTTTTGAGGTACCCTTTGAAGTTAAGGTATCAAGTTCAAATTGGAATACGAGCGACCTGCATCCATTTCCAGCCTCCTGCCCAGAAATGAGCTCCCTAGCTCAATTTTAAGTGTACCGACAAGATCGTGTACGCCGTCTGAAAAAAAGGAGATTAAAGGCACAGTCCAACCTCAGAGGTAATTTTTGATATTTTGGTCCGGTCGCCGTCTATAGCAACCCTACCGAGCGCGAAATCTCAATTCGCTCAAATAAGCGAGAAAAAGGCAGGAAGAAGTCGGCCACGCCCCCTTGAAAGAAAAAATGGGTAACGCCCATTGCCAGGTTTCCGACCTCTATAGGGAAGAGACGCGCGAATGATTTTGCTCAAAACCTAAGTTCTTCGATTTGCTTTCGGTCTGGCTTTATATTGTGGCCTGCTTCAGAACGATGGCGGTGAATAGCGAGAAAATACAGGCTCGAGACAACTCGTCCGCGAACTTCTAGCCGTTCAAAATCGAGATTTTTGAGGAGCCGTAACTCCGTTCGTAGTGAGTTCTGAGCGATTTCGGAGTCACCATTGTGATCAGCGCGAAATTTTCTTCAAGATAAGCAGAAAAAAGAAAAATCGATTCTGAGGTTGGACTGTGTCTTTAACAACAAAAACGCGCGCTCTTTCCATTTTTACTCGAAAACCAGCGAACCGTTCTAAACCATTTTTAGGTACACAAACCAACTTTTTGCGCTCTTTTTAATGCAATTTAGCTCTAAATTCTACGTTCACTCTCAACTGACATTTCGGAAAAGGAGATGCGCGCGGGGCCGATTCAAAACCAAATCTGGTGCGCTCTTCGCGCGCACCATAATATGCTACATATCTGTTGTCAACATTTTATAACTCCTCTATGCAATTGTGACAGCAGTTTTAAAAAATTTGCAATTAATTCACCAGCAGCAATATTCCTGCCCTGCAGTTTACCCGGCCTGATCGGATGGAGAAGGTTATCAAGGGTTTTCCCATAAGTTCGGCTATAACAACCAAAAAAAATGTGTGCATGCAAGAAGAATTTTCCTGAAATACAGATTTCGTTGCGAGCGGATGACTTCTGAAACAAAGAAGGGGATAGAGCATCTTTGACAGAAAGCAAGACTGTGTCTGGAAAGTTCTGAAAACAATATTCAACTTTTCTGTGGTGCTCGAGTCTGTTTAACGCAATAAAAACTCTCAAGATCGAAAACAATAGAAATTGATCGATCTTTACGAATTTCAGTGCTCAGTGAATAGAATTTAGAGTACAAGGAAACCTTGGAAAGTATGATCCGCTTTCTGGGATGCCGGTAGAAGTTAGCTCACGCACAGGTCTGGAATAACAGAATTATTTTTGAGTATCAAAAGGACTACCTGTAGTTTTACTAAGAAATGTTTAATGGACGTATTCTCCTTGAGCGCCTCATTCAGGCTCGAGGTCGAATTTCATTTGAAGGTACTTTGAAAAGCAGCTTCAATATAATGTTCTGACTTTCGTACGTTTTTCTTTCATATTAATTTCCATATGATTGGTTCGGGGGGTGGCGTTATGCCCGAAATGGGCGGGACAGGGGGCGGAGTCGGCTGTCACCGACTACCCAGGTGGCCGGTCGTAAACGGAGGCGCGAACGAAGGTGAGATGAACGCAATTATAGATTCGCTCTCACTACGGCATCTTCGACCAACTAACGAGCTAGTCAAGCCAATCGATTCCATTTTATGAAAGAATTTCTGAAATTTCAGCACCCTGGGAAAAGTGACAATTTGGCGATGCCACATCTCCGAGAAATTAGAAGTCAAAAAAGTGTTAAAAATATGTTGAAATATCTTTTAAAATGATTAGACATGAAATAATCTGAAGAAATAAAAAAGCTAGGAAGTGAAGTGAAATGACTAAAAATACGATTTGGGGGTCAATCGTAGACCAACTATTGACAAGTAGTGACAGACGAGAGATCGGATTTTACAAGCTTAACCGCTAAACTTATCAAAGCAAATTCAAGCACTATATGAATTGGGGTCATTTTTAAAGAAATTTCAAGATATTTCAAAAACGTTTTTTCGACTTTTAATTTCTCGGAGAAATGGCATCGCCTAATCGTCACTTTTGCCAGGAAGCTAAATTTTCAGAAATTTCATATATTTCTCCAGTAGGTTCCCTTTCTCACTTGAATTTTTGCTCAACGATTTCCATTTTCGAGGGGCGAAACCTCCAACAGACGATATTGTCGGATGAGTACAATTCCTAAAACTTGTAACCCAAAATCCTAAAAAATACCACTCATTCATTCTCGCATTTTGTGCAACAGGTGAAAAATCTATTTTATTGATCAGTAATATTCAATATTGCGTGATCAGTAGAATTTCCCAGACAAATGTTCGCGGCCCACTTTGTGTAGATTCAGAAGCGAGGCAGTGGTGACACAATTCGAAGACTTTTCGCTTTCGCGCTCCAATGCAGATCGTCTTTTTTTGTTCTTTTTATTAAATTTTTCTCGAGGAATTAATAGAATAACGATTTGAATTTTCAAAGTTATTTCGGTCATGCTATGAATATTCTAGATAATTTTCATCTGTGGCCGAATATTTTAATGTCGTGCCCCAGTTTTCGAGAAAATTTTCTGAGTAGACCGAATATCCGAAATATAAAAAAAGAACATTATTCAATCTCTCGAGTGAATCAAATATGAATCGAATATTTAAAAAAAAAGAAAAACTGATTTCGCTAAGTAAATCCCGTATTCTAAAAATTAAAGCAAGAAACCCCCAAACAAATAGAATATTCAAATCCTAAGTATTTCAAGTAGTCCTGTATTTTTGCTCAATTATTAATTCAATTCGGTTCCAAGTCTACTGTTCCCGAACTCCTTTACAGTTGATATTGTCCTATCTCACCACACTTTAATTTTTCTCCTCGTCAGTTGGCTTGAATGGTTTGTTAGTTAGTCGACGCTGTCGTAGTGAGAGCGTCGCTATAATTGCGTTCCTCGCACCTTCATTCGCGCCTCCGTTTACGACCGGCCACCTGGGCAGCTGGTGACAGCCGACTCCGCCCCCGCCCCGCCCATTTAGGGCATAACGCAGCACACCCGATTGGTTCGGGGCGGTCTCAATGCACCTCTCACGGTCTGTCTCTTCAGGGGAAGCGGTCATTGCTCACCCGTGCGTTCTGCGTCGCGGTCGGTGAGCGCCGCGCGCGGCGGGAAAGGCGGCGACGCGACATCCCAGCATTCAAGTGAAATCAAGTAAACTAGCATGTTTTGAAGCATTATTTGAATTGCTGTGTTCGTTTTATGACACTAACGATAACCGTTTTGCCGTATATGGTGCAGATGACTCATTACCACGATGGCGGCTTTTCCGCTTTCGCCGCGCGCGCGACACTCACCGAACCGTGACGCGTACGCACGCAGGTGAGTAATTTCATGGAGCCGTCTCTTCAGGGCGACCGCTACACGCTACTAGCGTGACAGAGTTTTCTCTTCGAGGAAATTAGTGCCGCGTGTCATAGAAACGATGCCTTGGACATTTCGTTTCTGAAAAAAAAGCGTATTTCTGTGTGTACGTTAGTGAATTGCTTTTCTCTGAAAATGTCCGTATTAGTTATACTTTGAAAAAGAATTGGTGTACCTCCAAGGGTTTGGAGGACCCCCATCCGTCAAAGCTTACTCTCATGTTTAGCAACAGACCATTCTCCCGGCTTCTATGTGAGATATGTCTAGATTAGATTAGATTAGATTTATTACGAGATGTCGTGAGAAAAAAAGAAAAAGAAAACAAAATTACAATAATATGTACTAAGCAACCGCGAAAGGATCACACGATATGCAATAGGGAAATGCCGAGTGAAAAAAAATCCGTTCCATTTATTTGCTTTCTGAAAAACTGTGAACCACGTAACACTAACTGCTGAGCAACCTCGCTTCAGCAAAACGCTTAAAACCCAAAAATGTTTCAACATGTGCAGTGTTCTGCATCAACTGGCCGTAAACAGTGGCGGCTCTAACAGCAAAAACATGAGCTGCTATGTTAGATCGCGCTCTAGCAGTGAAAACTTTATACTGTTCACCTCTCGTTCTAGTTCGCCTTAGGCGGAAGAACTGTTGGAAACCTATCTTGATTTTACCGTTAATCAGTTTGTAGACCATACAAGCGTCAAAAACTTTCCTTCTTGCTTCTAGCGTACGCAAGTTGAAATACCTATTTCGGAAATGGGATTTCGGAATTCTATTATACAAAAATCCATTCTCCCTGATCAATAGCTTTCTAGTGAAGCTATTCTGGCATTTTTCATGCTTCAGGATATCTTTACTTTTGCAAGGATTAAAGACGGCTGTTCCACACTCCATTAACGGCCGAATGTAGGTTTTATATGCTTTCAAGAGGACGTTGGTGTTGTTCGTAGAAAGCGCCTTGAACAGATGAAAAATGCGAAGGTGGACCTTGCTTTGGACATTTTGAACGTGACCCGAGAAGTTCAATCTATGATCATACAGGAAGCCCAAATCCCTCACTGACCTCGCCGGAACAACGATGTTTCCTTCTACAGTATAATTGAAAACCACCTCAGAGTTATCCAAGCGGAGATAGATAGTTTTATGCGGAGCAAGGGGTGACTGCCATATCCTAGACCACTGAGAGATAACGCCAATTGCATTTTGGAGTTCTGAACAATCGGAAGACGATTCAATCTTCCTATATAGTTTCAAGTCATCCGCGTACTGTTCACACACAACGTTAACACTTGAAAAAGTAGAAGGCAAGTCAGCGATGAAAACATTGAACAAGACTGGGGAAAGTACCCCGCCCTGAGGAACACCACTTTTTGCTGGATGAACACTCGAAAATGCTGACCCAACCTTGAACTGGAATGTTCGATCGGATAAAAATGCTTCGATCCATCTACTTACTATTGGGTGGAACTGCAGCTCATTGATCTCATGCATTAGCTTTCTATGACTCACCCGATCAAATGCCTTAGCGAAGTCAAAATATATTACATCACAGGCACCTTTCTCATCGAGTATCTTAGTCCAACTGTTAACACATTCCAACAGGTTTGTTTCAACGGACCTACCATTGACGAAACCATGTTGTGATCTCGGGATTATGTTATTGTTGTCCAAGTGCGCGACAATATGTTTTTTCAAAAATTTTCCAAAAAGTCTACAAAAAATAGAAGTAATGCTAACAGGTCTGTAGTTCCCTGGATCGCTAGATGGTTCTTTCTTCAGAACGGGAGTAACAAAAGCGTGCCTCCACCGTGAAGGCACTTCGCTAAACATCAGGGACTGGTTGAAAATGTACGCCAAAGGATTTGCAATGACCAAAGCTGTGCCGTGAATGAAAGGCCAGGGCACCAAATCAGGTGTAACTGAAAAAGATCGAGGCCACTTCATCAATGCCTGATAAATTTCATGCGGCTGGGACCATGGGAATGATTTCATCGGTATGGCAACTTCAGAATGAAAATCTGGAATACGCCCATCAGCCATCAAATACACGTTAGCAAAGTGCCTGGCTAAAACAGTGGCTTTATCGGCTTCAGTAAAAGCGATTCCCCCTTCATGTCTGAGGCACCCAATTCCAGTTCTCTTCAAGTTTTGAATTCACGTATCTGAAAAAAGCATTTTTATTGTTGGACTCAATTATTCTTTTTTCAATGCTTCTGTTGAACTTTTTGAGTTCCTCGTGAAATCGATTGGTCTGTATACCCAGCCCAATATCCAGACGATCTAGCATAATTATAAAGACTATCCCTATGCTCCAACATTTTCTCCAGGTGTGCAGGAAGATTACCTAACTTCGCATGAACTGGAACCCATGGGGCATACTTGTCCAGTGCATTTTGTAAAATCTCAATGAACAATTCGTATCTTTCATTTACTGTTTCAAGAACTTCAAATGACTCTCGCCATCTAATATTTCCCAAAAATTGCAAGTTTTTACAAAGTCACACCTGGAGAAAACACGGCGATATACAAAAAAGTTGTTAGGCTTAGAACCCGAGATGTGAAAAAGTATGCTATCGTGATCACTTAGACCAATGGGAGGTTGGATTGATACATTGACGCATCGATTCGGCTCAGAAGAAATGAGTAAATCAAGAATGGAAGCTCCTCTAGTTGAGTCTTTCACCAACTGCGATAATTCGTGATCTTTTAACATGTTTAAGAACGCTGTTGAAGAAGAGGAATTTGTGCATAGCGTTTGCCAGCAAATATCCGGAAAATTGAAATCCCCCACAATAACTACAAGATATTCTGAGGTGACTAAATCACTTATTGCTTTCACTAGTTGCTCCGAGTTTGACGCAGTACATGAAGGCATCCTATAAAAAACCACAAACCGGACCGGGTTGCCATTTAAGTAAATATCCAAGGCAAGGATCTCATACCCATCCCTTACAGATTCCGAAAGGAGAACAGAATGCGGAAAGGTGCTTCTCACAAAGATCGCTACACCACCGCCTTTACGACGGGGACGATCGCAGCGAATAACATTGTAGTCATTAAGCCAATTACCGAACATTGTGGAAAGAAGGTGGTGACTTTTTAGCCAGGTTTCGGAGAAAGCAAAAATATCGAAACGAGAACTAAGAACATTCAACGTGGGTCGAATTACTTGCCAAGGATCTTATATTAGCATAGAGACATCGAATGTTATCAGAACGCCCACTAGAACCAAAACTGCTGTGATGGTGGTGAGCAGGCAACCTTCATAAGTTACCTTTGGTGCCAGAGGTAGTTTGAGCCACGTTCACACTCCCACTTCCTGAACTCACAACAGCATTTGGAGGATTTGCTGCAGGCTGTGTCCCTGAAGTGGAAGAAAGTCTAGCTTCACGTCTGCGCTTTAACACCTCCTCAGTCAGAGAATCCCTGAGGAAAACTCTGCCTGGGAAGGAACGCAGTCGAGAATCCCTCTGCACAGATTGTACCTGATGAAAACGAGTAGATCGTCAACTCATCCGAGTGGAGTTCAATAAACTTCTCCGTCTACAAATATTATGGGTAACTACACTTCTTCCCAAAACACCAGAAAAGGCCTCTTTGAATGCAGTTCCGACACAGAATTGAAACGAAATCCACCCCGACTTCTTGCTTACTTTCAGATGAGCGGGGACTACGAGTCTGTATGGATTTCCAAGTAGAGTACCTTGGACATCCTCCTGGGAAACCACTAGTACTCTTGTAAGTATTAAAAATGGATTAGTCATTCCACCCCTGTGCCCTAGTGAAGTCTTACGGCATATCCGGAAGAGGAACGTACTGTGCTTATCTGGGCCAAATTCCGGTCCGCAATTGCGTCTCGACACGCTTTGCGGCAGCGCGCGCTCGAGGGGGGACGTCCGGTTGTATCGCAGCAGCCTGACCCCGTCGCGACGCGGCGTCGCACGGCTAGGTCGCGGACGAGTTACTTTTCGCGATACGAGATTTGAGTCTTAAAGGACGCGCAGACCCTGTTTACTGCAATATTATTCTTAACACGCTATTCTGAGTGATATTCACTGTTATTCTAGTCTTCGTCTACGTTTCTGACTGATATTCACTATTATTCTAGTCTTCATGTACGTTTCCGTCCAAGCCGTGCTTTTCTAGACATTTTGCAATTAAATTCGCGTTCACTAAAACGTGTATTTTATCGCAGAAAGTTAGAAAAAGGCTAATGCTCCTTCACCTTTAGGTTAAGCAGCAGTTTAGGAACCAGCTAGAGTTCGTGATAGGTTTCTTAAATTTCCGAAATAGAAATAAATGAAACATTGGTTAATTCTTTCAAATGTTACGTTTTCTGGATATCCGTGGATAATTATTGATAATAGTGATGCTTCAAAGCCTCTATTTTTCCAATTATTCCGAGATTGAATTTTGTAATTAACTTGAGTTTCTTTTTTTTTGTCCGAGCTAAAAAAAGCGGGAAAAGGCGTTGATTAAGGTGATTTTGTGGTAGGAGCTCACTGAAATTTTAAACAGTATATTCTTCTTCTTCCTCAGCGTTTGTCCCGCTCCAATGCGGGGTCCGCTTTTCTTATGCGCTGGCGCCATTTTTCCCTGTCATGAGCCTGATCAGGGTGCACGCCGGCTATTCTCAGATCGGTGTGCAGCGTGTCAAGCCACCGCTGCCTTGGCCGTCCTTTGGGTCTCTTTCCAGGCACGTCAAGGTTAAGCCCAGTCTTGCATACGGTATCACTTCCAGCTCGAAGAACGTGCCCATACCATCGCAATCGAGATTCACGCAGCTTCTCGGCAATTGGAGCAACACCAAAACGCTTCCTGATGTCGTTCGTGACGTGGTCCAAGCTGGTTACACCCGCTGTCCAACGTAGCATTTTCGTCTCCATTACACCGAGCCTTCGCTCTGCTTCCTTGGTAGCAGGCCAGCACTCTGCTGCATACAGCGCAACAGGCCGGACCACAGTTCGGTAAATCTTCGACTTTAGGCGATCGGGCATCTTCCTGTCGCATAGCACTCCTGTCGCTGACCGCCATTTCAACCACGCAGCGCTGACCCTAGTGTTGACCTCACTATCTAGACTGCAGTCAGATGTAATCATCGAACCAAGGTACTTGAAGACGTCAGCGCGAGGGAGCTCGATACCATCAATCTTGATGGAGGCACGCTCACTTCTATCCGTAGTCAGATACTCAGTCTTCTTAACGTTGAGGCGAAGCCTGAATTGAGCCAATCGGTCACTCCAGTCTTGCACCTGTCGCTCGAGATCCAGTTTATCTTCAGCTGCGAGCATCACATCATCCGCATACAAAAGCGTCCATGGCGCTGGTCTCTGCAGGTCTCTAGTGATAGTGTACATCACGATGACAAATAGAAGGGGAGACAAAGCAGACCCTTGGTGCACGCCAACGGAGATGGGAAATTCGGCCGAAGCTCCAGCAGCAGCTTGGACCCGACTTCTTGGATCAGTGTAGAGAACCTTGACCCAGTCTATGAGCTCCTCTGGGACACCGTGCCGCCATAATGCAAACCAGATTACTTCATGCGGAACTCGGTCAAACGCCTTCTCTAAATCGAGAAAAGCAAGATGGAGCGGCTTCGGTTTCTCGCGGTGTTTCTCAACCAGAAGTCGTGCAGCGTGGATGGCGTCCTTAGTGCCACAGTTGGTAACAAAGCCACACTGATTTCTCTCTCGACGATTTCACGGATTCGACGATCGATAATGCGCTCAAACACTTTCATGGTGTGAGACAGTAAACGTATTGGACGGTAATTCGCACAATCCGCTGGATTGCCTTTCTTCTTCCAAATCGGAATGGTCGTGCTTCGTTGCCAGTCCTTGGGCACTTTCTTTTCTGCAACGACCCGGTTGAAGAACTGTGCAAGCCATTCAGTGGAATCCCAGCATTGTGATTTCCACATCTCTGCCGCCAAATCGTCTGGCCCCGTCACCTTTCCCGGCCTCATACGTCCCAACGCCATCTTCACTTCTTCGGTGGTGATAGGCTGGACAGGACCGCTTGTAGGTGGGTGCTCAGGGATGGGAGGATGGGGGAATTCTTCCGTCGAGATTTTCTCGAAATAGTCGCGCCACCTCATCACCTTACCACGGTCCATAAGCAGCTGACCATGTTCGTCATTAACACCGTGGAATGTCTTCCGTACCACGCTGACGGGATTTCGAAAGTCGGTACACAAGACGTTCACCGTCACGCGTATCCAGCTTCTCATACAGATCTTCGTAGTGCGCCGCCTTGGCTTTTGCAACGGCCCTTTTGGCAGACTTCTTCGCATCACGGTATTTCTGCCAGTTAGCAGCCGTCTTATAAGCCAAGAAAGTGTGGTACACTTTCTTCTTCTCTTGGACCGTCATTCGCACGTCATCTGTCCAGAGCCACGTTTTCTTATCAATCTTACGCCGTCCGGGCTTCGTTACCCCGACTTCGGACCGCGCCGAATCAGTCATTGATTTGGCTGCCTTCTGCCAAGATTCGCACACAGTCGTAACTGGCGGTAGCTGAACACGTGAAATGACGGCAGCTTCTCTTTCCTTCAGACGCCACCACTTTGTTCGAGGTGGTCCGCACCGTTCACCAATCTTACGTCTCGGCGGCGGTATCGTGCAGATCAGCGGTCGATGTTGTGTAGCGACCGTCTCGTACGGCACGACCTTCGCATCTGTGACCATTTTCTCGTCGCGACGCCGAACAAGCACAAAGTCGATTTGTGTCATGCTGCTGCCACTGTAATAAGTGACAAGGTGGGACTGGCGCTTTCGAAACTTCGTGTTCACAATGACTAAGTCATGTGAGTCGGCATAGTCGAGAATGCGTTCGCCATCGGTGTTACTTGGGCCGAAACCGAACCCTCTGTGGCAATTATAGCCTTGACTCGTTTCTCCGACGTGGCCGTTCATGTCACCCGCAACAACAACGATATCTTCTGGTGGCACCTCGGCGGTCTTCTCATCGAGCATCATCCAGAAATCATTTTTCACTTGCTCGAAACAACCCGTCTGCGGGGCATACACCGAGAAGAAATGGACTCGCTGATCCTCACTGACAATCACTATCTTCATCAAACGATCGTCAAAACGATGCACTTCGGCAATAGCATCACGGAAGAGTTCAGACACGACAACGCCAACGCCATTTGTGGTCATAGGGCTGCCATGATAAAGGACCTTGAAGCCTCTGCCAATATCCTTGGACTTACTACCCGACCATCTCGACTCTTGCACCGCACAGAGATCAATACGTCTACGCTCCAGAGCAATATCAATTTCGCTCGAGCGGCCTGACAACGTGCCGACATTCAGCGTTGCGACGCGAGTCTTGACAACGTCAAAGGACTCACGGACTAGCTAGAGATCAATACGTCTACGCTCCAGAGCAACAGAAAGTTCACTCGAGCGGCCTGACAACGTGCCGACATTCAGCGTTGCGACGCGAGTCTTGGCAACGTCAAAGGACCTACGGACTAGCCTGGTTACCCTCCGATGCTGTCCTTGCACCGAAGACCCTAGCATACTTTCACCACTCACCGGGCTCCGTGAGTGGGCGTCGGTTACCGCGGACGCCGTAACCTTTACAGAAACTTTAAGCACCATTGTATGTGGCGTGACAAGGATAACCATCGGCCGACCTGTCACACGGGCGAAACGCCCTGGTCTGTCGCCGGAACACGAATGTCCGCCTTCAGCTTACCTCGAAGGAATCGAGGAGTTTCCAGTGGCACCAAAGTGGAGGAGCGGACTGCGCCACCAAATTTTAAACAGTGTATGTAATCAATAAATCATTTTCGATAACAATCGATGATAAAAACATGCGACTTTGTGCGAAAATTCAACCTAAATCAAGACATTTTATGCATAATCATAAAAACTTTTATGGAAGAGGGTGGAAGATTTTTTTTCGCAAGGTGATGCAATTATAAGCCACAATTTCTCTGGGAAAATTTGCACCGGCGGCAGACCAACCCTGCCTTGAAGGCTCCTAATCGGTGCCTGCAGGGTAGTGTCCATCCAGAGTCCCTCCACCAGCTATGCCATTGCATCAACCCCGCGTGGGTGTCTCAACCAGGACGCGACGGCTCCCAAACCCGTTCTGGAATTACCTCAACCCTGTCTCGACGGTGCCTGATTCGGGCCGCCACGGTGCCTGAATCTGGCTGCCCCCCCCCAAAGAAAGCCCCGCCCAGGTCCGGACAAGGGCTCAACCTCCGCCGAGGTCTGCGGTGAGGCCCCCGTCATAGTCGGCCGAAAAACCTGCTGAGTCCGACTGAGTCCGGGGTGGAAAAACCTGCTGAGTCCCACTGAGTCCGGTTGCCCCCAGCGCCAACCAACTCCTCTGCGAAACACGCAATTGATAGTGACGATTATCACCTCAGCTGTGAATCGGAACGTGTAGGGGGCCGATTTTTCTTGTTTTCAACATGTCTGAATCTGATTTCCGTATCAGCAGTACGTGGGGCAGAGCGCAGACGGCGAGAGTCGAGATGCGACGGGACTCGGCAGGTCGCAGTCGGCCGAAAAAAATGCACCCAAATCACGTGAAAAACACCTATATCGACCGGGTGGGGTGAGGATGGTTCCGGTGGGACTCAGTCGGTGCATTGGCCCCGCCCTTGTACGCATGAGAACCATCAGTATCGACCGGGGGGATTGCGGTGGGCATCAGACGGTCGCAGTGGGACTCAGTGGGTTGATTTTTTTGCACCCGTTTTCCACGAATTCGATGCGTATCGACCCGGTGGGACTCAGTAGATCCACCGACTATGACCGGGGCCTGAGGAACCACCCTGACTGCGGACAGCGGCGAAAACCGCCCCACCCCCCAGCCGTGAGGATCCCCTATCCCCCAGCAGTCAAAAATTAAGCTGGCCTCCGGAGAGGGACTCGAAGTCACCTTCCAGGGCCGGCATCAGAATGCCGAATGAGGACTCGAGTGAGATGAGGCACCTTTTATACCGGCTGTGCATGTGATAAACACATCAGGACGTGATCATTCGCTTTACCATTTTTTTCATGTCTGCCACTGTAGCGGTGGCGTCGCGGTGATATCGCGAAGCCGGCGCGAAGCTGTTGCGAGGCCCACGCTTCGCTATCGCGGTACCGTTCATGATTGCGGTGCCGTTGCTGTACTGTTGCGGACAAGAAGGAATCTTCCAAGATTCCGGAGCCGTTGCTACAGTGTCGCGGCACGGGCTCGGATCACTGTGCCGTTGCTACATCAGCCCGGCACGGTCTCGGGTTGCGGTGCCGTCCCGCCACGGTCAATGCAAATTTTCTCAGAGTTGGGTGGGTTTTTCAAAACATGGTCCCTCCACTATGCCCAAATTTTCCCCGATTTTAAAATTTCTCACAGTTGAAATGAGTTTTTAAAAAAATCGTCCCTCCACTATGTTCAGATTCTCCCCAATTTTGAAAATTGTCACAATTTTTGGGGTTTAAAAAACTCTCCACTATGCCAAAATTTTCCCCGATTTCAAAATTCTCACAATTGAAACTTGAATAGGGTTTCTCAAAAAATCGTCACTCCACTATGATCAGATTCTCCCCGATTTTGAAAATTCTCACATTTTTCGGGTTTTTCGGAAAAAAATCCTCTCTCCACTATGCCAAAATTTTCCCCGATTTCAAAATTCTCACAATAGAAATGAATTTTTCGAAAAATTGTTCCTCCACTATGCCCCAACTTTCCTGATTTTGAAAATTTTGAATCTATGGTCGGTTTTTTTTCTTGAAAAATTATACATCCACTATGCCCAAATTCTCTCCGATGGCAAACATGTTCAATTTAGGGTTGATTCAAAGAAAATTGTATACGAAATCAAAAAGTGTCGCAATCTAGATGAGTTTTTTTTTCGAAAACTCGTCCCTCCACTATGCTCAAATTTTCGCCGATTTGAAAGATTGTCACAATTTGGGTAGGTTTTTCGGAATCAAAATCGATTTTCATTGACAAGTGACTAGAGTTAGGATAGGTAGTTATCAATGAGCGCTCTCGCGCGTTCAAGTAACACCCAAGAACCCTTAATGTTATCACCTTAGATTACCTCAGGGCCTCTCACGTATCAGCAGCGCTAGTCACACATGGCTCGCACATATGTAGGCCGTGGCGAATGTGCGAAGTTCCCTTCAGGGAAGGAGGATCGTTATCACACGTATTGCTATTAACATAACGATTACATGGGTACCCCGATTACATAAACATTTCAGATCTAGAGTGATCCGGATCACTCGCTCCTCTCCTGTGTGTTGTCCCAGATTTTTTCTGATCAAATTCTGAAATATTGAAGGTAGTCGTCGACTGAATGAAAAATTATTCTTGCCATAGTTTCATTTCCCTCCTTAGACTCCTTAGACTATAGCAAAATATTTCACTTGATAATTTGGTCTGAACTTACGAGCGTTAGTCCAAAACTAGATTAGTATTTTTTTAATTTTTCTCAAATATAGAGTTACCCCGGAACGCACCAGAAAGGAAGGTAGCTCTATTTTAGTGTTCGTGTTTGAGGGGGGAGGGGGGGGGGCAAAAGAAGGATTAAATAAAAAAAATTCTAGGTTTTTTTTCTGTAAACAGTGGACAATATTCAGTTCTCGAAAGAGAAATATGGAACACGAGGCTCATTACGGATGTTTTATGAGTGAGTAGTTTGTAACAGTTTACCGGAAAAGGGACCGTAAAAATTATTAGAGCTAGAGAACGCCTAAATTGAAAATTAAATTTTGAAAAAAGGGAGAAAAAAAAACCACAGTCGGGCATTTAAAAAAGTGATTTTTTTCTAAATTTTTTTTTCTTTTTTTTTTAGTGAAAAATTTTGAACTCAGTTATACTTCCTTTTTTTACATTCATTTTTTTGTGATTTGTTGGAGTTTGACCGACGATTTGAGACTCCTCCCTTCACCCTTCGATTTTTAAATTCATTTCAACGATGTTTTATTCTAGTTTTATTCGATTATGGAACCTCTCCTCCATCAATTCGAACAATGTATCTCGAAATTTCCGAATAAAATGATTTTTTTGAGCTCATAGGCTCAAAATTTTCCTCTATGAATGCAATCAAGAAACTGATCCATATCCGACTCGAATAAACGCTCGGGTAATTATTTAATTTTATTATCTGAGTTTAAAAACTACTCGTAATAATTTCAAATAATGCCGAAAAATGCCCGAAGACGATTGAGCTGTGTATTTGTTTCGCGATAGAATATTTGGATCACCTGAATTTAACTGTATACTTTAGTTTTTTCTTCACATTAAAGCCACAGTCCAAGCTCAAAAGCGATTTTTCGGTCTTCTGCCTATCTTATAGAAAATTTCACGCTGATCACAATGGTGTCTCCAGAATCGCACAGAACTCACTGCGAACTGAGTTCCGGGTCTTCAAAAATTTTGAGTTTGAACTTGTAGAAGTTCGTGGACGAGTTGTCTCGAGCCTGTATTTTCTCGTTATTTGCGGTCGTCATTCTGATGCAGATCACAATATATAGCCAGACCGAAAATAAAAGGAAGGACATAGATTTTGAATAAAATCATTCGCGCGTCTTTTCCCTATTGAGGTCGGAAATCTGCCAGTGGGTGTTGCCCATTTTTTCTTTCAAGGGGGCGTGGCCGACTTTTTCCTAGCTTTTTCTCGCTTATTTGAGCGAACTGAGATTTCGCGCTTGGCAGTGTTGCTATAGACGGCGACCGGACCAAAATATCAAAATTACCTCTGAGGTTGGACTGTGCCTTTAAAGAGCTAGCTGTGAAGATCAAGCTTTAGGGGATCAGACGCGTCATTTCTCTGCTGCTGTTGTCGTGGTGCACTAACGTGGGTTAACGTGCTCTCTAGCCGATACGCTAGGGGTACTGTATATTTCGTATCGCTGCTCCCTATCACCGCGCGCGACGCCCCCTTCACCGCGCGCGACGCCCCGCCGCGTGGCTGCGATACAACCGGACCCCACCCGGAAGCTGGAAAGTAAACAAAATTGGAGAAAACTGTAAAGAAAAGCCACATCGAGTCCGCTTTGGCGCTGGAAACTCGACTGACTCGAGCGCGGTTTTTTACAGTTTACTCCAATTTTGTTTACTTTCCAGTTTCCAAAACCCACCTAAAGTCAACAGATTGGCGGCTGCGGAGCTGAAAATTCTTCCGACTCGAAAGCGCGCGGCCTCAAAGCCTGTCGAGACGCAATTGCGGACCGGAATTTGGCCCAGATAAGCACACTACTTAATAGCCACTCTGTTCTTATATCTGCCTGTACTCGACTCCTATTGATTTTTTATTGATTAAGGAACGTTTTACCTCTACGAGCATTAGATGGTGACACCCACACAGACTCACAAAATTTCTTCGAAAGAGTAACTTTTACTTTTTCCCGAAAATCGCAATTTTGGTACTTGTTTTCTAAATGCTGTGACTTTGCTACCCGAAATTCCAGATTTGGGTACTATAGTTCAGTTCCGCAATCGCGTTCAGTCCTCATTATCACAATCGTAGAAGCGAAGCGGCTGTTTAAAAAAAACTCAACTAGAATCATTCTCAAAACAACCGCTTCGCTTCTACGATTGTGATAATGAGACTTTGCGGACTGAACGCGATTGCGGAACTCTTCTTTACACGCATCCCTAATCAACAACGACTATTTTGCCGATTAACAAGTTTATAATTTGCCACCGGCACAAAATTCTCACCGAAGTTTTGTAGGTTTTCTTTAAAAAGTTTTCCATGTTATGGGCTCGATATCGTGATAACGTCATCGCCAGTGAGGCTGTTTCCCTTCTCCCTCGTCTGTTCACAGCTTCAGCCGCTTTCCTCTTCAGAAAGACGGTGTGTGAATGGAAACGCACCGCTCTCCATTTCTTTTATACCCTACCCCTTATCAGTTGGCTATCATCAATTTTGTTTACGGTGAGAATTTTGGGCCGGTGGCAATTTATAATCGTCTTGCCGATTATCGATTATTTTTCCGAAAATTTAATTTTTTTATTCCCCCCGATTTTTGAGAAAAATGGCCGATAACTTGCAAACTAAATAATGTTGAATAAGGAATTGCTTGTACTTGACTTTGGAGTTTCGGACCTAAAATTCATTCCGTGAAGAAGAAGTTTAAAAATTGGGATTTTGGAAGAAAATGAAAAGCTGCTCTTTTGAGTGAAATCCACGAGTGTGTGTGGGTGTCATCATCTAGTGCTTGGAGAGGTCAAACTTTCTTACACCAGTCTCAGACAGTCGGGGCTTAGTACGTCGGCACAATACCGCTAGTACGCCAGGGCAAACCTGGCGTACTAACGCTCGTTGTGTGCAGGAGCTGCTGGTTGCGGCAGCATATCCTGCCAACGTATGCTGGCGTACTAACGCTCATTATCGACAGAATTTGGACTGCCACCCTCCTCACCGGTGTTGGGTATAATTCTTATCACAGCCAGCAGCAAGGAGGCCATCCTCGGCGCGGTCCGCCACAAGGGCATCATCTTGGCCACGGTCCACGACGAGGAGGCTTTCCTTGCGATGGGCCATGGGGATGATCCGCTCAGCGTTCAAAATTAACGTCCGAAAAGTGACACAAGGTCACCTCATCGGACTGGCCGCCTTATATACCCGCCGCCGTCGTACAAGAGGATGCTGCAGTCTTCATTCGTATCAGACAAATCAATGAAGGAGAGTGGCAGCAGACACTAGGAGAGAGGGGCTGGCAATAGCACGCGTGCCACGATAAACAAAGCGTTAGTACGCCAGCACAAGCAGCAGGAGCTCCTGGTCGTGGCCAGCATATCCTGCTGTTACCAGCAGCTACAGCACAGGTGCTGCCGATCCCTTTGTGCCGGCGTACTAACGGTATTGTGCCGACTATACATTCCATCCGATGGCCAAAATCGCGTCGGATCGGATTTTCAGATATTGCCGATTTTGCAAAACCGACTCATCGGATAAAACGGATACTGGTCCAAGCGAGAGTTTCGGATAACGGATCCTATCCGAAACCAGAATTTTCGACCGGGTCGGTTATCGGATATCCGATCGGATAAAATCGGATCAACCGGATAATTCGGATGAAAAAACGGATAAGAAAAATTTCCGGTAGTACCGAGGATTCAACTCCGTGTATTCAAGCAAATACCATTTCAAAACCAAATGTAATCTCCATAGATTATTCGTGGAAACAAGCAAATCACCGGTTTTTGGGAAATTTTAAAGCATTAGTTGACATGAGCAGTTGGGCCGGTACTAGGAACCTTCAAATTGAAAAAAAACAACAACAAAGGATTGGGTAGCTTTAATCGTACAGCGCATTTGAAGACACGCGTCCACTCTACTATTTCGGTGTCGTCTTCCGACACATCTTCCTCTCCGAAAGTAGATTCGTCACTATCCGAGTCAGCTTCATCATAACCGGATTCGACCTCACTGCGCCCATACTTCTCAACGACTACTTGTTGGTACAGAGAATTTTTCGAGGTCCGACGTTTGAAAAGTAATGTAGCGCAGCGAATCCAGGGCAAATAAATATTTGGGGCCGTATTCCTCGCGACGGGGTGGGCCGCGGCACGTCGCTGCTCGCGCAGGAGTTCGAACAGCGGAAACCAGAAACCTCTCGTGGTAATCACAATGAGGTGTAAGCAATATGCTCTGGCCGTACACAGCACGAAGCATAGAAGTATACGAGCGCAAGCTTCAGGAATTATTTTGGCTGATTTTTTCATTGCTCGTGTCCGGAAAAAAGCGGAGATATAAACCATGATAGGGCGGCAAAGGGGTTGCCCGAGAACTGGGTTCCGCCAGACCGCGGTGACGTCATTACTCGGTGTTTCACCCTCCGTTAACTTCACAACACCCGGAGGTTCCCTCCCCTTTCAAAATATCAAAAGTACCTAGAGGTTTCATATTCTATACAAAGTTGTTATTCTAAGTGGGCTCATTTGAAAGATGAAGGACCACCTAAGATCTTGGCGGGTACGAGTACTCATAGAATCGTGACGAATGATGACACGTTCCGGTTCTACGCCACTGAATGGAAGACTGGGTTTCGGCAAACAAAAGTACAGGTTTGAAACATCCTTCCTGGATACCTCTCTACGTTTCCACGAGAACACACGTATACGTGCTGCTGCAGCCAATTCACGCAACAACATTCTGCGTGCCCTTGCTGGCACCACCTGGAGCAGCAAAAAGGATGTTCTGCGTACAACGTTTAGAGCTATGGTTCTGCTTGTTTTGAAATATGGTGCCCCACTTGGACTAGGCATCTGTCTGAAACCTCTTGGTGCAGACTGCAGCGAGCGCAGAATACTGTGCTCATGCTCGTTACAGGATGCCACAAATCGACGCCTATCCACCATCTCCATTAGGAAGCCGGCATGCTCCCCTTCGAGCAGCACTGCTTGTTGCAGTCTCAGCAGTTCCTCATTGGCGTCATCAAGAACCCGACCCATCCCAACCGTTCCTTCTATCATCCGGCCCCCAACCTGGCAACATACGCACACCGCTCTAGGCCGGCCTGTCTGTTGTTGACCATCAACGTTTGGCTGCCTCTGAGCTCTTGCGTAGAGGACTGCAGATGGCTGATCGTACACGTTTCGTGACAGAATACTGCTCAGATAAATCCCATATATGGCGGAATGTCTCCTCGAGTCGATGATAGTAAAGCTGACCTGCCCAGGCGTATTCGAGCCATCCTAGCAGGTCTACGATCCGGTCATTCTACCGAAATCAAGGCCTACGCACATAAGATTGACCAGTCAGTCGCCGGTAAATGTCCTGATTGTCAACGTGTTGGACATATTCATTGCATCTATTTTCGTGTCCGGTCAGACCTACAACCCTGTCTGCTCAAGATTTATCTTACAAGCCGTGTGAGGTCGCCAACTTTCTGCGCCTCTGATGCGATGCTCTCTCACGGCTGAGAAAAAGAATGGTAGATGAAAAAACCTTTTCTATTTTCAAATTTCAGTTTTGGCGCCGACAATGCGTCAATGTACACGTGCGCGCGTAAATCACAGACGCACATCATCGTCATTTGCGTCGTGGACGTCGACGAATATTGATTTCAAATTTCGAACAAGGCACAAACACTGGGCAGTGGGTCAGGAATTACCTTCAGGGCGCAATTGTTGAAGTGAGTGAATTGAACTCAATTCTATCAGGTTTAATCTGATTTTATCCGATTTCCACCCGAAATTATCTGATTTCCATCCGAAATTATCCGATTTTTATCCGAAATTATCCGATTTCGATCCGATTATCCGGTTTTCTGATCGGATCCTTCAAATTTCACTTTTCCGGGTATCGGATATTTCGGATATCGTGTTTTTTCGTCTGATCGGATTTCGGATCAATCCGAAATCGCCATTTTGACGTCGGATCGGATTTCGGATAGTTATCCGATCGGATTATCCGACCCGGATATCCGAAACCGACTCCGTCGGATGGAATGTATAGTGCCGACGTACTAAGCCCCGACTGTCAAAGAGTGACAGATTGAATGTTTCAATAGGAGACGAGTATAGGCAGATGTAAGTATTCAGTACTGAGACCACACACTGAATTTAATTGCGAAAATCTGAAGTAAACAAGTTTCACGCGAATCGATGAGGAGCATTAGATAAAGGAAAAAATGAGCTTTCGACTGCTGTATCACATCTTGATTGAATATTCCAAGATGGGGAGAAAACTTGCATATTCGAGAACCCGCAATTATTTTTGTATCAGCCCAGTCCCACGCATGGCTCTTGCTAAAAAGGCGTTTTCCGGTGCTTTTGGCCCAACAAAGCGCTTCATCGTTTCGCCTGGTTCAAAGTTGCCGTTTCCGAATTAGATTGTCGATGACATTTCTGGATTCCTGTCAACGAGACCATCACAAGAATGCTTGAAAGCAGTATATTTCACTCCAGGCATTCATCAAAAATTGCTGATTTCCAACTGAAAATCCCAAACTGGAAAAAAAAACTACTACCTAGATCTGGGCGTTTGGCCCTTTTGCTAGTTTCCAAATGAATGATCATGCCGAATAAGGCCTCTCAAATTTTTTTTCGAGCGAATGAATATGTTCGAAAACCTACCCTCCGTTCGACTCGAATGAATATTCGACAAGTTTACCCGAATATTCGAATTTTCTACTCATTTTCAAATAGTTTTTGAAGAACTGTTTGAGGCGCCTCAAATCACTCTTTACTGGTGAGCTTTTGTCAATAATGGCAACATCAGACCTTGAAAATAGTGCATTATGTTCGACCTACATAGGTGGGCAGAATATCAAAGTTAAACAACATTTTCAAATATTTCATCAATATTTTCAAACCGTTTTCTGGTGGCAAACATCCGAATGCTATGATTCCGAATTAGCCGGTCATACTGAAAAATCGATCGTTTCAGTATTCCAAATAAACGAATACTTCAAAAACCGGATAATTGAACTTCCCGAGCAAACTGAATATTTGAAAAAACATTAAGTTGATTTTCCGAGTGGATCGAATTTTCAAATTTCTTAAATACTGGAAATATTCGAGTATTATGCGAATAGCTGTTTGATTCGGTTTCAAATCTATTGTGAACTGCTCACAACAGCTCACGATTGCCAGGTGGTCATTCTGGCGAAAAACGTTCCAGGGCAAACTACTTAATTTTCAGCGAAATGTTGGAGGCAGAATCACTAATTCGAAAAACCATTACATTGGTTTCATTGAGAGGAACCCAAAAATATACTAAAAACTTTCTTCTCGCCAGTTCGAAGCGAGTCTTTGTCTGCGAAAAAAAGTACCCTCTGTAACCATGCATCAAATCTTACTCTTTGGAGCTGCAATTTCTTCTGCCGCTCTGAGAATTCCCAATCAAAGCTCTCATGAATGGGTCTTTTTAGTGAGTCTCCTTTTACAAAGTTTCCTAATCTTCGGAAAAAAACTACATAGGTTTCCTTTTGTTTTCAAAAATGGTATTTTATAAGGTCTTTTTGGAAAAAGACTAAATTTAAATGACAGGAATTCATTAAGCCGTATGTGGCCAACCGTGAACTTACTGTGTCAAATAAGTTTCCCATTTTTTCTGACAATGAGATTCAAGTCGTTTTCCTCACTGATCGCCTCATGTTAATCGTTCCAATGGTTATTGAAGGTCGGTATTATGTATTTCTATTTAATTTTATGTTCTGAATATATCGAACGAGAATTGGAATGTATGAATTGCTTGGAGTGTTCTGAAGCAGGTTTTTTTCCGAATGGATGATTCTCTTGATCAAACTTTAAAAAGTTATAACAAATTCCCAAAAATATTCACTGAGAAAAGGCATTGCCTCTCTTTCTCGCTCCCTTTCTCAGTCTCATTCGTTCTTTTCTCTCTATAAATCTGATTCCTTGACTAAATCCTTGCCCTTCTTGCATTTTATCTCCACGCCATCAATTTTCCGGCATCTATTATGGCGTGACAGCATTTATCGCTACTATCTATGTAGTATGCGGTACTTACCTTTTTTATTATCAGCCATGTCCCTGTGCCGAGACCCGAAGTATCAGGACCTGAAAACCTATGTGGACTGCCACGAGAAGGAGCAGCTCAGCATCTACCAACAGCTTCTAGCCGATCCTGAGCGATTCAACAAATACACGTATGGATTTGAAAGTCATTTGGATTAAGATGATGCGGTTTTGATTTTAAAAATTGGCTGCTTTGTCTCAAGCCGCGATCATACCTTTCGTAGTCGCACGTGGTCCCTATCAATTTTAGTATAGCGAGTTAATGTGGCTCGACCGTTTCTACAGCGCACAGAAATCTAATTAAAACTGACCTCGAGCAAGCTGCTGCTTTGGACGCGATCAAAGCGATCATACGCGAATTCTCGCTATCTTCACGCGGTATGTTGGATAAAAGTGCTGGCTTAATGCACGCAGAAATTCGCCATTGGAACTTACTAACAAGGGAAGGCCACTCGGAGAAAGTGACCTTTCCTACCGAAATTCGGCTTTTCAGGATCAGTTTTTGATAAAATATTCGAATTTGACCTCTGAAGCTGCTCTCCGTTTCTCTACAGGAGTTATAGGCGTTTATTGTTAGGTTACCATAGTTAATTGCCATTAGGCCCACCGTAAACTACTCCGATCTTTTTGAAACCAAAAATTGACCTCCATAGTCATGTTCGGCGTCCCAAATAACCCCCATGAACAACCTTCGGGCGATACAAATTAGATTTTTGGTGCCTCGAAAATCCGCAAAGGCTCCTTCCTTATGGGACTCCACAGGTGGAAAAAATTCCCGCTCAAACATCGTACAGAGGGGTTATCCAGGGCGCTGAACGCGAATATGAAGACCTTCCTCAGTTTTTAGATCATCTTGTTGGGTTACGGTCCGGTAAGGTCAATTACCCACCCCAACCTAACACAGATTTCCGGATACAAAATAAAAGATAAAGTTCTCGGCGTATATCAATCCTCTGGGGATGGGCCACACATTCGACTTCCATTCGGAATACGGATACAAACCTAATCCAAATATTCGACTCATATCTCTTGTGTATTTCCAGTTCTGTGCTTCAGGATTCAGGAAGTCCCTCGCATATTCGTAGTATACGGCAGGGTATTCTGAAAACCATCCTTGTCATTTCGAAACTCCCGCTCAGGACCGTTGTCCCCGCCTCCATTGTTAATCCTGCGATTTTGAAAGTCGTCCTGGAATTCCTTTCATTTTTGTCTTCCTTGAGAGAGGCTTTTTTGTTTTCAAAATTTATGTCTAAATCATATCTGCACGTAGAACAATTATTATAGCTATAAATTTGACGCAGGATTACTTTTTCACGTTAAACAACTAACCGCGGAGGTAAAAAAAAACTATGCGGCATCGAAAGCCTTCATCTGGGAGCGCCCTTTCTTCCATCATCGCAACATATTTTCAAGTAAAATCACACTGTAGGACGACTTCTGGTCCAAGGTTGAGATCGGTACAGGATGCTCTTGGGATCCATAAATTACCCGCTACGATGCGCCTGTGAATCAAACGCTAAAAGCGCTCATACCTCCGCTCAGATAAGCGGAACGCAGTTAGAAATGTCAAATTCGATTTTTTGTCAAAAGTTGATCTTAAGTAGTTGTATTTCGTTTGGATTGACAATTTTCTCCTTCCCTTGCAGTTTTCTCATACACCGCAATCCGGTTGATCGTGCGCAAATACACGTGTTGTACTGGCAGAGTGCAAAACGTTGGATGCCTGAGTGAATCCACACCACGATGCGTCATCCTGCACTTGAAAAGAGCTCATCGCTGGTTCAGTTACCCAAGTTAGAGGTATACACAGTGCGTTATTGGTTGCACTAGCGGGTAACACCTTGCGTCACAGGAGAATTGACACCTACAGGTGCTGTTATTACTGGCAGCGTCCGCGCAAACTCAATCCAGTGTTTGAACCGTGGAGGTAGTTGACAAAGCTTGAGACCTCAATGCTGCGTATTCATAATGCTATAGCCTCTTGAAAACTGCTCCATGGTCTGAAAAGGCGTTTCCCCAGCCGATTATCTAGCACGAGGGGCGGAAGCATCCCGACAGGCTCCGACGGATCATGGAAATCCATAATTCTATATTCTTTATTTCGAGAGATTCGTGTGTTTAAACGTGTGTATTTTATTTATACGTATAGGAAAGTTCTTGTTTTTGGAGGTTTCTTGACAATGGAAAGGTCAAAAGAAATAATTAAGGTAAGAAGTTAAAGGGGCTAAACCATTCCAGACGTTCCATTTTCCGTCTGTTGTGTATTACACAAGACACACCGGACCAGGGGTGTTTTTCGATTTTTCGGTTTTTTCGTTTTTCGCCCTTTTTGGCGAAAAAAATCAATATCGAAAAAAACGAGAAATTTGAATTTTTTTCGGTTCGAAACTTGCGGTTCTGATGGGACTTGCAGTCGATCCTTCGCTGCCTATAGACCAGGGGTGTGCGGAAATTTTTCAAAAAAATTCAGAAAACAGAAAATTGAGTTTTTCAGAAAACAGAAAGGCCAAAATGGCCAGAAAACAGAAATCAGAAAACAGAAATTTTTCAGAAAAAAAATGCTCATTTCATTTTAACTTTTTTTTTCAAGTGAAGAGAGGATGTGATTCTGAATACCTTCGTCATACTTGTAATATAATATCTGCGAATATGCACAGATGACCTATAAGGCATTGATAGTAGCAGTGACGCGTCAATGACGGATATAACATCATTAAAGACACTGTTGTCGGCTATTACGCGAAAATAAGGCATTTTGTGGCTATTTATCGGCTGTTGCTCGGTCAAAACTCTCAGAGCACTCACCCGTATGGTAGTACGTCAACACAATAAGGGTTGCATCTTAGGACAGACAACGGGTTCAACCCCTCGCTGTCAGCAGCAGCTGCTGCGAACAACTAACTGCAGCAGCTGCTGACAAGGGGAGGTTGAATTCGGGCTCTGCCCTGGGATGCTACCCCTATTGTGCCAAAGTACTACCCTGCGAGTGCGTTAGCAAGGTTCTCGGTAAAAACGATTGTTGAATTTTCTTTAAAAGAATGCAAGTACGGTCATCACAAAAGTGAAAATAAGGGAGATTTTGCAGAAAAACGCACAAAAACAAGTCAGAACGGCTAATTGGTCGGTGTACGCCCACCCCCTCTAGAGAGATTTTTATTAATGCCTGTTTACTGTTTTCTGTTTTGCTGCTAAAAAAGTTAGTAGTCTCTCGGTGTCCCGCAACTACTTTAAATGCAGAATGAAAGACGACAAAACAAGCAATTGTAGAAATCTAGTTAAAGCCACACTCCAAGCTCAGAATCCGTTTTTCGTTTATCTATCTTGGCGAAAATTTTACGCTGATCACAATGGTGTCTCCAGAATCGCTCAGAACTCACTACAAACTGAGTTACGGCTCCTCAAAAATTTTGAATTTGAACTAGTAGAAGTTCGTGGACGAGTTGTCTTGAGCCTGTATTTTCTCGTTATTCGCAGCCACCATTCTGAGTAAGGTCACATTATAACGCCAGACCGAAAACAAAAGGAAGAACATAGATTTTGAATAAAATCATTCGAGCGTCTCTTCCCTATGGAGGTCGGAATCCGTCGGAATCCTGCCAGTGGGCGTTGCCCATTTTTTCTTTCAAGGGGGCGTGACCGACTTTTTCCCAACTTTTTCTCGCTTATTTGAGCGAACTGAGAATTCGCGCATGGTAGGGTTGCTTTAGACGGCGAGCGGACCAAATTATCAAAAATTACCTCTGAAGTTGGACTGTGCCTTTAAAGGCAGTGTACACGATAAAAACCATGTCTGATTTTTTGGTGGAGATCGGCAGCTGCGAGGCCTAGCGCAGCCCTAAAGTTGAAAAATTTAAAAAAAATGAGCTCGGAACGGTCCCCTACGGCCCCAAAGTTGGACACCCGTCAGCTCGTCACACCCCAGATGCACTTTCCACGCCCACCTACGTGAACAAATGAATGCTCGAGATGGTGAGATGAGCGATGGTTTCCGATCAATAGCCGTGTTCTTCCCTTCATTCTCATTTTCTCTCTTTACTCAAGTTGGCTCGCATACATCGGCTGCAAAAGACGGAAGTTACAAGCCTCGGACAACTCGTCCACCATGTTTCCTTAGCTCAATCTTTGAGGGACCATAACTCCGTTCCCAGAAGGTCTTGTACGATTCCAAAAACATCATTGGAATTAGCATGGGACCGTCTTCAAGATAGGCAGAAAAGCAGAAAAACGATTCTTATCGTGAACACGCCTTTAACTGGGGGCGGGCTGAGACCCAGCAATAGCTTATTTTTGAGCTTTTTTCTCCGACTTTCCACTTATTTTCACTTTTGTAATGACCAGGCCTACCTTCTCACACAGATACCACAATAAACATTTTTATCGCGAACCCTGCCCTCAACAGCATACGCACCATTGAACACAAATAGCACCTCGTAAATGACTAGATAAGCTGCGCTGTTCCACAGATCCGAATTTCGCTGATTTTTTCTGATTTTTTTTCTGTTTTTTGCAGATTTCTCAGAAAACAGAAAACAGAAAGGCCAAAACGGCCAGAAAACAGAAATTTCCGCACACCCCTGCTATAGACGTCTGCAGCAAGTTTGCACACGTCAAAAGCAAATGTATAATCTGCCCCTTGCACAACGGTTTTTTTTACTACATCACTTTCGATATAAAAAAAAGATTGATTGGGTTAAAATTTCTTCAATTTCCTGTTTTTAATCAGACTAAAACGACTACGGCGCGTCTTTTGAGCATGGTCATATTTTTCACTAGACGAAAAATACCGTGCGGTACCGATTGCCACGAAGCCATAAAATACTTTGCAACTTTCATTTGAGTTCCTGAGTCGGTCGCTCTTATATAGAAATGCAACTGATATCATCATTTCATGCCCTTGTGGCAATCGGCACCGCACGGTATTTGGAGTTTACTATATTTTTCAGGAATAATAAAATGTAAAGTTCACTGGAGGAGAATTGCCGGACCGGAAATATTGCCAGTGCGGTATGATACCATGATATTAGCCATTGATACGACGTGATAGGCGGCTGCACCGTCGCTCAGGGGAGGAAATCCCCTGCGTGGAGGCTAAATCTGTCGTGTATTGTGTATTTTGGGAATAATCAGTTTTGACCCTATTTGTCGGCTGCACCGTCCCTAAAGGGAGGAAAACCCCGAGCTGTCGGCTGCTAGTTGATATGACACCAACCCACCCCTTGATCACGTCGAATCAATGGCTAATGCCATGGTATCATACCGCACTGGCAATATGTCCGGTCCGGCATTTCGCATTTCCAGTTAAATTCAACTCGCGGAATCATCATCATTCTAATAACGCTAATCGATTCCGCATAGCTGACAACCTACATTGGCATTTTAAAGGCAGCGATCACGATAATCATTCTCGGTGACTTTTCACAGTAAAATGATATGCGAGAAGAACCCAATATTCTCAGTGTCGAAAAAACTCTTTAAAAAAGAGCTAGGAATAGGCAAATAATGGGTGCAAACAAGCGTTCTGAGGTTACCGAAACGCCACATGCCCCCTTCCCGCCCCCTCCACGTGAAGAAATGAACATTCGGTGGTTGTGATAACATGAAAAAATCAAGTCAAGGTAGTGCTGATAAATGAGCTGATTACTTGATTGCAGTGATAGGCATCAACCTTGATAGCGGACAAATCCTCGACGCTCAAAAGTCAACGTAAGCAGAGGTGACCCTCTTTTAGCACAAAAACACGGCTTTCGCGTGCCCTTCAAGCATGCCTGGCTGTATAGGGCACCAGACTTTCCGTGAACGGTGGAGATATCAAAAGTAAAATCTATCGTGAACACTGCCTTTAAGGTCAGGAAAATTCATTTTCGTTCAAGATGTTAATGAAAAAGACGTCGACAATTGCTCTCTGGAGACTCATAATTTGCAAACGGAAGCCTTTCTGAGAATCCTAGGAGCGACGTAAATTTTTTTGCACCCTCTATCGATCCATAACAAAAGAAACTGCGAATTAAAACTTTCTTGGGCGAACGGCATCATGTATAGTTCCATACAGCTGAAGTGGTAGAACTGAACCTCTATGTAGACGCGACTCTATGCGTGTGGTTGCGTCGCGGCCATTGCCGTCCAATAGTGCCGAAAGTCTGAGCGACTGGTCAATGCTGACCACGACGCGACCGCCTAAACTGAAATTCAACATGACAGCTCAAAAAAATCACGCAAGAGTGTGCTGTGCATCACGAGCAAATGATGATCGTCTCTGTACGTTTTTTCCGTTCAGGTCCATGACTTGCCCACGACTTTCAACTTCTACGAATTCGGTTTTTTTTCATAGCCCACAGTTTCGGGCTAAAACGCGAAAAACTTGGACATGAATGCTCAGAGAACTATCGCAATTTGGAACACAAAGTCGACAATAAGATTTTCAGAGGGTGTTCAGCGCTAAAATTTTGTCAGGATTCACCACTGCAAGAAGGGTAAATTTCTCACATTAATACAGTGATTGCGTAAACCTTTGTTTCATTATCAAACATAATTCTGTCATAATTGAAGATTACGTTGCCTTGTTTTTACAGTCAAAATTATGTGATCACGAAAAGAAGACGTTTCGAAAGACAAAATTTTTTTTTCGGTTTTTTCGGAATTTTTCGAATTCAAAACCGAAAATTTTCGTTTTTCGGTTTTTTTGGTTCCAAAATTTTTCGCACATGCCTGCACCGGACAGACGTGAAAAAAAAGAATCTGAATGCACCGGGATTTTCGAACAAGTTTTTCTTCGAAATTTGAGTGTTTTGGGTGGCTTCTTGGCCATATATCACAACCTGGTAGGCCTACCTGCGCAAAATTGTAAAAAATTGAGCACGCTTTTTTGCGCGTACGCTGTCTTTAATAAACCTAATCGACTTGTTCGCGGTAAGTCCTACTTTCATCCAGACGTACCGACCACGATTCCATCTACAGCTGGCCACTCACAAAAAAGGCAGGCTGACCTTCCTTGACTCCGCATTCGATTCTATTTTACGTAACGATAAGTCCGCACATTTGTCCGAACGCAACGTCGTCCAATTTCAATCGGCAAGATTTGATCGCGGAAAATGTTGAAAGACAATTGTCCTTCTTCAAGAAATCGAAAGGTTTGCAGCCGAAGCTCATTGCAATACTAATGTCAAAAAACGGTTGAGAATGAGCCCCAATTAGCCCTCAAGGGAAGTGTTCTCGATGAAAAAGTAGCCCTTTTTTGCAGAGAGGCTAGCTTTGAGCCTCTCTGAAAAAATTAGGGACAGAAATACAATGAAAAACGGCCAGGAAGTGGGTGAGTATCTCGTGGACCAGCCGGTCCATTGGATCACCCCGCCCACGTCATATAACGGTTGTCCACCGTTCATTTCACCGAAGGAACGGTTGTCGAAATTTTGAATACTCTTCATCTAACACGTGCATTGAACCATCTCATTTTCAAAGAGTTTTCGGTAAAAGAAACAGAAAACAAACCCACTCAAGAATTTTGAAGGGGAATAACATTTGCGGCGTTTGGATTGTCGAAATCCGCAGTGTGCTAAACACACCGAACAGGCGGAAACAAATATTTTCAAGGTTTTTTTCTCAAAAATCAGTTCTTTCTCCGATATTAGAGAGCTTTGTTGGAACTTCCTCTATATCCTTCATGAACTTGCTTATTCAATAACATCGGAAACTGGAATATCCTTTTTTATCGTGAACACTGTATTCAACTCGATTATTACGCGCTCGCCTCACTCACTCCACTAATCGCCAACGATCGAAGTCAACAACTGAAAAACTTCTTAGAACAACTTATTTCGTTTGAAAATTGGTTGTTAGATTGAAACCAGATTTTCAGTTTACTTCAGAGTGCCCGTTGAGGGAGTAAGGGGCTATTCATACTCCTCAATGTCAGCGCGTATAGTGACTATACTCGCAGCGGCAACGCTATGGCAGAGACACGTAAACTTGGCCTAGACTGCCATCCAAGGAAAACCTATGCATGTGTTCTCCACTGTGGTAGCAGTGAATATTACTTGAATTAAATATGATGATTGGTAAAGAAATTGACGTATAGCTCAGCTCCCGTTTTTTACTATTTTACGTACCGCCTTCCAGAGCAGGTCTCTGGTTTTCCCGATTAGCGTGGGCCAGCTCATCGTGACGACTAGGGATGAGCGGAATGAAAACTTTGGGTTTCGAAACTCCGAAAGCGAGACAAAATTAAAGTTTCGGAAAACGGTAATCAAAACAAAATTGAAATTTTGGAAATCGAAACAGGTTTCAAATTTTCGGAAATCGGAAAACGGAACAAAGTATACTCGCAGCTGGCATCGAAAAACATGTTCTTGAACCTCGGGTTAAAATGCATCGGCATTATCAAATCATCATTCGCCAGATACTTCTCCATTCTTGACGGGTCCGAGACTTAGTGCACCCAAAAGGGCTCGCCGCCGCTACTCGCGGACAGGCTGCCAGCTGTCACTACAGTATGGCAGCCCCGCCCTTCGCTGACTGCGGCCGCGCCTCCAGATCGCGTCGCCGCGCCCGCGGTGAGAGTTGCGGCAGCCGCGACCGAGCGCCATGAGCCTTCAATACGGGGCCTCCTTGATATTAAAGAAGCTGAATTTGTGCCTGGAGATTCATTGGGCTCAGGCTTCGGATCTTGGAAGCTTAAATGAACATCGAATTTTCGAAATGTTACTTTCAGATTTCAATTTTTTCAAGATTCGCCAAATGCACCTGAAATGACAAATCGTTTTGAAATTGATGGAATTGGAAATTTCAAATGTGATCTACAGATTGAAATTTTCAGAAAATGCATCTAGAGTTCCCAGATTTTTACAGCAGTGAGGATCTGTTCCAAATGGGACGCTAATATGCTCCGAATCGGAATTGCTCAATTTTAAAAAATTTTAAATGTGGTCCACAAATTCAAATTTTTAAATTCTCAGAAAATGCACCTAAAATTCCCAGATTTTTACAGCAGTGAGGATCGGTTGCAACCGGGAAGCTGCTGTGCTCCGAATCGGAATTGCTCAATTTAAAAAAATTTAAATGTGATCTACAATTTCAAATTTTCGGAAAATGCACCTAAAATTCCCAGATTTTTACAGCAGTGAGGATCGGTTGCAGCTGGATAACTGCTGTGCTCCGATGCTCAATTTAAAAAATTGAAATGTGATCTACAAATTCAAATTCACCAAATTTTTAGAAAATGCATCGAAAATTCTCAGATTTTTACAGCAGTGAGGATCGGTTGCAGCTGAATAGCGATTCGTGATTGCTCAATATAAAAAAATTGAAATGTGATCTACAAATTCAAATTTTCGGAAAATGCACCTAAAACTCCCAGATTTTCACAACAGTGAGGATCGGTTGCAGCTGAATAGCTGCTGTGCTCCGATTCGTGATTACTCAATTTCTTAAAAAATTGAAATGTGATCTACAAATTCAAATTTTTAGAAAATGCATCGAAAATTCTCAGATTTTTACAGCAGTGAGGATCGGTTGCAGCTGAATAGCTGCTGTGCTCCGATTCGTGATTGCTCAATTTAAAAAAAAATTGAAATGTGATCTACAAATTCAAATTTTTAGAAAATGCATCGAAAACTCCCAGATTTTGCCCTCTCTCAAATCTTAATTGTAGTACTGAAAAATTTGAATTTTCCTACCATAGTTTCTTCTCTTTTCATATTGAAGCAACTCAACTACAGCAAACGATATTCGGCCCATTATTTCTTTCTACTTCTCTGAAACGTTAAGGTACCTTGACGGTTAAATTCTATGTATGACTGAAACGAGCTAACGAAATTTCATTAATGTGTATAAATTCGCTATTTTTCCAATGCTGATCATGCTGCCATTTATTGGACTATCATAGAATAGGAAGCTGTGAACAGTAAATTTGGTGACAGGTAGTCATCAGATACTGAAGATACAGTGGAAGCCATTTTTGATTTATTTTGCTCCAACCAAAAAAATCGCCTCTCTTAAAAATTTCGCTAAGCCTGTTCTGGTGCTTGAATCCGTGTATTTTTGAGATTTGAACCGATTTTTTTTTGAAAGACTTATGATCAACAATAGCTGTTAGGAATGCTGCGGATTCGTTACAAATTGCCTTTGCCCAGTACTCCATATGTATCTTTTTCATATATTATGGTTTGTTCGGCTACATTTACTTAATAGTCGTAGTCGACGACTGTACCGCATTGACCTGACCCGTTCTTCTCCTACCCACAGAGACTAATTACTAGTTTAGGATCCTGAGTCGTTACCTCTGGACACGTTTGCGTTTGCGTCTAGCGGATTCCAGGGCAAACAGCGACATGAGCTGGGACTCATAGGTCGTCGTAACATGTATAATGCTATTTCGAGCAAATAATCGCGATGTTGTTTCAACGCAGAAAAACTGCAAAACATTCCTGAAACGGGGAACTCATTGTCAGACTTTTCGAATATTCGGTTTTCCGAATACTTCGTTTTTTGGCATTTTTCGAATATTCGATTTTTCTAATGATTCGAAGTCGACATTTCCAATCAAATATTTTTTCAAATCAATCGATGCGGTCAAAATATATCTTGGAGCCCCAATGCGAGCTGTATAATCTTGTGATTGGTTATTAATGTATTGATTCAATCTTTATTGTTGCAATTATTATTTATTTTTTTAATTATTATTGTTAATATTGATATTATTATTATAAAAGCGTTTGGTGACACGAAAATTTCATTCTGTAGTTCACATTTATTTTTTTTTAAATGAGCAATCACGAATGGGAGCACAGCAGCTATTCAGCTGCAACCGATCCACACTGCTGTGAAAATCTGGGAGTTTTAGGTGCAATTTCTAGAAAAATTCGAATTTGTAGATCACATTTCAATTTTTTTAAATTGAGCGATTCCGATTCGGAGCACAGCAGCTTCCCAATTGCAGCCGATCCTCACTGCTGTAAAAATCTTGAAATTTTAGGTGCATTTCCTAGAAATATTTGAATTTGTAGATCACATTTCATTTTTTTAAATTGAGCAATCAATAATGGGAGCACAGCAGCTATTCAGCTGCAACCGATTCTCACTGCTGTGAAAATCTGCGAGTTTTGGATGCATTTTCTGAGAATTTGAAAATTTGCATTTGTAGATCACATTTCAATTTTTTTTTTAAATTGAGCAATCACGAATCGCAGCATAGCAGCTATCCAGCTGCGACCGATCCTCAATGCTGCAAAACATCTGGGAATTTTAGGTGCATTTTATGAAAAACTGAATTTGTAGATCACATTTAAATTTTTTTAAATTGATCAATCACGAATGGGAGCACAGCAGCTTCCCAATTGAAACCGATCCTCACTGCTGTAAAAATCAGGGAATTTCGGGTGAATATCCTGAAAATTTAAAAATTTGAATTTGTAGGTCACATTTAAATTTTTTAAAATTGAGCAAATTCGAAGCATATTAGCTTCCCAGTTGCAACCTATCCAAGCTGCTGTAAAAATATGGGAACTCTAGATTCATTTTCTGAAAATTTCAATCTGTAGATCACATTTGAAATTTCCAATTCCATCAATTTCAAAACGATTTGTCATTTCAGGTGCATTTGGCGAATCTTGAAAAATTCAAATCTGAAAGTAAAATTTCGAAAATTCGATGTTCATTTAAGCTTCCAAGATCCGAAGCCTGAGCCCAATGAATCTCCAGGCACAAATTCAGCTTCTTTAATATCAAGGAAGCCCCGTATTGGAGGCTCATGGCGGTCGGTCGCGGCTGCCGCAACTCTCACCGCGGGCGCGGCGACGCGATCTGGAGGCGCAGCCGCAGTCAGCGAAGGGCGGGGCTGCCATACTGTAGTGACAGCTGGCAGCCTGTCCGCGAGTAACGGCGGCGAGCCCTTTTGGGTGCACTAAGTCCGTACCCCATTCTTGACACTAGACCATTGTGAATCGAATTTCTGGTCTTATGGAGATCCTATCAGGGATGTCTGTGATTTTGAATAGAGAATAGAAGCGTAACGTCATGCAGCGGGCGCGGCGTCGCTTAGGGACTAACAAAAACGTTACACCTCCGAAATTGTGAAATTTAAGACTTGTCGCAAGGAGCTCACTTTAATTCTAATGGTGATTCCCTGAGACAATGTGCAGCGGAGAAAACCCTCAACCCGTTTTCGAATCTAAGCAAGGTCTTTGAATTCCAAGCCGCGGGATCATTAGGTGAGCATCCTATACTGTGTTAAATAGTCATATTCATAAACTCAAATAAAATTGTTCAGAAATATATACTATAAAGCCGTCCAGCTACGTATATGCAGAGAACAGTTCTACAATTTTTGAAAATAGATGTCGAATCAGTCATTCAAATGGAATAATTATGCAGAGACGGCTATTAATAGTTCCTGATGTGCGAGATACGCATCAGTTTTTAAATGACGCGCCATTTCAATACAAAGAGTCGCGTCGGAGCAAGCACGGACCAGTCGCTAAGTCTACCTGTAGCAGAGGTTCAATCGCCGCGACGCGACGTCTACAACGAATCGAGGTGTCTACCGCTCGTCTTCAATGCATCCACACCCGGTGAAGCGAAGCATAAACTACATAGAACGTTTAGTGAAGTTCGCATTGAACTCTTTAATGTCGGGCGCTGCCTGCAGGCCACAATCAACACAGTCGATCGCACGTTGTCTAAAGCGAAAAAATACGAAAATCCCAGAATTTTTAGATTTTTCTCGATAATGATTCCTTTCGCTAGAAAGACCAAAACCGAAAACGCACATCCCTGGATAGTAGGTTCTCATTGAGGTTGTGATTTATGTGTAAAATCCGTGGATTAAACTCCGTCCTCTCTTGAACACGTCTTTAAAGTTTTGGTAGTGCACGCAGCCATTCATGCCTTCTTTCTTTTTTACTCTTGAAGGCTATTTTCGGCCTTAACAGTGCTTATTGTCAAAGTCAAGACTTCCGACAGTAAGGGATTAACTACTAAAAAAAGGCTTCAGCTCGTGGAACGACTAACTATCTATAAAACATCAATACAATCCTGGGTCCCATAGAAGTTGAGTTGCTTTAAAGGTAGTGTTCACGACGAAAAAGCTACGAAAAAGCTAAACGTGAGCTTTGGGTCCGTCTCAGAAGAGTGGGGATGAAAGCACGACGAAAAAAGACCAGGAAGTGGGTTAAAATCTCATGGACCAGCTGACCCATTGGATCACCCCGTCCACGTCATATAACAGTTGTCCACCATTTGTTTCACCAGAGGAATAGTTGCCTAATTTCTTATTACTCTTAATTCTAAAAGATTCTGACATCCAAGAATGAGCGTTGAACCATTTTATTTCTAAAGGGTTCTCGGTAGAAGAAACAAAAATTAAAGTCAACTACTCAAGAATTTTAAAGCGCAAAACGATTTCCGACGTCTGGATTGTTCAAAGTCCACAGTTTCCTGGAACACACCAAACTGACGTATTGAAACGCAGTGTTCACGATAAAAAATGTGTTTCAGTTTCCACTAGTAATGGGTAGTGGAGGGGCACACTGTAACGTTGACGTCGAAAGAACGCTTGAAATCGAGCCAGGAAAAGCTCCAAAAGAGCCCGAAGTTGCCACTTCGAGCGCAAGGCAAACCCGAAAAGCGCAACACACGCCCACCGACGTGAACCAATGAATGCTCGAGATCCTGAGATAAGCGATGATTTCCAATCATTAGCCCCGTTCTTCCCTTCATTCTCTACTTCTATCATTACTCAGGCCAGCTCGCATACATCGGCTGCAAAAGACGGCAGTTACAACCCTCGGACAACTCGTCCACCATGTTTGTTCAGCTCAATTTTTGAGGGACCATAACTACGTTCCCAGAAGGTCTCGTACGATTTAAAGGACATCATTGGCATTGGAATCAGCATGGGGCCGTTTTCAAGATAGGCGGGAAACAGAAAAACGATTTTCATCGTCAACACTGCCTTTAAATATTTCCGAGGTTTTTCTGAACAGTTTTTCCTCCGATATTTAAGAATTCTGTGGCGACTTCCCCCTAGTATTCTTTACCTCGTTGACTTGAATTCTCGGACACACTGAAAACTAGAAAGGTTTTTTTATTGTGAACACTGCCTTTAGTAAGCCTTGACAGATGTTGACGAGTCTCAAATCGTCAACTTCAGTCAGTGGAGGCAGATTAAGTTTATTTCCACTATCTGTTCCGATTGCCGCACCTGTTTTTCGGAAATCGGGATTTCGAGAACTAAAAACCTGCCGAACCCGAAATTCGGAAATCGGAATTCCTCTCATCCCTGGCCGCTGATGAAGTAGACTGTATGTAGCAGAACATGTGTGAAAGACGAACAGTAGGAATGTGGTCCTCGCCGATTATCCACTCTAGTTAACGACGCGACAACGTTGATCTGTCAGAGAAAGCGTACAGTGATGAAAATGAGGATGTTGAAGAGGAAAAACGCTCATCTATTGCCTCTTATAGACGCTTCATTGATACTCCGGATGGTGCTGTACTCTTCGATTTCTCCAAGCATCGCTTTTCTGACGTCACTTTCGATAAGCTGATTGATGTGGTAGGTTCATCATCGTGTTTTTTGTGTTATGAAGTATTTTTCAGTAGACTTAAATACTTTAATTTGGGGATGACATGTATATTCACAGTGTTATGGAATAATTGGAACTAAGGACTTGTAAAACTATTATGGAGTCACTAACAGGATAATCTTGAGCATTAGTGTTGAGATTCTCGTTGCTATTTTTTGTTGCGTTCCAGAAGCTCTGCGCCACTTTTAATTTCACCATATCTTATGATCTCATGCTCGCAAACGACAGTCGGCTTCAGTGCTGCGGCAAGTGATTAGAACTGTCAACTATAGAAAGTTTATTCCAACTCAATCAATAAAAATGGAAGATAAATAGATTCAATGAGAATTCGAAGACATTTATAGTCAATTAATAAGAATGAACAAAGGTGACTCGAAGGAAAAAATCGAATCAATGAAGTGCCAAAAACAAACAGCTGTCATATTGTGTACGACTTCGAGAGTACTCTGTCTACAGCTTGCCCTGTGACTTCATCCGTTAGTGACACACCAATCCCACTGCTCTTCTCAGTTTTCCAAATTCCGGTCCCGCGCGCTTTCTGACCAATTCTTACGAACGGTATTGTACAAGTTCCATTCCTCTACCATATGACACCCTTAGAATAACTTATATCGCTTCAGGCCCGCTCCCGCAATGTAGAGGGTATGCGTGCTTCGATGTTCAGCGGCGAGCGCATCAACTTCACGGAAGATCGTGCCGTCCTTCACATCGCGCTTCGAAATAGAAGTAACACTCCGATTGTCGTCGATGGAAAAAACGTATGTTTCCTTTTTGGGCATCAAAATGTTCCATTTCTGTGAGGCCTCCTCCGTCTGTGGGGACCAGTGGCAATCAATTTATGGACTTATGCTAAACTTCACTACAAGCCTACTTGGTCTATTGGTAGCTTGGTTTTGACTATACACTGTCGTTCTCTGGGTCAAATTCCGATCCGCATTTGTGGACTACTGCTACTGCATCATGCGACACGTGAGAATCGTGCCGGGACCACTTGGTCTCGGCACGATTCACCTTTCTTCCAGCACGATTATCACGTGTTGTCAGTGATCTATAGAACGCCGTTGTTGTAATTGTGTTGTATCTAGCTTAGTAGTAGTTGTATGACGTAAAATATTGGTATTTAGCCTATATTGCTGTTTTTGGCTTGTTTGATGTTGTCCTTAGCCGAAGTGTCGGAAAAGCCACCGACCAGAGGCGATTCAATGAGGAGGCGGGGCTGCCCCGCTGGCTAGTGGGCGGGGAAGCCCTCGTGCGCCAGTGGGCGGGGCAGGCCCCGCGAGACCCCTTCCACAGCGTACATAAGGCGCCATTTCGGAGCGAATTGGTCTTCGGGCGTGTACCGGCAGCTTTTGCTGATGTCTGGTTGATCTGGTGGTTGGCGGCTCTGGTGTCTGGTGAATTGGTGTCTGGCGGTCTGGTGTCTGGCGGTCTGGTCTCTAGCGGTGTGGTGTCTGGCGGTTTGGTGTCTGGCGAGCTGGTGTCTGGCGGTCTGGTGTCTGGCTGGCTGGTGTCTCGTGGTTGGTGTATGGCACTCTGGTGTCTGGTCAATTGCTGGTCCGATGCGTCGATAGTGGCAGTGACGCAGAGGAACTGAAGATCCACCCGGAATTCCATATTACTATTTACCCCAGTGTACGGGTGAAACGCCACAGGTTCGAGAAGGAGTTGGCAGACGGGTTCCGTCTAGAGAGACGGAAAGTCCGCATACGCACCTAGCAGACTGATTCCGTCGTGAGAGATGGAAGGTCCACGCACCCACCTAGCAGACGGGATCCGTCGAGAAGAACGAAAAGTCATGCACCTAGGCATAGGGCTTGCAGATTAGTCAGAAGCAGCAGTGGGCGTGGTTCCTCAGTTGTTATCTTCTGTTCGTTGTAATTTCTTGTAATAAAGAGTATAACCTACGGTGTCTGCACAGTCAATGGTTGTTGTGTTCGTACAGGGAAATTAAGTAGCGGGGTGACTTGGTAGAGGTCAAACTCGTAGCCGTGGTAATCATTCAACCCCGAGTGGCATGGATGCGTTGATGAACTAAGGCGGAAGGCCTACCCAAGCCCCTACACCATCTGACATGGGGGCCAAGCCACCACAACATCTATTGATTGCGGACACCCGCAGCACTCACGGCACCAACATGATCGACAACGCAGTGGAAGTCGACGCGGAACGCGGAACAGACGCGACTGAATGCAGTTACTGGAAGAAACTAGTCACTAGTATTCCTATACTAGTCGATGATAGTCTTCAAGAACAGATGAAGGGTGTATCTGACAAGAAGCGCGGTACTGTACGTTCACTTGTGCAGACGACAGTCGATGCAGCAGTTGCTGCGATCGATTTCACGCTGGAGCAGTGTTTATCAACTGTTCTATACCCAGTCATTACTTAGGGAAAAGGTGGAGCAGATTGCTTAGCTGCGATCACAATTGTGTTCTTTGCAAGCACTGCTGTCATCAAGTACTCCGCCCAAGTTAGCACCGCTAGTCGAACCAATGGATCGGCATGACGATAGAGAGCACAGAGCTGCCGCGGACACGTCCAGTAGACCCGGAGGACTTCCAGGGCGGGTTGCAGTGGACTTCAAGGTGAAGGGGGCCCTGAAAGCCAAGGCTGAGTTGCATGTCATGCATTCCTGTGACGACACTCTTGCTGGAGACTAACGTATTGGCTGCGTAAGGGATAGAGGTCAGATTGATCCCAGCATCGACAAATACATATGCCTAGAGAGTTGAGCAGGCGGAAGGCAGCAGACCTAGCAGCGCCATCACGAAGGTAGTGAGAGGGGCGCGAAGACGGACTGCGATCCCGCCATCCTCTGAGGCTGTCGGAGAGTCTTCGTCGTCAGGAGAAGTGGCTGCGGCCAAGAGCGATGTCTTGTCGAGCAATGACAGTCTGGAATCAGGAGTTCGCAGCGTGTGGGATGGTTCCGGTTGTGTACCTGTCGTAAATAGAGATGTTGAGCCGAGGGTTATCCGTGATGGAGACGGACCCAGCGAACGGTCGGTGTACCGTGGGCGCAACCCAAGTATGGCTAACATACCCGAAAATGTGCAGAAGCTGCATTTGGTGGACATGGTACCAACGGAGGAGAAAAACGCGGGGTTGATAAGGTCTCAAAAGTTGACAAAGCAGCCCGCTGAGCTCCCGGAACTTGGCACAAGCAACTACAGCGAGGTGTTCGCTGCTTGCAAGGCAGGACCCACTCACATGTGTCCTGTCGGTTGCGAAGGACAAGAGAATTCCCAGGAGTCCGAAGTTTGTCGCAAGGGTGATCGAGTTGATGCTAGAGTACCTGCAAAGCGGGGGAAATCTTCTCACCCTGAGCAGGCGATGGACTCGTGTAGTTCATTCCATGTTGCGAAAGCATGTGCGAAACATGCACTTGTAAGCCTTTTTGCAAAGAAACTGGAGCCACTTTGTGAACAAAACGGTGAGCTAGTGAAGACACCGGATGTGATGGTTGAATCGCCGGGTATGAGAAACACTAGTCGAAGACGCAGAGGACGACCACCTGATAAGATAGCAGTCAAGCGTTTTTGGACACGCTGTTCTGGGGTCAGTGCTGACCAAGAGGAGATGCGGCGGTGTGCCAAATCCTAACGATAGCCGGATGTGATTCGTGCTGAAGGACGAGGTATAGGTGGTGTACCTCGCGAAGACGATAGTAGCTGCACCGGTAGACGTTACGAATGTGGTCGACACCATGATTTCATTAGACGTCAAGGTGGTGCTTGTGATGATTGAGACGACTGCAGTCGACGTGGTCGACGCTATGGTCTCTCTGGACGAGCTGAACGTTACTCCGTCATTACATGCGATGGTTCCGAAGAACGAGCTGGACGTGGTAGATGCGATTGTTCCAACGGACGAGCTGAACGCGGTAGATGCGATGGTTCCGAAGAAGGAGCTGGACGCGGTAGATGCGACTGTTCCAACGAACGAGCTGAACGCGGTAGATGCGATTGTTCCAATGAACGAGCTGAAGGCGGTAGATGCGATGGCTTCGAACGTGCTACATGTGGTCTCCCGGATAGATGCGATGGTTCGTGCATGCGTGTTGAACGTGATGGTGAGGTGCCGACGACATCTGGAGGAGGAGTGGGGTTGAGTGGAACAACCCAATTTGTGGAGGAGGGACGTGTCAGTGATCTATAGAACGCCGTTGTTGTAAATGTGTTGTATCTAGCTTAGTAGTAGTTGTATGACGTTGTAAAATGTTGGTATTTAGCCTATATTGCTGTTTTTGGCTTGTTTGCTGTTGTCCTTTGCCGAAGTGTCGGCAGAGCCACCGACCAGAGGCCATTCAATGAGGAGGCGGGGCTGCCCACGCTGGCTAGTGGGCGGGGAACAGGGATGTGCGGCGAACGATTTTGAGATTTCGGCAAACGGCAATCGGCAAGAAAATCCCAAAAACGGCCGGCAAACGGCAAACGGCAAAAAACTTCATCCCTCAGATTGACCCAAGAGTTATTCACATGTGCCGCTCTACTTTTTTCCTTTTCTTCCCCATACTTATGTCAACATTGTAATAATTCCAATTCAAGGCATCAGGTGAACAGAAAAAAAAACATGTGGGACCCTTTGGAAATCAAAGAAATCGCCGCTGCGGCTTCGCGATGAAGCTGTTTAGGCTTCTACAGACACCGAAGCGGCACTATCGCAGAGTCGCAGCGGCAATGTCATGATAGCCCCGCCATAACGCCGCTGCGGCTCCGCGGTAGTGCCTTGCAGCTCTGCGATCGGTAGCGTACTAACAAAGATAGCACTGACTGCGAGTAACTCATATGAAATGAGTCATATAACAACTGGGTGAGCCTACGAACAACAATACATACACACCTGAGGTGCCTACGTCCTCTGCCTGATAGGGACGGAGGGTAGCCCCGTTATTTCGACCTAGGAGGTACGGGATGTCCCTCAATCCTGGGCTATTGACCTGGCGAAAATCTCGTTCCACCACACAGAACAATGCATCGTAGTCGACGCGGGGTCGCTGATGCATCCTCTCGGGGCCCGTGCGGTTCTAACACGGAATCGCCGCGGTACTGTAGCGGCAATGTAGCGTGTGTTGTCGACCCTCAAGACACTGCAATAGTCTCCACGGGACACTAATCATCACGGAGCCGCTGCGGTACTACCGTGGAACTATCGCGGCATAGTCGAGGGTCGCGGTACCTTCCTCGCCCTGCCGCGGCAAACTTCCTCAGAGTTCCTGCCCACGTGTATCACACGAATGCTTCCTGCTTCTTTTAGCTACACCAGAATCTGTTAGAAAGTTATGATAAGTGAGGTGTTTTCCTCTCAACCTTCCCCTTACTCTGTGGTAGGGGGACGGTTGAGGGGATAGCAGTGTACCGTAAAAGGTAGTCTTAATTAGTATTAGTTCAGTACTGTCGCATCGAAGCTCGAGCTGGCCCAACCACAACGCCGGTCAAGAATCAAGTCGGTTTTCACAGGTTCAATAGCGCAAAACTTCAAAATATTTCCATGCACCTCTAGCTTTCCCCTGTTTTCACACGGAATAGATGGGTATTTGATACGTATTAGCTCCCCCCCCCCAGCGGGGAAGGTATGCATACGGCCCCTGGGGCACTTTAGTGGGTACTCGATTTTGACCACCACCAGCAGCGAGCTGTCACTTTCTCATCAGAGCATCCTTATGACATGTTATATTTCTCCAAAGCCCACCGCTCCGCTGCTGGTGATAATCGAAATTGAGAGTCCACTAGATCTGGTCCAGAGTTTGTACCTGCAGAGAACTCGGAATCAGAACTCATCGTAAACGCTTCACTCACGCGTCCACACATGCACGCTTGCATAGCAGAATACATAGCGAGAGTGCGAACAGATTTTCATCCCTTATCTTGTTCAGAAATGGTCAGGCGGCGAAGTGCAAAAAATTAATAAGTCAGAACCCTCGGACAACGGTTAGGGCCTATTCATACTTCCAACCTCTCGCTCTGCCAGACCGGCCCGCGCGCCAGGGCTGTGCGTTAATAACGTTAACGTGTTAACGCATTAACGGGTTAACGCGGTTTTTTTTTCAAAAATTAACGATTAACGGTTAACGAAAAAGTCCCGAAATCACGTTAATTTTTATTTCGTTAATGTTCCATCCATCTATGCTTTTTTGCATGTTAGGATTCCTATTCTTGAAGAGCATTCGTTTATTGTTCTTGCTGATAGTATTAATAATCCATGAAGATGATTTCCAAGTTTGGAGTGTACGGACTGCGGTGTTTGGTATGGAACGTGTTTCATGTTTTTTTTTTGGGACGTCTGGTTATTTATCGATTTTCGTTCAAAATTGTTAACGAAATGCAAAATTACGTGTTAACGCATTAACGGATTAACGCGGTTTTTTTTTCAAAAATTAACGATTAACGGTTAACGAAAAAAATAAATTTCATTAACGCACACCCCTGATTCATACTCCCGTCTCGCACCGCCGAGGCATTTGTTGGTAGCAATACTTGTTGCGCTAAATTACGTCATATAAGTGTAGCGGGGCCTCAGTGGGAGCGTGCAAGACGCCCTAGAAAGTGTGTGGGACCCAAATGAAAGTGCGCCGGACGCCGTAGAAAGTGTGTGGGACCCGAATGAAAGTGCGCCGGACGCCGTAGAAAGTGTGCGGGACCCGAATGAAAGTGCGCCGGACGCCGTAGAAAGTGTGCGGGACCCAAATAAGAGTGCGCCGGACGCCGTAGAAACTATACGGAAATAAAATGGGAGTGCGCGCGCAGATGTTCGGGAAAGTTGCAATTAGGTTTGAATGTTCAATACAAGGGTCAAAATGCACGCCTCCACTCGGAAGGTACGCAAGAAACCGACAAGGCTGTCGTGCGATTATGAATTTTGGCTCAAATCTAGTCGGAGGGGGTTTCCAAGATTCAATCCTGAAAATGAAAGTTGCCTCTGATATGGGTTTTCCGATAGCGTTGTCAGCTCTGTTTCATTCCAAGTGAACTCATGTTTTCGGTTATCACAGCGCGGAGCGGTGGCTTTTTCGTCGAAACCTCCTTATCACTACATAGTTATATTTCACCGAGGCCCACCGCTCCGCTGCTGGTGATTATCGAAATCAACAGGTCACTAGGAATGGACCAGAGCTTAGGCCCCCGTCATAGTCGGTGGATCTACTGAGTCCCACCGGGTCGATACGCATCGAATTCGTGGAAGAAAGGTGCAAAAAAATCAACCCACTGAGTCCGACTGCGACCGTCTGATGCCCACCGCAATCCCCCGGTCGATATTGATGGTTCTCATGCGTACAAGGGCGGGGCCAATGCACCGACTGAGTCCCACCAAAACCATCGTCAACCCACCCGGTCGATATAGGTGTTTCTCACGTGATTTGGGTGCATTTTTTCGGCCGACTGCGACCTGCCGAGTCCCGCCGCATCTCGACTCTCGTCGTCTGCGCTCTGCCCCACCTGCTGCTGATACGGAAATCAGATTCAGACATGTTGAAAACAAGAAAAATCAGCCACCAAACACGTTCCGATTCACAGCTGAGGTGATAATCGTCACTATCAATTACGTGTTTCGCAGAGGAACTGGTTGGCACTGGGGGCAACCGGACTCAGTCGGACTCAGCAGGTTTTTCCACCCCGGACTCATTCGGACTCAGCAGGTTTTTCGACCGACTATGACGGGGGCCTTACATGCAACAAAACCAACATATCTTATCAAACTTATCAAAGACCACCGCATCGCTTCATTTCTAAAAACAAACCCACCGATTTTCCGCCCCTCTTGCTCTGCTATAGCGACTCAGGTACTCAGGACGACGGCCGGCGAACCTTTCCCAGCTGACCCGCGGTCTCCGTCCTCCGGCCGCCCGCTTTTAGTTCGCCGGCCAGCCGTATGTCGACGGCCCGCCGACCTTTACCAGATGGCCCGCGATCATTATTTGTATTATTGTTTACCTCAAGCTGGCCAGCCCGGCCCCACGGCGGAAAAACGCCCCGCCTCGGTCCGCCGCAGTCTGCGGTGAGGAATCACCCTCCCCGCGGATCACGGCGAAATCGCCCCCCCCCCCAGCCGTGGAGATACCCCTATCCCCTCAGCGGTCAAAAATATGCTGGCCTCCGGAGAGTGACTCGAAGTCACCTTCCAGGGCCGGCTAGAATGCCGAATGAGGACTAGTGAGATCAGGCGCGTTTTATATCGGCTGTCGACGTGATAACCACGTTACGACGTGATCAGTCGTGATCATTATCAATTGTCTTTCCAACCGGCCGAATTGAAGATGGCGTGGCGTGTTTTGTGGTTCGCGGGCGAGCCAATATCCACGCTGCGTGTGCGTCGCATGGAGCATGGTTCGCCGCTGGCCGGCACCCTCGAAATGTGGGGCGCCGGCCGTCGTTTTCGGCATAGAGGTTCGCCGGCCGTCGTCCTGAGTACCTGAGGCCCCGGTCATAGTTGGTGCTATTTGCATCTGCATCCCCCCCCGCACCCCCCAACACCCCCCCGCACCCCCCAACACCACCCCGGTCGATACGTATGTTTAAAATGATGGAGTGAGGTTGAGAAAATCACTCGATGCATCCAACTAGATATGACGATGATTACGTGGCCAACAGGATTGCACCTGTTCAGAGAAATAGTGAAGGAGAGTATGGTGAAGTAACGGAGGTAGCAGTAAGGTTAGCTTTCTAGTGATACGCAATGTTTTATCATCGGCCCGCCCACCCGGTGATTTTCTCATCCGCCGTCATCCACGTATTGCATGGATATCGACCGCGTCGAATACACCGAGTGATTTTCTCAACTTCACTCCATCATTTTAAACATACGTATCGACCGGGGGGGTGCGGGGGGGGGTGTTGGGGGGTGCGGGGGGGATACACCGAGTGATTTTCTCAGCTTCGCCTCACCATGTTGTTCATACGTATCGACCGGGTGGGTGTTGGGGGATGCGGGGATACACCGAGTGATTTTTGCATCCCATTTCCAATGCATTCTGTGTGTATCGACCGGGCTGGAGGCGTCGGCTCATCCAACTATGACCGGGGCCTGAGGATGTCTCTGGAGTATTCATACTTCACTGGCGGAGCGGGAGGAGCGGGTGTTCGTGTTTTCATTCATTCTCACTCCTTTTGCCGAGCGGGCCTGTCTGGCAGAGCGAGAGGTTGGAAGTATGAATAGGTCCTTAAAGGCACAGTCCAACCTCAGAAGTAATTTTTGATATTATGATCCGGTCGCCGCCTATAGCAACCCTGCAAAGCGCGAAATCTCAATTCGCTCAAATAAGCGAGAAAAAGCTAGGAAAAAATCGGCCACGCCCCCTTGAAAGAAAAAGTGGGTAAAGCCCACTGCCAGGTTTCCGAACGCAATAGGCAAGAAACTCGCGAACGATTTAATTCAAAACCTATGTTCTTCTATTTGTTTTCGGAATGGCTTGATATTGTGGCCCGCTTCATAAAGATGGCTGCGAATAACGAGAAAATACAGGCTCGAGACAACTCGTCCGCGAACTTCTAGCCGTTCAAAATCGAAATCTTTGAAGAGTGGTAACTCCGTTCGTAGTGAGTTCTGAGCGATTTTGGAGACACCATTGTGATCAGCGTGAAATTTTCTCTAAGATAGGCAGAAAAACGGAAAATCGATTCTGAGGTTGGACTGTGCCTTTAAGCGAACAACGGATTATCGGCTCACCTCTTGTGCCCACATGACCGTGAACATAGGTGGCGTATTCATTTAATTTTTGCCGGAAAAACAACAAAAATTCCGGCAAACGACAAACGGCAAAAAAAGCCCTAAAAATGGCCGGCAAACGGCAATTGCCGCACATCCCTGGCGGGGAAGCCCTCACGCGCCAGTGAGCGGGGCAGGCCCCGCAAGACCCCGCCACAGCGTCTTCGGTTACTTACCACCCCACGACGGCGCGGCAGCCTCCGTCTCGCGCGATGGGTGCTGCGTCAGAGAAAGAGAGTCAGCGCGCAGAGACGGAGTGCGGCCAGCAGCTCGGCTGCCGAACGAGCCCGCCGCCAGCAGCTGGTCGACGTTATGGGTGCAAACGATTCTCCAGAGAGTTTGGTGGAGGATTTCGTAAATGGTGTGACTTTCACGTGAGGGGCTGACATAAGTTGCTCTCATCGATTGGTCAACGTAGTTACCGGCAACTCACATCATTTCTCAAAAAAAAATCTCGAACAATTTTGAGGCTGAGCTCCACAAAGTTCTGCAAAAGGGTGTCGCTTGTTGAACACCATTTGTTATTGCAAAAGAGCGAAAATAGAACTCCAAAAGTTCCAAGCGAGTGCGACCTTGACGACTTGGGACGACGACTTTGCTACAACTTTATGTAGATAGGTTGAATAGCTCTTGCTCATCTGCATTTCGTAGTTTTGATCCCAAGGGATGCTCGTGATACTCTTTGCTAGTTACGAGTTTACCGCGTTTCCTGGCAAGTATTTTAGATAAGTTCTCTACTTATAGTACGACTTGAGAAAAAATTCTTTTTTCGTAACTCGAAGATTAAAATATTCGACTTGATCCATGCATTTAATCAGTGATACGGTCGTTTTGATTGAGTAAGGTGACCATATCTTATTTGAGCACTCATGCATTCCATGAACCTAAAACTTATATCGTTAATGGAAGCTAGGCCTCCGCAGTAGAAAATTAAGCACTCCGATTGTATGTAAATTAGTAGTCAGGTTTATAGTAAAAATTATATAATATTAGGTACGAATTGTTTGCCTATTATCTCAAACAACTAGCAACTCTGTGGCTCTTTACTGAAAGATACTTAGAGATTTAATTGTTTGAATCTTCTCTGAATATACAGTTTTTATGCTTATTTATTTAATGAAATATATAATTAGAGGGAAAATCAAGAAAAGGGAGAATAAAATAAAATAATGGGAACAAAAAGAAAAAGAACGAGCAGGAAAGAGAGGAAGAAGAGAGAAAAGAAGAAGATGATGAAGAAGAAAGTTGAAGGAAGAGAAGAAAAAGCGAAAAAGATGAATATGGAGAACAACAAACCAAATCAGAAAGAAAAAGAAGGAAAATATGAATAGGTTGAAGTAAAGGAGAAGTAGCGGAAAAGAAGATGTTGAAGAAAATGAATAAGAACAAGAAAGCCAAGGGAAAATATAGAGAAAAGAAGGAAGAGAAAAGGAAAGATGAAGGAGAAGTGATTCAAGAAATTGATGACGGTGTTACAACAAAAAGTTGGGTCAAAATAAAAAAAGTCTAGTATTTAGGTGTAAATACAAACCAGTAAACATAGCAAATGGTGATCGCGTTCTACTTCACTGGATTGACACAAGATAAGAACACGAAAAACATTCAAGTTCAACCAAAGTTTCACGACACGTAACTGTCTACTTAAATCCCTCTTCTTGTCCTTAAATCTTATACAGCATTCTGCTTCCTTTCAATTCTTGTTTTTCTTTTTTTTTCCTGTAATCAATTTCTTCTTATTATTTTTTCTCTTCTTCTTCCTTACTTCTTTTTTTCCTTTCTTTTAACCTTCCTTTCTTTTTTACTTACTTACTTTCTATCATTCTTTCTTTCTTTCTACCATTTTTCCTTTCTTTCTTTCTTTCTTGCTTGCTTTCTTTCTTTCTTTCTTGCTTGCTTGCTTTCTTTCTTTCTTTCTTTCTTTCTTTCTTTCTTTCTTTCTTTCTTTCTTTCTTTCTTTCTTTCTTTCTTTCTTTCTTTCTTCTTTTCTTTCTTTCTTTCTTTCTTTCTTCCTTCCTTCCTTCCATCCTTCCTTCCTTCCTTCCTTCCATCCTTCCTTCCATCCTTCCTTCCATCCTTCCTTCCATCCTTCCTTCCATCCTTCCTTCCATCCTTCCTTCCATCCTTCCTTCCATCCTTCCTTCCATCCTTCCTTCCATCCTTCCTTCCATCCTTCCTTCCATCCTTCCTTCCTAGTGTTCTTTTCTCCACTTTCATCTTCTTCTTTTCTCTTTCTGCTCTGCTACGTCGAAGTCTTTTTCTCCTTCGTCTTCCTCTTCTCTTACATCTTCTCTCCATATTGTTTTCTTCCATCACTTTTTTCTTTGTCTTCACCTCTTTTCTTTGCTTTCTTCGTCATTTCTCTTCAATTTTTCGTTTTTCCTCTTTTCCTACTAATATTCTTTCTCTAATGCTTCTTTTTTGCCTTCAACTTCTTCATCATGTCTGATCCCTTTGCCTCTCTCTCTCTCTTTGATTTTCTGTCTCAAATGTTCTCTTTTTTTTTGTTTTTCGACTTTTTCCTACAACTTCTTCATTTTCCCCTTTATTCCTCCGTTGTTGACTCTGGATTTTTCATACAAAAAATCTGAAATTTTTGATTTCTCGATGCATAGAGCTTTTTTCAGTATTGTTGGCGATATCCTCATCCCCTTAAACCAAATTTATAGTATTTTCGAGGGCTATATCCTGAGAGATTCTGTGAGATATGCACAGAAAATCTGAAATTTTTGATTTCTCGATGCATAAAGCTTTTTTCAGTATTGTTGGCGATATCCTCATCCCTTTACAGTCGTTCTCGGAGCCAAATTCCGGTCCGCTTTTGCAGACAACGTCTGTTCCATTACACAACAGAATGATGATCGTGCTGGGAGAATCAGGAAGGATAAGAACAACAGAAAAAAAAAGAAAGACGATGAAACGGATTAACAAAAAGAAGAAGTAGTAGAGAAAGAAGACCAGCAATAAGGAGAACGACGTAGAGGACTAGAAAAAAGAGAGAGAAAAGGAGAGGATGAGGAGTTGAAGGAAAACAAGTGGATAAAAGATGTTTAGGAAAGAGAGAAGGAGCAAAAAAGAGAATTGAGAGATGATTGAAGCAACGATGGGGTAAATATAAAGGAAAAAGGAGGGATGGAATAAAAAGATGAGGATGGAATACGGTTAAGAGGAGGGAGGACAAGAGAAGAAGGGAATAGTGAAACTAGAAGAAGTAGAAGTTGAAGAAGATGCGTAATTCAAAAAAGAACGATGACAAGAGAAAAGGAAGAAAGAGGAAGTGACAAGGAAAACAAAAGCAAAGCAAACAGAAGTTACCAAGTCATGTTGAAGAGAAAAGAAGTGAATGACAAGGTGTCATGGAAGTTTTATTGAACTCAAATGTTCATTAGGTTCGTATCTTGTTTCAATAGTCGAATTCAATACTGTCCACTATTCTTTGTGCATGTTTAATAAAAAAAATGAGCTTATTAAATTTGCTCAAGCTTGTCAAAGATTGATGGTGATGCAGTTTCTTAACAAAGCTTCGAGATGGTTTGAAAATATTTTCGAATGCACATTTTAGCATTGTGACGGATACACGTCTTTCCTCTTCAAATTATTATTATCTTTGTTATTTCCAAGCATTTTTCAAAGTAAAGGCATTCTGTTTGTTATACCATTACCTTCAACATCCCGTCGTGTTCCATAATTCCCGTAAATAGCATTATGATAAGTACAAATCAACTTCTTGTGCGGTTTTGTCCCCCGTTAAAGAAGGAAATGGAACGGCCTATGTACCGTGATGAAAAAAAAATGCCTATGTACCTAATTTGCAATGCAACGATGAAATTTTGAAAACTGCATTCCTGACTCAAATAAATAGTTTGTAGAATAAAAAGCACACAACTGGATGCCCTAATCTTGTGATTTAATAGGAGGAAAATAGCTAGGTGGCTGTCGGCCTCCTCTGTATATGGCCACGGTACAATCCTTCCGGCAGTATCCTTGAAACCGTACCTTAAACCGCCGGATTTCAATTAAGGAAAAGCATTTTTAAACCATAGTGTCTGGATAACCATGGCAGAAGAGCATTTATTTTTGAACCAGTTGAAGTTTGATGGGAAATCTGAAATAATTTCTCTAATTTCACCTCGGACAATCCCGGATAAAGTGAGATTTTCAAATGCTCAACAATTTTATTACAAAATGGGTATCGCACGATTGCTACCACGGGTCTCAATTAAAAGCCCAAAAAACTAGTGTTGAAAAGAGGAATATCTTTTCGGGGGGTTTTGATAGTTACTGTATTTGGGAGACCTGTCTCTTGAACAGCTTTTTTCAAAAATGATTCTTCTTTTTCCCAATAAAACTTTCAGTTTCCTCTGTTTATCGCGACAAAACATTTTTCTCACAACCAAGTAGTAGAGAAAACAAGACATTGACTACGATAAAATTCAAAAACAACAAAGAGCGTGTAAGTTCGAAGTTCTTCTTTATACTTACTGCTTTATTTACTATCCGTTTTGTGATTCTCTTCTAATATGTGTTTCCCTTCTAAATCCCTCCATAACTCATCACGTGTCATTTGACCACTTTACAATTCCAGCTATCGTGAGAGCCTCCCCCTGTACGGTATGACGAAATAGAGCCGCCGTCGCCCGCAGCTGGCAGCCTTCCACTCTGTCTGCGAAGAGACACGAGACGACGGGGGTGCCAGCCGCGCTCGATACCGTTTCGCAGCAGCCGCCGCTCGGTCGGGTGGTAAGTGCCCCGTAATCCCGCCACAGCGTACATAAGGCGCCATTTTGGAGCGCATTGGTCTTCAGGCGTGTGCCGGCAGCTTTTGCTGATGTCTGGCTGATCTGGTGGTTGGCGGCTCTGGTGTCTGGTGAACTGGTGTCTGGCGGTCTGGGGTCTAGCGGTGTGGTGTCTGGCGGTTTGGTGTCGGGCGAGCTGGTGTCTGACGGTCTGATGTCTCGTGGCTGGTGTATGGCAGTCTGGTGTCTGGTCAATTGCTGGTCCGATGCGTCGATAGTGGCAGTGACGCAGAGGAACTGAAGATCCACCCGGAATTCCATATTACTATTTACCCCAGTGTACGGGTGAAACGCCACAGGTTCGAGAAGGAGTTGGCAGACGGGTTCCGTCTAGAGAGACGGAAAGTCCGCATACGCACCTAGCAGACTGATTCCGTCGTGAGAGATGGAAGGTCCACGCACCCACCTAGCAGACGGGATCCGTCGAGAAGAACGAAAAGTCATGCACCTAGGCATAGGGCTTGCAGATTAGTCAGAAGTAGCATTGGGCGTGCTTCCTCAGTTGTTATCTTCTGTTCGTTGTAATTTCTTGTAGTAAAGAGTATAACCTACGGTGTCTGCACAGTCAATGGTTGTTGTGTTCGTACTAGGAAATTAAGTAGCGGGATGACTTGGTAGAGGTCAAACTCGTAGTTGTGGTAATCATTCAACCCCAAGTGGCATGGATGCGTTGATGAACCTAGGCGGAAGGCCTACCCAAGCCCCTACACCATCTGACAGTGTCACATGATCAGGGGTGTGCTGCAAAGGCATTTAAAATTTCGGCAAACGGCAACGAAAAATTTGCTTAGTCATGTCGTATTCCATGCTATATCTGCCAGTTGCTATGTGCCTAGCGTTTCAATAGCCTTTACAGGAAGAAAAATCTCATATATCAAAAGCTACTTGAAAGCCTCAGGTTATGAGGAGTCACTATCAAGATCATTGAGGCTGTAAGCTTTTCCATCGCCGGAGGTAATTCTGTTAATTCCTCCCCACTAATTGAAGTTTCCGTACAAATCAATGCTAGAGATCTAAAAGATGGGCGTCTTTTTGAGCAGTGCGAAGTGTGATAGACCTGCAAAGGGTTTTTTTTAAAGAGGCTTGCGGCGATTAGTAGACCGTAAGCAAGCTTGGTGCGATAGGAGTGTGCGCCGACCCAAAGGCCGGAATCATACTTCCCGCGACCAGCGACGGCGACTGTGCACATCAGGTATATCGATTTTCGGTCGATATGGATGATAAACATTGCATCGCGTCTCTCGTCGTTGGAAGTATGATCCCGGTCAAAGACTGTGGCCGATACCGGTACGACATTCAGATGAGAATACGCGATGATTGGTCCTTTGATGGCGAATGACAATCCACACCGCGATCAGCAGCGCGCGGTTTAGGTTATGACCGGAGTCACTCACAATCTCTATTGTTAGTAGCAAGTAGTAGGCTCAAGGTTCTCAATTTCGCTCACTTCAAACTACGATTGAATGGTTTTCTTTGTGGTGCTACAGGAATGGTGTAAAACTAGTCCAGTTGAATTCAGTGCTCACGATAAGAACTGCCTTTGAATTTTCACCGGAAATCAAGAGCTCCGAGAGGCATGCTGATCGAATTCACAGAATGAGAGGCACCTAAAGACAGTTCGACTGGTAAATGCGACAGAAGGCCGCTACGCTCACGTCTTCGCTGAAGCACCGCGTGCAGTGCGTTTGGGCAGCCGGACTGCTCTTGGGCGCGTTCCTTTATGTGTGGTGTGTTCGGCCTACAAGCCGGCACGAGGCCCATTACAACAACAATGTCAGCTAAAAGCGAGCAGGAAATCGTTTTTCAGAAGTTCCGGGGCCGTATAATGCTATTGGTTCCATTGCAACTGTTGTTGCGATGGGCTTCTAACCCTTCGATTTTTGGTGAAAAGTTGAATACGGTTTTAATCGTTGCCTTTAAAGAATTTCATTTTTTTATCTTTATACCATTTCTTAACAAACTCAGCTCTTTCGCAGAGTAAACCCTTCATTCCAGGTAATGATCTCGAAACCGAAAATATCATCGAACACTGCCTTTACTGACCGCATTCCTAGTCGGAGCGTTCTTAGTTTACCGAGCAGTTGAGTGAGAGCGGTGCTGGGGCTTCGGTGGTGCAGTGCGATAAGGCGCTCCCCCGAAAGGGAATATGCTGGTTCAATCTCGCCCGGAGACTAGCGTTTTGCGATCAACTCAACACCTTGTGTAAAGCTTTAAATATTGTTCAATTCTAAAAAAGCCAGCCAAAGTATTTGCAGATTTGGTCAACCTCCTGTCCCAATAAATACCACCCGCCCACCATTCCAGGATTAGCGGACCGATTTACACGGGTTCTCAACTGGTTCACATGTCTAAAAAAGGCTGCATTCACGTTACAACTTTGATATAAATTGGTTTTGTATTCTTAGAACTTGCAGTAATCGGTATGCTTCTGGAAAGGGCTTGTGGCATTTTGAGGGGTTAAGATCTTGATTATTTAAAAAAAAGATATTTGGAGGCCCCGGAGCAACCTAGAACTCGAAGGAACTCCTCTGATAACCCAGTGAAGATATTTTCATCAGTTACCGATTGAATGGGTACAATTATACATCACATGAGCTGGAACTACTTGAATTAATTATTTGTAGCAGCTTCGAATCGCTGACCAACACAGAAACTGCGGTGAGGGCAAATCCTAATGTTTTAACGTCTTTTTGCCGAAATTCTGCCGTTTAAGACGACAAATTCGGCAACGGCAAACCCCTAAAATGGACGGCAAACGGCAATCTGCAAACGGCGATTGCCGCACACCCCTGCACATGGTGCAACAGCCGTAGTCCGCAATCGCGGACCGGAATTCGGCTCAGAGAACGACAGTACAAACAGTCGGCTTGTTTCGTAGTGATACTTTGCGTTTACTATTGAAGGTTGGCGCAAACTCGGTGCCATATGCTAAAACATGGGTGCATCGAGTTTGCGCCAACCTTCAATGGGGAACGCAATGTGTCATTAGGATCCATAGCGACTGTACATAATTGGAGCCAAAGATAACGCAAAAGAATGGAGAAATCATGTGTGCGAAAAACTGCTTTTCATCCACCTTGTGCTAGCTATGGACGCTGCCTAACAACGCAGTAGAAAAGCTAGATTCGGAAAAAAAGGATATTAAATCAAGGCAGTCAATGGGACGGAGAAAAGGAGCTCATCTTCAAGTTTTCACCTTGTGCTAGGTAAATACTGCCCTTCTTGGTACGCGATTCTGCTCCGCTGTTGCGGGCAACTGCTGTTGCAGCACGCAACGCCATGATTATCGTGCTGAAACGAAAGCTAATCGCGGGGGGAACACATGGTCCCAGCACGATTATCGACTATCGTGTGTCTGTTACTGCGGTTCGAATTTTGGCTCTTATAAGGAAAGAACATAGCGACGTGAAGTACGTAATCTGGAAACTACTCTGATCGAGCTAATTCTAGATTTCTGCTCAAAAAACATGGATGAGATGGGAAGAATTTTTCTTTTTGTCGGAAAAACGTTGAAATATAATTGCAATGTAAACAGGTGGTAGCAATACAGCGTTTCAAACGAGTGCTCGCCGTAAGACCAAAGAGGCCACGAATTCAGTCTGCGCCTCTGTCTTCCGTACGTAATTCCATGCAAAAGCCCCCCACCGTAGTCAACAATTTGGTTTTCTTTGTATATAATATGGATTTTATGATCATGTTTCGTGCCTATTATTCACTAGGAAGTGAAGCTATATTCACGTTCAACCAATCCTCTTGCTGGTCCCATTTTAACAACGATGGATTCGTCCATTGTGGGCGCACTCCTGACATCTGAAAGAATGTGAACTCCCGGCTGAGGGGGGAGGCAGTCCTATTTGGTATCAGATGCAGCAAAATCCATCTACCATTTCTCTTCATTGACCTGAAGCTCATTACGTATGTGCAAAGTGGAAAGGTAATTGCACCCAAAAGTGTTCCACAAGTATTGTTGAACCAAAAAAAAGATTAATATACACGAAATATACAAAAAACAAAGATTCAGCGACCTATTCGATTCTTTGGTTACCATGGAGGCCTTTTGCATGTAGTCAGGACGGGATGATCAATTTGGTAATATGGGACGGGACTCATATCTCTGTGCACTTTGTACGAGCTGAGTTCCAACGAGTCAAAGATCTCAATTAATTGTTGATTATGGGTGGTATGCTCTAAACATCCCGGCAGAATGCTGACGGGAGTGTAGAAGGAATGTTGTCGCGCTTGGCTATGAAATAGGTCTCCCCTTTTTTCTTCACAAGCGACACTCTGCTGGATCAATAATAATCCATAGAGTGACAAAATGCAAACGCGAGTTTCGCCGCGAAGAGGTCAAACTTCTCTAAGAGTTTGGGCCGAGAAATAGCCGCGGAATGCCTTCTTGCCTGCCGTGAAATAGCTGCTTGCCGCGAGCTAGCCGAGAAGTAGCCGGGTAATAACGCTCTCCAGGGAAGTATACGACGCATGCTAAAGACACGATTTAGATGTAAACACCGCTGTCTATTCAATTACCCAAGTTTAAGGTGCTTGGACCCCGCTCAGCCTTTGGAGGCCCCAAATGGCGGCTCGGCGAGCCCGCGTCGCGAGTCGGTGTGCCGGCCGCGTCTCCGTTATTTCTCGCTTTTTCTTCGTGATTGCTCGGCTATTCTGCGAAAAAACCGAGAAATAGTCCACCAGGAGCCGCTGCGGAGCCTGGTGGGCTATTTCTCGGCCAAACTCTCAGAGTGCGTGGTCTAGTGGGTTGTTGGAGCACACCACCCCAAGAGACTAAATTAGCAACTGCGGCAGAGATACAGGGCAGAAGCTGACAGGCGTCTGCAGCATTCGCCTCGCTTGGCTGGTGTCTGTGGAGAACAGGGAACGTGCCGACAAAAGTCCGCCTGCTCCAAGCGTTGAGAATTCCAATACTGCTGCACAACATGGAAACGTGGACGCTTCTCAAGTTGGATCCTGCCCCAAATCCGATTCCAAGTCATTCCTTCTGAATGTCATATTTGAGGCAGATCTTCGGTAGCACACTTCTCAATGAAATTCTTATGAAGAAATGTTAGGCTCCGTACATATACTTCGAGCGACCAGCGGCAGGACGCTGTTTGATCTCTGCTGTATTGCATGTGCCTTAAACCAGTATGGCGCCAATCATTTTTTTATCAGTGGTGGCACCGACCATGAGCTGCTGTGGTGCTGGCGTTCCCTGCAGCACTGAGAAGGAAGTAATTATCCTCTGGTTCCGAGCCAGATTTATTCTGCTCCCTCTCGCGCTTGTGTGGAGCGAATGTAGTGACAGCGAGAAAGTGTGGGGAGAAGGAGACGCAGCGTACGCGCGCAGACGCACGCGATGAACGGAAATAAATTTCACTCGGAAACAAAGGATACTAATGGCGAACGATACGAACCCGCTGTGTGCGCTCACGCTTCTAGTTTGCTATGTACGGAGCCTTATCACCAACCTGTGATCGAGCAGCAAGTCTAGACTAGAAATATGCTGTGGTTCGAACATGCATGCGGACTGGATGTTATCCTACTACCGTGCCATCCTACAGCTATCCCATTTGAGCCTCAGCACGTGCAATAGTGACACTTGTCATGTCATTGCGCGTCTCGCCGGAGTATATATTACAACAACTAAAAAGCTGATTCTTCATTCTACATGTTAGGTTTATGCAGAAGTTTCCGGACTTTTCACGACTTCGAATAAAAAAACATTTATATCAAAAACAAGGCTCACTCAACAAAATAATTTCCATCACAATCAAGGATTCTTCGCCACCGATTGGGCAGATCATTATTTCCCGACGCGTACAACTCCTCGGATACTCGCGGCTTAGTAAGGCAGCACAAGGGGATCACTAACGCAGTTACTCGTCGAGGTGTAAGCCCCTTTCTTTCCCCCTGCTGCTGCCCAGGGCAGCACGTTGTGTCCTCTTGCTCCGCTCACTGCCCCAACTGCTGCTCGTATAGTGGCCCCACGTGTTGCAACAGTCGCCCCAACTGCTCCAGTCGTCTCCCCAACTGCTGCTCCTCATTGTGGCCCCAACTGCCGCTGTTCTTTCCCCAATTGGTGCTCGTCATGGCCCCAATTGCTGCTCTTCATTTATGATCTTTCCTTTCTTTCTTATAACCCTCCTCCCGCAGGGGATATGTCGAGCTCAGCAGCAGCGCTGGGTCGATCTTTCAAAAAAGGAGACCTCATTGAGGCTCATTCATATCTACAACGGCTGCTTCATCCTTAATTATATCCATTGATCTTCGCCACAGTCGAAGGAAATGATGCTGGCACTACGAGCTGTCCAATGCCCACCCTAGGCGGCCTCGTATCTGGCACGAGTTTGCGGAGGCCGTTCAACACAGGCCTCGGTCAGTAGTGATTGTGAGTCCCCAAATCATTTCTTGACACAGAATTTCTCTATGCCTTGAACAAGAATTGATTTTCACTTGGTTTCGTGACTGTAGAGATGTGAATTAGGCGTGATAATCTGTTTCTCTCGTTTCGAAAGACGAATTATGACTTTCTTTGTACAAAAAGTTATATCCACATATTCCAAGAATGAAGTTCTTCTCAAAATATTCTTGAGTCGCTGAAATTCACACTGTTTAGAGAAATGTCCAGGGTTAAACGGAATTCAAATATCAGAAAATTCATCATTCATTGATCTCCCTGTAAATGGTGATTTCTTTTCTCCCAAGGAACAACGATTTTAGAATTTCTTGAAAATTTTTTCTTCTTTCTAAATTATTGTCGTGAACATTTTTCGGAAGGGTTCAAATCATTAATTTCATTGGAAAGTTGTTTTTGAGAACTGTCGGCTTTGAATTCTGTGAGCTTTTCGTGAAGAAAAGGTACAGTTCAACTCCGCATTGCCGTTCAGTCCGCAAAGTGCACGCAGATTGCGAAAGCGTGCTGCGGCGCGGTTGCGAGTATCCTCAGACAGGGATGTGGGATCACTCGGGCGGTTTTGCTTTTGGTGCCCGAGTGATCCCACCGCTCGGGTGATCCCATATTCCTGTCTAAGGATACTCGCAACCGCGCCGCAGCACGCTTTCGCACGCCTGCGTGCACTTTGCGGACTGAACGGCGATGCGGAGTTGAACCGTATTCCCCATTTTGCTTACGTTTTGGCAAACCATCGCCGCTAAGCATTTGAAAAATACAAGTCTTCGTCGACAGCCGAAACAATTGGTTTTTCTGTGGAAAATGCGAGTAAAGTTTGAATTCATTGAAACGCATTTCAGTGACAAGGTGATTTGTTAAAATTTCCGACTTTTACCTTCCAGTTTGATAAAAAAGACAAAATGTTGCAAATCTAGAAGAACACGCTAGATAAATAATTTTAGGAGAGTCCAACACCTCTCGAATTTTGGCCGGTTAAACACAACCACCATCCGATGAGAATGACGACTCATCCCTTTTTCCAGAATAATTCATCAGTTTTTAGCCGAGCTGAACCGTTCAAATCGCTCGCAAGGAACTACATACTTTTCTCGAGGGCGCCATTTTAAATTGACATTTCCTCCGTAGTTAAACCGCGCTTGATTTATAATCAGTAAAATACCAAAAGTTTTTTTTTAAAGACTCGATGCAACGAAAATGTGAATCTCGCATAAAAGTACCATGTTTGAAGAGGTCGCGCGCTGATTCCGCGCAATGGGTTGGCCGCCACCGCACGTTTAGCCAGCGATAGAGTCATAGAAGGGCGACCAGTTGGAGATGAACTGGAGGTGTTGAAAAATGGCTTCGAGCAGTTGGCAGTTAGTGACGTCAGGTCGCGACGATTTGGCGATTGGATGGCAGCGTGTCTTGGTCGACGGCGAGCGGGCGGCGCCTGGTCTTTAAAGGCATCGTACGCGCAAAGAATCTTATATAATTTTTTGATGTTTTTGTGTAGCTTCTCCTGTCTAGTGAACAAAAAATGTCGAAAGGGCCCACGAAAAACCTTCATCCGGAAAGAAAAGTCAATCGGAACATATTGTAAATATGAATTTAAATTTCGCGCAAAATCGTTTTTGGAGATTTTCTGCATTTGGAGGCCCGCCACTGTCATTTTCTAAGTTTTTCTGCATGTGGAGTTTGTGCCGTCACTGTTTTGCATGTTGTTTGACGGTCGCATCAACATTCCATGAAAAAGTGCTAAATGACTTTTGAGAACTGGTGTCGGATCCTCATCTTCAACTCCTTCCAACCTCATAACCCTTCGTTTTTGACGCGCCGAAACTCACCGGTGTGGTGTACCGGGCTCATTCATGAAATTGAGCATGAAAATAGGAAATTGGTTTCCAGCACGAGTGATGCCTTCAACTCGAAGACAAACTGAACACAAACTGGTATTAAATTGACAAACTTTTGCTGCAGATTCACAGGTAGGAATCATTTGACTTCAACCCCTCTATTGTTTTTTGCGAGCAACAGATATTGGTACAGTCGTCCTGATCACACGACTGTCGAAAAAGTGTACAGCGGGGAAGGTGTGCAGAAACCATTCAGATGTACTCACTAATCCGGAAATTTGAAAACACGCAATGTCGGAAAGAACGGCTACGAACGCGCACAAAAAGACCTGTGCGGCCCTAAACCTGCGTGTTCCGCTGACGCCACGCCGACTCCTTTCAACCGGTACCTGTCCGTAAATTACTGAATACCCGGCCTTGGGGGTAACAACATACATCCAGGAGGTTACAATTCACTCCGCCCAACAAAACTTACCCCATTCGATAATCGGTTGCCTTCTTATAGTCGGGTTTTCAGTTAGGCACTCTTTTCGGTAGCCGTTGAGGAAGTGGGCGTGGCGTGAGCGGACATTAAAGTTTAGGGCCGTACAGGGCTATTTTGTGCTCCTTCTTAGCCGTTTTTTATTTATTTTATTTATCAATACGTCCAAAGGACGAGCATTATGAAACACACGTTAAACAGAAATTCAAACTGAGCAAACATCAAGTAAAGAAAGCCCTCTGCGTCACGATAACAGATCAAATACTAGATGGCTATAAGTTTTTAATCCGACACTAGGTTAGTGCGGTACTAATGTTTGAGGGGGGGGGGGGGTACATTGGTACTGATTTCCGCCTCGGGAACCGCGTTACTCATACAAAGCCGAGACTCTCGAGTGTGCAAATGTACAGATGTCCGCATCAGCCGGCAATGATGCCCTCAGTCATGTAAGACATCATCCGGCTTACCGGAACTTTGGAGCACAAGTATACCGACAGCCTTCGTGGGACCGGCAAGCTGAACAAGGGTACAAGCCACTGCAGAAAAGTAACAGCCAAATGAGTAAACCGAAGCACCAGAGAAGCGACTGAAGATAAAGGCAAAAAAAAACGAGTTAGAGTATGGGCTCATTTACTGAGCACTAACCAAATGTGGTTAAATTACGGTGGCTACAAAAACGTGGATTGGAACCGTGAGACCGGGGGTAGACACTTTAGCACATGAGCTAGTCTGTGCAGAAAAGTAAGGCTTGCTCGTAGGGAAGAAGACAAAATAAAATCAAAACGTTGTCTCGAACTTAATATGATTAAGTCAAACAAGGTAGCAGGGTAGGACAAGGAAAATTAACGACATCATATCAAATAATCGCATAGTATCATGCAGTCGAACAATTCTCGAAAGACTGCTTCTTTTCCAACATGAATTTCTCCAAGCTCATCAACCCATCATAACAAGCTGACGCCGAGCCAAGCTATTGTTGCATCAGGAGAGCACCAGAGCAGTGTTACTTGGCTAGAAGTTATCGGGGCATACTGGAACAATCGAAAAAAATAAATCTATATATACCAGAAGACAAAATGACGGAATCAACAATCATAAATTTTCAATGCTCTCAAGAGATCCATCTTTGCCAACCTAGCCTTGAAAATTCTCGAGTTTTCGCAAGATAGTATGTCGAGTTGCAAAATGTTCATCCATCTAGCTGTTCTGCAGAAAAGTGAATTTGAAACAGTTCCGGATGTTCGCCTTCTTAGACGAAAGTGCTGGAGGGATAGGCTACCGACTCTTCCTCGAGATGGCCTAAATATCCAGTACTTGCTGGCTTTCATTTTCACTTCTCTCGGAAAGACACGGAAACAAAGCACCAAGTCGGAAAAAACTCTCCTGTATTTAAGGCTTTTCAGACCAAGAATTTTTAGGCTTTCACGATAAGGTGGGAGTTCTCCAAGGAGATTTTGGTTGAGGAACACTCGATAGAACAAAGACTTGATAAAAATTTCCTGCACTCTTTCAAGTTTTTTGATATGTTTTTTGGTTTGTGGGTTCCAAATAGGGGATCCGTACTTCAAATGCGGTAGTACGTAAGTTTTATATAACTTTGTTAGAAGGGAGGGGTCATTTGACTGAACATTCCGGAAAAGGACAAAAAGAGATCTGAAAGCCTTCTTAGTCGTGGACTCTACGTGATTATCAAATTTCAAATCCCTATCTGCAATTATGCCAAGATCTCTTACACAACTTTCATTACTTATACTAGTTCCATTAAAATTGAAAGACATCGGTGTTCCAGGGCCTAGATGTAAGGCAACAGTTTTAGATAGATTTAGAGCAATGTCCCATTTTTCACACCATGATAACATATTTTGAGTTGAAAGGCACATGTCGCTGTACGCGGATTGGAAATCGGGAGGGAAGTAAGTGCAACAAAATCCTGAAGTCATCGGCGAACATCTTCACTTTTATGAAGCGACCAACTTTCAAAATTTCTGGTAAGCTCTGTAAGCCAGGAAAAGAAGAGGGGAGAGCTTGAGGCACACCACTCGAGCACAGGTGACGATTAGAGAAGTGATTTCCTACTTTCACCGACATATGTCGTCCTTGTAAGTAGGAGGAAAGCCAGTTGAGTAATTGCCCACGAATTCCAAAGGTCTCTAGTTTTATTAGCGATTTCGAGTGGCATACTTTGTCAAAAGCCATGGATAGATCGAAGAAAATTATATCGATTGATTCGTTCAGAGCCGTGACCCAGTCATAAATAGAGTCAGATATCAAAGCTGTTGTGGGTGCTGCAGGCACAAAACCATGTTGTTCCTCAGGAATAAGCCCATGAAGATTGAACCAATGTAGCAATTTCTCATAAACTATCTCCTACATTATTTCTCCAGTAGTAGAGCAGATGCTGATAGGTTTGAACTGGGACAGAAGCGATGCTCCAGAGGTCTTGGGAATAGCGGTCACAATGGCTTCTTTCCAAATTGGGGGCACTTCACCTAGCGCTAATAACGCATTGAAAATCATGAAGAGAGGTCGTTGCAAAGAGCTGGCACACTTGCGGAACACCATTTGGGGTATACCATCATATTTTGAGGAGCTGGATAATTTTAGCTTTCGGGAATTTTGAGAAATCTCTGAGGGATGAATAACAAAATCAGGGAAATTGTTTAGCACATGATGGTTGTTTAGGAGTTCGTTTAGAAACATTTGGCCCGTAACTTGTGCATTGGAAGAAAACGTGCTTGCGAAATAGTCACCAAATGCGATCGCCTTATCCTGGTTTGTACGGAAAACAAGGCCCATTTCGTTTCGAAGCACTGATGGTACATTTACCGCTTTCATCTTAACTTTGAGGTAATTGAATAGTGCACTAGACTTTCCCGCAATCAAACGACGTTCGCGATTTGCCATGTACTGTCTTACAGGTGATTGATATCTTTGCAGACTTTCTGGTATATAGGATGTTTGAGAGGATCCGGTAATGAAGAGAAAAGGCGGTGTTTTTGTGAAATCAAGTTTTTGATATGATTTGGGTGATTTGGTAATGGGACTTTTTGGTATTTAAATGGAACCAGTTTTGCAAATAGGTCATAAAACGAGGCAAAAACGATAGTGGAGTTCGGCAACGTTGCTATAACCGTCAAAAATGCTCATCCAGTCATTAGCTTGAAGTTGATCATTCAATTGATCGTAATCAACTCGACCAAGCATAGGCTCAGGTAAGAATAAATCCTCCTCGAGGCCAAACTTCAGTTCAAAATAGACAATATTATGATCGGAGCTGCCAAAACGAGGGAGTACATCCACCCGATCCTCGACGACAGAGTCTTCAGATGCTAGAATAAGATCAAGGAAATCATTGTTTCGGGTTGGTTTGTTGACTTTTTGGGCCAGTAAGCAATTGAAGAAAAAGTTGGTGAAGCGTTCGGATCAGGGATGTGCGGCAAGCGATTTTGAAAAATCGGCAAACGGAAATCGACAAAATTTACCCAAAAACGGCCGGCAAACGGCAATCGACAAAGGGCAAAATAAAAAAACCTCGTATAAAAAAACGATACTAGTGTCCTAGAAGAATTACTATTTGTAATGCACATTTCGTATTTCAATAGCAAGATAAGAAATAGTTTTTCAATAACACCTCAAGAAGATGAACCTCTTACGTTGGTACAATATCACATGTGGTTTCCATTTTCGACTTAGTCTGACGCATAGACCAGGCGGCTGGCCGTGCGGGGTTGCCGGTCTCACTGGAGAATGGGGTTCCGATTCGCGCGGGTGTGATCTACCGTTGCCCACTCATCAGACTAAAATTATTACGCGAACTCTATCAAAAACAGCACCGGAATGAGTATTCTATTCAACACTGGTAATAAGAATGTTGTGGCGAAGGATAGTAATTTTTGGATGTTCTCTAATTTTAACCTTTCAGAATAATAGTCATTCATTTGTTCCGTGTTTCAAACGATTTGAGAGAGTGAGTAGAAAATTTATTTAAAAAAGTCTAGGTTGACTATCTTCTAACAAGCGTGCCACCCACGCCGCTACGTGTTCTCACGGTGTATTTACTATTCGACCGGAATCTGGATAAAAGATAATGGCGTGTACAAATGCTCCTGACACGAATGTTTTTTTTGACAGTCTAGAGCATTCTAGAGAAACTGCTCCATCTTCGACAACCCTCTTCCCCCTCCCCCGGACCTTTTGAATCTTTCCTGAACTGCGCGCGCTAACAATACAAATGCATGCGGATGAGCAGTGTTTTCAAGCTTTTCTGAAATGCGACTCCCAAAAAAACAGTGGTCATCACAAATCACCTCCTTCCTAAACTATACGCCCCCCCCCCATCCTCCCAGCTAATTACCCACGACTCCTTTTCATCCAGTTTATAGTCAAGCAACGGATTTGATTACAAAGGATGTTTTCCTAGCCGCGTACCCCCTGTCCGACCCTTCGAACTCAGAACTCGAACTTTCAACTCGCAATCAGAAGCATGTTTTTCAGCGCATTCGCGAGCATAGCAGATAATGGCAAAGTGCATAACCTCACAAACTGCCGCTGAAGTCCAGCATCCTTTACGCGACGCTTTGCACAGTCCCAGTGAAATCTTGCTCACACTCCAGGACTGACGCACACTCAGCGAAGCTTTGCGCTCATTTATCGACCCTCTTCGCACTCCTAGCGAGTTCGCGGCGCTTGGCGCGTTCCCAGTCGGGTCCTACACACCTTCCTTGGCGTTTGGGGCTTTCCCAGTTCATTTCCACTCCCTTTTCCCGACAATTGCACACTCCCAGATGGGTCCCATGTTTTCCCGTCGCTCTGCGCGCTCCCACTGAAGTTGCGCATATTCTGTGGTAAACGGTCACCGGTGAATAGAAAGGTGTTTCCAAAATACCTGAAACAAATTGAGACATTCAGTGTTTTTCCTAAAATCTCTGTGTCCTCTCCTCTCTTAAAAATTGTTCAGGGTATTAACTTTAGCCGAAGGGTCCTACGTAATTGCCCAGGCCTCAACAAGAAAGGGGTGGGGAGTTTGGTACTCTTCAATGTAGTGGATCTACACGAGCATGACCACACGATTCTAGCAAGTGCTTAGACGTGACCGATCGCGCTATAGGTTACACCAACCGGCTCAAAGTTGTTGAAGTATGTATAGCCTGTCTCTTTTCTTTTGAGCCAGTCGCAACATGGCTTGTCGAGCTTACCATGCGCGTCCCAAAGGCGGCGTTTATAAGCTATTGCGCACTTTTTGCCGAATTTTGTCGAAAAGTTGGGGGAAAAACGACAATCGACAAAATTCGTCGGAAAACGGCCGGCAAACGGCAATTGCCGCACATCCCTGGTTCGGATACTCTGCTGCTGGCCTGGCTGAAAAACTCAGTCAAGATCGAGATTGAAATCACCCATAATTATAACGGGTGTCGGGGCAGAACAAATGTCATTAAGTAAGTCGATTAGTTTATCATCATCATTTAGCAACAAGGAGGGAGGTCTATAAACGAGAGAAATTCTTAGCATGAATGACAGATCAGATGTAGTTATATCAAAACAGAGAATATCGGATATAGTTCCACTTGAAAGTGGAAAGGGCTTCATTATCAAAGTGTTTTTCAGGATACAGCATACTCCTACTCCCCTTTGACAGTTCCGATCAGCCCGAATAATTTTGTAAGGAAATTCTCCGATAAACTCAGAATCGAGAATGTTCGAGTTCGGCCATGATTCAGTTATTAAAACAATGTCAGGATTATTGAGATGTATGAAAGAGTGCAAAAGATTAATCTTGTTGACCATTCCGCGGGCATTAAAAAGGTAACAATGGAGTTTAAAGGGAGAACAACCTTGCATCTCTAGCAGTTTCCCCGAACCGGCCTGGTGGGAAGCTCAGAGATTCGTTTTAGTTCTCCCTTGTAAACCACCCACTACCTTTCCTCCTTATCCCCATTCAACTCGCGTGCCTTTTTTCGAAGCTCAGATTCTCTCACTCGCTCCTCTTTAGTCTCAGGCATTCGGGGGTGCCAAGACGCGCCCCGAACACCAGCCGGTGGCTCCCCACCGCGCGTCCGAGTGCGACAAGGTGCGCTCACCGTCGGCAGTGTTCCGGGACGCGCACCATCACTGAAATTTCGCCGTGAGCGCACCATCACAAAAAATTTCCGGTCTGACATGCCCCGGGGACATGCCACTGGGGTAATCCGCTTTGGGGGGGGGCTCGGGGGGGGGGGGGGGTAGTACCACCCCCCCCCGAGCCGTGGGGAGCCCCCTCCTCTCGGCGACAAAAATTATCCTCCGGTATCCGGTGGATCTTCTGGTGAGTGACTCGAGGCCACCTTCCAGGTCCGACTCCGAAGAGCCGACTGAAACACACTGTGAGATGAGAAGCCTTTTATACCAGCAACATTGTTAATACTTTTGTCTAGACATGTTAATGATCCTGACGAATGTCTGGCGTCATACACATGAAATGACGTTAAAACGGTTCGCCAACCGGTGACAACTGTCCAGAGATCCGCGTCACCCCCGAATGCCTGAGGTCATACTGCGCCGGACGTACGTGTTGGGGAAGGCAGAGTCCCGCAACAAACGAGCATTGGCCAAAGCAGTGTGCCAATGCGACCTAGTCGGTAAAATGACCTTAACTAGGCGAATTTTTGATTGCGAAATTTGCCCCATCCGAAAAGTGTTATCCGGCCTGCAGACGACTCGGAGCGTGTCGAGGACCTTTTCCAGTTTTTCCTCTAAATCTACCTGCTGCTGTCTGGGAGAGGTATTAGTATCCTCCTCTGGCAGCCCGGAAATAACTATACTACGGCCTCTACACTCACCCTCTATTCCATCCGCAATCGACTTCGGTAACTTGGACTGCAATGCCAGCACCATTCTCTCCACCACTGGATCTTTATTACGTTCCAGGATTGAGGTAATGAGATCACTGACAGAGCAGTCCTCGAAATTTTCAACTGCAGGCGTAGGCTCAGAGGATGAGGATGAAGCAGGCATAGCAGCTGAAAATTTCTGTGATGCAAGTGTGATAGCCATTGCAAGTTTGATGATGGCAAGTTCTAGTATTGGGGTAATGAGATCACTGACAGAGCATTATTGATGCAGTGAGCATTATTGATGCATTATTGATTGATTTTTCAGCATTATTGATGAAGTGAGCCCCGGGTCTTTCGATTTACGTTAATAATCCGAACTGTTTTGATCGTGGACACTGCCTTCAAGGTATTCCGTGTGATATGGCTGACGATCGATTGGTTAACTCTATACAACTTCTCAGGGAGTGGGCACGTTCATGTTCTTAAAAGGAAAGAACTCTCCATGTTGATTATGAGTATGGTCGTAGTTACCTAAGGGGCCACACTGTGCTGGCCACAACACATCAGCAGCTGAGGCCTCGAATGGAGGACGAGGGCAGCACGTGCTCCTCGAGCAGCAGCTCGTTCCCTTGTGCTGCTCTCGCTATTCTAGTAGAAGTGAGAGTTAGTTGTGCTCCATGACAGCCCACGATCGTCTGAGATGAAGACCATTTGATTGCTTCTATTATATACACCTTGTTTGGGGAAAAAAGAGAAAAGGTGATTTGACATATAGCTATCCATATGTTTGTATGTGCAAGTTTGTAACGAAGAGCTCTCCACGCTGATTGTAAATATGCTCGTAGCTGTCCAAATGGACCACTTCGAGCAATGTTACCACACTACGAATGCCACAAAAAAAGAGCAGCAGCTGCGGCGACAAATGTAGGACGAGGGCAGCACGTGCTGCTAAGAGCGGCACAAAGGCAGCACGTGCTGCTCGAGCAGCAGCTCTTCCCCTGGTGCTGCCCTCGCTATTCTCGTCTAGGTGAAAGTCTATTGGGCTCCATTACGATCCCGCGATCCTCTCAAGTCTGGCTGTTTCGAGTCGAAGTGTTCTTCTAAGGCCATTTTGACTTCGTCATCGTTAGTGAACTGTTTTCCATCCAGGAAGTGCTGCATCGAGCGGAGCAGATGGTAGTCGGAAGGTGCAAGATCTGGGCTATATGGAGGGTGAGGAAGAAGTTATCAGCCGAGGTCCAGCAGTTTCTGTTCGCCTTCTTCACGACAATGCTCGGCCAAACGTATCTCGGATAACCAGACAGAAACTACTGGACTTGGGCTGAGAAGCTCTTCCTCACCCTCCATATAGCCCAGATCTTGCCCCTTCCGACTACCATCTATTCCGCTCGATGCAGCACTTCCTGAATGGAAAACAGTTCACTAACGATGGAGAAGTCAAAATCGCCTTAGAAGAATACTTTGACCCGAAACAGCCAGAGTTCTACGCGTCGGGAATTCATGATCTGCACAATCGGTGGCGAAGGATCCTTGAATGTGATGGAACTTATTTTGTTGTGTGACCCTTGCTTGTCTTTGAAATAAATGTTTTTTTATTCAAAGTCGTGAAAAGTCTTTGAAATAAATGTTTTTTTATTCAAAGTCGTGAAAAGTCCGGAAACTTTTGCATCAACCTAATATGTATGCCGAGTCAAATAACATCTCCGTGTGCGGTTTCCGCCTCTCTTCTCCCTGCAACTGCGCCATTCGTTTTGCCTTGGAGCAGTGGAGATGCCAGCTAGCTACATTCGACTTGTTATTCCGAAAGCTCAATGCCGCAGTAAAAGTACTGTCCTTAACGAATTAAATCCCGCTCCGCATTGCGCAAAACCGCAGTTGCAGCGCGCAGCTCGAAGAGAAGTGTGCCGAGGTCCCAGCACGATCACCTGTTATCGCAGCACGATTCTTCTCGCGTTGCGTGTCGCAACAGCAATCTTCCGTAATCGCGGACCTAAGTTCCTCTCCGATATGGACAGTAGGGCCTTGAGGTTTTTTCGCAGTCCCTCCTGCAGGTTTTTTTTAATAGTCATTCTGACTATATATTTTTCGCTTACTCAAAAGCGGTTTTCGCGTTGTTTGAATACAATTAATTTCAATTGATGTCAATTTGATCGACTCTTGTTATTCTCAAGAGTATGATGGTTCAGGTTATGCCGGATGTTAACCGAGTTCTGGACCACATGAAAGACTTCTGTGGCAAAATTATAAGCGGAGCCTGGACTGGGTACAGTGGACAGAAAATCAAAGATGTCGTCAACATAGGCATCGGTGGCTCAGATTTGGTTAGTTTCTTTTTTCATCTTCATGTATTGATTAGACGGGGAGTGTGATCCCGGTTTTGAGTTCTGGAACGGATCACAGTCGTCACGTAGGGCTTGTTGATCGAGTACACGGAGTAGGCGAGGCCTACGAGCAGATCGTCTGGTGCACGCGACGGGAAGCCTCTGTGTTCACATCGTCACTACTCTGAGAAAATCTGTGGTGACGGCACCGCAATGACGCCGTGTAGGTGCCCTATAGGATTGCGGCGTCGGCTGAGCGTTGACGCCGCGTAGGTGTTTTCCAGGACACCTACGCGACCTCGCTGCGAAGCCTCCGAGGTGGGTCGAATGTAATTGCTCTCACCATAATAAGGGATATCGAATAGTTGTTTGTTAGGCAACACACCGATACAGCTGATTATAAAGCTTTCCAGTTTTCGCCAGTCACCCATTTTACACGTTTTGTTCGGAATCCTTTGCTTTGAAATGGTGCTCGAACGATTTGTTTTTCATGTATTTTAGCTTTCCAAGCCCATTCGAATGCGAAAGTCGCCAGAACGCAATCCAAATAAAATTCCATGTTAATCAAACACAAATTGAATACATCTAGCTTTGATACTTGAATGTAGAAATCTGGATGAAAACCTCACCCAGGTTAATCGGACAATAAATCAGCTTAAAGGCAGTGTTCACGATAAATCTCGTTCTCGAGGTCTCGGTGTGAAACACCAAGTTGGCAGGTGCTGTAGAGGATAGGGTCGAAGAAAGCAACGAAAACTGGCCATAAATAAATACAAACGGCTTTGAAAGCTCCCGGTGCGCCTACCTATCCCGGTCCGCCCCCAATCGGACGAGCTTGTGGCGACGCACACGTTTTGATGGCAAATTGCCAAGCAACTCTGCCGCAGTTAGCATTATCGATTCGCGCAGATTTCGGGATTAGCGCGCGCTTGCCGAAATCAGCAGGGCCTATGACTCTCGTCCACGCCCTGAATTTAGAAACCGTCATTTTGACTTATTCTGGAAGTTTTCCTCCCCTGTTTCTTCACTATAAGATACCTCACGACCAAACAATCCCATTTTTGGGTCGAACTCAAGTGCGATATTCATCGTGAACACTGCCTTTAAGTAGTCTTCATGACAGTTGCGCTAATAGACACAGAATCTTCCGAAAACCATTACGCTGTGCATATGACTACAGATTTTGACAGTGATGGTTTTCGCTGCTCTGTCAAAGTTCGAGTCGTTGAATCGTTTCGTTCCAAGACTACACAGCATCTAGAGAAGTGTTCGCCATTTAGGGGCGCGATGCCAAGATGAAGTGCAATACCGGTGATATCAGTGGCGTTTTGGGCACAAAAAGGCGTTTTTATGCTTCTTTGTCAACACTCTGTTCAAAATAGGCCATTCGTTGATCCAAAGAGACATCTGAAACTAGCATCGAGAGCCCTTTTTAAAATACATTGCTTACTCTGGAGCAAGGTATTCAGGAAAAGTTAGCCTTAACACAATCAACACGAGAAACGCGCTTTCAAACTTGAAGCAGTGATGAGTGAATGTGTCCATCGTCACGCCTATATGCCTTGTTTGAGAGTAAGCCATGTGCCATTTTAGAAAAAAACACTCGATGTTAATTCCGAAAGTGTGTATTTATATCCCCCAGCGAAGACCGAGAACGTAAGAAATTGTGGTTTTCGAGTAATTCGAGCAATCGATTATTCGAAAAAGCACGGATTTCGAAACAACCTAAAATCAAAACAAAGTCTGTAACTCGAATGAAGCGAATTTTTTTGTGAGAAATCGTCAAGTACACAGCGTATTAGACTTGGGATCGGATCGAATAATTTATCAAACAATAATCACATTATTCGTTTTATACTCGAGTACTCGAATATTCGATTCATCTGGGAACTAAAATTGTCGGATTTCTCGAGAATTCGATTAATTTATGAAATCTAAATATCCGCTTTCTTGAAGATTCATTTAGAAACATTTGAGTGTTCGGTTTTGAAATTATTTCGATTGTTTTAAAAATGCTTTCGAAATAAAAACTCGAGCATTCGCTCATTTCGGGTCATGGGCTTCGAATATTCTGTCATTGAAAAGAAATGTGCAGAAATATCTATGAAATATTTAAAAAGTCGAATCGAATAGGCCGAGTAGTTTTTCGATTACTAATACCAAACGGATAGAGCAAGGTGTTAAGATTAGTTCACTAATCGGAAATTTCGAAAAGTTTTTATTTGAAATTCTCATTCAATCGGGCAATTCAAAAAGAGATAATTGAATTACACTCCCTCCCTCATAAGTTTAAAAAAGGCAATATTTTGAAAATTTGTTCATCTGAAACCTTCTGAAAGTTGCCATTTCAATTTTCAATTTTTCTTCTAAAAATGCAATATTATTCCGTTTATTTAAAAATGTCGACTGACCATGCCTACTCGGTCCCCTACCTAAGGGATGAATTCCAAAATTTAGGGAGACTCCAAAAAACACCCGGGAATTTAAGAAATGTTACAAATGGCATTGTTTCCTAGATCGTGGTTGTTGCAGTTTTGAATCCAAAATCTCGTAGAATACAAGAAGCGTAATACGCGAAGACGTAGAGCACAAACAAGCGATCAAGATTATATTGGTTAATGTCGCAATATATAAAAGACTTAATGCATGGGATGGAAACTCAATATAAAGACAATTTAGCTACATAGCCGGTGTATGCTGTGGTCAAAATGTGGATAACATAAAAAAATACGAATTTTGACAACATCGGGATAGAAATTGGCGGGTCTAGTTGGAACTTCGATCGATACTGGAGTATGACTCATGTGCGCCACTTTGGAGGTGTGTCGAACGCGGCGCCAAAAAAGAGAAACTGAAAGCCTGCACACTCATCGCGGTGCCGACGCGGTTTTGCCGAGGAGCCGTGTTGTCGACGCTACTTCTTTATCGAATTGCGGAGCCGACATAAGACTATCGTGGGGCCACTGCGCCACACACCACTTTTCCAGCCGTCAATCAACTGCCGATACCCCATCGCGATACCAGCGAGAATCTCGGGGCTATCGCGAAACAAGCGATACAAATTTTCTCAGAGTAGAGCGCCGCGGGTCACATTTAGCCGGCCGAATCGCTCCTAGGCACCTCCCGTTCTGTGTATTCGATCAACAAGCCGGATCCGAGATGCTCAACCTACGCGTGGTGGATCTGTGGAGTCGACTACCAAGATCAAGAAGACTCATCAAACGAGCGTCAACAACTCCCCGAGGGGTTTTTTTCTGTATGGGAGTGCAAATGGCTGGCTGCTGCACTCCTTCGTATTCTACTGTTACGAGCTGGCATTGAGTGGAAACCGGGACCGAGAAGCAAGACTCCACGTTATCCCTGTCTTCACTGCTGATTATCTGCTCAACCTGCAAGCGTCCAGTGCGTTGGTTGCCTCGGCTGGATGCGCCTCAAATGTTCGGGGTTAACCAGCTATAATGACTACACTGATGCTTACTGTTTTATATCTTGCTCTAACTCTCCCCCTAGTGTTCCTCTTCATAGTCTAGACATTTTTCAACTCAATATCAATGGCCTGGGTGTTAAACTTGCTGAACTCTCATTGTATGGTTTTCGTTTTCTTTCTAGTCTGACTCATGTACCAGGCGGCTGGCCGTGTGGGGTTGGCGGCCTCACTGGAGAATGGCGTCTCGATTAGCGTGGGGTGATCTACCTTCGCGGCCCCGTCCACTCCTCAGACTAAAATGATTGCGCGCACTCTACATTGAACGCTTTCATCCTCCTTCAGGAGACAAAACTTAGGGTATCATCTTCTTTACCCCGCCTCCCCGGTTACACGCCTTACCACCTCCCTCGCACACCTTTTATTTTGTAAAATCTTCTATACCTTCTTATCTTATAGCTCTCCATAATGGTAATGTTGTAGAATGTATTGGTGTACATGTTGTATTGTAAAGTTGCCCTATAGATATTGTTAACATTTATATTCCCCCCACCTCCTCATGTCCTAATTCATTTGACCCCACTTCATTTTTACTTTCAGTGCACCCTGCCCTACCAACGTCTTCTGTTGTGATTGCTGGCGATTTTAATGCTCATTCTACATCCTGGTTCTCTTCTCTAGATCCCGATGACAGAGGTGAACTACTAAAGCTCTTCGCGGAGGGCTGTGACCTTGTTGCCATGAATGAGGACGCCCCCACTCGCCTTCCTTCCACGGGCAGGCCGTCCTCTCCCGATGTCACTTTTGTATCGTCTTCTCTCGCTGTTTCCTGTAACTGGTCCACTGCTATAGCTATGGCCAGCGATCATGTACCCATATGCGCTTCATTGGATTTGTCTCTCAATAGTCACCTGGCACCTTTCATTGGCTCGCGTAGCAAATTGTACACCAACTATCGTAAGGCTAACTGGGTCATGTTTAAGGAAGTGTTACTCAGTCGGGTAGCCTACTATCCGCTTACCGGCTCCGTTCATGAGAAGGACAAGTTCATTGTTGATGCCATATGCAATGCCTCCAGTATTGCGATTCCTACAGGGCGCGTTAGAACGTTTCATCCTAACGTTCCCAGAGACGTCCTGGAGCTGATCGAATCACGGGACGAGAAACGCCGTGCTGATCCTGGAGATCCCAGCATTCAACTACTGTCTGGTGAGATCACCAAAAGGCTGAATGATTACAAGCGGACGCGATGGATGGAGTTCACTGAATCCTTGAATTTCTCCACTGATGCAAAGAAGACCTGGAGCATTCTTAAGCGGTTGTCTGGGAAGAAATTGGCAGCGGACCGCAACATGCTCGAGTTTCCTTCGGGGAAATTTGAGTCCGGGTTTAAGGCTGCATGTCGACTTGGAAAACACTTTGCTTCAGCGACGTCCCGCCGCGATCGTTCTAACAGGCTCATTCTCCGGTCTATAAGGAAGCTCAGCCGACAAGATGTACCTGCCATAACTGCTTCTGAGATGTCTTCCCTCATCAAGTCTATGAAGAACTCGAGAGTCGAGGGACCTGACGGCGTGTCAGCCGTCCATCTCAAGCACTTGCCGGAACAGTTCTTTGAATTACTTTGTGATCTCGCCTACTCGTCATTCAGCACAGGAGTGATTCCCGCTAGGTGGAAGCAAGCAATTGTTCTACCGATCCTCAAGCCTGACAAGCCAGAAGATCAGGCAACTTCGCATCGTCTCATCTCCATTTTGTCTCCTATTGCTAAGTTAGCGGAGAAATTCATTAACCCGCACCTCCAAGGAGCATTGCGACATAACGTGCATCAACATGGCTTCAAGAAGGCCCACTCTACCATCACGGCACTCACGTCTATCACAGAACACATAATTGCTGGCTTCAACATGAAACCTCCAGCTGGCAGAAGTCTAGTCGTGGCAGTTGACTTAACCGCTGCCTTCGATAATGTCAGTATTCCGCTGCTGTCTAAATCGATCCTGGACTCTACTATTCCTGACTGGTGCAAAAGATGGACTGACAACTTTGTCAAAAATCGTTCCATTCGTGTGAAATTCGATGCACACTTGTCGAAGTCTGTGCCCCTGAAGGCAGGTGTCCTACAAGGTGGAGTTTTATCTCCCAGCCTGTTTTCTCTGTATCTGTCTGATGTGCCGAAGCCGTCATCAAACATCCACTTATGTCTGTACGCGGATGACATCACTATTATTTGTACTGATCCTGTCATCGATCGAGCCACATCGAGATGAATAAATACCTCATCAGTCTGGCTAAGTTCTTGGAATCGAAGCAGCTAAAGGTCTCGCCTACCAAGTCCAGCGTTGCTTTGTGCACTACGGCGACTATTGAGCACAAGCTGCATACCGATGTTCTTTGGAAAGGAAATCTGCTGCCCTTATCTAAACACCCTCGTCTACTCGGTGTATTCCTGGATCCATCGCTGCGTTCTCACGAAAACACACGTATTCGAGGTGCTGCTGCCGACACACGTAACAACATTCTACGTTCGCTAGCGGGCACTACATGAGGTAGCTCTAAGGAAATCTTGTGAACCACCTACAATGCTATGGTACAGCCAGTGCTGGAATATGGTGCCCCAATATGGTCAGGACACTTGTCGTAAGCCTCTTGGAGCAAGCTTCAGCGTGCACAGAACACTGCTCTACGCGTGATCACTGGGTGCCCTAGATCCACACTTGTATCTCATCTACATCAAGAGTGTGCGCTGCTTTCTGTAAAGCAGCATTGTCAACTTCAGTCGCAACAGTTCCATGTTGGCATTTTCAGGAATGCCACACACCCTAATTTCCCCCTACTGTCATCTGGTCCCCATTTCCGACATATTCGCACGCCACTTCATGCTGCAGTCTCTGTCTTGGATCGTCAACGTTGGGCGACGTCGGAGCTCAATCGCGTCAGACTGCTGCAAATGGAGCACACCCGATTCGTCACAGAATACCTTTCCAGTGCTTCCCTGAATCCAATTCTTAGTGACGTGTCCCCCCCCCCGATCGATGGCAGCGAAATGGACCTACCCCGACTTACACGCGTCATCCTGGCAGTTCTATGTTGTGGACACTCCTTGCACCTCAAGGCCTTCGTCCATAAGATCGATTCGTCGATCCCTGACGAATGTCCCGACTGCCACAACCCAGGGCACGATTCATTTCATTTATTTTCATGTCCTGCAAGGCCGACCTCTCTAACAGTTATGGATATGTGGAACAACCTGTGCGATGTGGCTGTCTTTTTACGCCTGTGAAGAGATTCTCTGATGTGGCCGATAAGAAGAAGATCAACAAGCCGTTGCGTGCCGCACTGGTGTAGCTATGAAGAGGCCGTAAAGCTCTTCATTGTTGGACGTAGCCCATCCTATGCCAGGCTGTTCCGTATGTTGTCGCCCCTGTCAATATTTTCATGCTTCCATATCAATACAAAGGGTATGTGGACTACAGCCGACATGAGATTAAAGGCAGTGTTCACGATAAGAATCGTTTTTGTGCTTTCCCACCTATCTTAAAGACGGTCCCATGCTGATTCCAATGATGTTTTTGGAATCGTACAAGACCTTCTAGGAACGGAGTTATGGTCCCTCAAAAATTGAGCTAAGGAAACATGGTGGACGAGTTGTCCGAGGCTTGTAACTTCCGTCTTTTGCAGCCGATGTATGCGAGCTGACCTGAGTAAAGAGAGAAGTTGAGAATGAAGGGAAGAACGGGGCTAATGACTGGAAATCATCGCTCATCTCACGATCTCGAGCTTTCATTTGTTCACGTCGGTGGGCGTGGAAGGTGCATCTGGGGGTGACGAGCTGACGGATGTCCAACTTTGGGCCCGTAGGGGACCGTTCCGAGCTCATTTTTCTTAGTTTTTTTCAACGTTAGGGTTGCGCTAGGCCCTGCAGCTGCCGATCTCCACCAAAAAAAAACAGACATGGTTTTTATCGTGGACACTGCCTTTAAGCATGGCCGGTGTCATACTTCTCGTCGCTTTTGTTGGTTGGTGATACCAACAAGGGCGACTCCCTTGGGGCCGTATGCACATCTCTCCCCGAACGTCCCCGCGAAGCCACCCTGTGATGGCTATCAGACGAAACTGTCCAATCATGGATGAGCTTCACGGGGACGGGGACGCTCTGGGAGAGATTTGCATACGGCCCCAAGTAAGCATAAAACGACGCGCGCGATGCCTAGGTGCAAGCGTAAGGACTGGTTTACACTTCCATCGCGACGTGATGACGTAACATTGGTGACTATCGATCGATATCGCGTTGTATGCGTCGATCCGGATTCAAGCATGCTAATGCGTCGCTCCGCGATGGAAGTATAACCCGGTCTAAAGAGGCGCGCGTGGCGAAAACGGGTCAGCTGCTACGCGCCACGCCATCGCTGACTTGTCGTGGGCAAGGTTAATACTTTACGCGAACGGCGACACGACGCAATGCTTATCATCAGTACCCACTGAGAATCGATTTGCGTTGCCGATGTCGTGTGACGCGGCAGGTTTCAACTCAGCCGTACAGTCCGCACGGATCGTACTGATACTTTGTGGTCCCTGTTAAAGGTTGGCCCAAACTCAGTGCCATATGTTGTGACATACGTGCACCGAGTTTGCGCCAAACTTCAATAGTGAACGAAAAGTATCAAGGCGTTCTGTGTCGGCTGTAGTTGTCGGGGCGAAATTCCGCTCCGCAGTTGCAGACAGCCGCCGTTGCAACATGCAGCACGATGGTAATCGTTGAGAGACACGGTGGTCCCAATAGGCATGTGGATCGAATCCACACCGCGGGTGTGGCTAAGGAGCAGTTCGGCTGGTACACAGGACGCGCGCGACGGTGGAACGCTGTGCGCGCTCATCGTCCTTGGGGCGCGTTAACCGAGGGCGCTAAAAAAAAGTTGTTGTTGTTCCATTCTAGCCATTCCCCTTAATCGTCTTTGCCTTTTTTCGTGTAGTTTGATGCGTCAGACGTAGGGTCGGCGTCGGAATCAATATCATCATCTCCCATTGAGCTCCAAGAAGCAAACAAAAAGAACTCTAAAAAAAATTGTATAAAACGTGCGAATTCCATTGAAACGATGGTATGAGAAGCATTGCGTCTAAAAAAGCACATTATAAACAAAAAAACATGAACAAATTGCAAAAAATGATAAAAGGGGACGGCTACAATGGGACAACGACTACTTTTTTCGAAGATCCTCGGTTAAAGCGCCCCAAGGACGATGAGCGCGCACAGCGTTTTTCCGTCGCGCGTCGCGTGTGCTAGCCGAACTGTTCCCTAGCCACACCCGCGGTGTGGATTCGATCCACATGCCGTCCCAATACGATTGTCAACGTGCTGTATGCAGCAGCAGCGGCTGTCTACAACTGCGGAGCGGAATTCCGCTCCGATAAGGACAGTACCTATTATACTTGGGCAAAACTGTAAAAATTTTCGAATATACTCGAAAATCATTTTTTTCGAATTTCAAATTTTCGAATATATTCGAAAATCAGAACTTGCGAATATTTTTTTCGAATTTTCGAATAATTTTTTCTGTTTTTTGGATAATTTTTCTCGAACTCACAAATGATAGCTCTGATTTTGATAATTAGTTTTGAGCTGTCATTTACTGTGGCTATCACTTTGTAGAAATTTTCATCGGTTACACTTAACTCTTAATCTCGAACCATTTTTAATCAGGATGGCTGCAAAATCTGTCCTTGGGGTCGGATTGTGTCGGAACTGGTTAAGAGAGCCTACCACAATGCTAGGCGCTAGTCATACTACTCAACGCCAGCGCGGCACGCGCGTGACTCGCGGGCGTGGCGTTTATGTATTAATGACATGACGCCTCACCCGCGCGGCACGAGCGTGACGCCTTCTCCGCATCTTTTTCGTCATTTTCATTATTAATCCGTTTTCAATTTCATTCCGTTAAATAACAGTTATTTTCAGTGCTATCTTCTGTTACTATGATAGTGATCGCATGTACAGCTTTTGCTTGCTCGGCAAAGTTAGAACCCATTTTAATCAGCTCCGCGATAGCGTCGCCGCTGGAGTACTCATAGTCTCCGCAAGCGCGTCACGCGCGTTTAGCACAAGACGCTTGGATTCAGGCGAAACTTGACCACCGCCATCCCTTTAAGGGGAAGCGCCTTATCGCACCCAAGCGCCGAGATCCTAGCGCCGCTCTCAAGACCTACTGCTACGCCACGGCGCGGTCTAGGCAAATTAGCTGCAGCCGAGCTTGCACGACTTCAGGGGGAGGGGGGGGAGGCAGGGCTTAACACGCGAGCTTGAAACCCTTACGACCTTTCGCGCTTTTGCCACCGTGGAAAATACCGCTCTTTGAGCTACAATGATCCAGTGTTTTGGATTATTAGAAAATTAGCCGGATGTTGGCAACTAGCTTCTTTCCACATGAGAATGCTGGCGAAATCGATTCGCGGTCGGAACTGGTAATGAGACAGTAAAGATCGACAAACGCCGCTATAGCGGTAATAACAATCGAGAACGTTTTCTCCGCCACTGCCGCGTTTCCCGCGTTTTATCATTTTTTTTAGGCCAATGGTATACTTTTGCGACACGCGATCGCGTAGCTCTACACAGCGACAGCGATCACCTCCTGCCCTTCAAATCTTTCGCTGTGGCAGTGCGCTGCACAGCAGCAGCGACAGTGGCAACGACAGGCATCGGCATATTTGCAGTATGTTAGCCCTCCGCGACACGTCACTGCGACGGAAACGCGACAACTGTTCCTACGGCGGCCAGTGCGATTACTCCGATGCTGGTCCCGCCACGATTTGTGCTGAATTTCATGGCTGTCGCTCATGGCAGCGACAATGTATACCATTGACCTTAGGCGACGTTTATACTCCCGCCGCCGAGAGGCGCGGCGTAGTGCGATCCTATAATAGCGATCGTGCCTCTCCGCGCAGGGCTGTGCGTAACTGAATTTTGTGATTCCGTAAATCGTAAGTTTTCAAATTCCTCGTAATTCGTAAATCGTAATTCACAGGGCCTGAGCAAAACCAAACCTCTCCAGCCGCGAAGACCACTCGAAGCTAATATGTCTAGAGTAGTCATTGTAGAATAGTGAGCTCAATCGCTCCCGTCCGTATTTCAAATTACTGTTTCCCTGGAACGGGAGGGTTTAGAAAACTAAAAACCTGGTAGTGTCCATATCTGCCTGGCAACTACATAATACATGCGAAAACGAGAGAAAAACGGTTTGCATTGGCTGGCCGTTCAAGCCAGCCTTTCTCACCAATGGAGCACCTTGTACGGTGACGCAAGATTTCACAGGATCCAAGCGTGTGAGAACCACAAATCGGGAGGGCGGTGAATAGGTCAAGGTAGAATATGACAAAACCAAACCTCTCCCGCCGCTTCGCGGCGGGAGCGATAGAATGTGCTTTCAAAAGTTGATCAGAAAAAAAGAACTTCTAATGAAATGATGATTGTGCATTTCGATTATTCGAATTTCGAAAATTCGAATATGCTCTTCAGAATATTCGAATTTCGAATGATGTTTTTGTAATATTCCGATTTTGAATACTATTCGAAAGTCTGTTTTTGAAATATTTGAATTTCGAATATGTTTCGAAACCGCTTTTTACGAAGTATTCGAATGTCGAATATTATTCGGAAGCCCGTTTCCGCATTATTCGAATTTCGAATATTATTCGAAAATTTTCGAATTTTGAATGATTCGAAATTCGAAAACTCATTCGAATATTATTCGAATAATATAATTCGGTCCGAGGTATAGTACCTATCGTCGTTTCGCTGAATTACGTTTATGTCTGCGGTATACTTGTTGGGTAACAGTCGCAGATCGAAAATATTGCATACGCTGATTTATTGGGGTCTGCAACCAGCAACCACCCTTTTTGTCGAATGTTTCAGGGACCTCTCATGGTTTGCGAGGCGCTTCGGCATTATCAAGTTGGGCCCAACGTTCATTTTGTGAGTAATGTGGATGGAACTCATATTGCTGAGGTGTCTTCGTTTCTGACTTTTTCATGCTGGCCAATTGGTAAATGATCTGGTTCCAGGTTACCAAGAAACTAAATCCAGAGACAACGTTGTTTATCATCGCTTCTAAAACTTTCACCACGCAAGAGACCATTACTAATGCTGAAACTGCGAAGGAATGGTTCCTCAAAAAAGTGATTGTTCTCGTTATATTAACTTTCAAGCCCGCATTGATTTTCATTTTCAGGCTGGAGACAAAAGTGCCGTTGCCAAGCACTTTGTGGCTCTTTCAACAAATGTACCCAAAGCTAAGGAATTTGGCATTGACCCTTCCAATATGTTTGAATTCTGGGATGTGGGTTTTTCGGCAGCGTTTTTGGCACCCGATTGTCATGTTTCTGTTGATTTCAGTGGGTTGGAGGCAGGTATTCTCTATGGTCTGCCATTGGGCTTTCTATCGCTGTCCATGTTGGATTTGATAACTTCAAGAACTTGCTAGAAGGAGCTCATGCTGCCGATATGCATTTTGCGAATGAGCCACTCGACCGCAATGTGAGATTGGATACATTTTCAAACATTTATCCTTTGTATCCCTATCGTTTAGGTGCCAGTTATCATGGCGATGCTTGGAGTTTTATACAGTAACATATATGGGGCCGAAACCCACGCTTTGCTGCCGTATGATCAATACCTTCATCGGTTTGCTGCTTATTTCCAACAAGGTGATATGGAGAGCAACGGGAAATTTGTGACAAGGTTCAATCCATCAATAAATTCCCATTTTCATACGAATTTTCACAAAGGAGATTCTTTTTTTTCTCGAAGAGATGGGGCTCGGGTTGACTACTCAACTGGACCGATTGTATGGGGCGAGCCTGGCACTAACGGTCAACACGCATTCTATCAGCTTATTCATCAGGGTACTAGGCTGATTCCATGCGATTTCATCGCGCCAGCTAAAACACTCAATCCTATTCGAAACGGCTTGCACCATCAGGTAGATGAAACGTACTCCAAATAGTTAAATCCAATTCTATGAATCAGGTTCACTCATTTTGATTTAGATTCTTCTTGCAAACTTTTTGGCACAAACAGAGGCATTGATGAAGGGAAAGACTCGTGAGGAGGCAGAGGCTGAGTTGAAAGCTGCGAAGACACCGGCCGACAAAATTGAGAAAATATTGCCCCACAAGGTAGGCGACATTGTTCATGAATGCAAACTGCTCAGAAAAACCAGGAGCAGCATGGGGCCCGCAAACCCAGCACATAAGCTCGGGACCAGCTGTAGTCCGGTAGAAGTGGGCGGATCGGGGGCGGAGCCTCGCAGCAGCAAGGGCCGGAGCAGCCCCTTGCTGCTGCATTTAATGCGATTGCACCAATCGTGAATGCAGCAACTGCTGCAGGATCTTTCCCTAGAAGCTGCAGGAGCTGCTCCCAAGATGCTGCAGCAGCTGCTCCCTAAAAGCTGAATGCAGCAGTTGCTGCAGGATCACTCCCTATAAGCTGCAGCAGCTGCTCCCTAGAAGCTGCAGTATTCAGAAAAAGGAAAGTATGTCACTTGATACTATCAAGTAACTGACCACTGGTGTTGCAGTGATTTGGCATATTGATTGCCGATTTGTATCAATAGCTATCGAGTACGATGATAACAATCGGAGATCAGTATGTATGCCACTCTTGGAAACAACAGTGATAAGTTACTTTATATTATCAAGTAACATACTAAAATATTTTTCTGAGTACTGTTGCTACCATAGGACGGGAACAGCTACAGCAGTAAGTAGCCTTCGTGGCACCACTGTCTCCAGTAGCGGTAAATTTTTTCGTTAGGGTGGTCTAATAGCAACATCAGGGGTGCGTTCCAAGAACGTTCCCATGGCAAAACGCGTCTATGGAATCGTAGCCACGGCCACGTGGGAGCAATTTTCAGTTACAATTTGTGGCCCTGAGAAACAAGTTTTGCCATGGAAAGGCTGTTTGCCCTCCCACGGCATCGTGGAAACATTCTTGGAACGCACCCCAGAAGCCTTATTTAACATGCAGCTCGCTGGTGATGCGCCCTCAATGTCAGAGCCTCATCATGGGCTAAATGAGTTTGCCAGAGACTTCTGGTGCGCAGCAGACAAACAAAATCTCTACAAAAGTCAGCTATGACTCAAAAAAGTCGGGCTTATACCAGTGCTGTTAGACCACCATGGGAAAAATCAGCGCTTCCGTAGACGGCAGCGTAACGGAGACATCGCACATACAATCAGATTTAGTACTAGACGATTTTACGGTATTCAGATTTACTTTTCGCAAAGAAAAACAACATCGATAAAGGGAATAATGGAAATACGCTAGGAACACTAATGAGATACATCTTAAAGGCAGTGTCCACGATAAAAACCATGTCTGTTTTTTTGGTGGAGATCGGCAGCTGCGGGGCCTAGCGCAACCCTAAGGCCTAGTGCATACTTCGTTGTGGGTGCGACGGCGTCGCCGCGACAGAGAGTGCTCAACGACATGATTGGAGATCGGCCGGTCGCCTGCAAATGAAGATGACGCAATATTGCGTCCACGACCAAATACACACTATTTTCTTGACAGTGTGTTTTTTTCATCTCCTTTCAATAATAGGGTCTAATCTTTTATAATCCAATACAGGCTCATTTGTAGGTGATTGACACGTAGCTGTAATTCATTTTCGTCCTCCCCATTTTGAACTGATTACCCAAAATGTGAGGTGATTTTGTTCAATTTCAGATTTGACTAAAACTTCACCTTTGGAGACTTTTAAGCCTGTGATCATTGATGAGATACTTCTTTCGAAATTCCAAAATCATGTAAGGTGGCTGAGTGACGTTTTACACATCGTAAGGATCGCGATTTATAAAAAATCGTAAGCCGATGGTGCATTGCATAGTGATCAGCACCCAAAAAGACTCATTCTAGGCAAGGTTGCACCCCTAAATCTAGAACATTTACCCGCCGACTTAGGTATAAGTATCGGCGTGATCCTATCACAACCTTTTGGAATCGCTCAACAAATCTGAGACTTGGGTTGACCGCCCAGATCAACCGTGGCAAAAGTACCGAGCGGAAAAATTTTAATGGAATTTCAAAAAGTGGAATAGCGCCAGTCTCTGTAAATTTCGATGTCATTTTTCCATTTTCGTGATATTTGTTCTCAAAATAGTGTCTCTCCCTATGATTATCAATGCGAACATAATTTCGGACAAGAAATAGTGAGTGCATTGCAATAAAAAATCATGAAAAAAGAAAATGTGAAATGATAGAAATAATGAAGAAATTCATTTCATGACAGTATTCGGGAAAATGAAAACCTCCGATTGGCCGATCTTCGTTATATAATCTACGCGAACGGTCGATTAGAACACATAACAAACGAATTCGAGGCCATTTACCAACCAAAAATTGTTGAAACAAACGTATTATTGCATTCCAGGACGGATGTCTGGCGTTTAGGTCGCGGTGTCGTAGTGCAGTGCACGGCGACACGACACACCATCCAGATGGCGCTAACCAGCGCGCACATTGCGGAAAAGTGTAGATTGGCCACGACGCAGGCACGACACCGTCGCGTATAGCAGCTCCCAATAGATCGGCCGCGCGCGACGACTGTCAGTGCTAGGCACGATCGATCACTGCGCTGGGCGCGGCGGGTTGCATCAGTTCCTACACCGCGACCCCGTCGCCGCGACGCAAGTATGCACTAGGCCTAACGCTGAAAAAACTACGAAAAATGAGCTCGGAACGGTCCTCTACGGGCCCAAAGTTGGACACATGTCGGCTCGTCACCCCCAGATGCACTTTCCACGCCCACCGGCGTGAACAAATGAATGCTCGAGATTGTGAGATGAGCTATGGTTTCCGATCAATAGCCCCGTTCTTCCCTCTATTCCTCACTTCTCTCTTTACTCAGGTCAGCTCACATACATCGGCTGCAAAAGACGGAAGTTACAAGCCTCGGACAACTCGTCCGTCATGCTTCCGGAGCTCAATTTGTGAAGCTCCATAACTCCGTTCCTAGAAGGTCTTGTACGATTCCAAAAACATCATTAGATTCAGCATGGGACCGTCTTCAAGATAGGCGAAAAAGCAGAAAAACGATTCTCATCGTGAGCAGTGCCTTTAAGGCAAATAAAAAAACCATATTCTAACAAAAACAAAATAACAGCAATCACTATATAACATATGCAACACATGAGTAGCATATGGATCCTTCTCCCCCTATCCAAGCTCCTCTCCAACTGTTCTCTTCTCACCTTCCGTCCCCTCTCACCCTCTTACCAAACGGCACTCTCTCGCAAACATGAGCGGTGTTCAGAGAGAGAGAGCGAAAGGTCAAGATCAGCAGAATTATAAAAAAACACACATAAAACACGTGGACACCTACTTTGCTGAGTTGCAGCTAAAAGGAACGCCCACTCAACTCAGGAAAACGAAAGTGAGTTACTTGATGACTTCAAGTAACTTACCAGTCGTGTTGTAATGAGTCGAGTATATATCGATCCCCGAGTGCTATCAGCACGTCTGTTATGACTTGTTTTTCTTGATAGCGACCGGTGGTCGATATGCATGCAATAATTACAACGCGACTGGTAAGTAACTTGAATCCTTCAAGTAACTTTCTTTAATTTTTCTGAGAGGCTCGAGTTCCGCACTCGGACTACTTAGCAACTCTACCCTTTCTTCCATTCTCTACCCCTCTAACTCATCTGCCTTCCTTTCAAACTCTCACTCTCCCACAAAAAAGGGATGACAATGAGATAAAAAAATAAAGAACAAAATTACATTTACAAATCAAGAACAAGATGCTCTAGCAGCACCATCACTCCAACACGGCCGTCCTGATTCAGTTGTTCTCCATGAGCGGGTCTTAAATGGAATCGGTTATTCAATCCGAGACTTATTTTGGAGAAACGGAAATTAACCTTCCTGGCTCGATACGAGATGCCCCTCCTTTATGACGTACTGGCGGATGTCGGCTCTAAGGGGTCGTTTATACTTCCGCCGCCGAGCGGCGCGGCAGATTGCATTTCTGTAATATTGATCACGCGGCGCGGCACGATCAATATTATAGTGTTGCACTTCGCCGCTTCGCGGCGGAAGTATAAACGATCCCTAAAACAAAAGTGTCAAATTTTGAGGTTTGAACACAATAAAAATAAACATACAAAGAGCGGTGCTAAAGCCCCACATTGGACGTGATCCCATTCCATCTGGGCACTCTTGATCTCCTCGAATCCCGACTGTGGTGGGGCCGTCCGCGCCTACAGTTCACCTCCGCACTGCCGTTCAGTCCGCAAAGTGCACGCTGATTGCGAAATCGTGCTGCGGCGCGGTTGCAAGTATCCTCAGACAGGAATGTAGGATCACCCGGGCGGTGGGATCACCTGGGCACCAAAGGCGAAAACCACCCGGGTGATCCCACATCCCTGTCTGAGGATACTTGCAACCGCGCCGCAGCACGATTTCGCAATCAGCGTGCACTTTGCGGACTGAACGGCAGTGCGGAGGTGAACTGTAGATCGTCCCAGAACCTGGACAGAGCTACTTGTGCACGGGTGCCAAAATCCATTTCGCCATTTCTGCTGCGCTTTATGGAAACTTAGCGAACGCTTAAAAAACAACAGCTGCAGATCCACAAGGAAAGAATCAAAACTTAGATGAGCGATATGTTTCACATGCATGCAAGCGGAAATTGACCGCACCGCAAGCGTACGCGATGCGCACGGCGCCAGTTTTGAAATTTGTCATTGGAGCAGATCAATCAGTGCCATTATTCCGCTACTAACGAACCCCAATTAACGTGATTTTGGAACTTTTCGTAAGTGTTAATCGTTATCTTTTCAGGACAAAGCTCAGAACTGTCGGGGTAGTGTGCCGGCAGGTCATCCCGTCTCCGCTCTATGGAGACTCAAAATTTTCGTCTGACCAGAAAACTCCGATTTCTGACGAGCTCCCTGGCTTTCCAATCTATACCAGAACAAGTACTGTCGCTCTCGGAGTGAAGTCGCGGTCCGCGTTTGTGGACAACGGCTGTCGCATCACGCAATACGATAATATAAGTGCTGGGACCACACAGTCCCGGTACGATTCCCCTTTCTTCCAACACGATTATCATCGTGTCGCGTGATTTAACAGCCGTAGTCTGCAACTGCGGACCGTGATTCGGATTCTCGGGAACGGGAACACGAGAACTGAACCTAGAATTCAAAGAATGACTTAAAATCGTATAGAAAGCTCTAGAAGAGGTGAAAGGAAGTATCTTGAAGGCATCGTACGCGCAGAGAACCGTATATAATTTTTTCATGTTTTTTTTTGTGTAGGTTGGGCTCTCTAGTGAACGAAAATGTCTAAGAGTCCCCCAAAAATTTTCATTTGTACAGAAAAGTCAATCGGAACACATTGTAAATATGAATTTGAATTTCGCGCCAAAATCGTTTTTGGAGTTTTTCTGTATTTGGAGGCTTCGCCACTGTCATTTTCGAAGTTTTTCTGCATGTGGAGTTTGTGCTGTGACTGTTTTTCATGTTGTTTGACGGTCGCATCAGCATTCTATGAAAAATGCTAGATGACTTGTGAGAGCTGGTGGCGGGTTCTCATCTTCAACCCCTTCCAACCTCATAACCCTACGTTTCTGACGCGCCAAAGCTCACTGGTGTGGCGTACCGGGCTCATGAAAGCTCGGAGGTGGATGGGGTTTCGCCGCAAACAAAATCGGAATACAGTGCAATAGAGAAAAATGCAGTAAATTCGTAAAAAGAAAAAGCGAACATCCGCACACGCGGGTGTTGGAGACGAAATGGATGAGCTGCTTGGCATTGCGAGTGGATCGATAGCGCAATCACTCAATTGACTGCAGCAGCTGCCGCAGTAGAAAAGCAGCAGCTGCCCGAGCACGAAGGCCTAGCAGCTGCACGAGTACTGCATAATCGTTCGTGATTGGCCCGTTTCTGTGAGGTCCCACCTCTACTCGGGCAGCTGCTGCCATGACAGTCCCAAGCTGCTCGGTGCAGCTGCAAGTGCAGCACTCTTCCACCGAGCAGCTCGGCAGCATAACAATTCCAGCCAATGACAGTGGAGCAGGGGCGGGGCTAAGAGGGTGCTTCAAACCTGCAGCAGCTTGGGAGCGCTAACGTTTCCACAAAGAAAATCTGCACCCTAGCAGCAGCTGCCCGGCCATAAACCTTATTGGTCCAATTTTCGCAGACACGCCCCTGACCAATCACAGACCGCGAGAGAGTTTCCAGCAGTTGCTCCCGTATACCGGGAGCAGCTGCTGCAAATGCTGATGGGCGGGGAGTGGGCGTTTCCCTCGTCCCAAGCTGCTCCTGGTTTTTCTGAGTGATTCATGTGATTGCCTTTTAATTCATTTGCTGAGGCTATAAGCATGCATCTCTGGAATTCCGGCCTAGGCCTTCCACTCAGCTAGTCGTTTTGACGTTCGGCGATTTGTAGGTGTTCGAGGGAAATCGTCCGACGACATCCATCGTGCTGCCAGTGGTTTCTCCGTTTACCCTTGGTTTGTTGATCGCGCTGTACGAGCATAAGATATTCGTCCAAGGAGTTGTTTGGGACATCAATAGCTATGATCAGTGGGGGTAAGTAGAGCGCTTTCAGTACTGTCAAGAGTTATCATCCAGTGCAAGTCTCATTTCAGTGTTGAACTGGGTAAGCAGTTAGCAAAAGTTATACAGCCGGAACTAGCATCTTCTGCAAAAATCACTTCGCATGACGTCTCAACGAATGGACTAATCAATTTCATCAAGTCCACCTAAGTAGATATTCGCTTTGGCCGAGTGCTCTTCCTAGAATTTTTGCTCAATATTGTTTCTCGTGTCTATTAGTTCATTAGCACGGCAACGCTCACTCAGTTGACCTTCGGTCTTCATTGCCGATCGCCTTTTTCTTAATGTTAGCTTGATTTTTTTTGTTTTTTTACTTCAGCAACTGTTTACGTAGACGGCGTACACATTGCATACCTACATACATAGATTGTTGTAGCATCGATGCCATACGAGTCTGGTCCTAGTTTCCACCGGTGCATTCGTATCTAGCCAGTAGTTGTGATAGATTAGTTATTCTGGTCGAATAGTTGTGTATGAAATGTGCCGAAATGAAGTTGTTTGATCAGCTCTGAGTTTCCTTTTGAGTTGGTGCTAATCTATATCTGGATCACATGCAGTTGTTCTAAATCGAATACTGCTCTTTTCAGAATGGCGGGCTATGCACTTAAGCGGCTGATGACTGAATATAGAGGCAGGTTTTTGTTCGGTTATTCCCCAAGTTTCCATCTCGCTTTTGAGTCAGGTTTCTCTTGTATAACGATATATTTCAACCTTATAAGTTCCCTATTATTCGAAGCACTGGCTTTATCTAGTTTTTGGATGTCTGAAATATTCGTTTTCTCCAGTATTTGTTTGCATACCCTAATGGATGCATTGAAAGTCGCATGGTACAACAAATATGAGATGAGGTCCAATCATAACTGATCTTGAGAAAGTGACGGCCGATCTGGCATAAATTCCAGTCGTTTAAAGTCCGCTGTGCTCAGAAAAGTATTCCTTCTTTTCGCATACCCAGCCATCTTGGTTTGTTGACTGTAGTTTTATCGGAACGCGACGACCGAATACTTACACATTTCTCCCGTCGTTTTCCTCGTTTCTAGCTTCGAGACGGGATGCGGCTAATCAAGGCTGCCAAACAGTCTGCCAAACAGTATCTGTTAAAATACCTTGGCATTCTCCAATATTTTCATTTGTCCAATACTGAATTCAATAATTTTACGTCCAATACTGAATTCAATAATTTTATGAAGTTTTAAAAGACATGAATGAACCCGTCAGGTAGACTATGATATTGATCATGCCGCGTGATCGATATTATAGAATGGCATTTCGTCGCGCCGCTTCGCAGCGAAAGTATAAACGGCCACTTAGGAATCCATCAGTCTTGCCGCAACGACGCAATATTGCAGACCAGAAATTCTCGGGCACTTCAGTTGCATTTCATCGATAATTTGCTATTCTATCGCGGATTTATTGCCAAAATGTTTTAATCCTCTCATTGTAATGCTGTTTGAACTCGTTAAAACATTACAAAAATGGTACAACTGTGAAAAATAATCAGCTGGCGGAACTTGGGTGGTGACCATCGTGTATTAACACCCCCAAGGAGGCGGGAGAAACGGGGGAGGAGCGAGGTTCCCGATTGGAAGCAAGATGGGCTAGCCCCGTGTTGCATTCAATGATGAACCTCGCTCCTCCCCCGTTTCTCCCGCCTCCTCAGGGGTTTCGAAACACGATGGCCACCGCCCGCAGAACAGGGTCAAGCGGGGTGTTGCATAATTTTTCCAAATCGGAGCGACCCCCCTCCATCAATTTTTTTCCTACGATCCAAAATTTTTGTGATCCCCCCAGAGGAGCGATTTCTGGGCAGTTTATATTTGATTACTAAAACTGTCAGACGCCAAAAGTTCATAGAGTCGGAATCAAGCGTCTAAAACCTGAACGATGTCGCGATCCCTTCCTTCGTTGGCCAAAAATGCCGAGAATTTTCGGGATATTTTCACCAAATATTAATTTTTGGTCCAAAATTTTTGCGACCCCCCTAACCTTCATTTTCGAGTTAAAATTTTTGCGACCCTCCCCGTTGCGAAATTTTGCAACCCCGCTTGACCCTGCCGCAGAACTTGAAAAATCTCCAACCGGGTAGGTCCCGCAAGGGCACGGTACGCAGTAGATTGTTGCCCGAATATTCGTTTATTCGAATAATATTCGAATATTCAAAGAAGTGGATTATTCGGGTTATTCGAATAATCGAATATTCAAAGAAGTGAAATACTCGTTTATTCGAATATTCAAAGAAATGAAATATTCGGTTAATTCGAATATTAGGCACGAATAGTTTGAATATTCGACAAGATCGCTCTCCATTTTGCCCTGATGTTACATTTCAAACATCTTAGCGCAATGACTCCTAATTTCTCACAATTCTTCAGTACCTCCTAAATATATATTTATAGCAAGTATTTACAATTTTTTAAATCGCTCGTAGAATTTTGTCAAAATGCTAGAAATGCCCATTTCACCTTCAGTTATAGGGAAAAGTTTAAATCTCGAGCGACGCATAAGTATAGCAACACCTGAGAAAAATGGCAATTGCTCACGATGATGGTCATAATGAGCCATTTTCATGTGTATTTTCATCAAACTGGTTCGAGGTGATGCTATATGTCTACTATCCCGGTGGACTTCACCTATATCCTGACGGAAAAGCCTAAGTTCTCTCCTTCCATAATTCTGGACCACCTAAATCCTGACGGAAAAGCCTAAGTTCTCTCCTTCCATAATTCTGGACTTGGAATTCGATGGTTTCCAGCCACCTAGAACGACCAGCTGGATGTAGTTTCGAGTTCGTGCCAGATCCGTCTGTTGTCGCCCAGACGTCTCATGGAGCTGGGAAGCGAGATATTACACGGCGAGTTACCAGAGACATGGTGTCGATCTCAATTACTAACTACTAAATGTCGCTGAGTTTTTTCTCAATGTCGCTGAGATTCCGGAGTAGGGCACGGCTAAGCAGCACTAGGAAGTTAGCCATCGCATAAACCGCACGTAACTCAACTGAACTCAACTAAGCTAAACAAGACTAGACCAAAGCAGACCACATATTTGGCGGCTATTTTGCAGCTATTTTGCGGCCAGCATTATTTAGCGGCTATCTCGCGGCTATTACTCGGGAAAAAGGCATTTTGCGTCTATTTCGCGGCTATTTATCTGCCAAAACTCTGAGTACGCGCTCGTAAACGTGGTTGAGATAACTACGGAAATATGGTATTGCGCAGAACACAACGCCTACGCATTTTAAAGCGTCAAAACGACCCATAATGACGCTACACGACTGCGAAGTTAGCCCCGCCCCTGTATCTACCCGCCCCTTGTATTCGCGTCCTCCTCCAAAACAGGGGTGCTGGGCCATTGTCACCGTCGGTGACTTTTGTGGGTGGTACAGTAGGTGCAATAGGTAAACCACAAACGTCGCCGAAGGTGGAAATTGACCAGCACCCCTGTTTAGGAGGACGCAAATACAGGGGGCGGGTAGATAGAGGTGCGGGGCCGACTCCTCAGTCGTGTATCGTCACTTTGGGTCGTTTTTGACGCTTCAGAATGCGTGGGCGTTGTGTTCTGAGCCATACCATTCAATTTCCGTAGCTAGTATCTCAACCACGTTCACGAGCGTGTATGATGAATTTAAGTGCAGCCGCTTCAATTACCCAAGTATGCGGTACATTGGCCCCGCCCAGCATCTGGAAGCCATGCCCATTCAGGGGCGGCCTCAGTGGAGGTTGGGCGACCCAGCCGCGACGCGTGGCTGTACCGACCACGCCGCGTGTCGGTGTGCCGACCGCGACGCGTGTCGGTGTACCAACCACGCCGCGTGTCGGTGTGCCGACCGCGACGCGTGTCGATGCACCCACCGCGACGCGTGTCGAGGCGCCCACCGCGACGCGTGTCGGTGCAAAGTAGTTCCTTAGCCAGATAAAAGTCTTGCAGGATGTGAACCGCTGCTAAATAGGCGGCTAAACGCGACAGCTAAATAGGCGGCTAAACGCGACACGTTCAAATGTCAACAGCCCGACAACAGGCGGACGTCGCTGGGCAAGGGGCAGGTTTCAGGCTTACAACGCGAGCGGCTTGAGTTGTCAAGAGGGTGCAGTTTATGAAATGACAACTTATCAACCTATTGTCGATGCCCTAGTTTGCCTGAGTGGTTGGATGGGATAGCTTGAAAAAGAATGTTGCCCGAATATTCCTTTATTCGAATATTATTCGAATAATTCGAATATTCAAAGAAGTGGATTATTCGAGTTATTCGAATAATCGAATATTCAAAGAGGTGGAATATTCGGTTTGTTCAAATAATCGAATGTTCGAAGAAGTGGATTATTCGAATTATTCGTTTATTCGAATATTCAAAAAAAATTATTCGTTCCAACACTCTAGTACGCAGTGCCACGATTTGCATAACTGCTCTTTATGGCTTTCCCCTGAGCTGTTCTGTAACAAGAGTTCCTTTTGGAGTGCCTCCGCACAGTGTGTTCATTAGTGACAGTTGTCTTATTGTTTCCGCAGCGTTCCGCTGATGTATGTATATCTAGAGACTTACTGTTGGCATTATCCCACAGAAATGAAGGGGGGAACATAATGTACATACAGGTTAAAAAACGGCGAAATTTACATGGTTCCTACGCGTGCTTGTGCAGAGCGGAGGTTAGAGACAGTGAGAGAGCGGAGGGCAGACGGACGCCGCTCGCGCCTCGAATGATGTGAATTATGACGTTTTATAGAGGGTAGTCCAGTTCCATCCTTTTCATCCAATGCTGGGTTATATACTTGAAAATTTCCATTCAAGAAAAATTCCGATATTTTTTTTTCAAAATATTCAGCTGGTTGATAAATAAAAATGCTTCCATTGCAGAGCTGACAAATCGCCCTCCTGAGGGTATTCTGGCAGCGCCGCTCGAAGAAGACAACTTCTTCGAATGGGAATGTTTAATTACTGGACCGGAGGACACATGTTTCGCCAACGGAGTTTTCCCAGCCCGAATTTCCTTCCCACAGGACTATCCCCTTAGCCCTCCAAAGATGAGGTCAGGAGTTACAAGTGTTATGAAGTATACGTATCAGTCTGTAAAAAAAACGGAAAGACAGAGACGTTGTCATTGTTCCCATGTCAGATTCACATGCGATCTATTTCACCCCAATATCTATCAAGACGGTCGAGTGTGCATATCAATTCTACATGCCCCTGGCGATGACCCAACTGGTTACGAAAGCTCTTCCGAGAGGTAAGTCCCAGATTTGTAGATGTCAGGCTCCGTCCATAGCTAGCTACGAGCGGCTCGAAGCTGTTGAATCCCTGCTGCACGAGTCCTACGACGGTGTGGAGTCAATCATGACTATTAGTTAGCTGCGGCAGCGACCATGAGCTGTAGCGGAAGATGGGAACTTCTTGCGTCCACTGACGCTCGTGGCTCGCTATGGATGGAGCTTTAAAGGCAGTGTTCACGATGGAAACGTTGCTCATTTTTTTTTGCGGAAACGTAAGCTTTTGGTCCCTCTAAGAAGTAGGGCGAAGAACGGCCATGAAGTGGGTGAAAATCTTGTGGACCAGCCGACCCATTGGATCACCCCGTCCACGTCATATAACAGTCGCCCACTGATCGTTTCACCAGAGAAACACTTGCGGATTTTTTGAGTACTCTTTATCCCAAAAGATTCTAACATCCAAGCATATGCACTGAACCATCTTACTTTTATAGAGTTTCCGGTACAAGAAACAAGAAACTTACTGTGCTTCTCTGGACCAAATTCCGGTCCGCAATTGCGTCTCAACACGCGCTCGAGTCAGTCGAGTTTTCAGCGCCAAAGCCGACCCGATATGGCTTTTTTATACAGTTTTCTTCAATTTTGTTTAGTTCCCAGTTTCTAAAACCCACCTAGAATCAACACATCGGCGTCTGCGGCGCTGGAAACTCTTCCGACTAGAAAACGCGCGGTCGCAAAGCGTGTCGAGACGCAATTACGGACCGGAGTTTGGCCCAGAGAAGCACAGTAGTCACCTTCTAAGAAGTTTGAAGCGCAAAGCCATTTCCGACATCTGGATTGTTCAAAGTCCGCAGTCCCCCTGAAGCACACCAAACAGGCGTAATCAAATTTTTCAGAGGTTTCTTTTACAGCTTTTTTTAGGGTTTTGTAGCGACTTTCCCTTACTATCCTTTACTTTGTGGACTTCCCTACTCAAAAACATTGAAAACTAGAGTACGTTTTTTATAGTGAACACTGCCTTTAAGTCGCTATCGTTGAAACTATTATACGCGGTGAACGACTATTGCAGGTGGAGTCCTGTACAGTCAATAGAGAAGATACTACTTAGCGTTGTTAGCATGCTCGCTGGTACGTTTACTATGTTTAATGTAATCACAACTGTTGAAAAAAAGTATTTCTAGAACCCAATGACGAATCTCCAGCCAACGTCAATGCTGCAAAAATGTGGCGTGAGGACAGAGCTCAGTTCGAGAAGATCGCCGATAATCTTGTACGAAAAACACTTTGTCTTCCCCAATCAGAGTCCTGACGTGTCCACAAATAATCTATGTGGAATTTCAAATTCACCGTTTGTCCAGATGTACAAGGGAAAATGAATTTTTCTGCCTGTGTCCTCTTCTGAAGAGATCCATAAATGTACGATTTCGACGATGAATTCGTGTCTACAGAAACTGGGTAAGGTGGAGATAAACGAAACTATAATGATAGGAGACTGCATTCCTTATGCACGAAAAGCTCTCTTTCCCTTTACAAACTTTGAGCCTTAGTCTCTAACTTATTCTATAGGAGTGCTTCCGCTTAATTAAAGGCATCGTACGCGCTGAAAACCATGTCTCGTTTTTGAGCGTTTTTGAGTTGTTACGCCCCTATAGTAACTAAAGTTAGCGAAAAGCCCCCTCGAAAACGTTAACTTTTCAAGAAAGAACCGTTTTAAAAACCTTCTGCAAATCGTTTGAAATTCGCGACGGCATCGACTCGGGATAGTTACGCGGATGGCGCAAGGAGCAGTTCTACAATTTGTTCATTGGCGCAGCGTTGGAAACAATTCGCCGATGACTACAATGCACTGTCTGCACTGACTTGCACTGACTAACAAAAATACTAACCTGGGCCCTGCACATCGTCCTCGCTCGTTTTGTGATGAGAAATTTCCAGTCGATAGTGCCACTTTGGTCCGACGGTGCGTCAGCGTACAGAGGCATGCCCTGTACTTAGCGACGCGACGTTCTGCTCAAATATTGCGAAAGTGCCAAATGACTGACGGAAGGGCCGGCCCCTCTTGACGGAATTCCTTACTTTCCACTTCCTCTATGCTCACAATGGTACGTTTTTGAGCAGCCAAGCTCGTTGTACGTTCTCACAGGGGCCCGAGGAAGGGATTGAGCATAAAAAATGGGAAGTGGATTTCAGCGCGTACGATGCCTTTAAGACTTTGATGAAAAAACAAAGTGCTACTCACGGATATGGCTTCAGCCTACTGTTCACGAAAGGCGCAATATTTCTGCTTGTTCGACAACCATCTTATTACAAGTAAGAGATGGTCGGAGAAGAACCCGTGAAAGCGCTCAGATACCCATCCTCCAATTATCAGGGAACTGGGGCCGAATGCATCAACAGGCCGGGTTGGGGCAGAGGCAGGGCAGTCTTCGCTCTTAAAAATCTCCGTAAAGGATTAAATCAATCGTGCCCCTGCCGCCCCAGCCGCGAGGCTGGGGCAGCTAGAGCAGCAATCAACACTGCTGGCGCAAGATTGTTTAGATGATCTACTGCCTTCGCACTGCGATCGCCAAAGATGCCGACTGCCCCGCCCTTGCCCCAACCCGGCGCATTGATTCATCCGGCCCCTGGATTCTCAAAGACGCGTCGGGCACAAAAAACACGGTAACTCTCGCTCTGCGGCGCACTTAAGGGCTGGTGATAATAAAAGGAAATTCAAAATCTTTTTCAGAACGGAGCAGATCCAACGGGAATGAACGGTGTGTTCTATACATTCCATCCGATCGCTTTCGGATGGAAACAAAAACAGATTCCTCTCTTCAACTACAACTTCAGTTTCATTTCTCAACAAAAGAACCTTTTCCAATCAAGAGGCATTGTACCATTCGTATGCTATGAATTTTGCGGCTTAACTACTGTTCAGTGCTCGAAGATTTCAATTTATCCGATTATCCGATCCGAAACTAAAATTTGTGCCGTACCTCTAATTTGCTAGCCGACAAAACTTTTAAAAAATCGTCATGAGTGACAAGCTTATATTTCAATCCTGATGCATTAGAAAATGTGCTTCTTGTATCCAAAAAGGCGAAAAAAGTGAGGGAAAATTGCGATTTATATTTTATCCGAAATTTTTCGGATGGAATGTATACTCCGCCAACGCGTAGCTAGATGCCTCACACGGAAACCAGAGATGGTTTCGGAGGCATCTAGTCTAATTTTGACACGAGAATTTACATAAATTACGGAAAGTTTAGCATTAGTTGGTGAAATTTCAGCTACAGCGCCCGCATATTCTACGCTTATTCTCGTTGCAGCACTCGGCCGATCGACCCACCCAGTCTTGATCCATAGTAGAAAGGCGATCCCCGCTGGGATCGAGCGCATCGCCGTTTCTTCCCCACGGCCTGCAGCATCCCAGCAGCCAAAATTATCCCTAGCAAGGTCTTCCAGAAAGCGACCCTCCACGACCACCCACAGAGTGTCAAGTTATCCGTGGGTTGACTGGGCCAACACTGTTCGAACAGCATTCCTACGTTCCGCGTAGCCAGCCCGGGTTTGAGATTGCATTTCAACACAGGCTGTCGCTAAATCCGTAGATTTTCGCTACAAAATTATAGCCAGAATATACGGGATTAGCGTCAGAGATCAATGTTTCGAATTTAGCCTTCGTTTTTACATAGAATACGCACAGAATTTGCACCCTTGTAGCCTCGACACAAGAATATGAGGGTTTTAGTTATCGTAGCCAAAACCCATAATTTACCGCTACATGGAATGGGGCGGCGTTTCAGACCGCGCCCTCGGAGGCATCTAGCTACACGTTGGCAGAGTAGTGTGTTCGATCAGTATAGGGCGTTGATAACTGTGAGGTCAGTGGCTACACCTCAAGAGCATACTGGCCAACCGGTTGAACTCAAGGCGAGGTCAGGTCATGCAAGTTACATTCCTCCCCATTAATACTTTGCCGTCTGAAATTCAAAATAATAGGGAAAGCACCCCGACGACATCCGCATGACTGCCTTACCTCACTAAACGATTGTGCCCTGAATAACAACAACGTTCTGCGGTGCGTTTCAAGAACATTCCCATGGCAAAAGGTTCCCATGTAGAGGTAGCCACAGCGGCGTGGGAGCAGTTTGCAGTTATAATTCGTAGCCATTGGAAGCCAAGTCAGAAAAATGAAACATTACACGTAGTAACTATATTTGCCTTACTTTGTGTGACCGTCTGTATGTCTGTGTGAGAATGAACGGAAATTAGTCACGTCGTAAGCAATTGACAACCGGCTGTCATATCCACTGTCCACGTGTCCACGCCGTGGTGATTGACCTCGCTTCCGTGTCAATGGGCAAACAAGAGAAGAATCAGTTCTGAGTACTGTTCTACTGCATATACAATACAGGCCGTATCTTTTGCGTTTTGGACGAAAAAGACGCAAAAACGCGTCTTTTGCGTCCTTTTCTCATAACTCTGTTCAAAGTGGTCCATTATGGAATCTGAAGAGATATTTGGAATCAACATTGGGAGCTCTTTCTTTTGAGCCCTCACATGTCTTACTCTGCAACAAGGCATATAGGCGTGACACAATCAATCGAGTGCGCAAAACGCGAAGGTGGAATTCTGGTCGGAGGATTGAATGTGTTTATAGAATCGTTGTGTGTATTCTAGTGGAACACTCTGAAGGGATATAAATTTTGATTTCTCACATTTTCAAGTAGTTAGTTTCAGTCACTTCCCGGGTCACGTTCTCGGCGCAAACGGTACCAATCAACCTGAGACTCGGCCATTAACCCTTTTTTGTGATCCTCTCCTGAAATAGCACTACAGCAGCCCAATCCGGACAACTCGATTTCGCCCACCTTTAGATGTGCCAAAACAGCGTTTTTTTGCCTTTTTGACGTCCCGGGAGACCCAGCAATCGCTCTTCTCTAGGGCAAAAACATCAAGGTTACAAATACGCATAGTGTAGACTCTTCCAAAACAGTAACAACCGGTCTGGAAGCATCACCCGCCTACCGACACCCCGGTTATTTGGAAAAAAAAATACCCGAAATCACGGCCGTCCCGTTCTCGGCTCAAATGAGACCTTGTTTTATGATCTTCTTGCAGATGAGCGCTGCAGCAGCTCGATCGGGAGATTTCGATTTTTTCCAGTACTTGATGAGCGCGAAAAGAGTCAGACAATCCAAACTCCGACGTCAAAATCGCGCTGATGTTGGGTAAAGCTCTCTCTGAGTCTCTTCGCAATAATGTTCTCTATCATATAATGTTCTCGAGGTATTGAAGCATTTGCTTATATTTAAGCCCTCTACTTCCGCTCCTTTTGATGGAATCCCACAGATTGTATATAAAAAGTGCGCAAAAAGCTTATGCAAGCCATTGACCATGATATTCAACATTTCTCTTTCACTTGAACAAGTTCCACTCATGTGGAAGGAAGCATTGGTAACACCTATTCCAAAAACGCCAAATGCACGCCTTCTGTCGAACTTCCGACCAATCAGTATCACCTGCGGCCCCCTTAAAATTTTAGAACGGATCATACGTGATCAGCTCGTCGATTGGGTGAACCGACACGGCTTACTTCCCTCTGAACAACATGGGTTTTCAGCAGGGGCCTCTACAGCAACACAACTTCTTGACTGTACTTTTGATTGGTATTCAGCATTAAACAATGACTGCTCCGTGGATATAATTTATTTTGACTTGTCGAAAGCTTTTGACAAAGTTAATCACGCCAAATTACTGTCCAAGTTGAAATATTTAGGCATTGACGGTAGTATACTTAACTGGATTAAATCATATCTGTCTGAACGCCATATGTGGGTGAAAGTTGGTAACAGCTTTTCGTCTAGATATCCTTGCTGTAGCGGTGTACCTCAAGGTGGGGTGCTCTCCCCATTGTTGTTTCTAATCTATTGTTCTGAAATACCTCAATTTTTGAAAACACATGTCTCAGTTAAAGTTCAAATGTACGCCGATGATATAAAAGTGTACGGCATATATAATCAAGAGAACCAAAATGAGGTTCATGCTGCTCTAACTGAGTCCATTTCTAAGTTGATAATGTGGTCGAATACATGGGATATACCTGTAAACCTTGAGAAAACCTATGTTGTTCATGTTGGAAGACGTCAAATGTTACAGTATCAATTCAATGGCGTCGTCCTCGAAAATAGGGGTGAGGTAAAAGATCTTGGTGTTCTATATGGCCCCAATCTTGATTTTGCTTCACATGTTGCTGAAATTGCAAGGAAAGCTCTAAGCACCGTCTTTTTCATTTTCAGAAATATTCACAGCAATGATAAAGAAATTTTTTGCGGCTATATAGAACATACGTGCTTCCGCAAGTCGAATATTGTAGCCAGGTATGGAGTCCGAGCACTAGAAAACTGCAAACGAAAATTGAAAAAGTGCAGCAAACTTTCACTAGGATGCTCATGTATAAAATATTGCCAGATCTGTACCCGTACTCCTTACCTAGCTACAGATCCAGACTGAAACTTCTTGGGCTGCGCAGCTTCATTTATCGCAGAGTGTTTCATGATGTTGTGCTCTCTTTCCAACTTCTGAGGATGGAACTCCGGATAAAGCCAAGCAGGTATTGGGTTTTTAGACCTAGCAATGGCCGAACAGGTATGTTTGCTATACACTATGCACCAATAAAAAGAGCAAAGTTTTCGAAGCTTCATAATTCTTTCTTCATTCGTGCCGCTAAGTGGCTGAGCAAGCTTCCAGATGAAATTACTAGCTCCCAAAACACGGCAGTTTTTCGTAGAAAGTTAAAAACATTGACCTTCTTTCATTGCTGGACATAAGACTTCTACGATTTTTTGTAGGACTTTGGCAGTGGAAGTGGAGCATATTAATGGTGCGTTGAAAGCAGTGAGCTTCAAACGTCTACGTGATCTTATGTGAACTCGATCTATTTTCAATCCATTCGTTTTCGTGATTTCGCACATTGTCAGTATTCTTGTCGTCTTGCCGGCTCGGAAAGCCTTTCCCTCAAACGTCACCGAAACAAATTGAGTGTCGACCTGGGAGGTCAGCCAGTTTCTGTTGTCGTTCCAAGGTCGTTCCTACTACAGTTCGGAGCCATTTAGTGTTTCATCTCTTCTTTACTGAACTAGTGTTCGTGCCAGACGACTGCAGCTAGGAACGTATTTGCCTTCATTTACACTTATCATCCATTGGCACTCGAAACTGTATTAAGACATCTCGCCCAGATACCTAACTGTGGTCGGAGGACCTATATGCATCCAAGGAAGCCGCGTGGGTAGGGCCTATTTTACAACAATCTTTGCAACAGGATACGGATTAGAAGGAATTGCTTTTCTAAAACATGAGAAACTGATGGTTTCAGTCACCTGGCACTATATCAGTTCTTTATTACTACCCCCTCTCTACCATTACCGGCTCCAAACTTTAACTAGGGTCGTCCTCCGAAAATTTGGTGAAGAAGCAATGATCTTGCGCCCGTTGTTGATTCTTTGCGCTGAGTTTTTCATGGCATTTGTGTTTTTCTCGAGTTCCTATCCATTGTTTTCGTTGTTGTTGAGCACGTCGGCAACGACGTATAAATAAATAAATAAATCCTATATATAAAGAATGGAAACGGCGCGACCAGAAATCCGCGGAATTGGCTGCGCCTCAACTCTTCAGCGTTGTCGATACGCAGCGCGGCGTGTCGCGCGCGGCGCCTCACAGCTGATTATTTTCATCATTTCCGTTTCCACCGTTTCCATTTTTTTCTTTATCTATTACTACTTTAACTTTAATTTAAATTTAACATGATGATGATAGGATTTCTCTAACATCTCGAAAACCTCGTGATAACCTTGCGAAATTCTCGAAAGGACATGGATATTCCAATAAAAAATGAACATCAGAAAAATTTATCCGAATTCTCTCTTTAAAGAAAGTGTTGAAATATTTGCCTTTTTTTTAGAGGAAAATGTTCTAATGGACATTGAAAAAAATTATCGGATCCCTCTCTTGAAAAAAAATTTGAACTGTTCAATTTTTTTTGAAAAAAAAATTGTTCGAATGGATATTGGGAAAATTTAATATAATGGGGAAAATTTTTCTATAAAAAAATCGAGGCCTCTTATTCAAATTTATTCTCCTATTCTAAAAATTTGAGAGTGCGATTCTGAATATTCCAATGAAAAATGGACATTAGGAAAATTTATCCGAATTCTCTCTCTAAAGAAAGTGTTGAAATAATTGCCTTTTTTTTGAGAAAAATGTTCGAATGGACGTTGGGAAAATTTATCGAAATCCTCTCTTGAAAAAATTATCGGAATTTTCCATTGGAAAATGGATATTGTGAAAATTAACCCAATCCTTTTTTTTAAATTCTATCCGAGTATTCCAATGAAAAATTGATTTTGCGAAAATTAATCCGAATCCTCTTTTGAAAATAAAAGTTGAATAGTTTGAATTTTTTTTGAAAAAAATTGTAAAATCCGGTTCCGGATTTCCGAGAACACGCAGTTGGTATGATGCGAATTTCCCTTTTTGGAAAATTTTCGTTTCCGTATTTGGGAATCTCCGTTCCTTGATTTCAAGGAGTTCGATGGTTTCTTCACCTAATCAGGAGCCGTTTTTCCTTACATTCAGGTTGTCAAAATCTCAAATTTAAACAAAGGCGTCGAATCAAGTGTACAGACCATGCACTTGATATGACGCCAATTCTCATTTTTGGTAAAACGACCAAGATTCTGATATTATAGCGAATTCGATGTTGTTTTTCTGATCAGTACATATTATCTTAACATTCGCTACCGCTATTTGAAATACTATTCGAAACACAGAGAAAAATGGTTTGAGCACCGTAATCCAACTGAGCCGTAAACTGAAAGTTTTGGGTGTGATTGCACCAAACTTCGTTTTACACGCATGAAACGCCGGTTTTTCTTCGGCGTCGTAGACATTTCGCTCTTCAGATGACACCAGGATTGTGTCTGCGGATGTGGAGACTGAAAGTATGTTTCAGAACAGGTACTATCTTAGCGCGGGGGGGCTACTAAGGCGCGATGCACTTGGCTGCGCCCATTTTACCGTGCCGCACCGAATTTGAGCACCCACCCGGGGTTTCCCTCCCCTTCCAAAATCAGGAGAGTCGTTGCGGCCCGGAAAGATGGGTGTGGTCACGTGCCATAGTGCCCCAACCCCCCCCCCCTCCGCTGCGATAGCACCTTGGCACATTAGTGAAGAAATTATTCGCGCCCAATTTTTAACCCACCAAGACCTTCGCACCAACCGAGAATCAGGAGAGCCAGGAGGCCTAAAAAAGTAAATCATTTACGCAAAATTAGCTTCTTCATTTTGAGCGTTTTCTCAGGAGTACGTGCTTGGAAGAACGCAGTTCTCACGCAGTTATTGCGTACTTAGTTAGTCATTACTTGTGCCACTTTTTAAAGGTGAAGGGTTGTGATTCTACGTATTTACGTGCAGTTCTACGTGTGAAGCGTGAAGGATTCCATTCTGTTAAGCAAGAATAGAAGGTAATTTTGCAGCGTGTCTTCAATTTTGAACACACCTTACAACTTTTGTGGGCGTCAGTCCAAGCACATGCATCAAATCTTTAGTACTCTATCGAGTTTGCGGTGAACATTAGCCTAGAGGAGCGCGTTAGGATTTGTGAAAGGAGCGTTCATTCAATGAGTCAGACAAACAGATTACGAAGCTGTGTTAAACTGGAGTCAAAACCATGTGTATCTCCGTCACACACCGTGTTTTCCTCTTACCAAACGTATTTTCGGTCAATTTCAGAAAATCTGCTCCTGTTGTACAAGCCACAGTTAGTTTGGAAAGTCGCAAAAGTAAACGGGACGATACAGGCCTGAAATGCACTCTTTAGTGCATTTACACAAACGCGTTTTATTTTACGGCCGAATTGGAGTACGGTGCTCAAACGATTTTTCTCTGTGTCTCGATCACTGTCTATTTGAATCTCGCATGTTCCTCTAACTGAATGTTTCGGGATCAAAAGGGACAGCCGTCGAATCAAGTGTTGTGTACCGCAGACTGCGGACTACGCAGTTGATTCATCGCCTATTTTCTTTTCTTTTTTTTTATTGCACCCGCCTAGAATTTTAATATTTCACACTGATTTTCTGTCTTTGACTAGTGACCCTTCGGGTCGCTAACCCGTGGCAGCCACGTTATTTGAAGGCGCGTGCCCCCTGGCAGTAGTATAGTTGCGCATTTCGAAAAACGAGCAGACGGACAAACATGGCGCCGAACGCTTCTTTCAGGCTGCGGTGGCACGCAATGACGACACGTATACTTTGCACACCCGTACCTTTCCGCCGCTGCCCTCTGGCGCCAATCATATCTCGCTTACACCCAAAATGGCTACCATTTCATATCTCTTAGCAGAGACCGAACGAATACTAGGTAGAGGGAGGAAGGCCGGCGAAGCCGGCCCATCGTTCGGCAGAACCGAACAAATACTACGTAGAGAGTGCTAAGCGGAGGGTGGCCGGCGAAGCCGGGCCATCGTTCGGCGAAGCCGAACGAATACTACGTAGAGAGAGGGGGTTCGGCGAAGCCGGCCCATCGTTCGGCGGAGCCGAACGAATATTATGTAGAGAGAGGGGGGTCGGCGAAGCCGAACGAACACTAAGCGAAGGGCGGCCGGCGAAGCCGGCCCTTCGTTTGGCGAAGTCGAACGAGTACTAAGCGGAGGAAGGCCGGCGAAGCCGGCCCATCGTTCGGTGGAGCCGAACGAATACTACGTAGAGAGAGGGGGGTCGGCGAAGCCGGCCCATCGTTCGGCGGAGCCGAACGAATATTATGTAGAAAGAGGGTGGCCGGCGAAGCCGGCCCACCGTTAGGCAGAGCCGAACGAATACTACGTAGAGAGTACTAAGCGGAGGGTGGCCGGCGAAGCCGGCCCATCGTTCGGTGGAGTCGAACGAATACTACGTAGAGAGAGGGGGGTCGGCGAAGTCGGCCCGTCGTTCGGCGGAGCCGAACGTATACTACGTAGAGAGAAGGGGGTCGGCGAAGCCGGCCCATCGTTTGGTGGAGCCGAACGAATACTACGTAGAGAGAGGGGGGTCGGCAAAGCCGGCCCATCGTTCGGCGGAGCCGAACGAATACTACGTAGAGAGAGGAAGGCCGGTGAAGCCGGACCATCGTTCGGCGAAGCCGAACGAATATTATGTAGAGAGAGGGGGGTCGGCGAAGCCGGCCCATCGTTCGGCAAAGCCGAACGAACACTAAGCGAAGGGCGGCCGGCGAAGCCGGCCCTTCGTTCGGCGAAGTCGAACGAGTACTAAGCGGAGGGTGGCCGGCGAAGCCGGCTCTCCTTTTGGCGAAGTCGAACGAGTACTAAGCGGAGGGTGGCCGGCGAAGCCGGCTCTCCTTTCGGCAAAGTCGAACGAGTACTAAGCGGGGGGTGGCCGGCGAAGCCGGCCCTTCGTTCGGCGAAGTCGAACGAGTACTAAGCGGAGGGTGGCCGGCGAAGCCTGCCCATCGTTCGGCGGAGCCGAATCAATACTATGTAGAGAGAGCAAGGCCGGCGAAGCCGGCCCATCGTTCGGCGGAGCCGAACGAATACTACGTAGAGAGTACTATGCGGAGGGTGGCCGGCGAAGCCGGCCCACCGTTGGGCAGAGCCGAACGAATACTACGTAGAGAGTAATAAGCGGAGGGTGGCCGGCGAAGCCGGCCCATCGTTCGTCGAAGCCGAACGAATACTACGTAGAGAGGGGGGTCGGCAATGCCGGCCCATCGTTCGGCGGAGCCGAACGAATACTACGTAGAGAGAGGAAGGCCGGTGAAGCCGGCCCATCGTTCGGCGAAGCCGAACGAATATTATGTAGAGAAAGGGGGTCGGCGAAGCCGGCTCATCGTTCGGCGAAGCCGAACGAACACTAAGCGAAGGGCGGCCGGCGAAGCCGGCCCTTCGTTCGGCGAAGTCGAACCAGTACTAAGCGGAGGGTGGCCGGCGAAGCCGGCTCTCCTTTCGGCGAAGTCGAACGAGTACTAAGCGGAGGGTGGCCGGCGAAGCCGGTCCATCGTTCGGAGGAGCCGAACGAACACTAAGCGAAGGGCGGCCGGCGAAGCCGGCCCTTCGTTCGGCGAAGTCGAACGAGAACTAAGCGGAGCGATGTATTCGTTCGGCTCCGACGAACGATGGGCCGGCTTCGCCGGCCACCCTCCGCTTAGTACTCTCTACGTAGCATTCGTTCGGCTTGGCGAAGCCTGTCCATCGTTCGGCGGAGCCGAACGTATACTACGTAGAGAGAGGGGGATCGGCGAAACCGGCCCATCGTTCGGCGGAGCCGAACGAATACTACGTAGAGAGTACTAAGCGGTGGGTGGCCGGCGAAGCCGGTTCATCGTTCGGCGGATCTGAACGAACACTAAGCGAAGGGCGGCCGGCGAAGCCGGCCCTTCTTTCGGCGAAGTCGAACGAGTACTAAGCGGAGCGATGTATTCGTTCGGCTTCGACGAACGATGGGGCGGCTTCGCCGGCCACCCTCCGCTTAGTACTCTCTAAGTAGTATTCGTTCGGCTCGGCGAAGCCTGCCCATCGTTCGGCGGAGCCGAACGTATACTACGTAGAGAGAGGGGGGTCGGCGAAGCCGGCCCATCGTTCGGCGGAGCCGAACGAATACTACGTAGAGAGAGGAAGGCCGGTGAAGCCGGCCCATCGTTCCGCGAAGCCGAACGAATATTATGTAGAGAGAGGGGGGTCGGCGAAGCCGGCCCTTCGTTCGGCGAAGTCGAACGAGTACTAAGCGGAGGGTGGCCGGCGAAGCCGGCTCTTCTTTCGGCAAAGTCGAACGAGTACTAAGCGGAGGGTGGCCGGCGAAGCCGCCCCATCGTTCGTCGAAGCCGAACGACTACTACGTAGAGAGAGGGGGATCGGCGAAGCCGGCCCATCGTTCGGCAGAGCCGAACAAATACTACGTAGAGAGAGGGGGGTCGGCGAAGCCGGCCCATCGTTCGGCGGAGCCGAACGAATACTACGTAAAGAGAGGAAGGTCGGCGAAGCCGACCCATCGTTCGGCGGAGCTGAACGAATATTATGTAGAGAGAGGGGGGTCGGCGAAGCCGGTCCTTCGTTCGGCGAAGTCGAACGAGTACTAAGCGGAGGGTGGCCGGCGAAGCCGGCTCTCCTTTCGGCGAAGCCGAACGAGTACTAAGCGGAGGGTGGCCGGCGAAGCCGGCCCTTCGTTCGGCGAAGTCGAACGAGTACTAAGCGGAGGGTGGCCCCTCTCTCTACGTAGTATTCGTTCGGCTTCGCCGAACGATGGGCCGGCTTCGCCGGCCACCCTCCGCTTAGCACTCTCTACGTAGTATTCGTTCGGCTCTGCCGAACGATGGGCCGGCTTCGCCGGCCTTCCTCCCTCTACCTAGTATTCGTTCGGTCTCTGCTAAGAGTTATGAAATGGTAGCCATTTTGGGTGTAAGCGAGATATGATCGGCGCCAGAGGGCAGCGGCGGAAAGGTACGGGTGTGCAAAGTATACGTGTCGTCATTGCGTGTCACCGCAGCCTGATTGAAGAATTTGAAGTATTGAAGAGGTGAAATGCTTTCGGCGCCATGTTTCTCTGTCTGCTCGTTTTTCGAAATTCGCAACTATACTACTGCCAGGGGCACGCGCCTTCAAATAACGTGGCTGCCACGGGCTAGTGACCCGAAGGGTCACTAGTCATAAAATGTATCAAAACCCGACAGGCGATGAAAATTCGAAAAGCCGTTACGTCGCAAAGATGCGCTCGTGGTGAAGTCTTTACATGAGATCTTCGCAAGGAACCGTGTTCACGGCGTTCCCACGCCTTGCACGAAGCAAGCAGTTCCTTCGTAGCGTTCCCGAAGTGTTCTCGAAAATCGTGTTCACGTTTTCCACAGCACGTTCGGAAGAACATTTTCAACCTGGCCAAAAATCTCCACGAATGTCAAATGTTCGTAAATTCGCCTGAATATCACCACTTCTCGTGGCGGAATTCTGCTAACAACGATTCCCGACTGCTCTAACTGCTCCTCGTTAGGAATGGGCCTCTCTCATCATTCTATGATTCGTCATCATAGCGAGACCCGGAGGGTATGAGACAGCAACACCATCCAAACCAAAGAAATCGTCCATCGCATTGCGGCGCAGGGTCTTCTTCGTGGGACCGCATTGCCTCACCCAGCCCCGCACTTCATACGGGACGCTGACGGGGGCTCTTCTCCGTATCCTATACGCCCTGAAACGAAAGAGGGACAGTATTTGTCCTTGTTGAGCTTCGATGCGAATCTAGCATGTATTACATTGTTGTAAACATGCGTTCATCGAGGCATTATAAGGGCATGAACGTTAGGGTGAGTATGTCGATTGTAAAAGTATGATTGCGAAGGTAACCAAGACAAATTTTAATTAGTCGTGGTATCAACAATAAAGTGAGCAATCTAGAATTGGAAAGTATGTCGAATGCTAAATATGGCAAACATCACTGATTTGAGCGGACACCGGGGCGGTGAATGAAATTTTGGCTTTGGTGTCGCAATTATGGCTCACGGCCCTGTGAAGTCCATGTGTAGGCGATGAAAAGTTACACGTCTACGACTGATCAAAAATAGGAATTCGCAATACCTGGTTCGAAGACTTCAGAGTGCTTCGCTCTTCACCAGTAAACGAAAGAAGGTTAATGATCAAGTCTTGGCTCGATTGGTCCCATTTTATCCGAGAACGGGACGGCGGGGATTCCGGATCGTTTTTAACCGAAATCACCGTGGTGTCGCTAGGCGGAGAAAGCCTTCATACCGGTTGTTACTGTTTTAAAAGAGTTTACACTAAGTACACTTGTGACCATGAATATTTTGCGCCTTAGAGAAGAACGATTGTTGGGTCTCCTGGGGCGTCAAAAACACGAAAAAACGCTGTTTTGACACACCTGAAACGGGTAAAAAATCAAAATCTCCGGATCGCGCTGATGAAATGCTTATTTGAAAGGGCATCACAAAAGAAGATTACTGTTTGAGTCTCAGGTCGATTAGTCCCATTTGAGCCGAGAACGGGACCCGGGAAGTGACCGAAATATGGATACATGAAAATGGGAGAAATCGAAATTGATATCCCTATATGTCAGTCTAAATCCCTTCAGAGTGTTCCACTAGAATATACGCAACGGTTATACAAACACAATCAATCCTCCGACAACAATTCCACCTCCGCGTTTCGCGCACTGAATTGATTGTGTCACGCCTATATGCCTTGTTGCAGAGTAAGACACGTGAAAGCTCAAAAGAAAGAGCACTCAATGCTGATTCCAAATACCTCCTGGACCACTTTCAACAGAGTTATGAGAAAAAGACGCAAAAGACGCGTTTTTGCGTCTTTTTCGTCCAAAACGCAAAAGATACGGCCTGTATTGTACTTTGCTTCATTCGTGCCTATTGCTTCAGCTGTTCATTCATGAACTTTTTCTGGAGAGACAGTTTTCTGGTATGAGCTCAAGAACTGAGCAGGACATCAATCCACCCCGAACAGTTCACCAATCCATGGAGAAGTGTGACATAACTTTCTCCGCAGATTCTCTTCTTTCAAATTTGTGTCAGACTATGAAGGGTTATGCATTCCATTGCAAGAGTTCCCTGGGTGAGCTGGATTAGCACAGTGTAACTGATTTTCGGGATACGTACACTACCGCACATTTGTTCCGCACAAAAAGCCTTTTGTGGCATTTTTCTGCGCATACAAAGCAACCATGTTAGAAAGGAAACCTTCAGGAAAAATAAATGAAATTCCTGAAAGTTTAGGTTCCTGGCAGAAGTAAAGATTTGGCATGGCCGTTTTTTCGAAATTTTGGAAATATACTCAGTTAAAAGGGGAAGGTGAAGAAAAATGGGAAAAGTTTTGAAATATTCCTGAGAACGATTTGGCGTAGAATAATTTGATTTTTAGGAAATGTAATGAAATAGTTGAAAGTATGATTTGGCAGTCGAGTTTGAACCAACTATAGTTGAAAGTATGATTTGGCAGTCGAGTTTGAACCAACTTTTGATAAGAGTTGTGCAAAACGAGAGGTCGCATTGTATGAGCTTATCCGTAGAACATATCAAAGCAAAATCACGCGTGATATGGAACAAACACTTGATTTTACTTCACTTAATACGTGAAGATCGCGGCATTCCAGCTCACAAACGAGCTTTTACTGCTTGCCTTATCACGCGTGATTTTGCTTTGATATGTTCTACGGATAAGCTCATACAATGCGATCTCTCGTTTCGCACAACTCTTGTAAATAGTTGGTTCAAACTCGACTGCCAAATCATACTTTCAACTATAGTTGGTTCAAACTTGACTGCCAAATCATACTTTCAACTATTTCATTACATTTCCTAAAAATCAAATTATTCTACGCCAAATCGTTCTCAGGAATATTTCAAAACTTTTTCCATTTTTCTTCACCTTCCCCTTTTAACTGAGTATATTTCTAAAATTTCGAAAAAACGGCCATGCCAAATCTTTACTTCTGCCAGGAACCTAAACTTTCAGGAATTTGTTGTTGAATTTAGATGCTGATAAACAAGTACCATTTATCGTAGAAAAAATCAGTAGGCTGGTGAAGAAGATTGAGGGAGCACTCAAAATGGGATTGTGTGAATGGCCTCAGCGCGTTACGAAACTGAAGAGCAGCCTGGCAACATGACCTGACATGACTTGCATAGCATCTCAAGCTTTCTGCACGCTATGCTTGTCATCCTTACACCTTTACAGAAGTTTCGCAAGGTGTTCTCGTACCCCTGCGCAAATTTCGAGGCATCCAGCACCCTATCTGAGACAACTAGCGGAAAGCTCAAGACTCTTGCTGATTCTTTGGGGTATCCTGTATAATTTCTCGGATGGCTAGCATCGAGTCTGGGCTCCTGCTCACTCTACGGGGTGGTCTTCACAACTTTTTGGATGACCAGCAACGGGTCCCGAACACCTGCCCACTATCCGGGTTTTCACGACGTCCCGATGACGTCATCAGAAGCCCGAAGCACTTTTGGGACTATCCTAGACGGGGGGGGGGCGCCCACGATTTTCTCATGAAATGAATGAAAAACCTGTTAAAAGATGTTTGATGCTGCTATCAATCATGGTTGTTGATGAAGTTCTGTAGAAATACTTCGATTGATAGCGTTATAGATCGGTGGTTCATTCCATTTCTGACTTGAATCTTGAGTGCCCCCACCCGTCTAGGATAGTCCCGCCCTTCTCACGACGTCCCGATGACGTCATCAGAAGCCCGAAGCACTTTTCACGATGTTCCGATGACGTCATCAGAAGCCCGGAGCACTTCTCACGACGTCCCGATGACGTCACGAGAAGCCCGAAGCACTTTCCACGACGTTCCGATGACGTTATCAGAAGCCCGAAGCACTTTTCACGATATTCCGATGACGTCATCAGAAGCCCGGAGCACTTTTCACGACGTCCCGATGACGTCATCAGAAGCCCGAAGCACTTTTCACGATGTTCCGATGACGTCATCAGAAGCCCGGAGCACTTTCCACGACGTTCCGATGACGTCATCAGAAGCCCGAAGCACTTTTCACGATGTTCCGATGACGTCATCAGAAGCCCGGAGCACTTCTCACGACGTCCCGATGACGTCACGAGAAGCCCGAAGCACTTTCCACGACGTTCCGATGACGTCATCAGAAGCCCGAAGCACTTTTCACGACGTCCCGATGACGTCATCAGAAGCCCGGAGCACTTCTCACGACGTCCCGATGACGTCATCAGAAGCCCGGAGCACTTTTCACGACGTCCCGATGACGTCATCAGAAGCCCGAAGCACTTTTCACGACGTCCCGATGAAGTCATCAGAAGCCCGAAGCACTTTTAACGATGTTCCGATGACGTCATCAGAAGCCCGGAGCACCTTTAACGATGTTCCGATGACGTCATCAGAAGCCCGGAGCACTTTCCACGACGTCCCGATGACGTCATCAGAAGCCCGAAGCACTTTTCACGACGTCCCGATGACGTCATCAGAAGCCCGAAGCACTTTTAACGATGTTCCGATGACGTCATCAGAAGCCCGGAGCACTTTCCACGACGTTCCGATGACGTCATCAGAAGCCCGAAGCACTTTTCACGATGTTCCGATGACGTCATCAGAAGCCCGGAGCACTTTCCACGACGTTCCGATGACGTCATCAGAAGCCCGGAGCACTTTCCACGACGTTCCGATGACGTCATCAGAAGCCCGAAGCACTTTACACGACGATCCGATGACGTCATCAGAAGCCCGGAGCACTTTCCACAACGTTCCGATGACGTCATCAGAAGCCCGGAGCACTTTCCACGATGTTCCGATGACGTCATCAGAAGCCGGGAGCACTTTCCACGACGTTCCGATGACGTCATCAGAAGCCCGGAGCACTTTCCACGACGTTCCGATGACGTCATCAGAAGCCCGAAGCACTTTTCACGATGTTCCGATGACGTCATCAGAAGCCCGGAGCACTTTCCACGACGTTCCGATGACGTCGTCAGAAGCCCGAAGCATTTTTCACGATGTTCCGATGACGTCATCAGAAGCCCGAAGCACTTTTAACGATGTTCCGATGACGTCATCAGAAGCCCGGAGCACTTTCCACGACGTTCCGATGACGTCATCAGAAGCCCGAAGCACTTTTCACGATGTTCCGATGACGTCATCAGAAGCCCGGAGCACTTTCCACGACGTTCCGATGACGTCATCAGAAGCCCGGAGCACTTTCCACGACGTTCCGATGACGTCATCAGAAGCCCGAAGCACTTTACACGACGATCCGATGACGTCATCAGAAGCCCGGAGCACTTTCCACAACGTTCCGATGACGTCATCAGAAGCCCGGAGCACTTTCCACGATGTTCCGATGACGTCATCAGAAGCCCGGAGCACTTCTCACGACGTCCCGATGACGTCACGAGAAGCCCGAAGCACTTTCCACGACGTTCCGATGACGTCATCAGAAGCCCGAAGCACTTTTCACGATGTTCCGATGACGTCATCAGAAGCCCGGAGCACTTTTCACGACGTCCCGATGACGTCATCAGAAGCCTGAAGCACTTTTCACGATGTTCCGATGACGTCATCAGAAGCCCGGAGCACTTTCCACGACGTTCCGATGACGTCATCAGAAGCCCGAAGCACTTTTCACGATGTTCCGATGACGTCATCAGAAGCCCGGAGCACTTCTCACGACGTCCCGATGACGTCACGAGAAGCCCGAAGCACTTTCCACGACGTTCCGATGACGTCATCAGAAGCCCGAAGCACTTTTCACGATGTTCCGATGACGTCATCAGAAGCCCGGAGCACTTTTCACGACGTCCCGATGACGTCATCAGAAGCCCGAAGCACTTTTCACGACGTTCCGATGACGTCATCAGAAGCCCGAAGCACTTTTCACGACGTCCCGATGACGTCATCAGAAGCCCGAAGCACTTTTCACGATGTTCCGATGACGTCATCAGAAGCCCGAAGCACTTTTAACGATGTTCCGATGACGTCATCAGAAGCCCGGAGCACTTTCCACGACGTTCCGATGACGTCATCAGAAGCCCGAAGCATTTTTAACGATGTTCCGATGACGTCATCAGAAGCCCGAAGCACTTTTAACGATGTTCCGATGACGTCATCAGAAGCCCGGAGCACTTTCCACGACGTTCCGATGACGTCATCAGAAGCCCGAAGCACTTTTCACGATGTTCCGATGACGTCATCAGAAGCCCGGAGCACTTTCCACGACGTTCCGATGACGTCATCAGAAGCCCGGAGCACTTTCCACGACGTTCCGATGACGTCATCAGAAGCCCGAAGCACTTTACACGACGATCCGATGACGTCATCAGAAGCCCGGAGAACTTTCCACGACGTTCCGATGACGTCATCAGAAGCCCGGAGCACTTTCCACGATGTTCCGATGACGTCATCAGAAGCCCGGAGCACTTTCCACGACGTTCCGATGACGTCATCAGAAGCCCGGAGCACTTTCCACGACGTTCCGATGACGTCATCAGAAGCCCGAAGCACTTTTCACGATGTTCCGATGACGTCATCAGAAGCCCGGAGCACTTTCCACGACGTTCCGATGACGTCATCAGAAGCCCGAAGCACTTTCCACGATGTTCCGATGACGTCATCAGAAGCCCGAAGCATTTTTAACGATGTTCCGATGACGTCATCAGAAGCCCGGAGCACTTTCCACGACGTTCCGATGACGTCATCAGAAGCCCGAAGCATTTTTTACGATGTTCCGATGACGTCATCAGAAGCCCGGAGCACTTTCCACGACGTTCCGATGACGTCATCAGAAGCCCGGAGCACTTTCCACGATGTTCCGATGACGTCATCAGAAGCCCGAAGCACTTTCCACGACGTTCCGATGACGTCATCAGAAGCCCGGAGCACTTTCCACAACGTTCCGATGACGTCATCAGAAGCCCGGAGCACTTTCCACGATGTTCCGATGACGTCATCAGAAGCCGGGAGCACTTTCCACGACGTTCCGATGACGTCATCAGAAGCCCGGAGCACTTTCCACGACGTTCCGATGACGTCATCAGAAGCCCGAAGCACTTTTCACGATGTTCCGATGACGTCATCAGAAGCCCGGAGCACTTTCCACGACGTTCCGATGACGTCATCAGAAGCCCGGAGCACTTTTGACGACGTCCCGATGACGTCATCAGAAGCCCGAAGCACTTTTCGCGATGTTCCGATGACGTCATCAGAAGCCCGGAGCACTTTCCACGACGTTCCGATGACGTCATCAGAAGCCCGAAGCACTTTTAACGATGTTCCGATGACGTCATCAGAAGCCCGGAGCACTTTCCACGACGTTCCGATGACGTCATCAGAAGCCCGAAGCACTTTTCACGATGTTCCGATGACGTCATCAGAAGCCCGAAGCACTTTTAACGATGTTCCGATGACGTCATCAGAAGCCCGGAGCACTTTCCACGACGTCCCGATGACGTCATCAGAAGCCCGAAGCACTTTTCACGACGTCCCGATGACGTCATCAGAAGCCCGAAGCACTTTTCACGACGTCCCGATGATGCCATCAGAATCCCCCCTCACCTACAAATCGATTACTTACCAGCCTACGTACCTCCTACCAACTTACCTGTCTGCCAAGTTGATTGCCTGAGACCATTGGCAGTGGCTATTAGCAGTGAGGACTGAAAAGCGTGACGGCCTACGGCCCACGGCCTACGGCGCACACCATGAAATTTTCTTAAGCTTTCGGGCTCACAACTTTGTTATTTGTGAATCGATTTTGCTGAAATTTGGACAGCAGGTGTTTTCTGGACCCCTTCACTTATATACAGAAGGAAATCTTTAGAAATTTTGTTTCAAAGATTCTATAAACTATTTTATAAGATTCTAAGTGATCACAAGGCCTAGGCAAAACCAAACCTCTCCAGCCGCTTCGCGGCTGGAGCGATTTCTAAAAGTTTAGCTTCCTGGCAAAAGTAATGATTTGGCAATGTTATAATTTCAAGAAATCAAGAAGCTGAAAAAAATAAAAAAAAAAAACGTCTTGAAATATCTTTAAGAATGATTTGGCGCAAAATAACCACAAGTAGTGAAAAAACTGGGAAATGCAGTGAAATGATTAAAATCGGATTTGGCGGTCAGTCATAGGCCAACTTTTTATAAGTAGTGAGAGACGAGGTATAGGATTTTACAAGCTTCTCCGTTAAACTTATCAAAGCTAAATCAAGCGCGCATCGAATTTGAGCGTTAAGTTTACATAGCTTGACCCACCCTGATTTCCGTATTACAGCTTCAATGAAATGTTTTACGGTTTCCGTTGCGCGCTTGATTTAGCTTTGATAAGTTTAACGGAGAAGCTTGTAAAATCCTATACCTCCTCTCTCACTACTTATAAAAAGTTGGCCTATGACTGACCGCCAAATCCGATTTTAATCATTTCACTACATGTCCCAGTTTTTTCATTACTTGTGGTTATTTTGCGCCAAATCATTTTTAAAGATATTTCAAGACGTTTTTTTTATTTTTTTCAGCTTCTTGATTTCTTGAAATTATAAAATTGCCAAATCATTACTTTTCCCAGGAAGCTAAACTTTCAGAAATTTCATATATTTTCCCAAAGGTTCCCTTTTTGACCTGATTTTTGTATAGCGATTCCCATTTTGGAAAGGCGAGACCTCTTATGACAGCTTCTGCCTTCCGTAAATAATGAAATCGGTACCAATCGGTGTTGTCTGAGAACCATATAGTCTACAGCAATGGAAGTAAGACCTGGTGAGGTTGCGGACTCGTCCCAACATACGGTGGTTTCTTAGTGGTATAACCCATTCTTCCGAAATAGCGGTGATAGATCGGTGAGTCTGTGTTTTCACCTTTTTTTTTCTCTGATATAACTACATCTGTGGAAGCAATGAAAACAGAAGAAAGTGTGAGAGTGGAAACAAAAACTCACCGACCAATCTCATTTATTTCGAAAAAATGAGTGATAGCATAATCAGACTGCCGAATGAGGACTCGAGTGAGATGAGGCACCTTTTTTATTACACCTCATTCATACTTCTGCGATAGCGGCAAATGCCGCGGATTATCAGCAGAAAAAAGAGAATTTAGATGTCTGATACCATTATCAGACACCTGATTTCACATTTTAGAGCAGTATCAGACATCTGATTTCTTGTTTTTCCACTGATAATCGCGGCATTTGCCGCTATCGCAAAAGTATGAATGAGGTGTTAGGCCGTGATCATTCGCTTTTCCATGTTTTTTTCATGCCTGCCACTGCAGCCGTGCCTGCGGTCAAGTGAGATGTGAGTGAGTGAGATGAGGAGGTGGAAGTCGTTCAACTGCCGGTGCACCTCGGAATCACCCCCATCGAAAACAACCAGCGCCGCGGAGGGGCCGTTAGACCAAACCGCCATCAATCGTGCCGTGGATCAGCCGTCAAGCGCCGCGGACCGTCCGGAGAGCTCATCTGCGGCCGCGCACGGGCCGTGAGTTTCTCTGAGATTCATTGCAGTAGACTATAACTCCTAAAATATGTTACCCTCAACCATAAAAAACGACCCTCGCTTTCCTACTGAGACCCCGTAGACGTTTTGCGGCGTCCTGCGCACTCTCACTGGGGTACCGCACACTTTCTACAGCGTCCTGCGCACTCCCACTATGGTCATACAAACTTTCTACTGCGTCCTGCACACTCCCACTGGAGTCCCGCACATTTTCTACGGCGTCCTGCGCACTCCCACTGGGGTCCCATACATTTTCTACGGCGTCCTGCGCACTCCCACTGGGGTCCCGTACATTTTCTACGGCGCCCTGCGCACTCTCACTGGGGTACCGCACGCTTTCTACGGCGTCCTGCGCACTCCCACTGGGTTACCGCACACCTTCTACGGCGTCCCGCACACTCCCGCTGGGGTCCCGTACATTTTCTACGACGTCCTGCGCACTCCCACTGGGGTCCCGTACATTTTCTACGGCGTCCTGCGCACTCCCATTGGGAGCCCGCACGCTGCCTACGGCGTCCTGCGCACTCCTATTGGGAGCCCGCACGCTGCCTACGGCGTCCAGCGCACTCCCACTGGATTACCGCACACCTTCTACGGCGTCCCGCGCATTCCCACTGGGGTCCTGCACACTTCCTGCGACAACCTACGCTTTCTCACTGGTGGCCCGCACACTTTCTGCCGCGTCCTGTGCACTCTCACTGGAGTCCCGTACATTTTCTGCAGCGTCCTGCGCACTCCCACTGTTGTCCCGCACACTTTATACTACGTCCTGCGTATTCCCTCTGGGGGACCGCACACTTTTTGCGGCGTCCTGCGAACTTCTCAAATCCAATTTACACCAACCGTCTCAAAGAGAGAACAATCTTGGCTGGAAGCCTATCATTAGCTGTGTTGATTTTCATTAGTTCATTTTCAAAGCTCAGTGAACGTCGGATGGTTTACAATAACATGTTTACATGTTTTTGCCCGTCTTGACCTTCAATTTTGAGAGTCCGCCAAAATTGAGCTTTCAACTCCAAATTTGAATAGGAGCTAGCTGCATCCATTTCCAGCGTCCTGCCAAAAAATTAGCTTCCTAGCTCAATTTTAACTGGTAGCACAAGATCGTGAACGCCGTCTGAAAAAAAAAGGAGATTAACAGTTTTTCGACCAAAATCACGTGGTTTTCTCCATTTTTCTCGAGTGCCAAGAAACTATTCCAAACCATTTTCTGGTATATACACCAACTTTTTACGCTCTTTTCAATGAAAAAAAAACCGCATCTCCACAGTTACTCTGAACGCTGATTTCGGAATCGCAGAGTTGCGCATGGGCGAGTTAAAGCCAAATCTGGTGCGCGCTTCGCGCGCACCACAATTGGCTAATCCTCCCCCTGTACTTGAAGCAGTTATGTCCCGGTGTGTGTGTATGCATAGCTTAGGTTGCTAAGATGAGTCCGTGCGGAGCAAGTAGCGGAGCGGTCGTGAATGGCAAAATATAACAGTGATAAGGAGATTTTGACACAATAAGCCCGATAAGCCTTGCTTCGACCGGCTCAAAATGAGCGGCCTAGGCTATATGCATGTATTAGAGCATATCAAACGAATAAAAATTTTCGAATAACCGAACTATTCGAAAAATTGACTTTTCGAATAGTCGTATAAACGAATTACTCGAATATTCGATTGCTCGTTAAGGGACTATCCTAAACAGGGGGGGGGGCACTTAAGTAAAAGTCAGAAATGAAATGAATCACCGATCAATAATGCTATCAACCGAAGTATTGCTATAGAATTTCATCAACAACAATGATTGATAGCAGCATCAAGCATCTTTTATCAGGTTTTCCATTCATTTCTATGAGGTGGTTCATGTCATTTCTGATTTTTAATCGAGTGCCCCCCCCCCGTTTAGAATAGTCCCCTCGTTTATTCGGCCGAATATTCGTTGACATACTCTAGTATGTATGTGTGTCCCGCGGATCTTCGGAATGGCTCATCAGAACTGTTATAAAATGTTACCGATGCTAAGGTAGGCAGGACATATTTCGATTACCAAAAAATCGGCCTGAATCCCCGATTCTGCGCCTCGGGGCCACCGAGTTTGTCCGTGGGGCGCATTTTTAGCAGTGGGTCATAGAAACCTCTATCAACCCTTTCATACTTCTAAAACTGCGAAAAAAATCGCAGATCTGCAATGGTTAAACATACCAGAGTATCGTGAATTTTATCGCCGGCGAAAAAAAAACGCGAATTCAAGCCGCGATTTTTGACGCGGATTGCAGCGATGAATGTCGTTCACAATAGTTTTTTCGAATTCCTCGAAATTTTTTCAGCGACTTTTTTCGCAGCTTGAAGATTTGCGAGAAGAATGGTTGAGATGATTCTCGTCGCAATAGCGTCATCCTAGAGAAGTTACCAGCATATTTTTGTTAAGCTCGCATAGAGTATTGTGTATAAAAGTGCGCAGGACGTCATAGAAAGTGTGCAGTATACTTGGGCATCGAATAATTTCGAATCATCCGATAAATGAATTTTTCTCCTAAATGTTAAAACGAATCGAGCTTTGTCTGGCTTTCAGACAACAAGTAGGGGGAAACCTTCCCATAGGGTAGCTTAGCGTGGAATCAATTGCATTCATTGAATTACAATTATCAATTATTCGAAAAAAATAGTCGACTTCGACTAATAGTCGACTTTTTTTCTGAAAAACTGATATTTGTGATTTGGTAAGTGCACAGAATTCTACTTTGCCATGAATTATGAGGAGACTACCCCTAACTTGAACCGTGAGAACCAAAATTAGCTCAAACCTATCTCGCTCTGAAGAGGAAGATTGATTTTTCGGATGATTCGAAATAATTCGATGCCCAAGTATAGTGTGCAGGACACCAGTGGGAGTGTGCAGGACGTGATAGAAAGTGTGCAGGAAACCAGTGGGAGTGTGCAGGACGTGATAGAAAGTGTGCAGGAAACCAGTGGGAGTGTGCAGGACGTGATAGAAAGTGTGCAGGAAACCAGTGGGAGTGTGCAGGACGTGATAGGAAGTGTGCAGGACTTCAGTGGGAGTGTGCAGGACGTGATAGAAAGTGTGCAGGAAACCAGTGGGAGTGTGCAGGACGTGATAGAAAGTGTGCAGGAAACCAGCGGGAGTGTGCAGGACGTGATAGAAAGTGTGCAGGAAACCAGTGGGAGTGTGCAGGACGTGATAGAAAGTGTGCAGGAAACCAGTGGGAGTGTGCAGGACGTGATAGGAAGTGTGCAGGACTTCAGTGGGAGTGTGCAGGACACCACAGAAAGTGTGCAGGACATCAGTGGCAGTGTGCAGGACGTGATAGAAAGTGTGCAGGACTTCAGTGGGAGTGTGCAGGACGTGATAGATAGTGTGCAGGACTTCAGTGGGAGTATGCAGGACACCACAGAAAGTGTGCAGGACATCGGTGGGAGTGTGCAGGACGTGATAGAAAGTGTGTAGGACTTCAGTGGGAGTGTGCAGGACACCACAGAAAGTGTGCAGGACATCAGTGGGAGTGTGCAGGACGTGATAGAAAGTGTGCAGGACTTCAGTGGGAGTGCTCAGGACATGATAGAAAGTGTGCAGGAAACCAGTGCGAGTGTGCAGGACACCACAGAAAGTGTGCAGGGCATCAGTGGGAGTGTGTAGGACGTGATAGAAAGTGTGCAGGACTTCAGTGGGAGTGCTCAGGACATGATAGAAAGTGTGCAGGAAACCAGTGCGAGTGTGCAGGACACCACAGAAAGTGTGCAGGGCATCAGTGGGAGTGTGCAGGACGTCATAGAAAGTGCACAGGACATCAGTGGGAATGTGCAGGACACCACAGAAAGTGTGCAGGACGTGATAGAAACTGTGCAGGAAACCAGTGGGAGTGTGCAGGACTTCAGAGTGGGAGTGTGCAGGACACCACAGAAAGTGTGCAGGACATCAGTGGGAGTGTGCAGGACGTGATAGAAAGTGTGCAGGACTTCAGTGGGAGTGCTCAGGACATGATAGAAAGTGTGCAGGAAACCAGTGCGAGTGTGCAGGACACCACAGAAAGTGTGCAGGGCATCAGTGGGAGTGTGCAGGACGTCATAGAAAGTGCACAGGACATCAGTGGGAATGTGCAGGACACCACAGAAAGTGTGCAGGACGTGATAGAAACTGTGCAGGAAACCAGTGGGAGTGTGCAGGACTTCAGAGTGGGAGTGTGCAGGACTTTAAGGGGAGTGTGCAGGACGTAAGATAAAATGTGCAGGACACCAGTGGGAGTGTGCAGGACGTCATAGAAAGTGCGCAGGACTTCAGTGGGAGTGCGCAGATGGGCAGAAACAGAAACCTGGCAACAACCTGCACGCCTTTCTGCTGCGTGCTGTCTGGTGCTGCGCAGCGGAATCAAACTTCTGCACACTCTCCGAGCTGTCCTGTACGAGTATTGGGATAACAACATCATATGTTCGGATTCTCGGACCGGGCATTGCATTTGCCCATCTACACTGGGCACGGATCGCACTCGTACTTTGCGATTCTTATTTCGCGTTGGCGCAAACTCGGTGCACGTATATTATAACACATCAGTGCGATCCGTGCCAGTATCAGTGCTATACGTACAGACTGTAGATGGACAAATGCAATGCCCGGTCCGAGAATCGGGGAAAAATGATATTCTGATCCCAATACCCGCACAGGACAGCTCGGAGAGTGTGCACAAGTCTGCTGCCGCTGCGATTCACTGGATAGCACGCAGTAGAAAGGCGTGCAGCTTGTTATTCAGGTTCCTGTTGCTGTTCATCTGCACACTCCCACTGATGTCCTGCACACTCCCACTAAAGTCCTGTACACGTTTTATGACGTCCTGCACACTCCCATTAAAGTCCTACACACTATACTTCGGCGACTCGAAATTTTTTTCGAATAATCGAGTTTTCGACTAAGTCGATTTTTGAAAATTTCGAATAATCGAGTTTTCGACTATGTCGATTCTTCAAAATTTCGAATAATCGAGTTTTCGACTAACTCGATTTTTCAAAATTTCGAATAATCGAGTAGTCGAATTGACACGATTTTTCGAATAATCGAATGGTCATTTTTTTGACTAACTCAATTTTTCCAATTTTCAACAATTGAGTTTCTGAAGCACCTTATCTCGACTATTTTGAGCATACCACATTCTACTGCTTCAAGACATTGATTAAAAGTATATCTGGTAATGAAAAAGGCCATCTTCACACAGTAAGACGGCCGGAACCAATACTCATGTATTAATGTCGATTAGCAATATCCATCGAACAAATTCTAAAAGCTTTAGAAAACCAAACAAATTTCACTATAGGAGAGAAATACGGCTCAACGAGATCATTTAATGGATGAACAATCAGAATTCATCTTTGGAGACGATAATCATGGAAAAAGCCGGAGCTGAGGGTAACAATAATAAGCCAGGGCAAGTCGTAGTCTGCCTCTAGATCATCCAAACTCATAGTGGACTCTCTGTCATCATATTCAGCCTCTTCGGCTAGACTTTAGCCGTTTTCCTCGTCTTTTTGGCCTTCATGGCCTTTTTCGTCTTCTTGCCCGATTTTTTCGACGGAGAGCGCAGCTTCTCCGTATCTGCGAAGCTGTGCTTCTGTTGCCACAATAGAAGCTGTTAGTTTTCTGGATCTCCCACCTTTGTTCTAAGAGAAAGGAGGATAAAGCCAAGCATCAAAAACAAATTTGAAAACCAAAAGTTTCGGTTGCACTGCGACGTTCCGCTGGTCCCAATGCATTCAAGCCTCTTGCATGCCTTTTTCTCGAGCAAGGCGAAATAATTGACCGTCATGTATTAATTTCCAGGCTATCGCGACCGTCTTGTTATCTCTGATGAGTTTATCGGTATGCTCACACCTGAGGATGGAGGAATTTTGGCGTAAATCAATGCCGGCAATCAGTGAAAAAGATGGTCGTGAGCCGTACGAGAACATTCGAGAACTATGAGCAAATAAAAACTGGCGGCAAATTAGGTGCATGGTCTGCAACTGCATTTGGAAACAGTTCAACTGACGGAGAACGTCTTTGACTCGAAACAGTCGACTATCGAATTTATTCGACTGTTCGGGTCTATCGAATAATCGAGTCTGCGACTAAGTCGATTTTTGAAAATTTCGAATAATCGAGTTTTCGACTAAGTCGATTTTTCAAAATTTCGAATAATCGAGTTTTCGACTAACTCGATTTTCAGGAATTTCGAATAATCGAGTTTTCGACTAACTCGATTTTCAGGAATTTCGAATAATCGAGTTTTCGACTAATTTGGTTTTTCAAAATTTCGAATAACCGAGTTTTCGACTAATTTGGTTTTTCAAAATTTCGAATAACCGAGTAGTCGAATGACTCGATGTAGACTGTTTCAGTCGACACCAAGACTCGATGACTCGATTCGACATAAGTATACTACACACTCACACTGAAGTCCTGCACACTTTCCATCACGTCCCGCATAATCCCACTAAAGTCCTGCACACTTTTTATGACGTCCTGCACAGTCCCACTGAAGTCCTGCACACTTTCTAACACGTCCTGCACATTCCCACTAAAGTCCTGCACACTTTCTATGACGTCCTGCACACTCCCCCTAAAGTCCTGCACACTTTCTATCACGTCCTGCACACTCACGCTGAAGTCCTGCACACTTTCTATCACGTCCCGCATACTCCCACTAAAGTCCTGCACACTTTCTATGACGTCCTGCACACTCCCCCTAAAGTCCTGCACACTTTCTATCACGCCCTGCACACTCCCACTGAAGTCCTGCACACTTTCTATGACACCCTGCACAATTCCCCCCAAAGTCCTGCTCACTCCTTGCAACACTATCCACTCCGTACGGTCGCCAGAAATCTACTTCTGAAGTCTTGTCGCATTGTACGGGGCATTCACCTTCCCAAACACGAGTAGGCGCAATTACTGAGTGCAAACCTCTCTCAGAAAGTGGACGAAATCCATCCCCTTCAATACTACAAAGATTCCTCTGCGTCCCCTACCCGTGATGTCAGATGGTCCTCACACGATTAGCCTGTTTCTGGGGAAATCCGTAATATCAGCGACAAAAATCGCGGATTTCAGCGATTTTTTTCGCGGATTTCTGCGACTTTTTTGCCGTTTTCGAATTATGAAAGGGGGGTATGAGGCATCTAGCGCTAGAAGGGTTACGCTCTAATCAAAGCGACAGGTCTTGAGTAGTAGTTTACGGGACGCCGTACAAAGCTAGAGCTTGCGGAGTGAGCAGGATGTCATGAAAAGTGCGCAGTACACCATAGTGAGTGTGCAGGACGTCAAAGGAAGACTGCAGAACCTTGAGGGAAGAGTGTACAGGAAGTCATAACAAGTGTACAGGATCACCATGGAAGTATGCAAGACATCATAAAAAATATGCAGGGCTTCTGTCGGAGTACGCAGGACGTCATAAAAAGGGTGCGGGGCCTTCGTGGGAGTGTGCAGGACGTCATAGAGTGTGCGGAACCCAGTTGGAGTCTGCAGGACGTCATCAGAAAGAACCTAACTCACTTTCCGCGAGCTTCCTTGTGTATTGTGTAAAAAACAACGCGCTCTGATTAATGGTATCGAAAATTGCGGGAAATTCAAACACCCGGACACACAGATGTCCGTCGGTCATACACACCACCACGGCGCTTATTATATTTAAGGATGGTACATTTCTCAGGCAAGCTGGAGCGTCGACAACAGGTTGATAAGTTGTCATCTCATAAACTGCTCCCTGTTGACAAGTCAAACCGCGCGTAGTGTCAGCCTGGGACCTGCCCGTTGCCCAGCGACGTCCGCCTGTTGTCGGGCTGTTGACAACTCGATGTGTCGCGTTTAGCGGCCTATTTAGCAGCAGTTCACATCCTACAGGACTGCTTCATCTAGCTTAGGTACTACTTTACACCGACACGCGTCACGGTCGGCACACCGGCACGCGTCGCGGTCGGCACTCCGACACGCGTCGCGGCTGGGTCGCCCAGCCTCCACTGAGGTCACCACCGAATAGGCAGTACCTCCAGATGCTTTGCGGGGCCAATGTACCGCAAACTTGGGCAATTGATCCGGCTGCGCTATCATCATTCACAGCATGCCTAAAAAGTGCGTCGTATACTTCCCTTGTATCTAAAGCGTTAGCTCTGCAACAGCTAGACATCGACCAGAGCATAACTCGCGGCCACGGCCCCGCCGAATATCGGCGCGTTGGCCAGCGGTGACTCATGGTGGGCGGATCACCCTGTTGTCGACGCCCCAGTTTGCCAGAGTTGATATAAATGTAGGTTACATGCGATATAAAGGTAAGATACTTGAATGTCTCAAGTATCTTACACTTTATATTACATGTAACATGTTTTCATTTTTCTGAGAAGTGAACTTGTCCATGGAAATGCTATTTGTCCTCCCACGGCGGCGTGGTAACATTCTTGGAACCGATCAATGGAAAACTGGATCCCATGCCTCCTGCCTTTTCCTCTAGTGTACCGGTTTCAACAAGCTGATTGAGGAGGCCATAATCCTTGTTTCGATAGTTTTGGATATGTCGTCGAAAGAAGATCTTCAGTAATCTCTCTCGACTTTTTCTGACAGAGAACAACATCTCGAAGTTAGTTAACCCATCTGAGGTGCGCCATACATCCTACTACTTTTCAGAATCGTAGACTTCAAATGTGTGTCAGGACTTGAGGGGCTAGGAAATGTTGAAATTGACGTTCTTATCTTCCCAAACAAGTCTGATACCAATTAACGGTCCTACGTTTGAGCGGTAAGAAAAATTTATTCTTCTATCTGGCAGCATTAACAAAAAGGCATAGACAAATTGACATAATGGGACCGTATCACCCGAAAGAAACAAATCACCAATTTGATACCAATTGAGAACTCCATCGTAGTCTACGTAAGTGTCGTGCTCATCTCTAAAACCAAGAATGTCAGGAAGCGGAGGGAAATACTTGGCCGGATCGACCTTCAGTCATAATGAAACACACTCGAAACAAATGGAATCACTAGAAGGATTTCTTCCCCATGACAACTTCGATAACCCCTCAACTAAACGGGAATAGGCAATTTCTACCAAAGATCAAAGGGAATCCAACTACCAAAAGCTTTCAGCATCCCAATTTCCGTGGAAATGGAAGAATTGAACACAAACATGTAACTCAATGGCTACGCAAATATCCGAAATCTTTGAAAGAGTTTTGAACTTCTGATTCCGATAAGAAAAATTGAGGACAGTTTTTGTTTGCACCTTCCTCGTTTTAGTTCGTTTCGCTTTCTTTAACCTTTCGGAAACATTGCAGGTGACAGAATGTATAAACGTCGCCTATTGATAACAATTAAGAGCGAAAGCGCTGAGGCAAATGGACTCATAAGCTAAACGTATACCCAGTGTAATGATATGGTACATTTCACTAAAGTGCCCCTCTATCTAAACACTGCTGGTAACCAATCACAGGATGGCTCCGCGCAACGCCCAATACAGGGTCAAACGGGGTTGCGAAACTTCGCAATGGGGGCGGGGGGGTCGCAAAAATTTTAGCCCGAAAATAAATTTTTTTGAATATATCCCAGGAATTCACGATATTTTTGATCACTAGAGGAAAGGGTCTTAGCACTGCTCAGGTTTTAGACGCTTGAGCCCGACTACTGAACAAATTTTTGCAGTCTGACAGTTTTGGTCAGCAAATGCCCAGAAATCGCTCCCCGGGGGGGGGGATCGCAAAATTTTTGGATTTTGAAAAAAAAATGATGGTGGGAGTCGCTCCGGTTTCGAAAAATTACGCAACGCCCCGCTTACCCTGGGCCCTGATTCATCAACGCTAGTACCGCGGTTTGAATGTAGATCTCATTCCAAACTCTCTGCACTCAATGATCTATGCCTCTCGCACCTCTCCGGTTAAAATTAAACCATGGTTTTATCGTTAATGAATCCGGCCCCTGGTCTCAAACCGCAGCCCAAAAGCACAACTTTGCCACTCTTTCTATACTATCCGGGTCTTCTAAATCTTACCATGCAGTATCTATAGTTTAGAAAACCTAAACAGGCAGCAGCGACCGTTTATCCATACGTGTTCGGATGTGTTCTACCAGTTTCATCATGTTTCCACGTCCCAGCGTTGGGCTAACTGCAACTAAGTCGCCCAGCAGTTTTCACTCAACGGCTTTGCAGGGTTGCGACGACCGGCAGCACGCCGCCGAGCGAAAGACCTGGGGCGTGCTCTAAACCTTACGCGGCGTTGGGCGCTCGAAGGCTTCGCGGAATAGCAGCGCCGAAGTTGCTAATCGTTCATTCAAAATCACATTTCGCTCTGTGTTACGTCGGAGGGACGGGTCGATATAGTCGATAGACGATTTATTAGACCAGAACGTAGAACGGAGAAGAATTAGCAACTAAGCAATCCGGTCGCCTTTTATAGCGCCAAGGTACAAAGTACATGTCATTGATCAGTGTCAGTGCATGCAGTCAAGGAGATCGAATCGATACACCTCCCTTTTCAAAAGAACAAAAGCATATAGTATAACAGAAAGTGATCAAATTCTATAGGTCTTCTGGTTGGAATTCATGTTGAGACGTGTAGTTGATTTCTTTAATCGGGTAGATCTTCGTGGCTGCATGGCGTCAGGACGAGGCGAAGTAGTTGATACCGGTGCCATCGATTCCATAGTGTCATCACAATTTCGAGCAGCAATAGGATGACTAAGTGATGTTCGCCGTCCCAAGTCGATCATCTCGAATAACGTGTTTATATCTCTTTGCCGTTCACATACCATGGACGGCAAACGAATCCTGAGTTGGTTGCTGTGCCTGGTCCATACTTCGTTTCCAACGGCAACCTTGTAGAAAACGTGTCCTATACGTTGAAGAACAGTGCCACTGATCCATGCCGGTTTCTTTCCATAATTTCGTGCGAAAACCGGGTCTGCAACGTTGAAGGTGCGGCGCTTAGCGCCGTGGTGATTATTGAACTGGAGCTCCATAGATTCGTTCACCAATCCTCCTCGTTTGTCTGGTGGTTTCAGCAAGGATAGAGTTGTGCGGATTTTTCGTCCCATGAAGATTTCCGCTGGTGTTTTTGAATCATGCAGAAAGTGGCACGTGGTCGAGCAGTAGGTTAGCAGGAACTTCTCCAGCATTTCGGAAAGCGTTCCTTCTCCTTTGAGGTTGGAAATTGTCCGCTTGAAAGTGTCTACGAACCTTTCAGCTCGTCCATTGGATTGGGGATGATACGGTGGCGAGAAAATGTGCAGGATTCCATTTTCTGAGCAAAAATCCTTGAAATCAGCAGATGTGAATTGACTGCCGTTGTCGGATACGAGCGTTTCGGGCATCCCGTATCTTGCGAATATTTTTCGTAGAATAGCGATGGTGGCTCTGGTGGTTGTTCTATCCGTTTGGAAAGTTTCAGGCCATTTTGAAAAGGCATCGACAATTACCAGGAAGTAGGTGCCTTCATAAGGTCCGGCGTAATCGATGTGAGTTCTAGCGCACGGTTTCTCGGGAAGTGGCCAGGTTGCAAGCGTTGTCTTGAACGGAAGTTTAGGGACAGATGCACATTTTAGGCAGCGTTTGAGCGTGTTTTGGACGTCTTTATCGATTCCTGGCCAATAGACGTAACTTCTTGCAAGGGCCTTCATTCGTACGATTCCAGGGTGTCAACTGTGAAGCTGTTTTAGCACTCGCTGTTGAAGAATTTCAGGGATGACCACGCGTTCGGCAAGTAGTATACATCCGTCTTAAGTGGAGAGGGAATCACGTCGATTGTACAAACATAGCATTTTCGCATTTTTCACTGTCTTGGGCCATCTTCCTTGAACGTAACGTTTAACAAGCTGGAGGAATCGATCACTCATAGTCGAATCCCTTATTTCATCAGCGGTCACTGAAAGAGCTCGAATGGCGCCGCATAATACATGTGCCTGATCAGCATCTGTGGAGATAGCAGCGATAACTCGGTCTTCATCCGGAGTTGACTGAGTAGCGATGAGTCGAGAAAGAGCGTCAGCTTGTCCAAAACTTGTTGTAGATCGATAATGAATATCGAAGTCATAGGCTAACAATGTCGTTGCCCATCGTTGCAGTCTGTTCGCCATGTATACTGGAATTCCCTTTTTCGAGCCAAATATCGCCAGAAGAGGTTTGTGATCCGTCAGAAGAGTGAACCTTCTTCCATGTAGCATTCGGTGGAATTTTTGAATGGCGAATATCAGCGCGAGGCCTTCTTTTTCGATCTGGCTGTAGTTCTTCTCGGCGGGTATTAACGAACGCGATGCATGTGAGACGGCCTTTTCTGATCCATCTGCATATCGGTGAGAAATTACTGCTCCCAATCCATAGTAAGAAGCACCACGATTTCCTGATTAGGGTCGTAGTGGGCTAGAAGATCAGACGTTAGAATTTTCTTCGCTTTGTTGAAGCTCTCGTAGCATTTAGTTCTTTTTCGATCTGGCTCTAGTTCTTCGCAAACTTGGTGTGCTTAGCCAATAGTGCATCGAGAGGTGCACGCAGATACCTCATCTACTTGACGAAATCGCCATAAAAGCCGAGTAGTCCGAGAAATGACTGCAACTGTGAAATATCCTTGGGAGCTGGCATATTTTGGATGCTTTCGATCTTTCGTGAGTCTGGGCGTCGACCGTCTTTGTCGACGATATATCCGAGGTAGTTTATGGAAGTTGCTGCGAAACGGCATTTTTCGAGATTCACGTGCAGACCACTTTCGGCGATTCTCTTGAAGACGGCATCCAGATTGCGCTGATGTTCTTCGGCTGATCGTCCGACCACTATGACATCCTCCAGGTAAGCCACGACTTCATTCAGACTGGCAAAAGTCGCGTCGATTAGTTGTTGAAATATTGCTGGCGCCGACTTCACTCCAAAGGCAGACGATTGTACTCGTAGAGTCCACGGTGGGTGTTTATGACCAGTAGTTCATTCAATCTGTCATCCATTTTTATCTGCAGGTATGCATCGGCAAAATCGATGTGCGTGAAGTATTAACCGCCAAATAATGTCGCGAAGATGTCTTCGGGCAAGGGGAGTGGGTATTGATGGCGATCGAGGGCGTCGTTGAGGCCGGTCGAAAAATCGGCACAGATTAGAAGTCATCCATACGATTTTCTAACGATCACGATCGGTGCTGCCCAGTTGCTGTAGTCGACTTTCGAAATGACACCGCTTGACTCCAGACGATCGAGTTCTTTGTCCACTGCTTGAAGAGCGGCGTACGGCACAGGACACCTGGGGCAAAATATTGGCTGTGCAGTTTTCTTAAGTTGTAGAGTTGCTTTGGAAAACTTGTAGAGACCAAGATCTGTGCTGAAGACATCTGGGTAGTCGACTTGTAGTTGCGCAGCTATCCGGTCACTGGTGGGGTCGGGGTTGGGTACGTTGGTGACATTGATGGATGCCAATGAATCCGTGTTTGGGAGAGTATCCATCACGCTGTAGATTCCCATTTTGGAAATCCATTCCGATCCGAGTAAGTTTGATTTGGTGTTAGCGACATAGTATGTTCCATAGTACATAGTACGTTCCATCAGCTGAGGATCCATTGAAGGTGTAGGTGCATTGTCGTTCACCAATGAATATATCATTGGTGAACGAGGCGCTGTGAGCATTGAGAGTGGAAGCTTGTAGACTCGGTTTGTCCATGAGGTCCCATGTCTTCACGTTGATAATCGTCACATCACATGCGCTGTCCACTTAAAAAACAATGGGTTTTCCGTCGACTGCTATCGTGGCGAAGCGGCGGTATTGACCGCAATCGATACTAGAGACTTTGAAGGCTGCATCTGACCGAAAACCTGGCTTTGTAGTTTGATCTCGTGGTCGATCATGGTGTCGATGTGGTTGCCGGCGTCTGGCTTGGTGGCAGAAACCATCTTTGTGACCGGTCCAGTGGCAACTCGAGCACTTGTGACGTTTGTATGGGCAGTACCGAACGAAATGCATGGATCCACACAGCCAGCATGGGGAGGGGGGCTGTCTTGTACTGGAACGGTTGGGTGGGGCATCGGGCCTGGGGTTCATGATGAAAGTTGTCTGGCATGTGGGGAGGGCATGGACATGGGGGGTGGATGGGGGCGGGATCGGGTTGATATCGATCGCTGGACACTGTTGGCGCTCCATCCTCAATCATCTTAGTATCGTACTTCAGGTTGATGAGCCTTTTACACTCTTCTGTGAGCGTCTGGATCGTGCACTTCGGGTCGGCCTCGATTTTGTCCAAGAGCTTTAGTCTGATAAAAGCGTCTTCAGTCGACTGCAGGCCGCAGACGAATATTAGGCATTTGAATTGTGCGTCGTTACATTCGGCGAGTTTGAATCTTCAGCATTCCCGGTTGACACGGCCAGCATAGGTTGCAAAATCATCCTTCGTATCCTTAACCAGTTTTAGGCAGGAATAACGCGTACATGGTTTCGTTTATGGCCGCATACCCGATTCTGTGCAGAGAAATGAGCTATCTCATTTGAAACCGTTATCCCTCAGAAGACTTACTTCTTCTCCACAAGATCCTGTTTGGCGTAGATTTCGGTCTTAAACCTGAGGACCTTGTGACAACGAGAGAGTCAACCACTACAGGTGGCCCCATTACACATCTAACCTCAACTGCAGGCGTCACTTTTTCATCAACAGAACTATACCCATTTTTAAGAACCTTGGTAGAAATCATTCCATTCCTTCCAACTACACGTCATTCAAAAATTTCAATCGAGAAAAATTTAAGCTGGCTGACCGTACAAGTAGCCCTTCCTGACTGGCTGGATAGCTTATGATTCCTTTCTTTAGGTTGAATATTGCAGCAATGCGCTTGTTCCGCCATGTTGTTTTTTTTCTCGTTTATATGCTTTCAACTTCCTATGGTTCATTCGTATTTCGCGGTCGTTTTGAGCATGGTTTTTGACTACATAGGATTGCCTATGTAATATTACTGCTGCCCAAATAAATCCATAAGCGTTGTAACGGCATCACTGAAGTTGACTTCGCGTGGTGTCTGCGGAAGAATGTAGTTCGAATACTTTTCGTAGAATAGTAGAATAGCAATGGTGGCTGTGGTGGTTGTTCTATCCGTTTCGAAAATTTCAGGCCATTTTGAGAATGTAGTTCGAATACTTTTCGTACGCAGCGAAGTCGAACTTGCGCAGCAATAGTCGTACGCTCGTGGTATCGTCCACAGACAGTGCGTCGATGATGAATACATCATGATGACGATGGTACACTCAAACGCTAACGTCGGACAGGGAACGAAATTCTCATGCCGTAAAATAGCGTGTTTTAGTGTGTCGATTGCGTCCAACACTACTCATTTTACGACATCATGGAAAAAATTTACAACAAATTTCTTTTAATCTGCCTGTACACACCGAAACTCGGCCTAAATTGGAAATGCTTTGCCATTCTAATCTCCTTATACGTATATTATCATGTAACTCATGTTTTCTTCTAAAATGAAACAAGGAAGTCCAGGAATGAACTCCCCGTGGTAGCAAAAATTTCCATGATGTCGCAGAATGAGTAGTGTTGGACGCAATCGACACATCAAAACACGCTATTTTACGGCATGAGAATCTCGTTCCCTGTCCGACTTTAGCGTTTGAGTCGATGGTACCAGGCTTCAAAAGTGATGTCAGCCCCAGGATCATAGGTGAATGGCACAATGCGGCTAGCCAGGAGGTTGAATTGCTTCGACGGATCGACTGCTGGCGTTGAATGGGACTGGGTGGCTCCTAGTAGAGCACTGGAGAGCGTAGATAGTAATAGTTGAAACTGCTCGTCCGAAATAGTCGTCATTAAAGGGGGCGTGACAGCTCGAATTACTGATCGCCAATGCTGCGTCGGAGGGACGGGTCGATATAGTAGATAGACGATAGATTAGACGATTTATTAGACCAGAACGTAGAACGGAGAAGAATTAGATATAGAACTTATAGAGAAATCTCGGTCCACGCCGTCGATGGAAATGGCTGAGACCATTTTCCGCCGCCACTCGCTGACGGCGTCGTTCAGGAAGACGTTGTCGCACGACAAGATGCCGACATCGTCTGCTGCTTGGCGTCCCCTACTCTCCATCATTTCTCTGTCGCAGCGCGACTCGCCACGGCGCTATTCTGAAGAGCTCTTTATGGTTTAGGCAAAGAAAAAAAGCTGTACTTGCTGCCGAACACGGGTAAACGGTCGCTGCTGCCTGTTTAGGAGGTCCCTACCATGCAGTATCTGATTGGACCACATCCTCATAGCCCTCCCACAATCCTCTGCTGTCATTCTCCTTAGGTACCGAATTCAATTATATAACCACTACCTTCAGTAGACGACGGACAGAGATTAGACTGAGGTTTTCGCCCTCTACTTTTTCACTCCCCATCCCAGCTCTAGCACTTCTGCTCACTGATATTCTCCCACATACACCGAGATAATTGTGGTCTATGATACACCTTTCGCTTATTTGTGTGGGTGGATGCTGAAAACTTCGGATACATGCCGAATTCGAATTAAAAATAAGGACATAGTTATCGACATTTCCACAAACTTGCTATTCTGATCAATAATATCACACAAAAAGATAAATGGCTCACCAATGCTCCTAAAGCTCTCAGCTTGCTTTTGCACTGTTCTAATTCCTGCTGAGTTTTTATGAGTTCAGCAGACAGCTCTGATTCTGAATCTCGGGACTTTTTCAGATCCGAAACCAGTTTTGCTTTCTCGTTGACTGGAATAAGTGTTCCATGAGAAACTACATCACGAATCTCAAATTTAGTTACCTTCAGCATCATGGAAAAGCTCCACTAGCCTCTTGTATTTCGCTCTGTACTTCACAACTTCAGCTTGAGCTAACTGTACCTTCTGAAACACATCACAACTATTGGTTTAGTCACTTTTGAAAACGAGGGATTACCTCACTCGCTTTGACCATTTCCTCGATAGCCTCAGTAAGTTTGCTCCTATAAAGCGCAATTACCACAGGATCACCATCCTGAAAACACGTTTATAGCACGACTTTTGAGCAGAGTCCAGGGGAGAGAAGAGCCCATTGGCAAGGGTCTTGTCAGACTAACTACCCCCCATGGAAGAAGTCTCGTAGAAAAATTCCACGATACCCCTTTAGTGTGTAAGAATGCTCAGATTTCTAAAATGTGAAATTTATTGAATACCGAGTTCTGTTTTGTTTTTACATTTTTTCAGCAATGCATTGAGAAATAAAACGAAATATACCCAAAGAAACTAATTTCTTTTTAGTCTCTTCAATTTTTTGATCGACTGGCCGCTCATGAGAAATTTTCACCCTAAAAATTTGCGATCCCGCTAGAAATGTTTAATTTTCCCAGACTCTACGAACCCCCCCCCCCGTTGGCAAGCTGTCCAGTCCTGCTCGACCCTGCTTCAAAGGATAGCATACCTGCAAGAACAGGGTAAATATTGAAGAATAAAGGATAAAATTCTCGGCATATATCAATCCTCTGGGGATGCGCCACACATTCGACTACCACTCAGAAACGTAGAGGCTTCTGAATGTGTATTGGGCCTATACAATGACTTGCGGGGGTCAGCCGAAGTTCAAGTCTGTGTTTTTATCCTCCCAGACAAGTCTGTTACCAACTTACCGACCCCCGAAGGGATATAAGTCTTGGTTAACCTTGGGCGAGGATCGAACACTCGACCGTGTGCGTGACAATGACGCCTCTTGCCACTCCCCGACACGCACCCACTCTGCTCTTTAAAGGGTAAATAATACATCTTAAAACCGCCTAACATTTTCTATACAGCTGTTCTTCAATAAGGAATCACGTAGTGTACATCAAAGCAGAGTTCAATAATAGGGGCATAAGTTGGAAAAAACCCTGGCATAATCAGTAACAGCTCAAAACTACCCCCACTGAATTATACGGTTTTCGAAATCGGTCGCAAAAAGATCAGCCAAACTGTATCCCGAAAACACCACGTGGGGAAAATGTATTGTGTGAAAGATAAGCATCCCCCCCAACCGAGAGGATCCCATTTTGGTAAACTGTTCGCACCAACCCTTGCACGCCAACACAGCATCGAATACATTTTTCCAGGAACACTGTTGTTGAACATGGACACAGACATGCGTTGGCTCAACTTTGACCCACCTCTCCGCCGGCACAAGATTTTCCTCCTTGCTTGCGTGATTCCTCTTCGATTGAGGCGAGAACCGTGTCAACCATGGAGGGGCTTCGCTGTTCCCACAAAGTATCAATTTGTGAAGAAAACGCTCATATCAAACCTGAGCTAATATGACAAAACACATACTTCTTCATCGTTAACAGTCGGCTCTGGGCTTGCTTGCGTGATATGAGGTGAGGGGCGACTGGCAGACAAATGGGTGCTTTCTCGCAGCGCTTGCTTGAGGTCCTGAAACTTCCGTTCGAGACACTTCTTTCATGTCAAATTTAGAACCATGCAGTTAATAGCACAAACCTCACGGTACTGCTGCTCGGCAGCATAGTTCTCGTCAGCTCCTTGCACGATGAAACCAGTTGTTGCATCTACCACCTAAATCCAAGTGACTGTTGATGGCGCCCAAACGGAAAAAAGGCCCTTTCTTCGATTCCACATACCTTTCCCTTGTTACCCTTCTTCGGTTTTGGTCGCTTTTCGACAGCATGAACAACTAGCTTCACATCGTTCTTCACTTTAGGTGCACCAGATCTTCAAAAGGCTAACTTAAGTTTGAAGGCAGAAATGCTGACGTGAGTTTCCCGAAACTTGGTTCCACTCCTAAATTTTGTGACAGCCCTGAGATTCACAAAAGGTGGTTTCCTTCTTCTTCTGAGTCGAAAGGACTGGGAAGCACAGAAATTTGATCCTTCACACAATATCAGATTTTATCCTCAATCCATTTACAGGCCAACATTGAATTATGACTTTATGCCGGAGTCAAGCTGTTAAAATGTCGTACGTTCGTGCCGTGGCAGTGGGGAGGAAAGAAAACCACCTCCGTGCAAAACGACGTCAACCACTCCGCGGAGAGGGTTTTTTTGTTACGGGAGAGGTGCTGGCTCGCTGCAGCTCTCCTGAGGATTCTATTGCAGAGGGATGGCGTAGAGAACAACCCAGAACCCGCTTCTTCTTGCCGGCCATGAAGAGAGCATCGCATCAGAGGCGTAGAAAGCTAGCCACCTCACACGGCTTGTACCATAGATCTCGAGCAGACATGGTTGTAGGTTTGGCCGGACATGAAAAAAAAGCAGTAAATCATGTCCACCACATTCAAAATCGGGGCATATATCAGGGACTGACTGGTTAATCCGAAGAGCGTAGGCCTTGAGATATGTGAAGTGACCGCATCGCAACCTGAGAGGATTGTTCGACTGCGTCTCGGTAGATCAGCTTTGTCGTCGACTCCTGGGGGCACGCCGCCGTAATTAAGTTGGGCTGAGCATCAGACAGGTAATCTGCCACAAAGCGCGTATGCTCAGCCATCTGGAGTCTTCTGCGTGAGAGCTCGGATGTAGCCCAACGTTGTTGATCGACAGCAGACAGGGAAGCATTGAACGGCGTGCGTATGTTTCTTGGTTGGGGCCGGACGACAGAAGATGGTAATTTGGATGGGTCGGGCACTTGACAATACTTATGAGAAACTGCTGAGACTGGAGTAAGCATAGCTGTTTCACAAAGAGTAGGCCGGTTCCCTGATGAAGGTGGGGAATAGGCGTCGACTTGTGACATCCAGTAATAAGCCTGAGGGCAGTATTCTCTGCTCCCTGCAACCTGTACCAGGACGATTCAGAGAGATGCACCCAGGACTCGCTCGGAATAAGTACCCATGTACCACATGCTTCGGATGCCAAAGGATCGATAACAGCAAACCTGACGAGTGCCCGGAGTGCGGTGGTCAAGGGCTTACTACTGCACACCGGTTCAGCTGCCCGATGAGACCGACTACATTGAAGACAATGGATTTGTGGAAGAACCCAACGCTAGTGGCCGAGTTTCTGAACCTGTGACGGGACCCCTCTCTGTGGCTGAAAAGAACAAGAAGATGCCGGAGTCAATTAAGGACATTCTCCCGACAAATATAAAGCCTGGCTTGCTCGGATGATACCGGGCGGAGCAAGCAGCGGAGCGGTCATGGCAAAACATAACAGTGACAATGAGATTTTGACATGATAAACCCGATAAGCCTTAGTTCGACCTCCTCAAAATGAGAGAGCTAGGCTATAGCTTTTCAGCCTCATTCGATGCCGGGCGAAGTAAGGCTTACCACATCAAAATTCCTTATCGCTATTACATTTTGAAACGACCGACCGCTCAGCCGTTTACTCCGCCGGGACTCAAATAAGCGAGAACGCCTTTACAATCGCAGCTTCAAATTATAATTAAACTCGCCCAAAAGTTTTGACAGCATAATGAATTCACGCTCTTACATAACACGTTAAAGGCAGTGTTCACGATAATCTTCGATTTTGAGATTAATTGCTGATTCGATTGTTTGGCTCCCAAGTAGAACTGAAATGACGAAGAAATCGAGAAAAACGCACAAGAAAGGCATGAAATCTTTTACTCTCACCCCGTGTTTTTACTCTCACAGGCACTGACCGTTGTGACAATGAAATCTTTTGTGGACCCGTCTTTTGCAATTCTCTACTCTCTGTTACTCCGTTCTTTCCTTTTCCCCTGTTGTGCCTTGAACATTCTTTCATTTTCGATTAGCCCCATTTTTTTAACGGAGACAACCACCGTGAACATGTTCATCCAATCGGACAACGCTGAGACGGGACGAGATGCCCGTATCCGCTGCTTGCTCCGCCCGGTATCATCCGAGCAAGCTAGGCTTTATATTTGTCGGGAGAATGCCCTTAATTGACTCCGGCATCTTCTTCTTCTTTGCAGCCACAGAGAGGGATCCCGTCACCGGTTCAGAAACTCGGCCACTAGTGTTGGGTTCATCCTCAAATCCATTGTCGTCAATGCAGTCGGTCTCATCGGGCAGCTGAACAGGTGTGCAGTAGTATGCCCTTGACCACCGCAATACGGGCACTCGTCAGGTTTGCTGTTATCGATCCTTTGGCATCCGAAGCATGTGGCACATGGGTACTACTTCCGAGTGAGTCCTGGGTGCATCTCTCTGAATCCTCCAGGTGCAGGTTGCAGAGAGCACAAAATACTGCCCTCAGGCTTATTACTGGATGTCACAAGTCGACGCCTATTCCCCACCTTCATCAGGAAACCGGGGTACTCCCTGTGAAACAGCACTGCTTACACCAGTCTCAGCAGTTTCTCATAAGTATTGTCAAGAGCCCTCCCCCATCCAAATCACCATCTTCTGTCGTCCGGCCCAACCCAGAAACATACGCACGCCGCTCAATGCTTTCCTGTCTGCTGTCGATCAACAACGTTGGGCTACATTCGAGCACAACAATGATAAGGAGATTTTGACATGATAAGCCCGATGAGCCTCACCTCGACCGGCTCAAAATGAGCGGTCTAAGCTATATGTGAGGAGTACACCGGCCTCCAAGCAATGTTTATTGCTACTATGTTGGAGAAGACGTCACTTAAAGACGCGATTTCCGCAAAAAAAAATACTAAGAAAAGGGAATTGATGATACTTCAAGCGGGTTTGGGATACCAATTGCAATACATGTGTTCCTTCCCGGTTTTCCATTACAATACGATTGCATAAGGAGAAGGTACTCTAATATTCATCTCTCATCTGTCGTCTAGTACATGTGAGGCGGTACCAGCAACAGCAATTTTTCTGGCTTGATAAGCACTAGTGCCCAAGAGCCTAATAAACGTGGGTGTTTTTACTAAAATGACTTTAAGAAAAAAGTTTCCCAGAATCAAAAAAAATTTCATTTGAAGCACAGGGGTCTCTTATTCGCTTTTCTATTTGAAATGCTTATATACAGTCTACTACTTACATAATGGCATGCCGTTTCTTCGCCGGAAACAGGTGATTTCGAGCGCCTTCCACTGCAAAAAAAAACTGAATGCAACAGTTTCACTCTGAAAAACTTTATACGTGTAGATTGGGAAAGTAAGCTGGGGAGTAATTGAATCAAAAAAATGTCGATAGATCGCAATTTCTTTTTTTTTTCATCCAACAACGTTGACCAGATTATCGAACTCTAGCCCAATTAACCTCTTCTAGCGCACAACATTTCAGAACTTAGGGAAGGCAAGCCATATCGATTTTCTGTCAATTTGAATTTCCGCGCCGCGTGAAGTAACCTCCATTTCCCCACTACTCGCACTTTTATGTATCACTATCATAGAAGGGGTGTGCTTTTGAGAATTATTTCTTCCTTTTCGTAGTTCAAATTTCCGAAAAACAACCGCTTCGCACCGACGATTGTGATAATAGGACTGCGAGTAGCGGGGAAATGAAGGCCCCGCTACTCGCAGTCCTATTATCCTTATGTTGGCCCTATTTCAAAACAGCCGGCTGTTACAACGAACATTCTTCTGACATGACTGGCTCTGAACACAATGTGTTCCCTGTTTGCGGCAAGAAGCTCCATAAACAAAGTTTATACCGGCTCTTGAATAGTGTTCATCAGGGGCCGGATTCATCAATTTTCAGTTGGGTTTGGGTTGACCTACGGTAAGACTGACCGCGTGTCTAACCCACCCAACACCTCCAATCCTGATTCACAAAGCGCGAAGCAGTGTAGGTTGAAAGTGCTTAACCACCGGAGGTCGGCTGGCGTGACGCGTGCGACGAAAATCTGCGGTGCGCGCGTTTTTACGATTGGAGCACGACTCTACACTCGATTGAAATCGTATACAGGTGAGAGAATGTGATATACAGGCGAAACGAAGCCTTGCTCTGCTTAATACACTACAGACGAGCCTCGGAAAGTAAAAACAATGCAATACGTGGTATAAACACTGAATTTCACACTTCTCTAAGGTTAAGGGGCGAAACTAGTCTAAGCTATTCCTATTACAGAAGCAACATCAATAACAAGGGATGGTTGCACATATAAGGTGGAGTTTCGAGATGCAACTTTGATATGTTCAAGGGGGAGGACGGTGCTCCAATATTCCATACTCAGAATCTGCTAAGTGCCTCAGATATTTACAGGAGATTTGCAAAAGTGGACCTTTCCATAGCATAGTCAACAGAAAAGGCGTACACGAATGACAATTTTCAGGGCGTTCAAAAAAAATTCTCGGATTGAGCCTAAAACTCGTTTCTGGGGCTTGTTTTGGGTGCTAATTACGAATCTGAGGCCCACTTGTCAATATTTGAAAAATTTCATCTGACTCGGTCCGCAGCTTCGAAGTGGGTGAAACTTTGCTGCTCAAACGCGACTTTTGACGATTTCGAGAATGCTACGATCAAATCGCCTCAAAACTTGTACATAGGGGTTATTCGGGCTGTCTCACACTCTAAGTCTGGCGAGGAATGGACCCCAGATTTGGGTTCAGCGCCCTAAATAACACCAATTTGAATGTTTTGCGCCAATTCCGGAATTTTTTTCTGAACGCTCCGAAAAATCCCTGATACTTTACTTTTTTGTGACGCAATGTGAATGCCATTTTTGGAATCCGCGCAGTTAGTTAGCCAATTTCAAGCGCAGGTAATTTATTTTCTGTCACAGACCTACAGCAACGACAACATGGTTTTCCAAATCGCCACCGGAAGATGACTAGCCTCCCTTGTAACAGAACCCACGAGACCAATCTTAACAGCTGTTAAAAACTAGTCTATTGCTCTGCTGTGCTCGGTTTATCTTTTCGAGACGGTTCCCCACTGTCAAGTAGTAGAATGTGAAAAGCATTGAGCGAATAAGGAATATTGAATGTTGTCTAATGAATCGTTTTTCATGCTCTTTCTAAGGCAGTGAGGCTTAGTCCCTCTCAAAAGCTCAGAGATTACGAGTAATACTGGAGCTCTGAAGGGTAAGGGGTGTAGTTCATGAGGTTTTGCTCTGCAGAAATGTTTCTCAAAAACCATCAATCGAATCACCCAAGTTCCGCTTGTCTATCCAAGTTTGATGTTGCTACTAGCGTGATTTATTCCTAAGAAATCCGATCTCATATCTAGTTTTCTGAGGTTGAAATGTATCGAACTCAGGACGGACTGTGATGATGGAGAAGAATAATCAGACTTTCTGCTAACAGGCAGGCTAGAAAATTTCCTATAGTTCTAGGACTGATTAATGACGGTGGAATGACCTTGCATGAGTGGAATCACTTATTTGAGAATTGGAAGAAAATGTTCTCCTTAAATCAGTTCAAAGGACGTTATTAATGGTCTGTTCTATACACTTTTAGCTCCTCATATGCTGTTGAGATTGGTCTCGTGGGTTCTCACAGTGATGTTGCTTCTGAAATAGGAAGAGCTGAGAGTAGTTTCGCCTCTTAACCTTAGAGAAGTGTGAAGTTTAGTGTTCATACCATACTGTATTATTTTTACTTCCCGAGTTTCGTCAGTAGAGTATTAAGAAGAGCTAGGTACACGTTTCGCCTGTATATCACATTCTCTCGCACATACGGGATTTTGGTTGAGTGTATAATCGTGCTCCAATCGCACAAACGCGCGCGCCGCAGATTTGCGTCACACGCGCCGCGCCAGCCGGCCTCCGGTGGTTAAGCACTTTCGTGTGGGTTACGCTGACCGAAACTTTTAGGCGTCAGCGGTAATTCTAGTGCACACAACACACGATATTCACCGCCGAATCTTAAAAATCCATAGAAGACTCGAGTATGAATAAAATTTCTCGAAGAAGGGTGATAAAGCGACAGTTTTCTAGCAGAAAGGACGCGTTTTCCCCAGATTTCAAGTAATTTCTTATAGTTTCTGTTGTGTCTAAATTACCAAACATTTCCATTCTTACTACACAGGGAAAAATTGTCAATAGTCCTTTTTTCTTTCTTTTTCATTGGATTACAAAGGTGTATTCCCTCGAACAACTAAATACTGTGCGCACATAAAGCTTATGAAACACACTCTTAACTTCTAAAAATAGCAGAATTTTTTTCACGTAAAAAAAACAATGCATGGCTTCTTTTTCTACAACAAAGTTCTACTGCTTGGTGGTCTAACATCAACTCACTGTCATGAAACTGGTTGATCATTTACGTTTTTCAATTCTGTGATAAGCTAATGATGATGAAATAGTCAAGTTCCTAACCAAAATATTGAAAAAGTGGATGGAAAGTATTCAAGAAAGTGAAATAATTTTACAAAGTTAACACCTCAAATTGCTGGTTTAGCACGTTAATATGATGCGGGGAGCGGGAAGGATGGGTGCAAGGAAGGATTGTATTCAGCAAACCGTAGGTGGCTCACAACATCAAATTTAGTGTGAGAACAACCACGGGCAGCAGATACAAATCGTCAAGGAAATGGGAAAAAAAGTTACTGAAGAGCTGAATAAAAGCTGAATAGAATTCACTCTGAAATTATTAGTGGCAGGCTGATAAAATAATATTTGTTATTCAATTTCTTATCAATTAATATGCATATTTCCAGCAGATTTTGATAACACCGTGTCTTATTGTTGCATTCATTACTGAAATGTTCGAATGCTGCTTATTCACTACAACGACGAAAAAAAATTTATAAAGGAGTTTTGTTCAAGGAAATATTATTGAGCTTCCAAGACGGCTTCAAGAGAGATTATAGTTACGGAGAAATATTAATGTCCTTTTAAAAATTGACTGGTAAGTGTTTTAGAAAAAAATGAACCAAGAAATCGCCGTATAGGTAGCATAAAACTTCATTGAAACGTTAAGCATTTATAAATGAGTAAAATAGCAGTGGAATAGCCAACAGTTGAATAATAGGAGTAGTAGTAATAGAAGAATAATGCCGACAGTCGAGAAATAGCCAAAGAATGACTTACAGAGTAGCAATATGCTACAAATAACAGTCCTCGTGAATCGATATCAAATTTGGCAAAGCTCCAGAGGCCGCTGCGCACTGCCGCACGCGCAGAGGCGCGCCGATTTGCCTTCTCACACATTCCTGGGTTTGCGGCGCCGTCGGAATTTGGGTGCATTCGGTGCAAGTAGTGGTCGGAGGGCCGCCGATTTTGCGATTCATTCGGCGCGTCTCGATTTCGGCGACGCCGTCGGCCACCAAAGGGACGTCGATCTGGATGTTCTGCAGTTGCATCAACATGATGCGATTCAATTCACGCCAACTTTTCATGCATTTCTCGCATTTTTCAAATCTCGTTTTCATTATTAATGTCTGATTAATGTTTCTGTTTCGCTATTTGTTTTAATTTCTCGCCATCCATTTCAGAAAGTGTTGCGTCATCAACACTTATGAGACCGCGCGCTCCACTGCCAATCATTTCAGTGAGTTTTTAAATAGAATTTTTGTTGTAATTGCCTTCATCAAAAGGAGATATTTGGCGCTTATTATCTGCATACCAGTTATGGAAATTCAACCACTTGAAGGTAAGTCATCTTTTGGATTAGATTTTTTTCTTTGTATTCTTATCCATTTCAGAGTTTTTCCTGTACTCGATAGGGTACGATCACGACGACCTTCTAGGAAAACCGTAGGGATCGGAACCATCGAGGTCAGTTTTAATGTAGGTTATCCAAATTTTTATTATGGAAAGTTGTTTCTTTTGCAGCATCATTTGAAGAAGCCCCGTATGGATCCAGAGCAACAAACGTCGAGAGATGTCTCACGAACGCCCTTTGTACTCCCATCACAGCCCAATTCGGCTTAGTCCCTATTGCTAGGATTTTACTTTGATATGGTAATCAATCTGTTGGAAGCGCTCGACCTATCATTACATCATACTATCCATCTGTCCATAGATTTTCTACAACTATACACAGATCTCATTTGTACCCCTTGCTAGGAGCGGACACTACAGTCTTGATCAGAATTTTTGCGTCTTCATTGAATAAAAAACGCAAAAGAGCGTTGGTTTCTCGCCCTTCTTTCATAATTCTGTTCAGGATGGTTCATTTGGGGATCTAAAAAGGTACTGGGAATCGGCATCGCACGTTTTTTTCTTCTGGGATGGCTTATGGCTCACTCTTCAACAAGATATAACGTCGGCATGGAACGTGAAGAGACTTCGCGTTCACTGTTGAAAATTGGCGCAAACCCGGTGCAACTATGTTATAGCACATGGCACCGGGTTTGCGCCAACCTTCAACAGTGAACGCGAAGTCTCTTCGCGATCCACGCCGATGTTATGTGTATAGGCAAAATAGGAAAAATTAGACATGAGACAATCAACTCGAAACACTCGTGGAATTCGATTTCGCAATTAACGCATTTATGAGCGAATGTTTCTCTGTTGTCACGCCTACATGCTCTGTAGAAAGTATGCCAAATAGCATGCTCAAAGAGAGCTCTCTATCCTGATTCCAAATATCTCTTAAGATTACGAAAGTGACCATCATGAACAGCGTTATGACAGAAGGGCAAAAAAACGCTTTTTTGCGTTTTATTTTCTCAGAAAACGCGAAAATTATGACCAGCACTGTAGTTGGTCTATCGAGCGTGCAGCAAATACAGCCTTGATAGGCCAAAATCGAGAAAGTGTGCGAACGATACATTCCCAGCAAGAGCTAAATCAGTACACTTCATTTGAAATTGATTTTTATTGTAGTTGAAACCTATGTGAGGCTTGGGATAGTTCGATTATCACATGCTACGACTAATGCTGCGCAACATCAGATGTGAAGATTGTCTTATGATCACGGTTTCCTAGTACGGTTCCTATTATTCCGAGTCCTTGGGGAAAATTATGAAGCTTTAATGAATAGATGAATAAAGAGATTTTTCAATGCAAATGTCTGTTCTCATTTTGGGAGCAATAAGTGGATGTTGAACGTGAGCTGTGCATAAAATGTATAGTTAGGTCCGTGGCTTGCTTCCCAGGAAAAAACATTTAAATCTAAACCGCGGCTGGCGCGAGCTTTTTGAATCTCACTGGCGGCTGGCTGGTAATTACAGATTTAAATGTTTTTTCTTGAGGAAACAAGCCGCGGATCTAACCATAGTTGAATCAGTGAGTGGTAGACGGTGTCGGCAGGGTCATCCCGTTTAGTGTAGCGTTGCTGGTGGCGTTATGCGCGCAGGGGCCACGGCGGTATGCGAGCCGTGGCCACGGCGTTTGCTGCAACGGTCTTGACGGCGCTACCCATGCGGGGGTCTCTCCGTTTGCTGTAGCGTTGGTGGCGGCGCTGCGCGAGCGATTATTAGCCAACGGAGTGACCAACGGCGTGGTCGTCGAATCCTGTGTGAGTTGGCGCACGACATCTAGTGGGTTGGTTAGCCGCCTACCAGCATCTGAACGCTTGCCACCCTCCTCGGCTGCATCTGATTGGTCGGCGGGCATCGGCTGCGCGCGGCGCGTCTGGCGCATTGCCAACGCCACAGCCGTCCTCGCCAAAGTTTCCCCCCAAATTCTGACCCTGATTCAATTTCGTGAACGGGATCAACAGTAAGCTGTTGTAATTGAAGCAACAGGATGGTTACAACAGGGAATATAGGCGAACACACCTAGCTAAACTATTTCAGCAGTGAAGAGGAATGAAAACGACATCATCACACAACGTTGATAGAATCTTAATGGTTAGAGAATAAGCAGTGAAGCTTGTATTGTCATTCATCCCTTTCCAATACCACACGTGCAGATCACATTACTTTATTTCAGTGGCAATTTTTTTGTCCAGCAGCGAGATGTAATGGTTCTTATTCAGATCTCTTTCTGGGAGGGAGTTCCCCGCACATTTTACTGCCGCTGACCTATCACAGGAGCAGCAAATGCTGACGTGATAGGCCAACGGCGATAAAATGGGCGGATAGTCTCCTCCCAACAAGAGATGTTAATCAGTACCGATGTTATTCTATCATCGTCTTCAGGAAAAAGCTCTTCACGCACAGTTTCCTCGGTGGCAGACTAACCCATTGATAGGATTGGAGGAAGGGGGGGGGGCGAAGGTGCAAAACTCTGTGCACAGAATTCAGCCTAATGAGGGATGTTCCGTTTTGCGGCCGTTTCTAAAAGTTGTGCTTAGGGCACCTATAGTTCAGCGTTCAGTACCTTTTATACTTGGGCATCGAATAATTTCGAATCATCCGAAAAATCAATTTTTCTCCCCAGAGTCAGAATGGTTTGAGCTAATTTCGGTTTTCAGGCATCAGGTGAGGGATAGTCTTCTCATGATTGATGACAAAGTAGAATTCAATGCATTCACAAAATCACAAATATCAGTTTTTCAGGGAATGAGTCGACTAATAGTCGAAGTCGACTATTTTTTTCGAATAATTGTTAATTGTGATTCAATTAATGCAATTGATTCTACTCTAACCTAACTCATGAGAAGTTTCCCCCCTACTTGTTGTCTGAAAATCAGAGAAAGCTCGATTCGTTTCAACATTGAGGAGGAAAATTCATTTATAGGACGATTCGAAATTATTCGATGCCCAAGTATAGTACCTTTGAAAAGTTTTCTCAATTTCCTACTCCTCAAGATGTGAGTCGTCGCAAAGGGACGTCTTGAGCATAGCACCATGTATCTTAGTCCATATCCAGTAGCCAAAGATGTATGATCTAGCAGGCAAAGATGTGATTCGTGGAAACGATTTGCCAAATGGTTTCACTTCCTTACACCCCTCCCACTTCTGTGTTTGTTATGCATCCTATTCATTGCTTAGGTATACAAATGAGGCTCACTTACATACTTGTGTATGTTTCTTGATTTCTTAATAAAGTCGTAGAATGGACCGGCAATGGGAGCTTTCAAAACGACGTTGGCAATGCTCCAGCCAGACGCAACGCGCGCCGCACGCAGCCGATGCCCGCCGACCAATCAGCTGCAGCCGAGGAGGGTGGCAAGCGTTCAGATGGCCTACCAGCCTCATTCGCCCGGTAGCGCTGACCCAGTAACCAACCGAGCAGCGCGTGGGTTGGTAAGTTGATGAATCGCTGAAATGGTGCTGGGTTGGTAGGTTAGGGGCGCTAACCGTGGGTTTGCACGTTGATGAATCCGGCCCCAGGACTCCAAGGACCAGTGCAATGAACTACAGGAGAAACGGAATTTGACGGCTTCGTGAATCATATGTCCTGCCTGTGGTGAGATACAAGGAAGACAAGAGGAATGAGCCGTTCATTGTCAAGAGAGGCACACCGAAGATGGAGCATGCGGTCGTTCGCCGGACTACACAGTATTCTGTCTCATCTTTGCTAACGGAAATGAATACCGAGTTTCAGAATTTTTTCATACTTACTATTAGTTTTAACATTTATTACATGCGCGTCAGCACATGCGAATAACACAACAAAAAAAAGCGAATGGAAAAAGCATTAAAACATAACCAACGGCAAACAAAAAGAAAACTAGGCCCTACTGGACAGGGTCAAGCGAGGTTGCGAAATTTCGCAACGGAGGTGGGGGAGGAGGGTCGCAAAAATTTTGGTTCAAACATGACGATTTGATGAAGATATCCAAAAAATTCTTAAAATTTTTGGTCACCAAAGGGAAGAATCGCAGCATTGCTCAGGTTTTAGACGCTTGAGCCCGCTTACTGAACGAATTTTCGGCGTCTGACAGTTTTAGTAATCAAATATAAACTGCCCAGAAATCGCGCCTTGGGGAGGATTTCAAAAATTTGGATTTTGGAAAAAAAATTTCGATGGTGGGGGGGGGTTACTCCGACTTTGAAAAATTACGCAACGCCCCGCTTGACCCTGCTACTAGCGCCAATAAACGGTTCCTGCTGCAAATACCGGTCAACCTGCCTTTTAAAAATACTGAAAGAACTAGGCACCAAGAGCCAAGAGAATTTTTTTTTACAATTCCCTAGAATTGTAAAAAAAATCTCGCCTTAAGCGAGTTTGAGGCTGAGAGAAGCTGAGTTTGAACCCCTGACCTCTAGTATTAGAACGTCTCAAGATGAAGAATTCAGATAGTTTAAGACCCACTAGACCATTCAACATTTCGAAAATTAGGAATAAATCATTTGCGTTGTGTGCACCTACACCACAAGCAGTTTATTTGACGCGTGAGTCCCGATGACCGAGGCGTCTGCGAGGATTAAGCCAATGTGTAGTGGTATATTAATACATTCGGCATGGACCTCAGGTGCCGATTCGCATTGGTAAATGCTTAAAATCACCACGTTCCCGCGGTAAGATTATCAAGTCATAAAAACGGGAAACCCTGGTCCGCACCGAACAGATGGAGCTCACCGCAGTCCTTACTGGGTCTGCAGTCATGAATTTCAATCGGCACCGCGTCAGGAATTTACAAACATTGGAGCGAAACCACGTCACGTCTTCAGATGGTAAAGCTGTATCCTGTAAGTGCAAATAGGGTATAATTTGGCTCCTGTATAGTAATAGAAGATATACACATTCAGAGAGGAAAACTGAGGAAAAACAGAGCGAAGCCTAACAACGTTAAGGATCTCCATGGGCAATTACAGGAGATGGGCGAGGGTCATCCAGTGACGGAGCTGTCCAGTGCCGTATCACTCACAGAAAAGCAAGTGCTGTGATGTTTTACACTGCTAGAAAGTAGATTATTCTTTCTGGCTTGCAGATTAATAAAAGTTTTGGAAACCTATTGTTAGACGGCAGATGAGAGATGAGTATCGGAGCACCACCTCCTTATGCAATCGTATTGTAATGAATAATCTGTGAAGGTACACATGTATAGCAATTAGTATCCCGAACCTACTTGAAGGTTCATCAATTCCGTTTTCTTAGTGTTTTTCGCGAGAACTGCGTCTTTAAATTACGTCTCTTCCGGCATACTAGCAATAAACGCTGTTTGGAGGCCGGTGTACTCCTCACATGCACTAGATATAGCAATTCACGTAGCTGAAGTAGTGTACGGGCGAGGAACTGCACTCTACGGTGAGAAAGAGCGCTCCAATGCTACGCCGCTACGCGAGCGCACGCCCCCGACGGAGGCGAGGTGCCACACAAAGTCGGATTTTCAATTCGCATTATTTTCTTCTTCTACTTTGCAGCCACAGAGAGGGGTTCTGTCACAGGTTCAGAAACTCGGCCACTAGCGTAGGGTTTGTCCATAGATCCATTGTCGTTAATGCAGTCGGTCTCTTCGGGGAATTGAACAGGTGCGCAGTAGTATGCCCTTGACTACCGCAATCAGAACACTCGTCAGGTTTGCTGTTATCAATCCTATGCAAATATGACATAGGCATGGGGGAGTGTCCACAGCGTAACGATGCAAGGGTGCACCTGGCACGCCTGCCAAGCTCCATCTCGGTCTCGCTGACCTTCGGAGGTACGACTCACAGGATGGAGTTTATGGCAACTCTGCTCAAGTGTTCCTTCACGAATCGGGTATGCTCCGCGCGCAAGAGAGGAGGCGTTCTTGTTGTGCTTCGGTCCATCTCTGCACATCTACTTTCGACGGAGCATCGGCGAAAGGCTTTCTGATACATCTCTCTCACACCGGGTTTAGTACTCTTCGCGATGGATGATTCGGTTGCTTCACGATGTTAATGTACATTTGTTGCGCCTGGAGTTGGCAGTGGTCTCTAACTGGCAATACGCGAGCTTCGGCGTGTAAGTGCTCAATTGGAGAGCTTTTAGAACAGCCTGTTCGATTCGCAGAGCACAATTTTGGACGCGCTGCAGCTTGGTCCAAGAGGTGTCCGACACGATGTGCTGCCAGACTGGTGCAGCATACTCCAAGGCGGATTGCGCAATAGCCTACGGAATACGTGGTCAGGATCGTTTCTTTATTGAACCCCAGGACGTTCCACCGAGGGCACGTAGGACGTTGAGCCTTGTTTTCATTGTGGCTTGCTTCTGCTCAGTGTTCTTACGAAACTACAACAAAGGATCAAACACGAGTCCAAGTAGCTTGGGGAATCGGGTGTCCGGCAATTGAGTTTCGTCCCATTTCACCATGGGATGGGCAGTGGAAAAGACGGTGACGGATGATTTGGAGGCAGAGACCGTGAGCATTTTGCGATCGAAGAAACATTTCAACTCGATCAAGTAGTCATTGATCTTACTGGCGGCTACCTTCATGTCGCGATCTCGGCACAGAATAGTTACATCATCCGCATATGCAACGACCATGATATTTTGAGGGGGAACGGGCAGATCTTCTAGATAGAAACTGAAAAGTGCAGGCGATAAAACTCCACCTTGAGGGACACCAGCGGCGATGGGGATGCTATTGGGAACATGTCACTGGAATAGCACATTTGCCCGACGTCCTTTGGTGAAGGCAGTTATCCACCGCCTCTGTCAGGGCTTATAATGGTAGACTTCAACGGACTCTTGCTGCCGAGATGTCGTACGTTCGTGCCGTGGCAGTGTGGAGGAAAGAAGATCGCCTCAGTGCAAACCGACGTCATCCCCTCCACAAAGAGGGTTTTTGTCATGGGAGAGGTGCTGGCCGGCCGCAGCTCTCCTTCGGATTCTCCTGCAAAGGGCCGGCGTGGAGAGGAATCCTGGACCCGCTCAGAAGTATCTATGCGCCACGTGCGGCAATGATGCTAACTGGAGACATACCAGCGTCCAGTGCCTCGGATGCCAAAGGTGGGTGCACTTCTCCTGTTCGGGTCTCAGTTCTGTGAGGCATCATAACTCATCTTTTCGTTGTGTATTATGCTCCTCATCTTCCAACTCAGATTCCTCTATCTCAAATCGCCCCCTTTCCATTGTGCATATCAATCTAAACGGCCTTCGTGCCAAGCTTTTTGAACTCTCTCTCTTCGCACGTACCTACCATCCAGACGTGATCATGGTCCAAGAAACCAAGCTCTCTCCATCCCCTACCTATCCTCATCCCAATATCCCAGGCTATACTTCTTACCATGCTCCAAGGTCATCTCTCGGCCGTGGAGTTTCTACTTTTGTTCTATCTTCACTTCCTCACACCTCATTCCCAGCACACCCCACGGACGGTACTCTCGAGTACCTCCCAATCCATCTCCCCCTAAAAACACCCCTTTCTCTTTTCAACATATACATTCCACCTACAACTTCATGCCCATCATCTTACAGTCCTATCCCACTTCTCAAGCAGCTGAGCGACTGCTCTCTCTCATCCTCGGTCGTTTTGGCGGGCGATTTCAACGCTCACACCTTTTGCTCGTCTCTCGGTCCTGATGTTAGAGGAAATGACGTCGAAGAATGGGCAGATGAGTGCGACCTGGTCATCTTAAACGATGATCAGCCCACTCGTCTCCCTGCCAGCGGCCGATCTTCTAGCCCAGACATATCTCTTGTCTCGTCCAACCTTCCTAGCTGCTGCTCATGGTCTACCTCGAAAAGCTTCTTCGACCGCAAAATGCTGAAGATTTCTGCGTCAAAGTCATCGGTATCCGTACTCACAACGGACCCATCTGAACACAGCGCACATCCGTATGTCGTATGGAATGGAGATCGTTTGCCTGCGGCCCGCTTCCCAAAACTTCTCGGACTCGTGCTCGATCCATCGCTCAAGTTCCATAAGAACACGGAACAGAAGCAGGCTATCGTGAAAGCGAAGCTTAACGTGCTTAGAGCCCTGGGCGGTACTTCATGGGGTAGTAGCAAAGAAACCATTATTACAACGTATAAGGCGATTCTCCAGCCTGCACTAGAATACGCCGCACCAGTTTGGCAGCATCTAGTTTCGGAATCCTCTTGGACTAAGATGCAACGCATACAGAATGCAGCTCTTCGAATTGCCACCGGATGTGCAAGAAGTTCCCCAGTCGATCACTTGCATGCTGAGACCCGCTTATTACCAGTAAGGGAGCACTGTGAGCTCCAGGCCCAACAATTTTTCATTAGCATTGTCAAACAACCAAATGACCCGTCTTGGAGAGTGCTAAACGCCGTCAGAGAGAGAGGCGTCAGAAAGCCATTCGCCGATGCTCCCAGCAAAGTCAATCTGCAAAGATGGCACGACTCACAGCAAGAACGACTCCGTCTATTGCGCGAGGAGCATACTCAGTTCGTACGGTGCCATCTGGAAAAGGCGGCCATTAATCCCATATTTGGGGTAGTGCCGCCCCAAGTCTGCACATCCGAGGCTGAACTAGGAAGAAGGGCCAGGTGCACCCTGGCATCGCTGCGCTGTGGTCATTCTACCATGCTTATGTCCTACGTCAGCAAAATAGACAGCAGCAAATCAGATGTTTGCCCGGACTGTGGCTGCCTCGGCCATGATACTGCACACCTTTTCAAATGTCCGGAGAGACCCACCACGCTGACCGTAATGGACTTATGGACGAATCCGTTACTGGTCGCCCAGTTTCTCAACCTATGACAAAACCCTCAATGTGGCTGCAAAGAAGAAGAAGAACGGATTCTCTGATAGTAGGCCTAGATTGACAGTGTCAAATGCCTTTGTTAAGTCGAGGGCCACACCAACAGTAAGTTGGGGTTTGATGGCATTGAAGCCTTGCAGAACATAGCACACAATTTCCAACAAGGCCGTAGTGGTAGAATGTAATTTACGGAAACCATGTTGGTGCTGCTGTTGGCTGTTATGCTCGGCAAGCTCCTCCACAACCAGTTTTTCGGCAACTTTGGAGATGGGTGAGAGCAGACTGATCGGCCGGTACCCTTTAGCCGTGGATTCCCGGCTTGGACAGTGGAATAACACGAGCCACTTTCCAATTTTGGGGTAAAGTACATGTACGAAACTATGTATTTATGACGTCAGCAAAAAGGGGCAGTAGTTCACTAGGCAGTCTCTTCAGGACTGCTGGGCTCAAACCGTCTGGCCCTATTGCCTTCGAGTTGCTCATCTCCTTTATCACCTTCTCGACCTGTGCAGGCGTAACTGCTTCATCTACATCCATGAGTGGTAATTTACAGAAATCCCGTACAATTATTCTATTCTGCTTCTCTCTTTTGGTTCTAGTGATGAAAAAATGCTTCCCAAGAGCACTTGCGGCCTCTTTCCCTGACTTGAAGACTCCATCGTCAAATTCAATCGTGGAATTTTCGGCGGAGATGAAATTCCCGGAAATCCTTTTCAAGGCCTTCCACGTTGCTGCTGCATCATTTCTGAAGTTCATCTTCTCAGTGAACTTTTCCCAAGTTTCCTTCTTGTGCCTGTCAAGGTCCTTCCTGATCTCATCATCCAGCGCAGCAATATCCGGGTCTAGATGATCTGCGGCTCTCTTTTTATCTCTGGTTCTTATCTTCTGCAATATTTCTCTGCTGACATTGGGGTAAAAGGTCTTGACTCGACCCTCTGAGATTGCAGCTTTCATGGCCTTGCGAATGGCACATGTCAGGTGACGCTCCTGATGCGCATCTCCACTCCATGGGTAGTCAGCCGCTTGGCGGAGTGCGAAATCTCTGAACAGGCTCCAGGCTGCAAGGCCTAAATTGAGATAAGAACGATGACGAACACCAGTAGGGAGCAAGAGAGTTAGAGAGATCGATATTGACAAAGACAGGAAAACAGAAAAGTGATCACCGGGAAGAGTTGTGGATGTAGACCAAGAGCAGGCATTAGAGAGATTAGAAGAGACGAGGGAGATGTCTGGGCTAGAAGATCTGCAGTTGGCAGGAAGACGAGTGGGCTGATCATCGTTTAGAATGACCAGATCGCACTCTTCCGCCCATTCTTCAACTTCAGTTCCTCTAACATCAGAATCGAGCGACGAGCAGAATGTGTGAGCATTGAAGTCGCCCGCAAAGACAATTGAGGGAGATAGAGAGCAGTCATAGAGCTGCTTGAGTAGAGGGATAGGGTTGTAGGTTGGTGGACAGGATGTGGCGGGAGGAATGTATATATTGTAAACAGAGAGTGGTGTTTGAAGAGGTAGGTGGATTGGGATGTACTCGAGAGTACCATCCTCTGGAGTATTTGAGATTAAGTGAGAGGGAAGGGAGGATAGAACAAAAGTAGAGACTCCGCCTCCTTGAGATGACCTAGGAGTATGATAAGCAGTATAGCCCGGGATGTTTGGATGCCGAGAGGTAGCAGAGGGAAAGAGTTTGGTTTCCTGAGCCATGATGGCATCAGGGTGATGAGTACGTGCAAAGAGAGATAAATCAGAAAGTTTGGCGCGAAGGCCGTTGAGATTGATGTGCACAATAGATAGGGGGCGGCTAGTCGACGATGAATTAGAGTTATTGGAAGCGGAGCACACAATACAACGAAAGGAAGAATCGTGGTGCCTCACAGAACTGAGTCCCGAACAAAAGAAGTGCACCCACCTTTGGCATCCAAACATTGGTTGCTGGTTCCATTCCAAGTGACATATCTGTAGCATGAGGCACATGGGAACTTCTTCTGAGCAGGTCCTGGATTCCTTTCGACGCCGGCCAATTGTAGAAGAATCTTCAGGACAGCTGCAGCCAGCCAGCACCTCTCCCATGGCAAAAACGCTTTCCGCGGAGGGATTGACGTCGGTTTCCAAGGAGGTGGTCTTCTTTCCTCCACACTGCCACGGCACGAACGCACGACATCTCGGCAGCCTCGCCTTATTTTGCATATTAGAGTTAGACCCTTCTTCTTCTTCTGCAGCCTCAAAAAGGTTTTTTGCAAGGTTGAGCAGGTTTGCTAACTGGAGCAAGGGAGGGTCGTAGAGTTTCAGGAATGGTCGGAAAAACTGAAAATTTGGGGGTGGGGCTCGCAGTGTTCAGAGAAAAATGGGAATTTCTCGAAACCAATTGGAAAGATAAAATGAGGTAGGAATAAGGAAATTGTCTTTTATAACCACAAGTTTGAAATTTCCCAAAATTTGTCACTCAAAGAGAGCTAAAGCAATTTTTCATCTCGAGAGGGGGGTCGTAGCTCCGACAAAAATTGGCGCGACGGCCCTCCCAACCCTGGTTTTTTGTCATAGGTTGAGGAACTGGGCGGCCTTCACAGGATTGGTCCAAAGGTCCATTGTGGTTAAAGGCATCGTTCGCGCCGAAAATCGAGTTCGATTTTTTAGGCTCAATTTCATGATTGAGCCCGGTAGACCACACTGGTAAACTTTGGCGCGTCAAAAACGTTGGGCGATGAGGTTGGAAGGCGTCAAAGATGAAGTTCCGCCACCAATTCTCACCAGTCATCTAGCACTTTTTCCTAGAATGTTGGTGCCACCGTAAGACAACATGAAAAAATAGTTACGGCACGAACTCCACATGCAGAAAAACTCCGAAAATGACCGTGACGAGGCCTCCGAAAGCATAAAAACTTCCAAAAGGATTTTGGCGCGAAATTCAAATTCGAATTTACAATGTGTTCCGATTGACATTTCTTTACAAATGAAGGTTTTTCATGGGACCCTTCGACATTTTCGTTAACTAGAGAGGCCAAGCTTCACAAAAACGGAAAAATAATATACGGTTTTCTGCGCGTACGATGCCTTTAAGGAGGTAGGTCTCTTCGGGCACATGAACAAGTGCGCCGTGTCGTGTCCGGTAGCACCACAGTCCGAGCATGCGTCTGGTCGGCTGATGTCGATCTTGTTGACGTAAGACATGAGCAGAATATAGTGGCCACAGCGCAGCGAGGCAAGAGCACATCTAGCTCGCCTGCCGAGTAGAGGCTCGGACTCGCAAACCCGAGGCGGCACTGCTCCTAAGATAGGGTTCACAGACGCCTTCGTTAGCTATCCTCGAACAAACTGGGTGTGCTCCTCACGCGGAAGACGAAGCCTTTCCATGTTGGAGTCGGCCCATCTCTGTGCATCAACCTTACGAGGAGCACCTGCGAACGGCGTCCTAATCGACCTCTCTCTAATGGGCTTCATAATTCTCTTTGTCGGATGATTCAGCTGTCTCAGAACATTAATATACATCTGCTGTGCCTGGAGTTCACAATGCTCCATTACCGGCAATATGCAGGCCTCCGCGTGAAGATGTTCTATTGGGGAGCTCCTTGCACAACCGGTAGCAATTCTAAGCGCAGCATTCTGTAGACGCTGCAGCTTATTCCAGGAGCTGTCAGACACCAGGTGCTGCCACACTGGTTCCGCATTTTCCAGAGCCTGCTGAAGTATTGCTCTGTAAGTTCTTAAAATAGTCTCTCGGCTGCTTTCCCATGATGTTCCTCCGAGAGCTCTCAAGATATTAAGCCTAGCCTTGACGACTGTTTGTTTCTGTTCCGCGTTTTTGTGGAACTTCAGTGACGGATCAAGAATAAGCCCAAGCAGCTTGGGGAACTTTGCTGCTGGCAACCGGTCACCATCCCATTTGACTTCTGGGTGGGCACTGTGTTCTTTGATGCTTGTTGTGAACACTGAAACAGAAGATTTTGCAGCAGAGACTGTGAGCATTGTCAGTGACATATAGAGTGTGATCATTGTAATTGTATTGTTTATAGCTTATTGTTAGTAGTAATTGTATGACATTGTAAAGTATTAAGATTTAGCCTATATTGTTGTTTTTGGCTTGTTTGCTGTTGTCCTTTGCCGAAGTGTCGGAAAACCCACCGACCAGAGGCGATTCAATGAGAAGGCGGTGCTGCCCCCGCTGGCTAGTGGACGGGGAAGCCCTCACGCGCCACTGGGCGGGGCAGGCCCCGCGAGCCCTCGCCGCAGCGTACATAAGGCGCCACTCCGGAGTGAATTGGTCTTCGGACATGTGCCGGCAGCTTGTGCTGATGTCTGGTCTGATCTGGTGGTTGGCAGCTTCGGTGTCTGACGGTTTGGTGGTTGGTGTCTGGCGATCTGGTGTCTAGCGGTCTGGTGTCTGGCGGTTTGGTGTCTGGCGAGCTGGTGTCTGGCGGACTGGTGTCTTGTGGCTGATGTATGGCAGTCTGGTGTCTGGTCAATCGCTAGTCTGTTGCGTCGATAGTGGCAGTGACGCAGAGGAACTAAGGATCCACCCGCGATTCCATATTACTATTTACGCCAGTGTAGGGTTGAACTCTCCTGGGGCCGTACGCACATCTCTCCCCGCGCGTCCCCGTCCCCGCGAAGGCCATCCATGATTGGTCAATTTCGTCTGATGACCAATCACAGAGTGGCTTCGCGGGGACGGGAACGTGCGGGGAGAGATGTGCATAAGGCCCCAGGTTCGAGGAGTTGGCAGACGGGTTCCGCTCTCCGTATCGCCACCGGATGTGCAAGGAGTTCCCCAATCGAGCACCTGCATGCTGAGACCCATCTATTACCAGTGAAGGAGCACTGTCAGCTCCAGGCCCAGCGATTCCGCATTAACATTATGAAGCAACCAAACCACCCGTCGTGGAGAGTGCTAAACCCCGTTAGAGAGAGAAGTATAAGAAAGCCATTCGCCGATGCTCCAAACAAAGTCAATTTGCAAAGATGACACGACTCACGGCAAGAACAACTCCGTCTTTTGCGCGAGGAGCACGCCAAGTTCGTACGGTGTCATCTTGTGAAGGCGGCCATAAATCCTATACTAGGAGATATACCGCCCCCCCCCCATCTGCACCTCAGAGTCTCAACTCGGAAGAAGGGCAAGATGCACACTCGTATCATTACGCTGTGGTCACTCTACAATGCTAATGTCTTGTGTCAGCAAGATTGACAGCAGCAAATCTGATGTGTGCCCGGACTGCGGTACCATCGGCCATGATACCGCACATTTATTCGACTGTCCGGAGAGACCTACCATGCTGACACCAACGGACCTATAGACGAATCCACTACTGGTCGCCCAGTTCCTCCGCCTATGACAAAACCCTCCATGTGGCTGCAAAGAAGAAGAAGTATGTTTACACAAGGTGCTGAGTTGATCGCAAAACGCTTGGCTCCGGGCGAGATTGAACCAGTATATTCCATTTCCGGGGGAGCGCCTTGTCGCACTGCACCACCGAAACCCCAGCGCCGCTCTCATTCAACTGTTCGGTGAATCTTCACCGAAGCAGTCAGTCATCCCTCACTCACATAACGGCCTTGTGTAAACATTATATTTGTTGTTCAAGAAGGGAGAAAATGGTAGGGAAGTCAACAGAACTACAATTTTCATTCGGTTCCTAGGAGAATTCTATAAAAGACGCGTTTGCGGTAGAACCGCTGCCAATTTTCGAATAGCGCAGGGATCACTAGCACGATTGCAAGACCCGACGAATGCGGCACATTTCACTACCTACTTCCATGACTGCCCACATTTAAAGGCAGTGTTCACGATGATCATCCTCGTTGACTTTCCACAGTAAAATGATAGGCGAGAACGATCCTAGGCTCCCAGTGCCAAGGGAACGGTAGAAAACGAGCCACGAGTGACAAAATAACGGCTGCAAACAAGCGTTTTGGTGCCCCAGACACGCCCCGTGCCCCAGATCCGCCCCTTGAAAGGAACAAATGAAGACTCATAAACAAGGAGGACCTATTTTGGCTCAAAAACGCGTCTTTCGTGTCCTTTTTGAGCATGCCTTGCTAAATAGGGCACCAGACCTTCCGTAAACCGTGAAGATATCGGAAGTGAAAATTATCGTGAACATTGCCTTTAACAACAAAAACGCGCGGTTTTTCACTTTTTACTCGAAAACAAGTGAACCGTTCGAAACAGTTTTTGAAGGGGTTTCACCAAATTTTTGCGCGCTTTTCAATGCAATTTAGCCCTGACTTCTACGTTCGTCTCTTCTACGTTCTACGAGCGCTTCACTCACGCGTCCACACATGCACGCTTGCTTAGCAGAATACATACAGGCCATAAAACGGCCAAATTCTCACTGTCGACTGCGTACCACGCGCTGCGCGACCGCACGCGCGTCGGAAGCGAACGAGTTTTCGCGCGGCGGCCAAAACTCGTCGCGCGGCGGCCAAAACTCGTTCGCTTCCGACGCGCGTGCGGTCGCGCAGCGCGTGGTACGCAGTCGACGGTGAGACATTGGCCTGTACTCGCTATTTCTAAAAAACTGCAATAAATTACTTCACATACGAGGGGTGCGAGGTAGTGCTACAAAATTAAAAAATTGTGCGAAGTGGAAGAGGAAAAAATTACGAATTTATGTTCAGCTTTGGCTTTCCACTTTATAAGCTACAAAAGCGAGCTTGAAAAGTGAATTTATCGAACCCACCCGACAATTATGAGTTCAAGAAAAAAATTGGGTCAGTGGCTTCGGCAAATTCTCATTTTTTTCACTCCTTGAAATTAAGTTTGTACCCAATTTTGAAATTTCGCTAATCAAATTGCTCGACAATGAAGAATAGATTGCATTTACATTTTACAAATTTGAGCTCGACCACCGTGCATGAGTTACCCAAGGCTTCATAAACACATTTTTTTTCAAAATATGAACAATAAAAAAAATAATTGGAAGCCAGACCCATATTCAAATCCAGTAGTTCGTAGTAGAAATGGGGTTAACGCATTAATATCATCGTATTGCTGGTCAAGAAAGGTTTCATGTTGACATGGAAACATGAAAACTCTGAGTTAGCAAACCAATGCATTTAGGATCAGCGTTTATCGAAAGGGTTGTCATTGAGGTTGAATAGAAATGTTTATCAGCAGCATAGTAGCTCACGATTCAGTGGAATACAGACGAATAGCGCACAAATACAGTGAGGAAGTAATCAAATCGAAGCACTCGAGAAAGAGGCACTCTGGAGGGAATCTCGTCCGCGCCGAGGGCCGAGTCGGGCTCGCCCCTCTGGCTCCGCCCACAGCAGAGTGCCTGTTGTCTACCCCCCAGACGGAAGGCCTACCCAAGTCCCAAAACGATCTGACATGGGGGCCAAGCCGGTGACAACATCTATTGATTGCGGACATCCGCAGCACTCACAACACCAACATGATCGACAACACAGTGGAAGTCGACGCGGCACAGTCGCGGCTGGAAGGAGTTACTGGAAGAAACTCATCACTTGTATTCCCATACAGGTAGATGATAAACTTCGAAAACAGATGAAGGGTGTATCTGAAAAGAAGCGCGGTACTGTACGTTCAATTGTGCAGACGACAGTCAATGCAGCAGTTGCTGCGATCGATTTCACGCTGAAGCAAAGTGCACATCAACTGTTATATACTCAGTCGTTACCTAGGGAAAAGGAGGAGCAGATTGCTTTGCTGCGATCACATTTGTGTTCTTTGCAAGCACTGCTGTCATCTAGTACTCCGCCCAAGTGAGCACCGCTAGTCGAGCCAATGGGTCGGCATGACGATAGAGCACAGAGCTGCCGCGGGCACGTCCACTAGGCCCGGAGGACTTCCAGGGCGGGTTGCAGTGGACAGCAAGGTGAAGGGGGCCCAGGAGGCCAAGGCTGAGTTGCATGTCATGCACTCCTGTGACGACACTATCTTGCTGGAGACTAACGTATTGGCTGCGTTAGGGATAGAGGTCAGATTGATCCCAGCATCGACAAATAGATATGCCTAGAGAGTTGAGCAGGCGGAGGGCAGCAGACCTAGCAGCGCCATCACGAAGGTAGTGAGAGGGGCGCAAAGACGGGCTGCGATCCCGCCATCCTCTGAGGCTGTCGGAGTCTTCGTGGTCAGGAGAAGTGGCTGCGGCCAAGAGCGATGTCTTGTCGAGCAATGAAAGTCTGGAGTTAAGAGTTCGCAGCGTGTGGGATGGTTCCGGTTGTGTACCTGTCGTAAATAGAGATGTTGAGCCGAGGGTTATACGGGATGGAGACGGACCCAGCGAATGGTCGGTGTACCGTGGGCGCAACCCAAGGATGGCTAACATACCCGAAAATGTGCAGAAGCTGCATTTGGTGGACATGGTACCAACGGAGGAGAAAAACGGGGATCTCAAAGGTCTCAAAAGTTGACAAAGCAGCCCACTGAGCTCCCGGAACTTGGCACAAGCAACCACAGCGAGGTGTTCGCTGCATGCAAGACAGAACCCACTCACATGTGTCCTGTCGGTTGCGAACGACAAGAGAATTCCCAGGAGTTTGTGGCAAGGGTGATCGAGTTGATGCTAGAGTACCTGCAAAGCGGGGAAAATCCTCTCACCCTGAGCGGGCGATGGACTTGTGTAGTTCACTCCATGTTGCGAAAGCATGTGCGAAACATGCACTTGTAAGACTTTGCAAAGAAACTGGAGCCACTTTGTGAACAAAACGGTGAGCTAGTGAAGACACCGGCTGTGATGGTTGAATCCCCGGTTATGAGAAACACTAGTCGAAGACGCAGAGGACGACCACCTGATAAGATAGCAGTCAAGCGTTGTTGGACACGCTGTTCTGGAGTCAGTGCTGACCAAAAGGAGATGCGGCGGTGTGCCATATCCCAACGATGGCCGGACGTGATTCGTGCTGAAGGACGGGCTATAGGTGGTGTACCTCGCGAAGATGATAGTAGCTGCACCGATAGACGTTATGGACGTGGTCGACGCCATGATTTCATTAGACGTCAAGGTGGTGGTTGCGATGATCGAGACGTATGCAGTCGACGTGGTCGACGCTATGGTGTCTCTGGACGAGCTGAACGTTACTCCGTCATTAGATGCGATGGTTCCGAAGAACGAGCTGGACGTGGTAGATGCGATTGTTCCAATGGGCGAGCTGAACGCGGTAGATGCGATGGCTTCGAACGTGCTACATGTGGTCTCCCGGATAGATGCAATGGTTCGTGCATGCGTGTTGAACGTGATGGCGAGGTGCCGACGACATCTGGAGGAGGAGTGGTGTTGAGTGGAACAACCCAATTTGTGGAGGAGGGACGTGTCAGTGATACATAGAGTGTGATCATTGTAATTGTATTGTTTATAGTTTAATAGTAATTGTATGACATGGTAAAGTATTCTGATTTAGCCTATATTGTTGTTTTTGGCTTGTTTGCTGTTGTCCTTTGCCGACGTGTCGGAAAAGCCATCGACCAGAGGCGATTCAATGAGGAGGCGGGGCTGCCCCCGCTGGCTAGTGGGCGGAGAAGCCCTCACGCGCCAACGGGGGGGGGGGAAGGCCCCGCGAGCCCTCGCCACAGCGTACATAAGGCGCCACTTCGGAGTGAATTGATCTTCGGGCGTGTACAGGCAGCTTGTGCTGATGTCTGGTTGATCTGGTGGTTGGCAGCTTTGGTGTCTGACGGTTTGGTGGTTGGTGTCTGGCGATCTGGCAAGCTGGTGTCTGGCGGTCTGGTGTCTAGCGGTCTGGTATCTGGGGGTCTGGTGTCTGGCGGTTTGGTATCTGGCGGTCTGGTGTCTTGTTGCTGGTGTATGGCAGTCTGGTGTCTGGTCAATCGCTGGTCTGATGATTCGATAGTGACAGTGACGCAGAGGATCTAAGGATCCACCCGCGATTCCATATTACTATTTACGCCAGTGTAGAGTTGAACTCTCCAGGTCCGAGAAGGAGTTGGCAGACGGGTTACGTCGTGAGAGACGGAAAGTCTGCATAAACATCTAGCAGACGGGCTCCGGCGAGAGAGACGGAAGGTCCGCATACGCACCTAGCAGACGGGATCCGTCGAGAAGGACGGAAAGTCGCGCACCAAGGCATAGGGCTTGCAGATTAGTCTGGGCGTGCTTCCTTAGTTTATATCGTGCGTTTGTTGTCATTTCCTGAAATAAAGAGTATAATCTACGGTATCTGCACAGTTTAATAGTTGTTGTGTTCGTACTGGGAAATGAAATAGCAGGGGGTGACTTGGAAGAGGTCAAGCTCAGCCGTGGTAATCAATCAACCCCAAGTGGCATGGATGCGTTGATGAACCTAAGCGGAAGGTCTACCCAAGTACCACCACCATCTGACAGCATCTTATTATCGAGGAAGAGCTTCAACTCGACGAGATAGGCGCTGATCTTGTTAGCGGCCACCTGCAGGTCACGGTCCTGGCACATGATGGTGATGTCGTCGCCATACATAACAATCTTTACATCACTTGGAGGCTCGGGAATATCCTCAAGATACAGGCTGAATAGGGCAGGGGACAACACTCCGCCTTGCGGAACACCAGCTGCTAGTGGAATGCTATCGGATACGTGATTCTGGAACAGAACCGTAGCCCGGCGACCTTTCGTGAACAATCGAACATTCAATCCATCGCTTCTTCAATGATGGTAGCGACGACGTGAGCAATTTCTCGGACAGCGGTCCCATGTTAACAGAGTCAAACGCTTTGCTCAGGTAAAGGACAACGGCCACCGTTCTAAGGGGCTTTTCATGTTGTACCCATCGACCGCAAAGCTCACGATCTCCAATAGAGCGGTAGAAGTAGAGTGAAGTTTCCTGAAACCATGTTGATGTTGCTGTCGCTCATTTTGATCAGCCAGGTCTGTCACGATCAACTTTTCAGCTAATTTGGCGACGGGCGATAACAGGCTAATTGGTCGAAAGCCTTTTGCCGTGGTTTGGGACTTGCCTGGCTTTGGTAACGGTATCACATTAGCTGTCTTACAAGCTTGGGGTAGAATGCAGGTCCGGAAAGAAATGTTAATGGTATCTGCAAGCATCGGTAGAAGTTCCATGGGAAGCTTCTTCAGGATGGCTGAGGAGATACCGTAAGGTTCGATAGCCTTCGAATTCCGCATTTATTTGATAGCCTTCTCTACTTGCGTGAGAGTAAAGGCCTAAGAAGCGTTCATGAGCGGCAACCGTCTCAGCTCTCTAACCGCGACTCTGTTTTGAACGCCTCGCTTGGTACGTGTGATGAAAAAATTCTTGCCAAGTGCGTAAGCAGCCGCTTTCCCTGATTTGAAGACGTTCTCCTCGGACTCAATAGCGGAGCTCATCGAGGGAGCGGACTTGCCGTAAATTTTCCTCAACACTTTCCACGTCGTAGTTCCGTCCGCCTTGAAATTCAGCTTTTCAGTGAACTTCTCCCAGCACTACTTCTTGTTCTTATCCAGATCCTTCTTGATCTCATCATCCAGCACAGCAATCTCCGGGTCTAGATGGTCTGCGGCTCTCCTCTCATCTCTGATTCATATCTTCTGCAGTATTTCCCTGCTGACATTTGGAGAAAAGGTCTTGACACGACCCTCAGGAATTGCTGCTTTCATGGCCTAGCGGATGGCACTTGTTAGATGGCGCTCTTTCTGATGCACATCACCACTCCAAGGGTAGTCGACCGCATGGGGGAGTGCAACATCTCTGAACAGGGTCCAGTCTTCTAGGCCTAAATTAAGATAAGTACGATGACGAAAACCAGAGTAAGGGGCAAGAGAGTCAGAGAGATCAATGTAGACAAAGACGGGAATGTGATCACTGGAGAGAGTTGTGGATGTGGACCACGTGCAAGCATTAGAAAGATTGGATGACACAAGAGAGATATCTGGGCTAGAAGGTCGGCCGTTGGTAGGGAGACGAGTGGGCTGGTCATCGTTGAGGATAACCAGGTCACACTCCTCAGCCCATTCTTCGACATCTTCCCCTCTGGCGTCAGAATCAAGAGCAGAACAGAACGTGTGAGCATTGAAGTCACCCGCAAAGACAGCTGAAGGGGAGACTGAACAGTCGTGCAACTGCTTAAAGGCACAGTCCAACCCCAGGGGTAAAATTTGATATTATGGTCCGCCCACCGCGTATAGCAACCCTGCCAAACGCGAGATCTCAATTCGATTAAATAAGCGAGAAAAAGCGCAGGAAAAGTTGGCCCCGCCCCCTTTAACCCAAAAGCATAATCGAGCTTCTCGGCCCAAAAGGGCGTCAAAATCTTTGCAAACGGAAAAATTGGTTTGTGTGGCGATGCTCAAAGGCAAAATGTACAATAGCAGAGCTCTTGATTCTCTTTCCGATGCGGTGTGCGCGGTTAGGCTTTTGGGGCGTTGTGGGCGGGGCCGACTTTTTCCGTGTGGTTTCTCACTTATTTGGTCGAATTGAGATCTCGCGCTTGGCAGGGTTGCTATTCACGGTGGGCGGACTATAATATCAAATTTTACCCCTGAGGTTGGACTGTGTCTTTAAAGAGGGGTAGGGGGTTGTAAGACGGGGGACAAGATGTTATAGGAGGCATATGGATGTTAAATAGAGGTAAAGGGGTTCTGTGGGGGAGGTGGACAGGAATGTACTCGAGAGTACCGTCCTTAGGAGTATTAAGGGTCTTTCACAGTCTGCCGGACGAAGCCGTCCGGCATGTTATAAGATAGGACTGCGGCGTCAGAGCACCTCGCACTGCGGTGTCGGCCGACCGATGTCTCAACGCGGTGAAATCATTGACACGACGCCGGATCAAGTTGAGACGGGTTAGAACGGATTGTTTTCGCCTTAAATTTTGTACTGAAAAGTCGGAACTGACGGCTGTTCACCGCAGCTTCCCTCGCACTGCGGCTCACTTTTAACTTGCCGGACGGCGTCGTCCGGCAGACTGTGAAAGGGGCTTTAGGCATAATATGAGAAGGTAAGGCAGATTGCACAAAAGTAGACATTCCGCCCCCAAGAGCAGACCTTGGCAGGTGATAGGCGGTGTACCCCGGAATGTTAGGCTAGGGATAAGTGGTAGAAGGAAAGAGCTTGGTTTCTTGAACCATGATAACATCCGGGTGATGAGAACGTGCGAATAGAGTTCAGATAATTTGGTGCGAAGGCCGTTGAGATTAATGTGAACAATGGAGAGGGGGCGGTTGGTAATTGAGGAATCAGAGTTGCTGGGGGCAGAGCATAGAACACAACGTGGCAGTGTGGAGGAAACAACATCACCTTCGTGCAAACCGACATCACTCCCTCCACCGAGAGGGTTTTTGTCATGGGAGAGTTGCTGGCTGGCCCAGCTCTCCTGCAGATTCTACTACACAGGGCTGGCGTCGAGAGGAATCCTGGACCTATGCAGAAGTATCAATGTGCCACCTGCAGCAAGAATGTCACCTGGAATGGAATAAGCGTCCAATGCTTCGGATGCCAAAGGTGAGTGCACTTCTCCTAATCAGGTCTTAGTTCTGTAAGGGATCACGACTAATCCTTCCGTTGCGTTCTGTGCTCCGCCCCCAGCAACTCTGATTCCTCATTCACCAACCGCCCCCTCTCTATTGTAAATAAAAATCTTAAAGGCAGTGCCCACGATAAAAAGTTGCGCGGGCATGGGCCTGATGTAGACAGCGTGCAAATGCCCCCACAATGCTAAAACTCAGCCGCGCTCGCGCTCCAATGCTAATGTAGAAGCGGACCAAGCTGTTCCTCGGAAAACTCGCCCGCGAGCGAAAGGGCTAGCGCAAGCGGACTTCGGAGCCGTATGAAGCTCTTTCCGGCTCGTTTTCGTTCGTTCTTTCGATCCCAGGGCTCCAATGAGACCATGAGATTTCGATTTCCGGCCAAAAACCGAGGAGGAAATTTATCGTGGACACTGCCTTTAACGGCCTTCGTACCAAATTGTCTGAACTCTCACTCTTCGCACGTACTCATCATCCGGATGTTATTATGGTTCAAGAAACCAAACTCTCTCACTCTACCACTTATCCCCAACCAAACATTCCAGGCTACACTGCCCATAACATTCCAAGGACAGCTCTTGGAGGCGGAGTTTCTACGTTTGTACTTTCTAACTTACCTTCTCATCTAATTCCAAATGTTCCTAAGGACGGTACTCTCGAGTACGTTTCCGTTCACCTCCCTCTTAAAACTCCTTTATCTCTATTTAATATTTACATCCCTCCCTCCACTTCTTATCCCCCAACCTACAACCTCATACTTCTTAAGCAGTTGCATGACTGCTCTCTCTCCCCATCGGCTGTCTTTGCAGGTGACTTCAATGCTCACACGTTCTGTTCTGCGCTTGAGTCCGAAGCCAGTGGGGAAGACGTCGATGAATGGGCTGAGGAGTGTGATCTGATTATCCTCAACGATGATCAGCCTACTCGTCTCCCTTCCTACGGCCGACCTTCTAGTCCGGACATCTCCCTCGTTTCATCCAATCTTTCTAATGCTTGCACATGGTCCACCTCCACAACTCTTTCCAGCGACCACATTCCCGTCTTTCTCTATATTGATCTCTCAAACTCTCTTGCCCCTTATACTGGTATTCGTCAATGTTCTTATCTCAATTAGGCCTTGCTGACTGGGTCCTGTTCAGAGAGGTTGCGCTCCGCCAGGCAGCTGAATATCCATGGAATGGCGATGTGCACCAGAAAGAGCGTCACATATCTGACGCCATCCGGAAGGCTACGAAAGCGGCCGTACCTGAAGGGCGTGTAAAAACTTTCTACCCTGATGTCACCAGGGAGATTCTAAAGAAGATCAGAACAAGAGATGAAAAGAGAGCTGAGAATCATTTGGACCCTGAGGTGGCCAAGCTGGACGAAGAGATAAAAAAGGATCTGGACAAGCACAAGAAAGACAGTTGGGAGAAGTTCACTGAAAGGTTGAATTTTAAAGCCGACGGAACAACGGCGTGGAAAGTATTGAAGATATCTCGCAAGTGCGCCCCCTTCTCGAACTCTACCATAGAGTTCGATAACAGCGTCTTGAAATCAGGAAAGGCTGCCGCACATGCTCTCGGAAATTTTTTTATCATCACATGTACCAAGCGAGGGGTTCAAAACAGAGTCACGGTGAGAGAACTAAGCCGTCTGCCGCTGATGAACGCTACTGAGGCCTTTACTCCTGCTCAAGTGGAGAAGGCTATTAAGGAAATGCGGAACTCGAAGGCTCTCGGAGCTGATGGTATCTCAGCAGCCATCATGAAGAAGCTTCCCAAGGAACTTCCACCGATGATCGCAGATATCATAAACACTTCTTTCCGAACCTGCACTCTACCCCAAGCATGGAAGACCGCCAATGTGATACCCCTGCCTAAGCCGGGCAAATCGCAAAGCACGGCGAAGGGCTATCGCCCTATTAGCCGGTTATCACCGATCGCGAAAGTAGCCGAAAAGCTAATCGTAAGGGACCTGGCAGAGCAGAATGAGGCACAGCAACATCAACATGGGTTTAGAAAGCTTCACTCCACCACCACTGCCCTTCTGGAGATTGTCAGCTATGCGGTCGATGGGTTCAATACCAGAAAGCCTCTTAGAACAGTGGCCGTTGCCCGAGATCTAACCAAGCATTTGATTCTGTTGTGTACGGGACACAAACGGCGTGCAAAAGGTTTATTCCAAAAGGGTGCCACACGCAGGTGGCTAGGCAAAATGTACAGCAAGAATAACAGTGAGTAGTGAGGTGAGTGGTTGGCCGCTCGGCGTCGTCGTGGTGGCTTGGCGTCGAGGCGTGGATTGGAGCGGTGGTGCAGGAACGGAGTGGTAGTGGTAGACGAATCCCAATCGGATCTCTAACAGTGCGGCGGCAGGGGTTTATATAGCGCGGTGGGTGGTCTGTGATTGGCCGGTTTTCGCGCCTAGATCAAAACCCACCCACATGGTGATCAGTCGATAAATCAACTGATGTTTGATCTCCCATCACAACACCTCCCCTTTTAAGAGGCGTTCTGAAGTGAGGAGAACCAATTTGTTATCAAACCGACTAAAGTTCGCAGCGCTTTGGTTTAAGGCGCTTTCGGGTTGATCTTCGTAACGTAACTGGAGCAAACCCAACTGTTCGCGGTTTTTGAGCTCGCCTTTCAACTACCCCTGGATTTGCGCGACTCGTACTGGGTTGCTCATCGTTACCCTGTGTAGCGGCATCGGAGGGATCATCACTGGGTATGATCACGGTATCATGCTCTTGATCCGGCCCATCTTGACTAGCTTGTTCTGGCACTCTTTCAGTGCTGAGCGGGGCGGTTTCAAGCAAATCCAAGAGCAGATCTAGGGAGTACGCATTGTCGTACTTATGACTCAATATGCTACCTCGCATTTAATTTGCATGTTGGCGAACTGTTCTGCCTCCAATGTCGACTTCGTACATGACTTTTCCAATGGTCTTTACCACTGTCCCTTGAGTCCATTTAAAATTGGATGCTCCATTGTAATCCTTTACTAGGACAGTGTCTCCGGGTGAAAAGTCTCGGTGTTTTGTACCATTTCTCCGATTGAATTGTTCTTCAGTCCTTTTCCGATGGTCAGCGGCACTGTCGGTTTCTGTCTGCGCTTCCGACGGTCTTAGCATACTCAACCGGGTTCTTAGCTTTCTTCCCATGAAAGCTTCAGCTGGGCATTTACCTTGCAGAGCAGAATTAGGTGTTGTGCGGTAAGCCAACAACACAGCGTTTAGACAGTCACTTTCTGGGCGAGCGGACTCCCTTCCCTCCCCTTTTAGCTTCTTAATTCCTCTTTTCAGGATATACACGAATCGTTCGGCTCGACCATTCGACTGAGGATGGTACGGCGGTGTTCTCACATGGTTAACACCTCGTTCTTCGCACATCTGCTTGAAAAGCTCGGATGTGAATTGTGTTCCATTATCGCTCACTAGCGTCTTTGGATTTCCATAGCGTGCGAAAAGCTCTTTCAACAGCTTCACCGTAGTGCCAGCTGTGATATTTTTCATTTCAAACATCTCCGGCCATTTACTCAAGGCGTCAACAACGACCATGTAGTACACTCCATCCATTGGGCCAGCAAAATCAACATGAATTCGCTCCCATACATTTTCTGGTGTCTTTCAGGTTTGCAGAGGTACTTTAATCGGAGATTTTGATTGCAGTTGGCAATCAGCGCAACTTTTCACAACCTTTTCCCAGTTTTCATCGATATTTGGCCAGTAGACATAGCTTCGCGCTAGTCCTTTCATCCTGACAATCCCAGGATGACCATAGTGCAGCTCTTTGAGAACTTCCTGTCTCAGCGTCTGTGGCACGACAACTATCGCTTACCATCACGCAGCCTTGCACTATCGATAACGATTCAGGTTTACTGTAAAACTGCTTCATTTCAGGTTTTACAACTTTTGGCCACTTTCCAGTATCAATGAAACTTTTCAGCTTTCGCAGCAGAACATCCTTTTCTGTGTGCTCACGAATCATTTTTGCCGTCACGGGCAACCTACGAATAGCGTCTGCAAGCACTACATTCACGTCAACCTCCACTGAGGCGACTACGCGATCCTCCTCAACAAGAGGATGCCTCTTTATCAGCCTTGACAAACTATCAGCTTGTCCAAACGAGTCCGTCTTGATGTACTCGATTTCGAAATCATAGCCTATCAGCATTGTTGCCCATCAAACGGTTGGCTGAATGGACCGGTATGCCCTTCTTGCTACCAAATATGGCCAGCAACGGCTTATGGTCCGTGCGGAGCGTGAAACGCCTCCCATACACATACTTGTCGAACTTTTTGATTGCCTCTACAAGCCCCAACGCTTCTTTCTCGATTTGGGCGTAATTCTTCTCTGCAGAAGTCAATGATCTCGAACCGTGGGCAATCGGCTTTTCTGTTCCATCCGGCATTTTGTGCGAGATCACGTATCCTATCCCATAATCGCACGTGTCAGCAGCTACGCTTTTTGTAGCCATTAATTTCATCATATGCTGTACTAATTCCATTTGTTTCTGAGTATTCTCTTGCATCATCAGCCTCATTTGCTGAGCGTTCTGATCTAACAGCTTTTGGACGGTTTCCTGGTCCATTTTCGATCGAGGGCGATAATCTCAAATCAAGCCCAAATGCTCTTTTGCTCAAAAACTTTGCTCCAGCGTCTTGAACGCGAGCTCAATCAATTACCTTTTGGATCAAGCACAATCAATCAAAATGTGCGATCTCTCGACCAAGTTCCAGCCCAGAGGCGACTATTGGTCTTTCCAGGTGCTCAAGCGCAAGAGCGCGACTTCCCTGATCATATTGACTCAAGAAATTCAACCGCCAGGGCGAGCTTCTGGTCTTTTCTCAGGTATTCAACCGCAAGGCGGGCACCTGGTATCTCTAAAGCAATTCAACCGCAGGGCGGGCTGCTATCGACTTTTTTGCACTTTTAGTTGTTTTACAGGTAATCGACCGCGAGGCGGGAGACCTGATCGCCAGTTGTTGTGTACGGGACACAAACGGCGTGCAAAAGGTTGAATCCAAAAGGGTGCCACACGCAGGTGGCTAGGCAAAATGTACAGCAAGAATAACAGTGAGTAGTGAGGTGAGTGGTTGGCCACTGGGCGTCGTCGCGGTGGCTTGGCGTCGAGGCGTGGAGTGGTGGTGCAGGAACGGAGTGGTAGTGGTAGACGAATCCCAATCGGATCTCTAACAGTGCGGCGGCAGGGGTTTATAGAGCGCGGTGGGTGGTCTGTGATTGGCCGGTTTTCGCGCCTAGATCAAAACCCACCCACATGGTGATCAGTCGATAAATCAACTGATGTTTGATCTCCCATCACAACAGATTCTGTTAACCAAGGACTTTTGTCCGAGAAACTATTGAAGTCCTCGCTACAACCGTGGCAACGTTTACGAAAGGTCGTCGGGCTAAAAAGCTATTCCAGAATCACGTCTCCGATAGTATACCTGTAGCAGCCGGTGTGCCGCAGGGTGGAGTTCTGTCACCCGCCCTCTTCAGCCTGTATATTGAAGACCTACCTGAGCCTCCTGAAGATATAAAATTGTTGCATATGCCGACGATATCACCATCATGTGCCGTAATCGTGACATACAGGTAGCCGCAAACAAGATCAGCGACTATCTCGTCGAGCTTGAAAACTTTCACGATAGTATGATGCTCACAGTTTCCGCGGCGAACTCTTCTGTTTCGGTATTCACATCTGACCCAAAGGAACACAGCGCCCAACCTGTTGTCAGGTGGGATAGTGACCTCTTGCCTACAGCGAAATTTCCCAAACTGCTGGACCTCGTTTTGGACCCATCGCTGAAGTTTCACAAAAATGCTGAACAGAAGCAGGCAATTATCAAGGCAAAGCTTAATAAGTTGAGAACTCTAGGAGGAACGTCCTGGGGTTGCAGCAGAGAGACAATCTTGACGACATATCGAGCTATTCTGCAGCCTGCATTGGAGTATGCTGCACCTGTCTGGCAGCACATCGTGTCGGACAGTTCCCGGACTAAGATGCAGCGAAGTCAGAATGCTGCACTTCGAATAGCCACTGGATATGCAAAAAGCTCACCAATTGAGCACCTTCACGCGTAGGCCCGTATCTTGCCAGTGAAAGAGCATTGTCAGCTCCAGGCTCAGCAGATGTTCATTAATGTCCTTCTTCTTCTTCTTCTGCAGCCTCGAAGTGGTTTTTGTCATAGGTTGAGGAACTGGGCGGCCTTGACAGGATTCGTCCAAAGGTCCATTGTGGTTAAGGAGGTAGGTCTCTTCGGGCAAATGAACAAGTGCGCCGTGTCGTGTCCGGGAGCACCACAGTCCGGGCATGCGTCTGGTCGGCTGCTGTCGATCTTGTTGACGTAAGACATGAGCAGTATAGAGTGACCACAGGGCAGCGAGGCAAGAGCACATCTGGCTCGTCTGCCGAGTTGAGACTCGGACTCGCAAACCCGAGGCGGCACTGCTCCTAAGATAGGGTTCACAGCCGCCTTCGTTAGATATCCTCGAACAAACTGGGTGTGCTCCTCACGCAGAAGACGAAGCCTTTCCATGTTGGAGTCGGCCCATCTCTGTGCATCAACTTTACGAGGAGCATCGGCGAACGGCGTCCTAATCGACCTCTCTCTTATGGGCTTCATGATTCTCTTTGTTGGATGATTCGGCTGTCTCAGAACATTAATATACACCTGCTGTGCCTGGAGTTCACAATGCTCCTTGACCGGCAATATGCAGGCCTCCGCGTGAAGATGTTCTATTGGGGAGCTCCTTGCACAACCGGTAGCAATTCTAAGCGCAGCATTCTGTACACGCTGCAGCTTATTCCAGGAGCTGTCAGACACCAGGTGCTGCCACACTGGTGCCGCATATTCCAGAGCCGGCTGAAGTATTGCTCTGTAGGTTCTCAATATTGTCTCTCGGCTGCTTCCCCATGATGTTCCTCCGAGAGCTCTCAAGATATTAAGCCTAGCCTTGACCACTGTTTGTTTCTGTTCCGCGTTTTTGTGGAACTTCAGTGACGGATCAAGAATAAGGCCAAGCAGCTTGGGGAATTTGGCTGCTGGCAACAGGTCACCATCCCATTTGACATCTGGATGGGCACTGTGTTCCTTGGTGTTTGTTGTGAACACTGAAACAGAGGATTTTGCAGCAGAGACTGTGAGCATCATTTTATCGAGGAAGACCTTCCACTCGACGAGATAGGCGCTGATCTTGGTAGCGGCTATTTGCAGGTCACGGTCCTGGCACATGATGGTGATGTCGTCGGCATACATAACGATCTTTACATCATTGGGAGGCTCGGGGATGTCCTCAAGATACAGGCTAAATAGGGCAGGGGACAACACTCCGCCTTGCGGAACACCGGCTGCTATTGGAATGCTATCGGATACGTGATTCTGGAACAGAACCTTAGCCCGGCGGCCTTTCGTGAAAGCTGCAATCCATCGCTTCTGCCATGATGGTAGCGACGACTTGAGCAGTTTCTCGGACAGCAGCCCCAAGTTAACAGAGTCAAACGCTTTGCTCAGGTCGAGGGCGACGGCCACCGTTCTCAGGGGCTTTCTCATGTTGAACCCATCGACCGCAAAGCTCACGATCTCCAATAGAGCAGTAGTAGTAGAGTGAAGTTTCCTGAACCCATGCTGATGCTGCTGTCGCTCATTTTGATCAGCCAGGTCCGTCACGATCAACTTTTCAGCTAATTTAGCGACGGGCGATAACAGGCTTATTGGTCGAAAGCCTTTCGCCGTGCTTTGGGACTTGCCTGGCTTTGGCAACGGTATCACATTGGCTGTCTTCCAAGCTTGGGGTAGAGTGCAGGTCCGGAAAGAAGTGTTAATGGTATCTGCAAGCATCGGTAGAAGTTCCATGGGAAGCTTCTTCAGGATGGCTGAGGAGATACCGTCAGGTTCGATAGCCTTCGAATTCCGCATTTATTTGATAGCCTTCTCTACTTGCGTGAGAGTAAAGGCCTAAGAAGCGTTCATGAGCGGCAACCGTCTCAGCTCTCTAACCGCGACTCCGTTTTGAACGCCTCGCTTGGTACGTGTGATGAAAAAATTCTTGCCGAGTGCGTAAGCAGCCGCTTTCCCTGATTTGAAGACGTTCTCCTCGGACTCAATAGCGGAGCTCATCGAGGGAGCGGACTTGCCGTAAATTTTCCTCAACACTTTCCACGTCGTAGTTCCGTCCGCCTTGAAATTCAGCTTTTCAGTGAACTTCTCCCAGCATTCCTTCTTGTTGTTATCCAGATCCTGCTTGATCTCATTATCCAGCACAGCAATCTCCGGGTCTAGATGGTCTGCGGCTCTCCTCTCATCTCTGATTCTTATCTTCTGCAGTATTTCCCTGCTGACATTTGGGAAAAAGGTCTTGACACGACCCTCAGGAATTGCTGCTTTCATGGCCTTGCGGATGGCACTTGTTAGATGACGCTCCTTCCGATACGCATCACCATTCCATGGGTAGTCGACCGCATGGCGGAGTGCAACATCTCTGAACAGGGTCCAGTCTGCTAGGCCTAAATTAAGATAAGTACGATGACGTAAACCAGAGTAAGGAGCAAGAGAGTCGGAGAGATCAATATAGACAAAGACGGGAATGTGATCACTGGAGAGAGTTGTGGATGTGGACCACGTGCAAGCATTAGAAAGATTGGATGACACAAGAGAGATATCTGGGCTAGAAGGTCGGCCGTTGGCAGGGAGACGAGTGGGCTGGTCATCATTGAGGATAACCAGGTCACACTCCTCAGCCCACTCTTCGACATCTTCCCCTCTGGCGTCAGAATCAAGAGCGGAACAGAACGTGTGAGCATTGAAGTCACCCGCAAAGACAGCTGAAGGGGAGAGTGAGCAGTCGAACAACTGCTTAAGGAGGGGAATAGGATTATAAGAGGGGGGACAAGATGATATAGGAGGAATGTAGATGTTAAATAGAGATAAAGGGGTTTCGAGGGGGAGGTGGACAGGAATGTACTCGAGAGTACCGTCCTTAGGAGTATTAGGGATAATATGAGAAGGTATGGCAGATTGCACGAAAGTAGACACTCCGCCCCCAAGAGCAGACCTTGGCATGTGATAGGCGGTGTATCCCGGAATGTTAGGCTGGGGGTAGGTGGTAGAAGGAGAGAGCTTGGTTTCTTGAACCATGATAACATCCGGGTGATGAGAACGTGCGAATAGAGAGAGTTCAGATAACTTGTTGTGAAGGCCGTTGAGATTAATGTGAACAATGGAGAGGGGGCGGTTGGTAATTGAGGAATCAGAGTTGCTGGGGGCAGAGCATGGAACACAACGAAAGGATGAGTCATGATGCCTCACAGAACTGAGGCCCGAACAGGAGAAGTGCACCCACCTTTGGCATCCGAAGCACTGGACGCTGGTATGTCTCCAGTTGACATCCTTGCCGCACGTGGCGCATAGGTACTTCTGCGCTGGACCTGGATTCCTCTCGACGCCGGCCCTTTGTAGTAAAATCCTCAGGAGAGCTGCGGCCGACCAGCACCTCTCCCATGACAAAAACCCTCTTCTCGGAGGGGTTGACGTCGGTTTGCACGGAGGCGATCTTCTTTCCTCCACACTGCCACGGCACGAACGTACGACATCTCGGCAGCATTAATGTCCTTAAGCAGCCTAATCATCCGTCGAGAAGACTATTAAATCCCGTAAGAGAGAGATCGATCAGACTGCCGTTTGCCGATTGTTATGGATATTATACACAGTGATGACCTTGTTGTTGTTGTTGAGTGGCCATATAAAAGGGCCGCTCGGTGTGTTCATAGTCAGTTAAGAATAAATCTTCTCTCAGCTGGGTTCTCCTCATAGAAGAACTCAACAGTGGCGATCAGGATACCTGAGCATGATCAGGATCACCGACTCGAAGAAGCACGACCAGGACCGACGACTCAACGAGGCCACGACGGGATGGCCACAATGACGAACACGCAGTTCGAACAGCTGCTGGCTACATTCACAACCGCTCTACGTGATGTCACCCAACAGCAGACACACTCACGAGTCGATCCCGGAACCCTGTTCGACACCCTTTCAAGACGAATCGCGACCTTCGACGCTGACTCAGATGCCACAATCGACACGTGGTACCGTCGACATGAAGACATTCTCACAATGGATTCACAGCCGCTCGATGAAGCCACGCGAGTACGCTTACTTCTTCACAAGCTGAACTCTCAAGCCTACGAAAAGTACGTGAGCTTCATCTTACCCAAAGCTCCTCGTGATCTAACGTTTGAAGAAGCACTGTCAACGCTGAAGTCACTCTTCGGCCCTCAGCAGTCGTTATTTAGCGCTCGCTACGCTTGTCTGAAGTTGGTGAAAGAAGATGGCGACGATTTCGCGACATATGCGGGAAGAGTGAACCGCGAATGCTCTCGATTCAGGCTAGCAGAATGCAACGAAAATCAGTTCAAATGCCTAATTTTCGTATGTGGTGTTCAATCTCACCACGACGCTTACATCCGACTCAAACTGTTGGACAAAATCGAGTCAGATCCCACTTGCACAGTACAAACACTTGCGGAAGAATGCAACCGCCTGCTCAATCTCCGAAAGGATACAAGAATGATAGGAAACACAGCATCAGTCATGCAGCTGACGGAACGGTACAACCCCACCCGCATGTGCGACTATCAAGAATCTCGACATGATAATCGAGAGCAACCGGTCAATCGCTGGAAAAGCTCAAGAATGGACCACATGAATGAGAATTCAGCAACACCACCAACACCATGCTGGCACTGTGGAGGTATGCATTACAACCGATTCTGTTCATATTTACAGAACAAATGCTCCGACTGCCAGCAGATTGGACACAAGGAAGGATACTGCAGGCTCAAACATCCTCGCTCATCTCATACCACCATTCGCCCATCGAAACAGAGAAAGAGAACTGAAGCACTTCCCTCTGTAGCCAATATTTCCAGAAAGCAGTACGGACGATACGCAACTGTTATGGTGAACAACAAAGCGATCCATTTCCAAGTCGACACTGCCTCCGATCTCACAGTGATCAGTGTGAAAACTTGGCATCTCATAGGCAAACCAAAACTCCATCCAACACAGCTTCTTGCTCACAGCGCAACTGGAGATCGCATTCAGTTCACAGGCGAGCGCCAATGTGAGTACAAGTTCAACGAAATTTCTGCTAGAGGAACATTTTACGTTGCAAAAGTTCATTCTAATCTTCTGGGCGCGGAATGGATTCAGAAAACTGGGATGTATGCTGTAATGAACTCCCTTTCATCCACAGCTCCGACCGATTCGTCCGATGAAGATGGCTCGACCCGACCGATTCGTCCAAAACAATCGGTCCCCCGACGTTCCCCTATCAAGGCTCCAACAGCCAGACCGTTTATCCGGAGGAACGATAGCAAATCACACAAACATTGCTCCCAGATTCCGCACAACAGAAGCTCTCTAAGAGCACAACAGAAGCTCTCTAAGACAGTCAGTCCCCTGTCGTACATCGTTCAAGATCCCAAAAGCCTCACCCCTTCCCCGAAGTACCAAGGCAAGCAATGCCAACACACGCTTCGCTGGCTTCACAACAAACGGAATGGTGAACCGACTACGACGCAGATGCCCAAAAGACATTGAGGACATGGCACGACGACGCGCCAACTGCTTCTCCGTTGCCAAGTCACCCAGAAAAGCATCACTCGCCTCATGGGATATACCCAACAAACCATGGGAGCGTGTTCATGTTGACTTTGTTGGACCTTTCCACGGAACAAACTTCCTGATTATTGTTGATGAATATTCAAAATGGCCTGAAATCTTCAGCACTAATCGAACGACAACATCTTCCACTATCGCTCTCCTTCGGCAAACCTTTGCCCGATATGGCGTGCCTATTACCCTTGTCTCCGACAATGGAACTCAGTTTTCTTCGACAGATTTCAAACTCTTCTGCAAACAAAATGGTATTCATCACATTCTTTCCCCGCCATATCACCCTCAATCCAACGGGCAAGAAGAGCGTTTCATCGATACATTCAAACGAGCAATACTCAAACTAAAGGGAGAAGGACCACTACAAGAAACCATACCGAAGTTTCTCTCGACCTTCCGTTCTACCCCTCCCCATCACTCGACAAATCCCAATCACCAGCTGAACTCTTCCTCGGTAGAAAACTGCGAACAACACTCTCACTTCTCAGCCTGGAAGTAACTGTATCGCGGAAGAGAAACGCCGTTGTGGAAGAACAGTTTAACAAGCATCACAAAGCTAAGCGACTGATTTTCAAAGACGGTCAGACTACTCAACATGCCACAGATATAGCAGAAGCCGAATCACGAGTTCAAGAAGCGACACCTCTCAGACGATCAACACGCAAACGCACGGCCCCCCAGACGAATCGTTATGGATCCTCACCGAAGAAAGTACAGCACTCAACCGGATGTGGAGACATGAATAATTTCAAGAAGGGGAGGTGTTATGGATATGATACACAGTGATAACCTTGTTGTTGTTGTTGAGTGGCCATATAAAAGGGCCGCTCGGTGTGTTCATAGTCAGTTAAGAATAAATCTTCTCTCAGCTGGGTTCTCCTCACAGAAGAACAACACCGATGCTCCGAACAAAGTGAATGTACAGAGATGGACCGACTCGAATCAAGAACGGCTTCGTCTCTTACGCGCGGCGCACACCCGGTTCGTGAAGGATCATCTCGCCAAAGCGGCCGTCAACCCTATTCTCGGTGATAAGCCGCCCAGGGTATGTGATACATGTTGCAATCACTTAATGAATGGACTTCACATGTGGATGAGGGAGAAGAGGTTGATGTTATCTATGTTGACTTTTCCAAGGCTTTCGACAGGGTCTCCCATTCCAAACTCATGTCCAAGCTCGCCCAAGTTGGTATTCATCCTAGAATAATAGCATGGATAAGAGCCTTTTTAAGCAATAGGTCCTTTGTGGTTCGAGTTAATTCAACTTTTTCCGATCCTAAACCCATAGGCAGTGGCGTACCTCAGGGGGGAGTTCTATCCCCAATTCTATTTAATATATTTACTTATGAACTACCACGACTAGTTACTTGTGGTCAGGATAAATGCTCTGCTTTCGCTGATGATTTCAAAATTTTCTCTCCTATTCAGACAGTAAGTGACAGGGAATACTTGCAAATGGCGTTGTGTAAGATTGTAAATTGGTCTAGAGACTGGAGTATGTTGCTTTCAAGTGAAAAAACTAAAGTTTTGCACATCGGAAGCAATAGTGCAGGTTCTGTTTATACCATTGGTGGTCAACAGCTCCAGGTTGTCGATGAAATAATGGATTTGGGTTTTCTGGTACGTAGCGATCTCACTTTTGATGCTCACTGTGCTAAAGCCGTGTCTAGAGCAACTAAGGTTATGTATAGCATGTTCAGAGCTCTATCCAGTAAAAAAGAAAAGGTGCTACTTAAAACTTATAAAACCTATGTAAGACCTCACCTTGAGTATGGAACTGTGATCTCCAACCCTCACAAGGTTTCAACCACTGTTGCGCTGGAGAAACTTCAAAACAGCTTCACACGCAAGGTGATGATGAGGGTCAACGGACTCAATTATAGTCAAATGCCCTGCAGCATTGATAGGAACAAGAAGCTACAGATAGACTCGCTGGCCTGCAGAAGGAAAAAATTCGATATTCTGATGGTTTACAAGATCTTGTATGGCTATGTTGGACTCAAGGCAAATGAGTTCCTTCAACTAAGGGCATCTACCACAAGAGGTAGCAGTTTTAAGCTCGTTCGTAACAGAGCCAAGAAAAGTCTGAGGCACCATTTCTTTGTTAATAGAGCCGGGAGCGAGTTTGAAAAGCTACTCAAAAGGTGCAGTCTCCCTACAACCCTACCTGCGTTTAAACGTCTCTTGGATCAGTACTTGATGACTGTGGATGTCTGAGCCGGTTTCTGGCCTTTTACTATTGTATAGGTTTTACGTTCTATTTATTCATTATTTGCTGCATTTGTTCTGTGTAAATTAACTAAGCAGGCTAGACCTGTAATAAACATATACACATATACCGAGTCCGAGCTCGGTAGGCGCGTCAGGTGTATCCTCGCTTCGTTGCGCTGCGGACATTCTCCATTGCATATGTCTTACCTGCACAGGATTGACAATAGCCAGCCTGACGTGTGCCCGGACTGCGGAAACCAAGGCTACGACACTAAGCACCTATTTGATTGTCCGAAGAAGCCAACAACGCTCAGTACAATAGACTTGTGGACGAATCCAGAGCTGGTCGCCCAGTTTCTCAACTTGTGACGAAACCCCTCTCAGTGGCTGCAAAGAAGAAGAGAACACAACGAAAGGATGAGTCATGATGCCTCACAGAACTGAGGCCCCCTGGACACTTGTTTTCTGTCAGGTAACATCCTTGCTGCAGGTGGCACATGGATACTTCTGCGCTGGACTTGGATTCCTCTCGACGCCGGCCCTTTGTAGTAAAATCCTCAGGAGAGCTGCGGCCGACCAGCACCTCTCCCATGACAAAAACCCTCTTCTCCGAGGGGTTGACGTCGGTTTGCACGGAGGCGGTCTTCTTCCCTGCACACTGCCACGGCACGAACATACGACATCTCGGCAGCAGTTAGGCCCTAGTTATACATCGGCGTTTCGATACCGCTGATTCTCGTGGCATGTCTGCTATTGGTCAATTTCGAAATCTCACCACTTGCAGACGTCCCGCGAAAACCAGCGGCAGCGAATCACCTAGGTATAAGTAGGGCCTTACCTAATAACGCGGCGGGTGTGAGTCTCATAGAATTGGCGAGGTGATGTAGATTTACGTATACCCTGTCCCAAACGAGATGGCAAGCCTAGAGTCCAAAGAAGCAGCGCGCCGCCCTCTGCGTCTCTGACATTTTCGTATTTTAGCACCGCGCCGCCCTCTGCGTCTCTGACATTTTCGTATTTTAGCACGTTTTTTAACTTTCTCACTTCATTTTCTTACATACTCCATTGCTCTTTTGCGTTCTTTTCTCTCGAAATGCTCGTGTTATTCACTCTCGATACATATTTTGTTCTTCACGTGGCAGGGAAAGTTTTTCAAGATATGGATAACAGGTCGGAGCGCATAGAGTCGTCTAAGCCGTTGATTTCACCGTAAACTCTATACAGCTGAGCTGTTTTAACTTGTCTGAAGCCACGATTTCCCTTTAAAGTTTGGTTGCAGTCTCTATAGTGTCTCAGACAACTTTAACATCGATCCAGGTGCTTCAGGTCGCTGATGATGTCAGAGACGCAGAGGGCGGCGCTGCTTCTTTGGACTCTAGGCTTGACATCTCGTTTGGGATAGGGTATAACATCCTCACAAGGCCTATGCTGCCGAGATGTCGTACGTTCGTGCCGTGGCAGTGTGGAGGAAAGAAGACAACCTCCGTGCAAACCGACGTCAACCCCTCCGCGTGGAGGGTTTTTGTCATGGGAGAGATGCTGGCTGGCTGCAGCTCTCCTAAGGATTCTACTACAAATGGCCGGCGTCGAGAGGAATCCAGGACCCGTTCAGAAGTACTCATGCGCCACGTGCGGCAAGGATGTTACCAGGAGACATACCAGCGAAGTACCCATGTGCGACATGCGAAAGAAATGTCAATTGGAATGGAACAAGTGTCCAGTGCTTCGGATGCCAAAGGTGGGTGCATCTCTCCTGTTCGGGTCTCAGTTCTGTGAGGCATCACGATCCTTCCTTCCGTTGTGTTCTGTGCTTTGCCCCCAGTAACTCTGATTCCTCATTTACCAACCGCCCCCTCTCTATTGTGCATATTAACCTCAATGGCCTTCGTGCCAAGTTGTCTGAACTCTCTCTTTTTGCTCGTACTCATCATCCTGATGTCACAATGGTTCAGGAAACCAAACTTTCTCCTTCTACTACCGCACGTCACCCTACCATTCCTGGCTACACTGCTTATCATGCTCCAAGGACAGCTCTCGGCGGAGGAGTTTCCACTTTCGTATTATCAAATCTACCCTCTCATATCATACCAAACACACCAAAGGACGGTACTCTCGAGTACCTACCTATCCATCTCCCTCTTAAAACACCTATATCTCTTTTTAATATCTATATCCCTCCTACCACGTCCTGTCCCCAATCTTATGACCCTATTCCCTCACTCAAGCAGTTGTACGACTGCTCCCTTTCACCCTCTGTTGTCTTCGCAGGCGATTTCAATGCTCATACATTCTGCTCGTCGCTTGACACTGACGCTAGAGGAGAAGACGTCGAAGAATGGGCGGAGGAGTGCGATCTGGTCATTCTCAACGATGATCAGCCCACTCGTCTCCCGGCCAACGGCCGATCCTCTAGTCCAGACATCTCTCTTGTATCATCTAATCTCTCCAGCGCCTGCTCTTGGTCTACCGCTACAACTCTGTCCAGTGATCATATCCCCGTTTTTGTTCATGTCGATCTCTCTAATTCTCTTCCTCCTTATTCAGGTATCCGTCAAAGGTCTTATCTTAATCTTTGCCTTGCAGACTGGCGCTTGTTCAGGGAGGTGGCACTTCGCCATGTGGATGACTACCCATGGAATGGAAACGTGCACCAGAAAGATCGTCACTTGACGGACGCGATTCGCAAGGCAATGAAAGCCGCCATTCCGGAGGGCCGAGTTAAGACCTTCTCTCCCAATGTCACCAGGGAAATCTTGGAGAAGATAAGGACAAGGGATGCAAAGAGAGTGGCAGATCACCTGGATCCGACCATTGCTGAGCTGGATAGCGAGATTAAGCGAGATCTGGACAAGCACAAGAAGGAGTGTTGGGAGAAATTCACGGAGAAGATGAATTTCAAGAGTAATGGAGCGTCAACTTGGAAAGTTCTAAAGAAGATCTCGGGCAAGAGCATCTCCACCAACTATTCCACGATCGAGTTCGAGAATGGAGTCTTCAAATCGGGAAAGGAGGCTGCAACTGCTCTCGGAAAGAATTTTTTCATAACTCAGGCTAAGAGAGGGAAACAAAATCGAGTGACTGTAAGAGAGCTCTGTGAGTTGCCACTCATGAATGAAGCAGAAGCAGTGACGCCCGCGCAGATTGAAAAGGTGGTAAAAGAGATGCGCAACTCGAAGGCTGTAGGGCCGGATGGCATTAGTCCAGCGATCTTGAAGAAGCTGCCGACTGAGATTATGCCAATCCTGGCTGACGTCATCAACACATCCTTTCGCACGTGCATCGTACCCCAAGACTGGAAAATGGCAAGCGTCGTTCCGTTGCCTAAGGCAGGTAAATCACCATCGACGGCTAAGGGATACAGGCCAATAAGTCTGTTATCACCAATCGCTAAGGTCGCTGAGAAACTGGTCGTCAAGGAGCTTGCCGAGCATAATAACAATCAGCAGCACCAGCATGGATTCCGTAAATTACACTCTACCACCACGGCGCTGCTGGAGATTGTGAGCTATGTTTTGGATGGCTTCAACGCCACCAAGCCTCAACGCACTGTTGGAGTAGCCCTGGACCTCACGAAGGCGTTTGACACTGTCAACTTGGGCATACTGTCTGAGAAGCTATTGAGGTCCACCATCCCGCCTTGGCAGAAGCGATGGATTACAGCACTCATCAAAGGGCGCCGAGCAAAAGTGCTGTTTCAGGGACATGTCTCTAATAGCATCCCGATCGCTGCCGGTGTCCCTCAAGGAGGAGTCATATCGCCTGCTCTGTTCAGTCTTTACCTGGAAGATTTGCCCGTCCCCCAAGTGACATCAAAGTCGTTGCGTATGCGGATGACATCACCATCTTGTGCCGGGACAGAGACATTAATGTAGCTGCACGCAAGATCAATAGCTACCTCATCGTTCTGAAGAACTTTCTCGATTATATGATGCTCACTGCCTCTGCCGCTAAATCATCTGTATCAGTTTTCTCCACTGACCCTAAGGAACACTGCGCTCACCCCGTTGTGAATTGGGAAGACGCTCGTCTGCCTGCTGCACGTTTTCCTAAGCTGCTCGGCCTAGTATTTGATCCTTCGTTGAGGTTCCACAAGAGCACTGAGCAGAAACAGGCTACAGTGAAAGCAAAGCTCAACGTCCTACGTGCTCTGGGAGGAACGTCGTGGGGAAGTAGCAAGGAGACAATTTTGACCACCTACAAGGCAATATTGCAGCCGGCGTTGGAGTACGCTGCACCGGTATGGCAGCACATGATATCGGATTCATCGTGGACAAAGATGCAGCGAGTCCAAAATGCTGCTCTTCGGATTGCCACAGGGTGTGCTAAAAGCACCCCAGTGGAACATCTTCATGCTGAAGCCCGAATTCTGCCAGTTAAGGAGCACTGCCAACTCCAGGCGCAGCAACTGGTTATTAACATTGTCAAGCAGCCTGACCACCCATTAAGAAGGATCATGAATCCCGTGATAGAGAGACGTATCAGAAGGCCTTTTGCGGATGCTCCCGAGAAAGTTAATATACAAAGATGGACGGACTCCCAACTGGATCGTCTGCGTCTTTTACGTGCGGAGCACACCAAGTTCGTCAGGGATCACTTGAGTAGGATGACCGTCAATCCCATATTGGGGGTCGCGCCACCCATAGTCAGCGACACCGAGATGGAACTCGGTAGGCGGGCTAGAAGTACCCTTGCCTCGTTGCGCTGCGGTCATTCCCCTATGCTGATGTCATTCTTGCATAAGATCGATCGCAGTAAGCCGGACGAGTGCCCGGACTGTGGTAGCCGTGGCCACACAACTGAACACCTATTCGAATGCCCAAAGAGGCCTACCACTCTTACAACAATGGATTTGTGGACGAATCCGGTTTCAGTCGCCCGTTTCTTGAACCTTTGACAAAAACCTTCCTGCGGCTGCAAAGAAGAAGACAAGGCCTATAGTAGTCTTGCTCATGTACGCAGTGAAGCTGCTTATGGCAAAATACCCATCTGGTGGATCCAAACGTCACTTTCGGGACAATGGATAAACTTGAGAGTAAACGAAAGTATGTAGTAAATATAAATCTTCTCAGACTACCTTCCGTTGGATTAAAATAAAGTCTTATTTATGGGGTATGGGGCTGTCATCGAGAGTCCGAAACGTCTCCAAAGAATGTTCGGCGTTTCTATCAAATTTCGCTCACTCCGTGACTCGAGGCTATCGAAAAAATTGAGAAACGTTCTGCATCCACACCACAATATCCCTCACCACAGAAAGGTCCTATCATCAGAGTCGAGCAGGACAGGATAGCTCGCTAACAGGGGTGGTAGAAATTTTCGGGGAAAATTTTTGAGGGGGACAGTAAATTTTTGGAACGAACAACGGTTTGCAAAAGAAAGAGGTTATATAAAATTATGAGAAATTCGTTGTATAAACCACAGGAATATATCTGTCTAGGTTTAGCAAAGTGAAAATTTCAATTCGAAACATTTTACACGTTAGTAATATGGAAAAATTTTAATGCAATATTGGTGGGATCGTGTATTTTTCCTAATTGAAAGTCCTTATAGTGGGTCGTTACTCCGTCAAGAGCTTTGCCAGCGGGCCTCTGGACCCTGCCTTTTAGCTCAAGCTCGCCTATTTCGTTATTTTTAGAGCGTATTTGACTTTTCGCTAGCTTACACTATGCTCACAACTAGCGGGACACTTAATGCAAGCAAGGAACAATTTCGTATCCAGCCCTTTTTGGATTCTTCTTTGATTAGACCTCTTAATCCGTCCTCGTTCTGCGATATTGAGATTGTGATATAATCTGTGTCGACATTTCACATGAATCTTTATCAAAACACTTATCGCTGATATATTGCACTGCTTTTCGCTTGCTAGTACACCGTTATGACTAAAAGTAAGGACGGAAAGCGAGCGCTGGCAAAGCCGCGACCGCGCCACAGTCGACCACGTCGCAAAGAATGCGATCATAACTTGGAACAGTAGAAAGTTCGAAACTGAAACTGGTTCAAAACGTCATATACCCGTTGCGAACACCATTTCGTGACGCTGACTTGGTTGAGGAGACGGTGACGAACTGCTCCTCATCAGAATCGTCATCGATGTTAAGGCATGCAAACTTTGAGCGAGAATCCATTTCTAAAAGCAGTGAACAATGAGATGTCCGAATTATCAACGGTGAATCATTTTGGCGTTTCCGATAGAGATGACATAGCAAACATGGAACTCACTCCATTTCGAAAGTTTTTCTTCCAGATTTGATCTACGTTGGCACCCTTCCCAGTACCCTTTCTACGAGCGACCAACCCTCAAGGCAGTCCAGTCACCTATTGCGGGGGAGAGCGAGGGAACACGGGACCTGTCTTTGTCTATATCGATCTACGGGTGTTCGCCAACGTTCTTATCTTAATTTACGCCGAGCAGACTGGAGCCTGTTCAGTGAAGTTGCGCTTCGCCTGTCGGCAGATTACCCCTGGAATGGAAGCGTGCACCAGAAAGAGTGCCATTTATCTGACGCAACCCGCAAGGCCATAAAATGCGGCTATTCCTATCGGTCGTGTCAAGACATTTTATCCTAATGTAACCAGGTAAACCCTCGACAGAATCAGAACGAGAGATGCGAGGAGAGCGGTAGATCATCTGAACCCAGTAGTAGCTAAACTTGGCAATGAGATCAGAAGGGATCTGGACAGACACAAGAAAGAGAAGTGGGAAAAGTTCAGTGAGCAGCTGGATTTTAAGACGGACAGTGCAGCCTTCTTCTTCTTCTGCAGCCTCAAAGTGGTTTTTGTCATAGGTTGAGGAACTGGGCGGCCTTCAAGGGATTCGTCCAAAGGTCCATTGTTGTTAAGGAGGTAGGTCTCTTCGGGCACATGAACAAGTGCGCCGTGTCGTGTCCGGGAGCACCACAGTCCGGGCATGCGTCTGGTCGGCTACTGTCGATCTTGCTGACGTAAGACATGAGCAGAATAGAGTGACCACAGCGCAGCGAGGCAAGAGCACATCTGGCTCGTCTGCCGAGTTGAGACTCGGACTCGCAAACCCGAGGCGGCACTGTTCCCAAGATAGGGTTCACAGCCGCCTTCTCCAGATATCCTCGAACAAACTGGGTGTGCTACTCGCGCAGAAGACGAAGCCTTTCCATGTTGGAGTCGGCCCATCTCTGTACATCAACTTTACGAGGAGCATCTGCGAACGGCGTCCAAATCGACCTCTCTCTAATGGGCTTCATAATTCTCTGTGCCGGATGATTTGGATGTCTCAGAACATTAATATACATCTGCTGTGCCTGGAGTTCACAATGCTCCTTAACTGGCAATATGCAGGCCTCCGCGTGAAGATGTTCTATTGGGGAGCTCCTTGCACAACCGGTAGCGATTCTAAGCGCAGCATTCTGTACACGCTGCAGCTTATTCCAGGAGCTGTCTGATACCAGGTGCTGCCACACAGGTGCCGCATATTCCAGAGCCGGCTGAAGTATTGCTCTGCAGGTTCTCAATATAATCTCTCGGCTGCTTCCCCATGATGTTCCTCCGAGAGCTCTCAGAACATTAAGCTTTGCCTTGACGACTGTCTGTTTCTGTTCCGCGTTTTTGTGGAACTTCAGTGACGGGTCGAGAATAAGACCAAGCAGCTTGGGGAATCTTACTGCAGGCAAACAATTTCCATCCCATCTGACATCTGGGTGGGCACTGTGTTCCTTGGTGCTTGTTGTAAACACTGATACAGACGACTTTGCAGCAGAAACTGTGAGCATCATATTATCGAGGAAAAGCTTCAACTCGACAAGATAGGCGCTGATCTTGTTAGCGGCTACTTGCAGGTCACGGTCCTGGCACATGATGGTGATGTCGTCGGCGTACAAAACAATCTTTATATCCTGCGGTGGCTCGGGTAGATCCTCAAGATACAGGCTGAATAGGGCAGGAGACAACACTCCGCCTTGCGGAACACCGGCTGCTATTGGAATGCTATCGGATACGTGATTCTGGAACTGAACCTTAGCCCGGCGGCCTTTAGTAAACGCTGCAATCCATCGCTTCTGCCAGGATGGCAGCGAGGACTTCAACAGTTTGTCGGACAGCAGTCCCAAGTTAACAGAGTCAAACGCTTTGGTCAGGTCGAGGGCGACGGCCACCGTTCTCAGGGGCTTTCTCATGTTGAATCCATCGACCGCAAAGCTCACGATCTCCAATAGAGCAGTAGTAGTAGAGTGAAGTCTCCTGAACCCATGCTGATGCTGCTGTCGCTCATTTTGATCAGCCAGGTCCCTCACGATCAACTTTTCAGCTAATTTGGCGACGGGAGATAAAAGGCTAATTGGTCGAAAGCCTTTTGCCGTACTTTGGGACTTGCCTGGCTTTGGCAACGGTATCACATTAGCTGTCTTCCAAGCTTGGGGTAGAATGCAGGTCCGGAAAGAAGTGTTAATGATATCTGCAAGCATGGGTAGAAGTTCCATGGGAAGCTTCTTCAGGATGGCTGGGGAGATACCGTCAGGTCAGATAGCCTTCGAATTCCGCATTTATATTATATATTTATTTACATAAGCCTGCGGACCAGACTTATGTGCAATTAACAGCTCATATACGGAATCACCAACAAAAAACATCTAGTAACAGCGAGGGAAAAACTACCAGTATTTCGGTCAGATAAAGCAATGGATGTAAAGCAGATATACGCATAGCCCGTAATGGCGAGAGTAGAAGTGACTGCTCCGAGAGAGATTAGCGCTCACCAGGTTCGTTCTCGAAGTATTCAGTTGCAAGTTTCCTGAACGCCTTATGACTCACAGAGATGGATTTGAGCCTCCCGAGCCGTTCAAATGCAGGAGTCGCCCTATTAATAAAGAAAAAGCGCCTGCAGTTAAGGTTCGAGTTTTTGCGTAGAATTTTTGAAGCTCCTCCCCTGGTACTTGATGTTCTCACCTCGACAATGCACTCAGGCCGCAGACCAAAGTCCGGTTTATACAGGATTTTGTACAGCAGTAGTAAGTCATTAAACTTTCTTCTTATCAAAAGAGATTGCAAGTTGAGCTCACTATTCCTGGTTCCTGCAGATGGCATTTGTTGATAATGGCAAAATCCAAGCTTCCATTTCTTTGATAGCCTTCTCTACTTGCGTGAGAGTAAAGGCCTCAGAAGCGTTCATGAGCGGCAACCGGCTCAGTTCTCTAACCGTGACTCTGTTTTGCACGCCTCGCTTAGCACGTGTGATGATGAAGTTCTTGCCAAGCGCATAAGCAGCCGCTTTCCCTGATTTGAAGACGTTCTCCTCAAACTCAATAGCGGAGCTCATCGAGGGAGCGGACTTGCCGGAAATTTTCCTCAACACTTTCCACGTTGTAGTTCCGTCAGCCTTGAAATTCAGCTTTTCAGTGAACTTCAGCCAGCACTCCTTCTTGTTCTTATCCAGGTCCTTCTTGCTCTCATTATCCAGCACAGCGATCTCCGGGTCTAGATGGTCTGCGGCTCTCTTATCATCACTGATTCTTATCTTCTGCAGTATCTCCCTGCTGACATTTGGGAAAAAGGTCTTGACACGACCCTCAGGAATTGCTGCTTTCATGGCCTTGCGGATGGCACTTGTTAGATGACGCTCCTTCCGATACGCATCACCATTCCATGGGTAGTCGACCGCATGGCGGAGTGCAACATCTCTGAACAGGGTCCAGTCTGCTAGGCCTAAATTAAGATAAGTACGATGACGTAAACCAGAGTAAGGAGCAAGAGAGTCGGAGAGATCAATATAGACAAAGACGGGAATGTGATCACTGGAGAGAGTTGTGGATGTGGACCACGTGCAAGCATTAGAAAGATTGGAGGACACAAGAGAGATATCTGGGCTAGAAGGTCGGCCGTTGGCGGGGAGACGAGTGGGCTGGTTATCATTGAGGATAACCAGATCGCACTCCTCAGCCCATTCCTCGACGTCATCCCCTCTGGCGTCAGAGTCAAGTGCAGAACAGAACGTGTGAGCATTGAAGTCACCCGCAAAGACAGCTGAGGGAGAGAGTGAGCAGTCATGCAACTGCTTAAGGAGAGGTATAGGATTGTAAGACGGGGGGCAAGATGTTACAGGGGGAATATAGATGTTAAATAGAGATAAAGGGGTTTTGAAAAGAGGTGAACAGGAACGTACTCAAGAGTACCGTCCTTAGGAGTATTAGGAATAATATGAGAAGGTAGAGCAGAATGCACGAAAGTAGACACTCCGCCCCCAAGAGCTGTCCTTGGCATGTGATAGGCGGTGTAGCCCGGAATGTTAGGTTGGGGATAAGTGGTAGATGGAGAGAGCTTGGTTTCTTGAACCATGATAACATCCGGGTGATGAGAACGTGCGAATAGAGAGAGTTCAGATAAATTGTTGCGAAGGCCGTTGAGATTAATGTGTACAATGGAGAGGGGGCGGTTGGTAATTGAAGAATCAGAGTTGCTGGGGGCAGAGCATAGAACACAACGAAAGGATGGGTCATGATGCCTCACAGAACTGAGGCCCGAACAGGAGAAGTGCACCCACCTTTGGCATCCGAAGCACTGGACACTTGTTTTATGCCAGGTAACATCCTTGCTGCAGGTGGAACATGGATACTTCTGCGTTGGACCTGGATTCCTCTCGACGCCGGCCCTTTGTAATAAAATCCTCAGGAGAGCTGCGGCCGACCAGCACCTCTCCCATGACAAAAACCGTCTTCTCGGAGGGGTTGACGTCGGTTTGCACGGAGGCGATCTTCTTTCCTCCACACTGCCACGGCACGAACGTACGACATCTCGGCAGCGACAGTGCAGCCACTTGGAAAGTCCTACGGAAGCTTTCGGGTAAGAGCTCACCCGCCACCGTCTCCACAATCGAATTCGACAACGGCGTATTCAAATCAGAAAAGGAAGCAGCTTATGCGCTCGGGAAAAGTTTTTTCATCACCAGTGCTAAACGAGGCCCGCAGAATAGGGTGATTGTAGAAGAGCTGTGCCGCCTCCCGCTTATGAGCACGGCCGAAGCGTTTACTACGATGCAAGTTGAGAAGATTATAAAGGAAATGCGGAACTCTAGAACTGTTGCTCCTGATGGGATATGTCCTGCTGTCTTGAAGAAGATACCGACTGACCTTCTACCGCTTCTCACTGATGTGATAAACAGCTCGTTCAGGTCGTGTACAATCCCGCAGAATTGGAAGACGGCAAACGTCGTGCCGCTGCCCGAACCTAGCAAGTCCCAAGCTTCAGTCAAGGTGTATCGTCCCAGTAGTTTGCTTTCCTCTTTTGCTAAAGTAGCTGAAAAGCTGATCGTTAAGGACCTGGCTGAGCATAGCGAGAGACAGGTGTTCAAGCATGGATTCAGAAAAATGAATTCCACCACGACAGCTTTGTTAGAAATTACTAGCTACGCAATTGATGGTTTCACCGCCAATAAGCCGCAGAGAACTGTAGCAGTTGCCTTAGATCTCACTAAGGCTTTCGAAACAGTGAATCTTGGAATCTTATCAGGCAACTTACTGAAGTCATCAATCCCGCCGCGGCAAAAGCGTTGGATAGCTGCATTTACTAAGGGAAGACGAGCTAAAATGATGTTCCAGAATCACGTCTTAAAACAGCATTCAGATTGCAGCTGGTGTCCCGCAGGGCGGCGTATTGTCGCCTGCCCTCTTCAGTCTATACCTCGAAGATATGACCGCCCATCCCCAAGATATCAAAGTGGTAGCTTACGCCGATGACATGACCGTCTTGTGTCGAGATCGGGACATAAATGTGGCCGCCACTAAGATCAACTAGTACTTGATCAAGCCGAAAAGTTTCTTCGACCGCAAAAAGGTTAAGATTTTTGCGTCAAAGGCATCGGTATCCGTACTCACAACGGACCCATCTGAACACAGCGCACATCCATATGTTGTATGGAATGGAGATCGTTTGCCTGCGGCCCGCTTCCCAAAACTTCTCGGACTAGTGCTCGATCCAACGCTCAAGTTCCATAAGAACACGGATCAGAAGCAGGCTATCGTCAAAGCGAAGCTTAATGTGCTTAGAGCCCTGGGCGGTACATCATGGGGTAGTAGCACCGAAACCATTATTACAACGTATAAAGGGGTCTGCAGAGTTGCAGTGAACGGCGAATGGTCGCCGAGCGTCAACCTTGACGCGGTGAAAAAAATGTTTCCGAACATCATGTCGCGGCGTCGGTTGCCTCCCGCTGGCAGTGACTCTGCGGTGCCCCCTCTTTGCCCTTCACGCCGCGTCAATCGCACCCGTCGCCGAATGTAATCGATATTGCATCACCCAGCGCTGTTCGTCGCTGCGAGCAACGCCGCGACTTGAACTCTGCAGACCCCTTGAGGCGATTCCGCAGCCTGCACTAGAATACGCCGCAATAGTTTGGCAGCATCTAGTCTCAGAATCCTCTTGGACCAAGATGCAACGCGTACAGAATGCAGCTCTCCGTATCGCCACCGGATGTGCAAGAAGTTCTCCAGTCGATCACTTGCATGCTGAGACCCGCTTATTACCAGTAATGGAGAACTGCCAGCTCCAGGCACAACAATTTTTCACAAACATTGTCAAGCAACCTAACCACCCCTCTTGGAGAGGGATAAACCCTGTCAGAGAGAGAGAGAGGCTGCCGAGATGTCGTACGTTCGTGCCGTGGCAGTGTGGAGGAAAGAAGACCACCTCCGTGCAAACCGACGTCAATCCCTCCGCGGAGAGGGTTTTTGTCATGGTAGAGGTGCTGGCTGGCCGCAGCTCTCCTGAGGATCCTACTACAAAGAGCCGGCGTCGAGAGGAACCCAGGACCCGCTCAGAAGAAGAAGAAGTACCCATGTGAGACATGCGAAAGAAATGTCAATTGGAATGGAACAAGTGTCCAGTGTTTCGGATGCCAAAGGTGGGTGCACTTCTCTTGTTCGGGTCTCAGTTCTGTGAGGCACCACGATTCTTCCTTTCGTTGTATTGTGTGCTGCGCCTCCAGTAACCTTAATTCCTCATCTACCAACCGCCCCTTCTCTATTGTACACAAATCTCAGCGGCCTTCGCGCCAAGCTCTCTCCTTCTTCTTTGCAGACACAGAGAGGGGTTCTGTCATAGGTTCAGAAACTCGGCCACTAGCACTGGGTTCGTCCACAGATCCATTGTCGTCAATGTAGTCGGTCTCTTCGGGCAATTGAACAGGTGCGCAGTAGTATGCCCTTGTATACCGCAATCAATACAATCGTCAGGTTTGCTGTTGTCAATCCTATGCAAGTATGACATAAGCATGGGGGAGTGTCCACAGCGTAACGATGCAAGGGTGCACCTGGCACGCCTGCCAAGTTCCATCTCTGTCTCGCTGACCTTTGGAGGTGCGACTCCCAGGATGGAGTTTATGGCAACTCTGCTCAAGTGTTCCTTCACGAATCGGGTATGCTCCGCGCGCAAGAGACGGAGGCGTTCTTGTTGTGCTTCGGTCCATCTCTGCACATCTACTTTCGACGGAGCATCAGCGAAGGGCTTTCTGATACATCTCTCTCTCACCGGGTTTAGTACTCTTCGCGATGGATGATTCGGCTGCTTCACGATGTTAATGTACATTTGTTGCGCCTGGAGTTGGCAGTGGTCTCTAACTGGCAATATGCGAGCTTCGGCGTGTAAGTGCTCTATTGGAGAGCTTTTAGAACAGCCTGTTGCAATTCGCAGAGCACAATTTTGGACGCGCTGCAGCTTGGACCAAGAGGTGTCCGACACGATGTGCTGCCAGACTGGCGCAGCATACTCCAAGGCGGGTTGCACAATAGCCTTATACGTGGTCAGGATCGTTTCTTTGTTGCATCCCCAGGACGTTCCACCGAGAGCACGCAGGACGTTGAGTCTTGTTTTCACTGTAGCTTGCTTCTGCTCAGTGTTCTTATGAAACCTCAACGAAGGATCCAACACGAGTCCAAGTAATTTGGGGAATCGGGTAGCCTGCGATTGAGTTTCGTCCCATATCACCATAGGATGGGCACTGTGCTCTGCATTATCAGTGGAAAAGACGGTGACGGACGATTTGGAGGCAGAGACTGTGAGCATTTTGCGATCGAAGAAACATTTCAACTCGATCAAGTAGTCATTGATCTTGCTGGTGGCTACCTTAATGTCGCGATCTCGGCACAGAATAGTAATATCATCCGCGTATGCAACGACCTTGATGTCTTGAGGGGGGAACGGGCAGATCTTCTAGATATAAACTGAAAAGTGCAGGCGATAAAACTCCTCCTTGTGGGACACCAGCGGCGATGGGGATGCTATTGGAAACATGTCCCTGGAATAGCACATTTGCCCGACGTCCTTTAGTGAAGGCAGTTATCCACCGCTTCTGCCATGGCTTGATGGTAGACTTCAACAGACTCTCTGATAGTAGGCCTAGATTGACAGTGTCAAATGCCTTTGTTAAGTCGAGGGCCACACCAACAGTACGTTGGGGTTTGATGGCATTGAAGCCGTCCAGCACATAGCTCACAATTTCCAACAAGGCCGTAGAGGTCGAATGTAATTTACGGAAACCATGTTGGTGCTGCTGTTGGCTGTTATGCTCGGCAAGCTCCTCCACAACCAGTTTTTCGGCAATTTTGGCGATGGGTGAGAGCAGACTGATCGGCCGGTACCCTTTAGCCGTGGATGGTGACTTTCCCGGCTTCGGCAGTGGAATAACACGAGCCACTTTCCAATTTTGGGGTAAAGTACATGTACGAAACGATGTATTTATGACGTCAGCAATAATGGGCAGTAGTTCACTGGGCAGTCTCTTCAGGACTGCAGGGCTCAAACCGTCTGGCCCTAATGCCTTCGAGTTGCTCATCTCCTTTATTACCTTCTCGACCTGTGCAGGCGTGACTGCATCATCTACATCCATGAAAGGCAACTTACAGAGTTCCCGTACAGTTATTCTATTCTGCTTCTTTATTTTGGTTCTAGTGATGAAAAAATGCTTCCCAAGAGCATTTGCGGCCTCCTTCCCTGATTTGAAGACTCCACCTTCAAATTCAATCGTGGAATTGTCGGCGGAGGTGAACTTTCCGGAGATCCTTTTCAAGGCCTTCCACGTTGCTGCTGCATCATTTCTGAAGTTCATCTTCTCAGTGAACTTTTCCCAAGTTTCCTTCTTGTGCCTGTCAAGGTCCTTCCTGATCTCATCATCCAGCGCAGCGATGTCTGGGTCAAGATGATCTTCGGCTCTCTTTGCGTCACTTGTCCTTATCTTCTGCAATGTTTCCCTGGTGACATTGGGAAAGAAGGTCTTAACGCGGCCTTCAGGGATCGCAGCTTTCATAGCCTTCAAGATAGCATCAGATAGGTGGCGCTCCTTCTGGTGTACATCGCCATTCCACGGATAATCAGCCGCTTGGCGGAGCGCAACCTCCCTGAACAGGCCCCAGTCTGCAAGGCCTAAATTAAGATAAGAACGATGACGAACACTTGTATAGGGAGCAAGAGAGTTAGAGAGATCAATATCGACAAAGACAGGGATGTGATCGCTGGAAAGAGTTGTGGATGTCGACCAGGAGCAAGCATTAGAGAGATTGGAAGACACGAGGGAGATGTCTGGGCTAGATGATCGGCCGTTGGCAGGGAGACGAGTGGGCTGGCCATCGTTTAAGATAACCAGATCGCACTCCTCCGCCCACTCTTCGACGTCACTTCCTCTAGCATCAGAATCAAGCGACGAGCAGAACGTGTGCGCATTGAAGTCACCCGCAAAGACAATTGAGGGAGATAGAGAGCAGTCATACAGCTGCTTGAGAAGGGGGATAGGATTGTATGTTGAGGGACAAGAGGTAGAAGGAGGGATATATATATATATTAAAAAGAGAAAGTGGTGTTTTAAGAGGTAGATGGATGGGGATGTACTCGAGAGTGCCATCCACTGGAGTGTTTGGAATAATGTGAGAGGGAAGAGAGGACAGAACAAAAGTAGAGACTCCGCCTCCTTGAGATGACCTAGGAGTATGATATGCAGTACAGCCCGGGATGTTTGGATGTTTAGAGGTAGCAGAGGGAGAGAGTTTGGTCTCCTGGACCATGATAACATCCGGGTGATGAGTACGGGCAAAGAGAGATAATTCAGAAAGCTTGGTCCGAAGGCCGTTTAGATTGATGTGTACAATAGATAGGGGGCGGCTGCAGCGCGTCCAAAATTGTGCTCTGCGAATTGCAACTGGCTGTTCTAAAAGCTCTCCAATTGAGCACTTACACGCCGAAGCTCGCATATTGCCTGTTAGAGACCACTGCCAACTCCAGGCGCAACAAATGTACATTAACATCGTGAAGTAGCCGAATCATCCATCGCGAAGAGTACTAAACCCGGTGAGAGAGAGATGTATCAGAAAGCCTTTCGCCGATGCTCCGTCGAAAGTAGATGTGCAGAGATGGACCGAAGCACAACAAGAACGCCTCCGTCTCTTGCGCGCGGAGCATACCCGATTCGTGAAGGAACACTTGAGCAGAGTTGCTATAAACTCCATCCTGGGAGTCGCTCCTCCGAAGGTCAGCGAGACAGAGATGGAACTTGGCAGGCGTGCCAGGTGCACCCTTGCATCGTTACGCTGTGGACACTCTCCCATGCTTATGTCATATTTGCATAGGATTGATAACAGCAAACCTGACGAGTGCCCTGATTGCGGTAGTCAAGGGCATACTACTGCGCACCTGTTCAATTGCCCGAAGAGACCGACTACATTAACGTCAATGGATCTGAGGACGAACCCTACGCTAGTGGCCGAGTTTCTGAACCAATGACAGAACCCTCTCTGTGGCTGCAAAGAAGAAGAAAAGAGAAAGAGAAACATCAGAAAGCCATTCGCCGAAGCTCCCAGTAAAGTCAATCTGCAAAGATGGCACGACTCACAGCAAGAACGACTCCGTCTCTTGCGCGAGGAGCATACTCAGTTCGTTCGGTGTCATTTCGAAAAGGCGACCATTAATCCCATACAGGGAGTAGTGCCGCCCAGAGTCTGCACATCCGAGGCTCAACTCGGAAGAAAGGCCAGGTGCACCCTCGCATTGCTTCGCTGTGGTCACTCTACTTTGCTTATGTCCTACGTCACTCAGGTCCGAAATGTACCAGAGCTTTACCAGAAGTTTCCCTGTAATTACTGGTAAACGTGCAATTACCAGACGTTTACGGAAGTTTACGGAAAATTTACTGGAGAATCCCCCGTAATTTTTGGATTGAGCCCATTCTGTCAGATTATCGAACATTTACTACAAGATTTCTCCGTAATTCTCCAGAAACTCCTCGTAATGTTCCAGAAAAGTTGTGAAATCGGCCAGATCCAGGAATTAACGCCTTTTAACCCGAATTTGTCATTGGGAAGCCCCAAACGACGCTGAAAACGCATGTACGCACGCACATACGCTTTTCCCAGCAATCGCACGCGCGCATCCAGGCACAGTAAGACCAGCTCCATGCTTCGCACGACTGGGCACGCTCTGGAGCGCCTATCATTCATATCTACCAGAAATCAATACGCTTGACAAGCATGTCGCGGCTGGAAGTACACTAACCCAAATGCGCTCACCATGTTCACATCCAGGCGCATTTGCGAAAACACATATACGCGCTTGCGCACGCGCGTGGCTCGCATAAACAGGCTCGCGCGTTCAGACCCGCGCACACACACACCGTCACGAGGGCTACTGCGCGCGCCTGTACACTAGTACACACGCGTGCACAAATTCAATCACATTATTGCGCTTTCACGCGTGCACGATTACGCGCGCACACACGAGAGCACGAATGATCACGCACGTGCACGCCCATGTGCGCGGTATCACACGCGTATACAAGCACTAGCAAACTCTCACGCTCGTGCCCGTAGACATTAGCACGCGTACTTACACGTACGCACACGCGCGCCCGTCTGTATAGGTGTGCGCGCATGCGCGCTACACAGTGACACACACGAGTGCGCTGACACAAGCTCATCGTCGCGCGTATGCGCGTAAACGTTTACGCGCGCACATCTGCGAGCACGGTCGCTCATGCACGTACACGCCTATGTGCGCGTATTTAAACGCGCGCACAAACACGAGCAAACCCTTGCGCTCTTGCGCGTAGACATTTGCGCGCGTGTGTACACGCACGCACACGGGCGCTCGTTTATGTGCGCGTATTAACACGCTCACACAAACTAGAGCAATTTCTTACGTCATTGCGTGTAGGCGCGCAGTGTTTCTTCTTCTTCTGCAGCCTCAAAGTGGTTTTTGTCATAGGTTGAGGAACTGGGCGGCCTTCACAGGATTCGTCCAGAGGTCCATTGTTGTTAAGGAGGTAGGTCTCTTCGGGCACATGAACAAGTGCGCCGTGTCGTATCCGGGAGCACCACAATCCGGTCATGCGTCTGGTCGGCTGCTGTCGATCTTGTTGGCGTAAGACATTAGCAGAATAGAGTGACCACAGCGCAGCGAGGCGAGAGCACATCTGGCCCGCCTGCCGAGTTGAGACTCGGTCTCGCAAACCCGAGGCGGCACTGTTCCCAAGATAGGGTTCACAGCCGCCTTCTCCAGATATCCTCGAACAAACTGGGTGTGCTCCTCGCGCAGAAGACGAAGCCTTTCCATGTTGGAGTCGGCCCATCTCTGTACATCAACTTTACGAGGAGCATCTGCGAACGGCGTCCTAATCGACCTCTCTCTAATGGGCTTCATAATTCTCTGTGCCGGATGATTTGGCTGTCTCAGAACATTAATATACATCTGCTGTGCCTGGAGTTCACAATGCTCCTTAACTGGCAATATGCAGGCCTCCGCGTGAAGATGTTCTATTGGGGAGCTCCTTGCACAACCGGTAGCGATTCTAAGCGCAGCATTCTGTATACGCTGCAGCTTATTCCAGGAGCTATCTGACACCAGGTGCTGCCACACTGGTGCCGCATATTCCAGAGCCGGCTGAAGTATTGCTCTGTAGGTTCTCAATAGTCTCTCGGCTGCTTCCCCATGATGTTCCTCCGAGAGCTCTCAAGATATTAAGCTTTGCCTTGACGACTGTCTGTTTCTGTTCCGCGTTTTTGTGGAACTTCAGTGACGGATCGAGTATAAGACCAAGCAGCTTAGGGAATCTTACTGCTGGCAAACGATTACCATCCCATCTGACATCTGGGTGGGCACTGTGTTCTTTGATGTTTGTTGAGAACACTGATACAGACGACTTTGCAGCAGAAACTGTGAGCATCATATTATCGAGGAAAAGCTTCAACTCGACAAGATAGGCGCTGATCTTGTTAGCGGCTACTTGCAGGTCACGGTCCTGGCACATGATGGTGATGTCGTCGGCGTGCAAAACAATCTTTATATCCTGCGGTGGCTCGGGTAGATCCTCAAGATACAGGCTAAATAGGGCAGGGGACAACACTCCGCCTTGCGGAACACCGGCTGCTATTGGAATGCTATCGGATACGTGATTCTGGAACAGAACCTTAGCCCGGCGGCCTTTCGTGAACGCTGCAATCCATCGCTTCTGCCATGATGGTAGCGAGGACTTCAGCAGTTTGTCGGACAGCAGTCCCAAGTTAACAGAGTCAAACGCTTTGCTCAGGTCGAGGGCGACGGCCACCGTTCTCAGGGGCTTTCTCATGTTGAACCCATCGACCGCAAAGCTCACGATCTCCAATAGAGCAGTAGTAGTAGAGTGAAGTTTCCTGAACCCATGCTGATGCTGCTGTCGCTCATTTTGATCAGCCAGGTCCCTCACGATCAACTTTTCAGCTAATTTGGCGACGGGAGATGAAAGGCTAATTGGTCGAAAACCTTTTGCCGTGCTTTGGGACTTGCCTGGCTTTGGCAACGGTATCACATTAGCTGTCTTCCAAGCTTGGGGTAGAATGCAGGTCCGGAAAGAAGTGTTAATGATATCTGCAAGCATGGGTAGAAGTTCCATGGGAAGCTTCTTCAGGATGGCTGAGGAGATACCGTCAGGTTCGATAGCCTTCGAATTCCGCATTTCTTTGATAGCCTTCTCTACTTGTGTGAGAGTAAAGGCCTCAGAAGCGTTCATGAGCGGAAACCGGCTCAGTTCTCTAACCGTGACTCTGTTTTGCACGCCTCGCTTGGCACGTAAGATGAAATTATTGCCAAGCGCGTAAGCAGCCGCTTTCCCTGATTTGAAGACGTTCTCCTCGAACTCAATAGCGGAGCTCATCGAGGGAGCGGACTTGCCGGAAATTTTCCTCAACACTTTCCACGTCGTAGTTCCGTCAGCCTTGAAATTCAGCTTTTCAGTGAATTTCTCCCAGCATTCCCTCTTGTTCTTATCCAGATCCTGCTTGATCTCATTATCCAGCACAGCTATGTCCGGGTCTAGATGATCAGCGGCTCTCTTCTCATCTCTGGTTCTTATCTTCTGCAGTATTTCCCTGCTGGCATTTGGAAAAAAATCTTGACACGACCCTCAGGAATTGCTGCTTTCATGGCCTTGCGGATGGCACTTGTTAGATGGCGCTCTTTCTGATGGACATCACCATTCCATGGGTAGTCGACCGCATGGCGGAATGCAACGTCTCTGAAAAGGGTCCAGTCTGCTAGGCCTAAATTAAGATAAGTACGATGGCGAAAACCAGAGTAAGGGACAAGAGAGTCGGAGAGATCAATACAGACAAAGACGGGAATGTGATCACTGGAGAGAGTTGTGGATGTGGACCACGTGCAAGAATTAGAAAGATTGGAGGACACAAGAGAGATATCTGGGCTAGAAGGTCGGCCGTTGGCAGGGAGACGAGTGGGCTGGCCATCATCGAGGATAACCAGATCGCACTCCTCAGCCCATTCCTCGACGTCATCCCCTCTGGCGTCAGAGTCAAGAGCAGAACAAAACGTGTGAGCATTAAAGTCACCCGCAAAGACAGCTGAGGGAGAGAGTGAGCAGTCGTGCAACTGCTTAAGGAGAGGTACAGGATTATAAGACGGGGGGCAAGATGTTACAGGGGGGATATAGATGTTAAATAGAGATAAAGGGGTTTTGAGGGGAGGTGGACAGGAATGTACTCGAGAGAACAGTCCTTAGGAGTATTAGGGATAATATGAGAAGGTAAGGCAGATTGCACGAAAGTAGACACTCCGCCCCCAAGAGCAGACCTTGGCATGTGATAGGCGGTGTATCCCGGAATGTTAGGCTGGGGATAAGTGGTAGATGGAGAGAGCTTGGTTTCTTGAACCATGATAACATCCGGGTGATGAGAACGTGCGAATAGAGAGAGTTCAGATAACTTGTTGCGAAGGCCGTTGAGATTAATGTGTACAATGGAGAGGGGGCGGTTGGTAATTGAGGAATCCGAGTTGCTGGGGGCAGAGCATAGAACACAACGAAAGGATGGGTCATGATGCCTCACAGAACTGAGGCCCGAACAGGAGAAGTGCACCCACCTTTGGCATCCGAAGCACTGGACACTTGTTTTATGCCAGGTAACATCCTTGCTGCAGGTGGAACATGGATACTTCTGCGTTGGACCTGGATTCCTCTCGACGCCGGCCCTCTGTAGTAAAATCCTCAGGAGAGCTGCGGCCGACCAGCACCTCTCCCATGACAAAAACCCTCTTCTCGGAGGGGTTGACGTCGGTTTGCACGGAGGCGATCTTCTTTCCTCCACACTGCCACGGCACGAACGTACGACATCTCGGCAGCAAAAATCTTTTAATAGGGGCAGGATAATCGGAATAGATAAAGTCAAATGTGAATCAAGGAATGGAGGAAACGAATAACACTTGACTGTTTTTAAAAAAAATTTTTCTCCGGGGCCGAGTATTGGAAAGTGAAGTGATTCAAAGCGTAAGCAACATTTAGAGTTATTACTGCAACACGCGGATAGGGATCTTATCATGATTCATTAAACATTTATATGTTTTAAATAAAAAAGAGAGAAGGAAGTCCGAAAAAAGGACTCACCTTTTTCATTAAATTACCTTTGCGGAGAAAAAGGAAACGTAAAGCATCATATTGCTGGTCAAGAAAAGTTTCATGTTAACAATGAAACATGAAAACTCTCATGAGTTAGCAAATCAATGCACTTGGGATCAACGTTTATCGGGAGGATTGCTATTGGGGTTGAATACAACTGTCTATCAGCATCCTTGCAGTTCAGTGGAATACAGGCGTATAGTGTAGAAATACAGTGAGGACGCAATCAAATCGACAAGAACGATAGTTAAGTGCGCCAGTATCAGGCCACCGTTATCTTAGCCGTAAAATAAATTGTTTGGCGAAGATTTTTCACGGACGAAACAACTCATTTGACGGCAGAAAATGAATTTTTGTTCGTCAGTGTCGTGTCAGCGCTCAATTCATAAAGGACCTCAAGAAGACGGTTTTTTGTTATAGGAGAGCTCAGTGAATGGACCCAAAACGACTTTTCTATTTCTTGCGCTTCCTTTCAGTACTTTTCATGAGCGTTGTAGTTCGCCTTTTCATGAAATTGAGTGAAAATTGGGTGCTATGTGGGAAGGGTGGGGGAGCAATATGGCGCGATGGACTTGGCCACGCCCATTTTACTGTGCCGCACTAAATTTGAGCACCTAACGGGGTTTCCCTCCCCTGCCAAAATCAGGAAAGTTATTGCGGCACGGAAAAATGGGCGTGGCCAAGTGCGTTACAACAGTGCCCCCCCCCTTCCCACATAGCACCGAAAATTGAACAAGACTACCGGAAAAATAGATGTTAACAGGAAAATCACGGAGAAAGTTTTCTTAATTATTCATTCATTGTCTATGTGGATTCACATAACAAGGCAGTCATATTGGGAAGAGAATTGCTTAAACTAGTAAAGATTCATAGGTGTTAGATTTGGAATAATGTTACCCAGCCCAACCCCCCCCCAATCGACTCATTGGCCGTGGGACAGATTTTTGCATTGGAGCAGGCTTTTCGCGCTAGCCTTTCAATCTTCTCAGAAAGGATCAATATCACAATTTCGCAGGATTTCTCTATCGTGCGAGCAAATTTCAAGGAGAGAATGGCTCAACTCACATGTATAACTGGTTTCGATATAGTCTGACTTTGACTGACTCTGCTATGGAGATTTCTTCTGATTTTATTTATTCATTCAATTTAAAGGGTAGAAGAACTTCACTAAAATGTGGTTTTGGTGCGGAATGTTGATGTAGTGAAGTTGAATAAAAGTCCAATTTTGTGCTTCATATGCCATTATTCTAAAAAAGACACATCGCTCACATTTGGTCATTATAGCAATAAGAGGGCTTTGAAAGCACTCAAAAAAACCTTCCAGATTTGACTCAAAATCCCCCCAGATGGGTTATTTGGGGCGCTGATCACGAATCTGGGAATTAATTTCCGATTTTCCAAAGTTTTCGACATGATTCGTTCAAAGCTTCCCAGCAGGGGAAAATTTGATGGCAAATCGCGACTTTTGACGATTGCCGGTGTACTACGATAGATATGGCTCAAATTGTGTCTTTGGGGGTTATTTGGAGTGCTGAGCGCGAATCTGACGTCCGTTTATCGACTTTAGTCAGACTACGGTAGATCACGATGGGTATACGGTAGTTTAGTCAAAGTCTCAGATTTGACTCAAAGTTTGTATGCGGGGGTTATTCGTTGCGGTGAACACGAATTCAATGTCCATTTGTCGATTTTCGAATTATTGAGGTATCCTCTGTTTCCGTGTGTGATTTATTTCCGTTCGTCGCGTGCGTCTGCGTGCGTACGCTGCGTCTCCTTTTCCCCACAATTTCTCGCTGTCTCTACCCTCGCTCCGCACAGGTGCGCGAGGGAACAGAGTAAATCATGCTCGGAACCAGAGGATACGTTTTGCTCCCTAAAGGGCATGGTACCTACCGTAACCCTAAGTAAACTTCAGAATTTTGACAAACGGACTTCATATTCGTGTTCAGCACCCAAGATTACCCCTGCATGCAAGTTTTGAGCCGAATCCGAGATTTTTCTCCAAAACACCCAAAAAAATTCATGGGGGGGGGTACCCTTACGTTGCCAGTAGGCTTTGAAAAAAGCGTTAAACCTTTTTCAGAGTGGATTCAGATAGTTGCGAAGACGATAATCGGATTCTACGCCAAAAATAGTTCTAGAATAGTACATTCATAAATATATGCTTCACTGATGTCTAAAACGTAATAAAATAGAATGTTTTCATTATAGTTCTTCAGTGATACATTTCACTGTTATACAGTCAAACTATAACGAAACCAGTTATACATGTGAATGGAGCCATTCTATCCTTGAAATTTGCTCGTACCATAGATAAATCCTGCGAAATTGCGATATTGATACTTTCTGAGAAGATTGGAAGGCTAGCGCGAAAAGCCTGCTCCAATGCAAAAATCTGTCCCACGGCCAATGAGTCGACTGGGGGGCGTCTTCGGTCACTTACCACCCCACGACAGCGCGACGTTCTGAATATCACGTGAGCAATTGAGGCCATTGCGTTCCCCTGGCTAGGTGGATCCACTGGCCAGTACTTCGCATAGTTTTTCAATTAATTCTTGAATTTTCTAGAAGGAAGTGTTTTAAAATGTCCCTGGAATACGTGTAACTTTTTGAAAACACCATGTTGGTCGAATGGCTTAGTTATTCTGAGTTTCGATCTACAGAGAAGAGATCCCGATGTTCCTTTCTACTTAGGAGTTTACAGCGTCTCCCGGAAGGTATTTTTGATAGTTCCTCCCCTCGTAGCGTGACTAAAAACTTCTCTCTTCCACGCATTTCGAAGATTATAATATTCGAATCGATTTATTCATTCAGATAGTGATACGGTCGTTTTGATCGATTGAATTGACAACATTTACATTTTAATTAAGTATTCATTCCATGAACCTAATGCTTATATCATAAACGTGAAGCGAGACTTCCACGCTAAAAAAATTAGCCATGCGCCAAAAATGTGTATGTAAAATAGTAAATATTTGAAATTTTCATTTATTTGCAAAATGAAATAATATTAGATACGAATTCTTTTGGCGTTTATTCTCAAGCAACTCACATCCATAGCAACTAGGTTGCTCCTCGCTGAGATTTTAGTCGTTTAAAATCATCGGTAAATATAGTTTTATGCTTATTTATTTTGACTTTTTTAAATCTCCATTGTCTCCCAATTTTTTTTGTTTGGGGTCCTTCCATGTACTGTGCTTATCTGGGCCAAGTTCCGGTCCGCGATTGCGTCTCGACACGCTGCGGCCGCACGCTCCTGAGTCGGAAGAGCTTCCAGCGCCGCAGCCGCCGATCTGCTGACTCTAGGTGGGTTTTGAAAACTGGAAACTAAGAAAAATTGAAGAAAATGGTATAAAAAAACCACATCGAGTCGGCTTTGGCGCTGGAAACCCGACTGACTCGAGCGCGTGCGGCCGCAAAGCGTGTCGAGACGCATTTGCGGACCGGAATTGGTCCCAGAGAAGCACAGTAATAAAATCGTATTGCAATACCTCTTCAAACCAAAATCTCAAAGGAATCTCACCCCCCCCCTCGTTTAAACTATCACGAGATGTTAATTTATTTTTCATAAAAGTAATGTCTCCCTGGTTCATGCGAAATTACATAATTGGGGGAAAAAGGCCTGAAAAGGGAAAATAAGAGAAAAATAATGGGACCAAAAAAAGAAGGGATGAGCAGGAAGAAGAAGAAGAAGAGTAAAGAATAAGATGAAGACGAAAAAGGTTGACGAAAGAGAAGGAAAACTGAAAGAAAGAAAAAGATGAGCAAAAACGACTGAAACAGAAGAGGAAAAGAGGAAGAAGATGAAGGGGTTGAATGAAAGGATGAGTAACGGAAAGGGAGATTTTGAAGAAAAGGAAAGAGAAAAAAAAGAAAATGTGGAGAAAGAAAGGAAGAGGGGAAAGAGAAGTGATTCAAGAAATTGATGACGATGTTAAAACAAAAAAAAGTTTGGTCTAAATTTAAGCAACTCTAGTATGTGGGCATAAATCCAAACCAGTATTCATACATAGTACATAAATGGAGATAGCATCTGACTTCGATGGGCTGAAGCAAGGTTAGAACACGATGAACATTCAGGTTCAACGAAAGTTTCTTCTTCATCTTCAACCTTATTTGATAATGAAAAACGGGATTCTTCTTCTTATTTTTTTCTTCATCTTTACCCATTATTGGATAAATTCGATTTCTTTTCCCTTGTTTCTCGTGTTGCCTTTTCTCTTCTTTTTTTTCGTTTCATCATTTTCTTCTTTTTTTTTCTTTCTTTCCTTCTTTCTTTCTTTCTTTCCCTTAGTGTTCTTTCCTTCACTTTCATCTCGTTACTTCCTCTTCCTTCTCTGCTCCGTCATCATCTTTTTTCTCCGTCTTCTTCCTATTCTTCTATTCGACTTCCTTCTAATCTTCTTTTCTTCACCTCCGTTTTTTTCCTCCGTCACTTCCTCTTTTTTCTTCGTCTTTTCCCCTTTCATCCTCTTTTCGTCATTTCACTTGAATTTTTTTCGTTTTTCCTCTTTTTCCCACTTATCTGCTTTCTCTACTGCATCTTTTTTTGCTTTCAACTTCTTTATCGTGTCTACTCCTTTTCTCTATCTTTCTTTCTTTTCCTCTCTTCCGAGGCTCTCTTTTCCGTTTTCTCCTCTCTTTCCTATGACTTCTACATATTTTCTTTATCCCTTCGTTCTTGACTTTGAACGTTAAATTATATCTGTATCATGGAACTGAAAAAAATCCTCTATACTGTCATCTAACAATAAGTGAAATGACTGAGCTAGAGAAAAGAAAATCAAGAAAAAAAGGACAGACATAACAAGTGAAAGCAAAAAGAAAAATCAGGAAGGAGAAGAAGAACAGAAAAAAGAGGAAGACGAAGAAGAATGCGAAGAAAAAGATGTAGTAGAAAAGGAAAAACCCCAAAAGGGAGAATGACGGAGAGGAGGAGGAGAAAAAAGGAGAAGATGAGGATAAAGAGGTTGAAGAAACCAGCAATGAAAAAATGTGTAGGGAGGATATAACCAGCAAAGCAGTGAAAAGAGAGATGAATAGAGCAGCGAAGAATAAAAAATAAATGAAATGGAACGGTGGTGCCATAAAAGTAGTGTCAGTGTGAATGCGGATGTCTTTTTTTTCCTCTGCAGGTGGCCAGTGTACAATCATTCCGTCAAATTCCGGATATCCTCGGAACCGTCTTATTTGTATCCAGAAAAGCATTTACAAATGCGTTTGGGTAACAATAGGACAAAAGCATTTATTCTCAATTCAGTTAAAGATTGATGGGAAATCGTAAATTATTGCATATTTTTCAATTTCGCGTGGGATAACCTCGAATAAATTGAAATTTCCAAACACTCAAAAATAATTTTGTTACAAAACTGGTATCGTACGATTGCTGCAATAGATCTCAATTAAAAACCAATATTTTGTTGGAACAGAAAATTGGTGGGGACGAGAGGAAGCGGTTTTTGCAGTTATCCGACGATTTTCGTGTCGAATATGTAACGATCAGGGGGAAAAGAACTTTGATACTCACTGTGCTTGGAAGACGTGTCTCTTGAACATCTATTGAATAATTTTTCTTTTTCTCTGGAATAATATTTCAGTTTCCTCTGTGTTTATCACCACAAAACATTTTTTCTAATTGCAAATTAAAGAAAACAGGTGCCTGACTCCGTAAAAATTCACAAACAGCAAAATACGTTAAAATTCAGTTGTTCCTTATACTTACTGCTTTATTCACTTTCCCTTTACTGTATTCCCCTTGTCAATCACTCCATAACTCAAGAAGTGTCATTCGACACCGTCCTCACAGTTCCAGCCATCGTTTGAGCTTCCCCTTGAACGGCATGACGAGATAGAGCCGGCGCCAGCAGCGGGCACCCTTCCACTCTATCTCTGCAGAGACACTAGACGACGAGGGCGCCAGTCGCGCTCGATACCGTTTCGCAGCAGCCGCCGCTCGGTCGGGTGGTAAGTGCCCCGTAATCCTGGGGGGGGGGGTGGGCTGGATAACATTATTCTTAGATTTGGAGCAAACTCCTGATTACTTTTCGGGATACCCGTAAACAAGCCTTTTCTACTAGAATAGTATGGAAGGCAATGGATTTGTTCTCAAAAAATATTACGGATTGTCTCTATTGTACAGGATTAACCCATTTCACCCCTTTATTCTATGTATATTCATTGGCAATTTCTTTATTCTGCATGCCTCAATCCAAAGTGTAATCGTTGCACCTATTTCGTAATCAATCGTTCACTCTAGATTCGAATTCAAATCTTGCCTCACCGCTGGCTCGGCGCCCATTGGTTCGCCTTGCACTTTCCCAGCCCCGCCTCCTAATTCTCATCATCCGCCGCATATATTAACTCAGATGTTATGTACTAAGATAGTTCCACTTCTTCGACTCGACTGTGCTATTCCTGCCAACTCCAATAAACGGTTGCGTGCCTGTCTACGTTCGAAGGAAGGAAGACCAACGGAGCGAGCTAGAGTGATTTGCACCGAATAGGTCACCGCTCAGAAAGAGCAAGCGGTTAGCACCTTAAAGGTCACCGCTAAGACAGAGAGGCTTTTCGCTGCCTCAGGAGACTCCAAAGCCGATACCAGGGGCCAGTCCACTGGTACATGGGGGCCAAGCTAACTCGGCTGCCGGAGAACTACTGAGGGAGCGGGCTCGTAGGCAACGTCGTTCCGAGACCGAGTCGTGACCGAAAGACAGGAAGAGTAGTGTGGCTTGACTTTAGGTCGCCATTTCTGCACAGCCATTTATCGATTGGCGCATTACAGTGGACAGCCTGAGTCAGCGCCGTTGAGCATTGATTGTTCCGGCCGTGAGTTTTCAGCGCCGCAGTTTATCGATCACAGTGAAGCGAAAGCGGTGTGCACAGTGAAACGCTGTCGGAATCGATCAACTTCGTGTCCAAGCGGTTTGAATTGCATAAAATCGCCGCGAAGCATTGAAACGTCGAAGAATACTGTTGCGCGCTCGAAGTAACAGTGTGAATAATCGGCTTGAATCCAGTGAGGTCGCCGTGACGCATACACAAAATCGAACAGTGAAGAAGGAAGAATAGGGTCACTTGAGGCTAAATCGCTTCGTGCCCCCAGTTTCTATTAGGAAAACGGTTTGAATCTATTGAGATCGCAGATTTTCGTTTGAAAAAGGTTCGACAGAGTCTTGCCTTCTGGAAAGTTGCCTAGCAATTGAGTGATCTTCTTGCAGGTATGACTGAAGGAAACTTCGACGAGGAAAGGCTGAGCCTCAGTTCACAGACTAATACTGAGTACAGGACGCTGATAGACAACAGAATGCAAAGTTCAGCTGACATTGGCTTGCTATTGAGCACTAGAAAGGACGAACTGTTGAGAACAATTCATGAGAGCATAACAGCTGTAACCACTGAATGCGAGGCAGCCTTGAACGATAGTTTCTGTGCGACTGATCCAATTAGAACTCTGGTAGTGGAAGTTGTCGACCGTCAGGCCAGAGTTTCCGGAGAGTTAATCAAGAACGCTATAGAGCTTTTTGTTTCGGAATGTTGTGGATGGACGGGTGAGCCGCTGAAGTCTCCACATGTCATTGAAGATGGCGTGATTGAGATTCTGAAAATTGCAAACTTAACGCGCACCTCTCAGTTAGAGACGTGCTTGGATGAAAATCTCGCTGATAGAGGAACCACTCGTACATTATGCCAGCTAGTAGGCTGTGAGCGAAGCCGAATAGAGTCGACAATCAGAGGCATTCTTCAACGAGCAAATGAGAAAGAGACTACAATTTCGCAGTTAGAAGAGCGTATCTATCATCAAGAATCGCAGGTCCATTATCTGACTAATCAACTTGGAACATTGGCTGCAACCCAGGTCAGAGCAGTTAGCAATGATCACGATGCCTGCAATGGTACTAGTGCTGTTAGAAATATATACGGTGCTACTGGTGTTGAGATAGGCGAACCATTACAGGTGTGTCCCAACAGAAGAGGGCCGAGGTATGAGAGCTCGATTTCTTTCAAAAGGGTCTCAGACAAGGGAATGGATCAGACCATGCCTTCCTTGAGCGCTGGTGCAGATTCTATAGCCACGCAGAGAAATTTCGTGAAAGTGCCATATGATCATGAGAGCGCCTTTGTGGAGTACATGCGCACCGCAGCACTTCCAGCTCTAGAGCCATACTCATGCAGCGAAGATCAAAGTTTCGAGAGATTCATCAATGACTTCACGCTTCGATACCATAAACCTCAGTGGGATGACAGAAGTTTGATTCAACTGTTCCGAAGCTTCTTGACAAAAAAGGCTGTAGTTACCTTCGAGACACTGCCAAAAATTGTCAGAGAAAGTACCTTCGAAAATGTCGTTGACTCAATGAAAGAAAAACTCCAAGAGGACGGGAACGCCGCAAAGGTTAAAGCTATGACGCGGCTGCGCAATCTAAGCATGCGGCAAGGTGAAACAGTAGAAGATTTCTGTGTGATCCTTGAAGAGCTTGCCAGCAGAGCCTACCACGGCGTGCCAGAAGAAGTGGTGTCTCTGCAGAAGGCTGAAGTACTGTTCCGGCAACTAGCTAACTGGCAGGGCAGTTACTCTCTTTCGGAAGTACTGGAGACAAGTGAGAGTTGCCAAGCGAACGAGAATGTCAAGAAATCTGCTCTAAGGCTCGAAAGAAATCGTAAGGCAGCAAAGGAAATGTCACGTGGTGAAGACTATCCTAAGTCTCATTGTCCATCTGGGAACAAAGCGTTTCGAGTAAAAGGAGAGCGTTTCAGTAACAGACCACACAATTCTGCAAAAGCCAGTGGTAACCAAAGTGGTGGATCCGCAAGTAACCAGGTGCGGCTAAAAACACCCGTATTACGGACGCCTTTGATAAGTCCATCCCCCGAGAGGCTGTCAGTTGAGTGCTACAGCTGTGGAAACAAAGGACATATTGCTAAGTACTGCCCTGACAGAGATGCATCCGGAAACAACGAACTTTCGCAGCAGCCTTCTCAAAGCAGTGACGTGAAACTGGCAGGAGCTTTTTCGACTTGGGTTGACAGTCGGTCATGTATTACTTCGAGTTGTGTCAAGACAAGACACACAATAGGGCTGTTTGGACCGAAGTCGCTGACCAAAGTACGTATGATCAATAAAGAGGTGACTGCGTTGCTAGACACCGGGTCGCAAGTTTCGGTCATACCATTGAAGGTATTCAAGAAAGCTCGTGAACAAAGGATTGATCTCGACCTTTACGTTGACAGAGTTCCTGGAGTGGACGCTGCAGTTCATGATGCATCTGGTGCAGTGATGAATTTCTTGGGTACTGTGCGCTTGGCAGTCACTTTCGGCAAAAAGACGAAGCACGTTTCTTTCTTCATCGGTGAACGTTCAGACGAAGTCGTCATTCTTGGTACAAATGCCTTGAGGCTTTTTGATTTAGAGTTGGCTTCTATGAGTAAGGGAGAGATGGAACCATCGGAATACAAACGTGATGCTGAAGCTGTTTCAAGGCGTCGTAAACCTAGTAGGAGAAGAAATTGTTATTCCCGTAAGAATTCCACGTTTGTAAACAGTTTGATCGAAACCGCAGACTCCAGCACCGGCATGTGCGAGATGTCGACATTTATTCTGCAAAAGGTTGGAAACGTAGACGCAGAAGGGAAAACAAAGAGAAAAAGAAGAAGAAAGAGAAAGAGACCAAATGTTCGCACAACTGAATCCGTGGATGATTTTTATTGTAGAGGTACGACATCTGCAGGCTCAACCAAGCCCGAAAGGAACATCCCAATCAGATCGTTCACCTTTTCTGCCACTGGTGGAAGATCCGCTCACGCTGAGTCAGTGGACAACAGTTGCCCGGTCCATGGATTGTCTTTGCCACTTGTGTGTCAGCATGACGGTTTTGGTAATTCGGAGACTTCAGGTATTCCCATCGAAGTCAGGACACCACGCATGAGCAAAAGGACGACGCATCGACAACAGGAAAATTTCCAACAACCTGGAACGACATCGAAGGCAGCAGCTCAGCAACAACGGATGGGGGGCCGACGATGTTTCAATGGATGGACTACTCGTGGCCATGGAGGTAGTGGTCAACAAGATGCGAATTGTTCATATTGTCACAATCACCATTAGTTTTTTTCTCTTCTCATACCTGCGCTAGCAATTTTGTTTTGCGTAATCAGTTTTTTCTTTTATTTATTTATTTATTTACATAAGCCTGTGTACCAGACCTATGTGCAACGAACAACATAAACGAAATCAGCAAAAAAGCATACATAAGGAACAAGGGAAAACTACCAGTTTTCGATCAGGTAGTGTAATGAAATCAAAACAGATATACGTATAGCCCATAATGTTGTAGAGACAAGGAAATTGCTCCGCGACGGATTAGCGCTCGCCACGCTCGTTCTCGAAGTGCTCAGCTACAAGTTTTCTAAATGCCTTATGGCTCACCGGGATGGATTTTAGCCTACGAAGCCGTTCGAATGCCGGGGTCGCCCTATTTATGAAGAAAAAGCGCCTGCAGTTTAGGTTTGAATTTTTGCGCACAATTTTTGAAGCTCCTCCCCTGGTACTTGATGTTCTCACCTCGACAATACACCCAGGCCGGAGACCAAAGTCCGGTTGATACAGGATTTTATGAAGCAGCAGTAAGTCATTCAACTCTCTCCTTACCAGAAGAGATGACAGTTTGAGCTCACTATTCCTGGTTTCTGCTGATGGCATTTGTTGATAATGGCAAAAACCGAGCTTCCTGATCATTAACTTTCTTGTAAACCCGTTTTGCACCTTTTCAAGTTTGACTATGCTTTTCTTTTTGTGCGGACAATACACTGGTGTCCCATACTCAAGAATAGGTCTCACGTAGGTTTTAAAGGCTCTAAGTAGTAGTCCGCTATTTCTTGTTCCCAGTCCCCTGAATATATTATTCACAGCCACGGTGGCTCTGGTAGATACCGATTCGCAGTGCTTGTCAAAACTGAGGTTTCGTGTGAGGATGAACCCCAGGTCAGTGATCTGCTCGACATTGTCAATCTCAGTCCCTTCGACATTGTAAGTATGACAGTTATTTGAGGAACCTAGATGCAGACACTTCGTTTTCTCCTTCGATAGCGGCAGGTGCCATTCATGAGACCAGACCGCCATTGCATCTATTGCATTTTGAATTGCCTTAATGTCCTCACTAGAGCCTGCCTGGCGAAAAATCTTAATATCGTCTGCAAATGCACAGAAATCAACTCCAAACCCACTCAATAAGTCCCCAGCTCGTGCGTGTATATATTGAACAAGACCGGAGAAAGGACTCCACCCTGCGGAACCCCACTACACACTGGATGAGTCGGCGAATACGAAGTGTTCACTCGAACCGAAAAGATCCTATGCTCCAGAAATGAGGTAATCCAGGAAACTATGCGCGGGTGTACACCTACCATTGTTAGTTTTTGTATTAGCTTATGATGCGGGACTTTGTCAAATGCCTTGGAAAAATCGAAGAAAACAACATCAACATCACTACCTTGGTCTAAAAGAGACGTCCAGTTGTTTAGGGCTTCAATCATAGCTGTCACGGTTGACTTACCCTTTTGAAAGCCATGCTGATGGGGGGAGATAACCGAACGATTTTCGAGATGTGCAACTATCCTCTTTTTAAGAATCTTTTCGAACAACCGAGCAAACAATGACGTTATACTAACCGGTCTGTAGTTGGAAGGCTCCGTGAATGGCGCCTTTTTAGGAAGCGGGATGACATAAGATAACTTCCATCGATCGGGGACCTCACTTGTCATGAAGCTCAAGTTGAAAATGAACTCTAAGGGTCCCGCTATTTCATGAGCGACTTTCTTCACGAACATCAGAGGGATATCATCCGGCGTTCTTGAAGATGAATTCGGCCATTTCAATAGTTCAGTAATAATTTCTTCCTTATAGAACCAACATGAATCTTGCATCACCTCGAAGTTCGGGGAAACCAGCCTCGCTTGGTCCAGTGAAGAAGCTCTTGAAAATGAATGTTCGAATGTATTTGCCAAAAGTTCTGCCTTGTCCCTGTCAGCCCTGAGGATATTTCCGTCAGACGTCTTAAGCGCTCCAATGGTTTTTTTATCATTCATTCTGGAGTTCAAAAGCTTGTAAAACGCATTCCTATCTTCCGATTCGATGACTTTCTTCTCTATACTATCATTGTACTTTTTAAGCTTGCGTTCGAACTTACCATTTATGTCCTTGAACTTTGCCCAGCTAGCGGGGGTATTCAGTTCTTTTGCAGCAAACCACGCATCTGTGCGCAACCCTTGAAACACCTTGAGGTATGGGGGAAGCCTGCGATGACCGCCAGGGACCATGTGCATTGGTACAAAAAGTTCAATGCAGTGTTGGATTATGGCAATTAAAATTTCGTATTTTCCATTAACCGTAGCCTCCGACTGGAAAGAATTATACCAGTCAACATTCATCAGGTACTCCTTTATCAGGTCGAAACGAGCTGCCTTAAAATTTCTTTTCATCTCCTTCATGGTGCTTTGTTTACGAAGCCTGAGCCTAAACTGAACCAAGGAGTGGTCACTCGAACCCAGGGGAGGCAAGACACCTGTATTCAACACGAAATCGTTGTCACAGCAGAGCACTAAGTCTAGGATATTACCCCCACACGTCTCCGATTTAACATACTGCGAAAGAGAGTGAGTGCAGCACATATTCAAAAAACTCCTGGAAACAGAACTGTTGGCAGTGTAGGTGCCACCCCATCGCACATCAGGGAAATTGAAGTCGCCGGTGGTTACGCAGGGGTAGTTAACAGACACCATATCACTAATGCTTGCGTTCAACTGCTCAGTCATCACCGCGGTACAACTCGGAGCTCTATAAACCACAATGAACCGCACAAGAACGAGCCCTACTTCCACGTCTGCACATAAAATTTCATACGAGTCCGTAACAGACTCACGGAAAACAAGAGCAGGTGAATAAGGCTTCCTAACGAGCAAAGCAACCCCACCTCCTCTCTTGCGACTACGGTCACACCTGAGAATGTCGTAGTGAGAACTCAAGTCCCCCAGCAGAGGCGCCAATTCAACTCCCGTCTTAAGCCACGTGTCTAGTTCTTCCAGAAGTTTGTAGTTTAAGGGTTTTATTTCCTTAGAGAATGTGCTGCTTTTTGGTAATCCCTCATCAGTGTTTCTCAGTCCTCGTAAGAGGCTATAGTGCGTAATCGGTGTGGCATGTTAGGTGTACGTTTTATTTGCTGTTTTTGTACCATTGAACAAAGTTGAATTGTTTTTTTTAGAACTTACTTTCTGGATATTCTCGGTATTTTGACCCTGACATGTTTTCACCTTTTCTCATACGTTAGTCTTTTTTTTCTCTCATCGACAGGGACGTCGATTGTGGGAGGAGGGCGATGTACAGGATTAACTCATTTCACCCCTTTATTCTATGTATAGTGGAGTCCACCAAGAGTGTCTCATTTACTTATCAATGAGAAGCGGTCGATTGAAGATCAATGAACATGAAACTCATTGCAGCACAACCGCTCTCGCTCAATCGGTATGGAGCGTGCTGGTATGGGATTCATGCACATTGATCCCCAGCCGACCGCTTCTTCTTGATAAGTAAATGAGACACTCTTAGTGAACTCCACTATATATTCATTGGCCATTTCTTTATTCTGCATGCCTCAATCCAAAGTGTAATCGTTGCACCTATTTCGTAATCAATCGTTCACTCTAGATTCGAATTCAAATCTTGCCTCACCGCCAGGGCTGGGCACGCGTCCCGGGTAACCTTAGGGGGGTGCATATTAGACGTTGCAGAGAGGGCAAAGGGGGGTGCCTAAGCCGAACACGAAAAAAAAAAGAACGAAGTGCATGTTCTGTCGAATTTCAGGAAAAAAGTAGTACGCACTATTCTTCTGAATTGTCATATCTTCTTCCCCGCTTTTTGAGTCGAACACTAAAAGAATTCAAATCATTGATAGAGATGCAGGTTGTGTTCGCAATAATTCATAGTTGCTGTCGAAGTTTGTTTCGATGAAGGAATAAACACCACTCTGCTATCTTGTAGCAAGTAAGGATTGATGTGGTGTCATGTTTCTTTGATGCAACGTTCATTGATTACGCGGGTGTTTACCGATTCGAGGCAAAGATACTAAGACAGCGCCCAGGAAAACTATCAGTCAAGTTCAAAAACAGATTAGCGAACTGATGTATAGCCTAGGTCGCTCATTTTGAGCCGGTCGAAGCAAGGCTTATCGGGCTTATCATGTCAAAATCTTCTTATCACTGCTATACTTTGCCATGAACGACCGCTCCGCTGCTTACTCTGCCCGGAATCATCCGAGCAGGCTAGGATTTATTTCGACAGTTTAAAAGTACAGATAGCACAGTCAGCATCACAACTAGTCAATAGATTTTTATTGATGAGAATGTGACTTATGAAGAGAGCCAACTGTAAAAATTGAAGACTGCAAGTTACTATGAAAGAAGCGAATGACCGTGCCGTCCCCATTGAGAAGTACCCTTTACATAAAAACCCGAGTTTAATCCACCTTGAATGCCGCAATCTCTCATAGACTAGGCTAGCCGTGCGATCTGGTGTTTGTCCGCAGCTACACAACGCGCACTGGAGTGGACGCGCACGCAATATTTATTAAAAAATGTATTTTATTACAGAACGGGGCGGAGAAAATGATTGAAACTGGAGTAAATGCAAGCAGGCAGAACTAGGATTCTTTCAATGTATACAGTATAGAAATTTAATGTAAACAAACTAAGTTGGAGCGGAGTGAATTTTTCGGACGTGATAAGGTTCATTCGAATGAACCTAGTTGATTAAAAACACCCACAAACATGAGAACTAAGAGCATTGCGAGAAAGAGGAAAATCTGGCAAACATTTTAATAGCAATAGGTTTCATATTCAAGGTGATTTAAGGACCTTAAAACTCGTCCCGGTTTTGTCCCGGTTTTCGGGGTAAAACCGGGACGAGATTTAAGGTCCTTCAATCACATTAAAAACCGGTACCATTGATGCTAAAATGTTTGCCAGATTCTCCTCTTTCTAACAATACCCTTTGCTCTCAGTTTACTGCTAGTTTTGATCAACTAGGTTCGTTTGAATGAACCTTGTCACGGCTAAATATTTACACCCGCTCTAACTTTGTTTATTTACATTAAATTTCTAAAATGGGTACATCCAGAATAGACAACTTTCATCATCTTCTATTTCCTTTGGTTTCAATCCTTTTCTCCTCCCTGGTCTGTAATAAAATACATTTTTTATTAATATTGAGTGCGCGTCCATTCCCGTGTGGCTGTGTAGCTGCGTACGGCTCCATGACATTGCTCACCTGCGTGCGTACGCGTCACGGCCCGGTGAGTGTCGCGCGCGCGGCGAACGCGGAAAAGTCGCCATCGTGTGGGAGAGTCATCTGCACCATATACGGCAAAACAATTATCGTTAGCTGCATAAAACGCACACAGCAACTCAAATAGTGCCTCAAAACATGCAACTTTACTTGATTTCACTTGAATGCTGGGATGTCGCGCCGCCGCCCTTCCCGCCGCGCGCGACGCTCACCGACCGCGACGCAGAACACACGGGTGAGCAATGACCGCTCCCCAGCTGCGTACTGACACCGTATCACACGGCACGCCGATTTTTTAAGGGATAGCGGCATTCTAGGAGGCGAAAACTCGGGTTTTCTACTCCCTACGGATCACATGAATCCTAACATTGTTCCACAACACAAAATAGTTCTGATTTCCACATCAGAACAATCAAACACGGATTAACTAATCCTTCGTAGGTTTATGAAAACATTCGACAGGAAACATTAATTATCGCAATAGTAGTTCTTTTGTTGGTAATTTACTAACAAATTTTCCTCATGGGGTTGTTTTGAAGTTCAGAAATTACACTACCCTTTTTGTGGCCATTTTCGGAATTTTCTCTATTCAGTGCTTTTTTTATATTCTTGTTTATCAAAATCAGGAAGTCAAGATCATGGCTGTCCAACTATTCGGAAAACAGCCGATTTCGATTTCCCATAAGGGGGTGCCTAAAAATTACCGAGCTAAGGGGGGTGCATATTCAGAATCGCCATGCCGGGACGTGTGCCCAGCCCTGCTCACCGCTGGCTCGGCGCCCATTGGTTCGCCTTGCACTTTCCCAGCCCCGCCTCCTAATTCTCATCATCCGCCGCATATATTAACTCAGATGTTATGTACTAAGATAGTTCCACTTCTTCGACTCGACTGTGCTATTCCTGCCAACTCCAATAAACGGTTGCGTGCCTGTCTACATTCGAAGGAAGGAAGACCAACGGAGTGAGCTAGAGTGGTTTGCACCGAATAGGTCATCGCTCAGAAAGAGCAAGCGGTTAGCACCTTAAAGGTCACCGCTAAGACAGAGAGGCCTTTTCGCTGCCTCAGGAGACTCCAAAGCCGATACCAGGGGCCAGTCCACTGGTACACTATACGTAATTTGAAGAATTTATGAATGTTAGCGCGAATTGAAGTTTGAATCACGGAAATTGTTGAGTACGCCTATAAAATTATCATTCCAACTCCTGCCATTACCAGAAATCCCAGAAAACTCAAAGATGAGATAGAAATATTGAGAAAAGTCATGGTTTCTCAATCTATGCTTATCGCCGTCGAATGAGTCGTTTCGTTCGTGAAAAACCGTCTTCAAACAATTTATTTTACGGCTAAGACTACGGTAGCCCGATTCTGGCGCACTTAACTATCGTTCTTGTATCAAATCGAAGCACTCGTGAAACAGGCACTCTGGAGGCAATCTCGTCCGCGCCGAGGGGCGGAGTCGACCACCCCCCACCTGGGACACGCCCACCCGAGAGTGCCTCTTCGGGCGCTCCCACTGAGTCTCGCTGTGTCCCAACCGAAATCATCCTCACTATAGTTGTACACGAACGAAATTTTTTTCGTTCGTTCGAAAATTCGTCGAACGAAATTTTTTCAGATTCCGTTCGTTCGAAATTTCGTCGAACGAATTTTTTTTCAAATTTCGTTCGATCGAAATTTCGTCGAACGATTTTTTTTTCAAATTTCGGATTTTTCGAAACTCGTTCGTTCGGCGTATTTTCGAACAAATTTCGAAATTTCCGACAAATTTCGAAAAAAAAATCGAAAATTCGATTAGTTTCGAAATTCGTTCGTTCGAAACAGTTTCGAACGAAAAATTTTCGAATTTCGTTCGTTCGACATTTGTTTTCGAATTCGTACAACTATAATCCTCACCCCACCCGGTCGATATAGGAGTTTCTCACGTGATTTGGGTGCATTTTCTTCGGCCGACTGCGACCTGCCGAGTCCCGCCGTATCCCGACTCTCGTCGTCTGCGCTCTGCCCCACCTACTGCTGCCACTGACTATCGATTGCGTGTTTCGCAGAGGAACTGGGTGGCGCTGGGGGCAACCGGACTCAGTCGGTTGCAGACGGTTTTTCCGCCGCGGACCCAAATTTCAAATTTATTACATGTGATGCACATGTAAAACGTAGCAAAACAAAATAGCAATGAGAAGAGAGTGAAAAAAAAACATGGTAGACGCACAATAAAAAAGGGAACGATGGAATTTCAAAGCCATATTCAACAAGGAAAACCTAAAAGCCACGGAAAACGAATGAATAACCCTAGTGCAGGTAACAAGAGAGCTGTTTTTTGAAAATGGCAAGACTGTCCGAAATTTGTGTAGCCCACTCAGCAGGTTTTTCGACCAAGTCTGACGTGGGCCTAAGGCAGCGTCCATACGTCGCGAGAGCGGGCGCTCCCGCTGTTGTGCGCCTCTTGACGCTCCTCAACGCTGCCCGCAAATTAACACAGGCAATTACCCCCCACCTCGTGTTGATTCGATTGAAAACGTTTGATCGGGTGATCAATCGCTCGAGTCGGCGCAACGGCTGATGATTTCCCACGGTTTTCAACTTCCGTGGATTGATTATGGAAAACAAGGGCAGTAGTTTTGCTACAGGTTTAATGCCACCTGATTTAGTGATGGAGCAGTAAGCCTGAAACCTGCTGCTTGCTTGGTGGTGCTGGCGTAAGCGTGCGAGAGCGAGCGGGCGAGGGCGCGCGAGAAGGAGCGTCTGTGAGCGGCTAGCGAATCGTGTGCTCACGATGACCATCGATTTTGCGTAATCACATGCTCTCGCCACGTATGGACGGAGCCTAAGGCCCTAGTTATACATCGGCGATTCGGTGCCGCTGGTTTCTGCGGGACGCCCGCGATTGGTCAGATTTCGAAATTGACCAATAGCAGACATGCCGCGGAAGCCAGCGGCGGCGAAACGCTGGTGTATAACTAGGGCCTAAGAGTAGGCGCCCCTGAGTATCCCAGAAAACTGGATGGAATAGAGAAATTACACAGCCAAGTTAATCAAAAAAGAAGATCCGAACTACGGTACATACGTACAATGAAACCTTTTGAACGACGAAGTGAGATACGTAAAGATGAAAGTGCTTAACCACCGGAGGCCGGCTGGTGCGGCGCGTGTGACGCAAATCTGCGGCGCGCGCGTTTGTGCGATTGGAGCACGATTATACACTCAACCAAAATCCCGTGTGTGCGAGAGAATGTGATATACAGGCGAAACGTGTACCTAGCTCTTCTTAATACTCTACTGACGAAACTCGGTAAGTAAAAATAATACAATATGGTATGAACACTAAATTTCACACTTCTCTAAGGTTTAGAGGCGAAACTACTCTCAGCTCTTCCTATTTCAGAAGCAACATCACTGTGAGAACCCACGAGACCAATCTCAACAGCATATGAGGAGCTAAAAGTCTATAGAAAAGACCATTAATAACGTCCTTTGAACTGATTTAAGGAGAACATTTTCTTCCAATTCTCAAATAAGTGATTCCACTCATGCAAGGTCATTCCACCGTCATTAATCAGTCCTAGAACTATAGGAAATTTTCTAGCCTGCCTGTTAGCAGAAAGTCTGATTATTCTTCTCCATCATCACAGTCCGTCTTGAGTTCGATACATTTCAACCTCAGAAAACTAGATACATATGAGATCGGATTTCTTAGGAATAAATCACGCTAGTAGCAACATCAAACTTGGATAGACAAGCGGAACTTGGGTGATTCGATTGATGGTTTTTTTGAGTAACATTTCTGCAGAGCAAAACCTCATGAACTACACCCCTTACCCTTCAGAGCTCCAGTATTACTCGTAATCTCTGAGATCTTGAGAGGGACTAAGCCTCACTGCCTTAGAAAGAGCATGAAAAACGATTCATTAGACAACATTCAATATTCCTTATTCGCTCAATGCTTTTCACATTCTACTACTTGACAGTGGGGAACCGTCTCGAAAAGATAAACCGAGCACAGCAGAGGAGCAATAGACTAGTTTTTAACAGCTGTTAAGATTGGTCTCGTGGGTTCTGTTACAAGGGAGGCTTGTCATCTTCCGGTGGCGATTTGGAAAACCATGTTGTCGTTGCTGTAGGTCTGTGACAGAAAATAAAATACCTGCGCTTGAAATTGGCTAACTAACTGCGCGGATTCCAAAAATGGCATTCACATTGCGTCACAAAAAAGTAAAGTATCAGGGATTTTTCGGAGCGTTCAGAAAAAAAATCCGGAATTGGCGCAAAACATTCAAATTGGTGTTATTTAGGGCGCTGAACCCAAATCTGGGGTCCATTCCTCGCCAGACTTGGAGTGTGAGACAGCCCGAATAACCCCTATGTACAAGTTTTGAGGCGATTTGATCGTAGCATTCTCGAAATCGTCAAAAGTCGCGTTTGAGCAGCAAAATTTCACCCACTTCGAAGCTGCGGACCGAGTCAGATGAAATTTTTCAAATATTGACAAGTGGGCCTCAGATTCGTAATTAGCACCCAAAACAAGCCCCAGAAACGAGTTTTAGGCTCAATCCGAGAATTTTTTTTGAACGCCCTGAAAATTGTCATTCGTGTACGCCTTTTCTGTTGGCTATGCTATGGAAATGTCCACTTTTGCAAATCTCCTGTGAATATCTGAGGCACTTAGCAGATTCTGAGTATGGAATATTGGAACACTGTCTTCTTCTTCTTCTTTGCAGCCACAGAGAGGGGTTCTGTCATAGGTTCAGAAACTCGGCCACTAGCACTGGGTTCGTCCACAGATCCATTGTCGTCAATGTAGTCGGTCTTTTCGGGCAATTGAACAGGTGCGCAGTAGTATGCCCTTGACTACCGCAATCAGGACACTCGTCAGGTTTGCTGTTGTCAATCTATGCAAGTATGACATAAGCATGAGTGTCCACAGCGTAACGATGCAGGGTGCACCTGGCACGCCTGCCAAGTTCCATCTCTGTCTCAGAGACCTTTGGAGGTGCGACTCCCAGGATGGGGTTTATGGCAACTCTGCTCAAGTGTTCGTTCACGAATCGGGTATGCTCCGTGCGCAAGAGACGGAGGCGTTCTTGTTGTGCTTCAGTCCATCTCTGCACATCTACTTTCGACGGAGCATCAGCGAAAGGCTTTCTGATACATCTCTCTCACCGGGTTTAGTACTCTTCGCGAAGGATGATTCGGCTGCTTCACGATGTTAATGTACATTTGTTGCGCCTGGGTTGGCAGTGGTCTCTAACTGGCAATATGCGAGCTTCGGCATGTAAGTGCTCTATTGGAGCTTTTGGAACAGCCTGTTGCAATTCGCAGAGCACAATTTTGGACGCGCTGCAGCTTGGACCAAGAGGTGTCCGACGATGTGCTGCCAGACTGGCGCAGCATACTCCAAGGCGGGTTGCACAATAGCCTTATACGTGGTCAGGATCGTTTCTTTATTGCATCCCCAGGACGTTCCACCGAGCACGCAGGACGTTGAGTCTTGTTTTCACTGTGGCTTGCTTCTGCTCAGTGTTCTTATGAAACTTCAACGAAGGATCCAACACGAGTCCAAGCAGCTTGGGGAATCGGGTGGCCTGCAATTGAGTTTCGTCCCATTTAACCATAGGATGGGCACTGTGCTCTGCATTATCAGTGGAAAAGACGGTGACGGACGATTTGGAGGCAGAGACTGTGAGCATTTTGCGATCGAAGAAACATTTCAACTCGATCAAGTAGTCATTGATCTTACTGGTGGCTACCTTAATGTCGCGATCTCGGCACAGAATAGTAATATCATCCGCGTATGCAACGAGCTTGATGTCTTGAGGGGAACGGGCAGATCTTCTAGATATAAACTGAAAAGTGCAGGCGATAAAACTCCTCCTTGTGCGACCCCAGCGGCGATGGGGATGCTATTGGAAACATGTCCCTGGAATAGCACATTTGCCCGACGTCCTTTAGTGAAGGCAGTTATCCACCGCTTCTGCCATGGCTTGATGGTAGACTTCAACAGACTCTCTGATAGTAGGCCTAGATTGACGGTGTCAAACGCCTTTGTTAAGTCGAGGGCCACACCAACAGTACGTTGGGGTTTGATGGCATTGAAGCCGTCCAGCACATAGCTCACAATTTCCAACAAGGCTGTAGTGGTGGAATGTAATTTACGGAAACCATGTTGGTGCTGCTGTTGGCTGTTATGCTCGGCAAGCTCCTCCAACCAGTTTTTTCGGCAATTTTTTGGCGATGGGTGAGCAGACTGATCGGCCGGTACCCTTTAGCCGTGGATGGTGACTTTCCCCGGCTTCGGCAGTGGAATAACACGAGCCACTTTCCAATTTTGGGGTAAAATGCATGTACGAAACGATGTATTTATGACGTCAGCAATAAAGGGCAGTAGTTCACTGGGCAGTCTCTTCAGGACTGCAGGGCTCAAACCGTCTGGCCCTAATGCCTTCGAGTTGCTCATCTCCTTTATCGCCTTCTCGACCTGTGCAGGCGTGACTGCATCATCTACATCCATGAGAGGCAGCTTACAGAGTTCCCGTACAGTTATTCTGTTCTGTTTCTCTCTTTTGGTTCTAGTGATGAAAAAATGCTTCCCAAAGAGCATTTGCGGCCTCCTTCCCTGATTTGAAGACTCCATCTTCAAACTCAATCGTGGAATTGTCGGCGGAGGTGAACTTTCCGGAGATCCTTTTCAAGGCCTTCCACGTTGCTGCTGCATCATTTCTGAAGTTCATCTTCTCAGTGAACTTTTCCCAAGTTTCCTTCTTGTGCCTGTCAAGGTCGTTCCTAATCTCATCTTCCAGCGCAGCGATGTCTGGGTCAAGATGATTTGCGGCTCTCTTTGCGTCCCTTGTCCTTATCTTCTGCAGTGTTTCCCTGGTGACATTGGGAAAGAAGGTCTTAACGCGGCCTTCAGGGATCGCAGCTTTCATAGCCTTCAAGATAGCATCAGATGGGTGGCGCTCCTTCTGGTGTACATCGCCATTCCACGGATAATCAGCCGCTTGGCGAAGCGCAACCTCCTGAACAGGCTCCAGTCTGCAAGGCCTAAATTAAGATAAGAACGATGACGAACACCTGTATAGGGAGCAAGAGAGTTAGAGAGATCAATATCGACAAAGACAGGGATGTGATCGCTGGAAAGAGTTGTGGATGTCGACCAAGAGCAGGCATTAGAGAGATTGGAAGAGACGAGGGAGAGGTCTGGGCTAGATGATCGGCCGTTGGCAGGGAGACAGTGGGCTGGCCATCGTTTAAGATAACCAGATCGCACTCCTCCGCCCATTCTTCGACGTCACCTCCTCTAGCATCAGGAATCAAGCGACGAGCAGAACGTGTGCGCATTGAAGTCACCCGCAAAGACAATTGAGGGAGAAAGAGAGCAGTCATACAGCTGCTTGAGAAGGGGATAGGATTGTATGTTGAGGACAAGAGGAAGAAGGAGGAATATATATATTAAAAGAGAAAGTGGTGTTTTAAGAGGTAGATGGATGGGGATGTACTCGAGAGTGCCATCCACTGGAGTGTTTGGAATAATGTGAGAGGAAGAGAGGACAGGACAAAAGTAGAGACTCCGCCTCCTTGAGATGACCTAGGAGTATGATATGCAGTATAGCCGGGATGTTTGGATGTCTAGAGGTAGCAGAAGGAGAGAGTTTGGTCTCCTGGACCATGATAACATCCGGGTGATGAGTACGGGCAAAGAGAGATAATTCAGAAAGCTTGGTCCGAAGGCCTTAGATTGATGTGTACAATAGATAGGGCGGTTGGTAGATGAGGAATTTGAGTTACTGGAGGCGGAGACACACAATACAACGAAAGGAAGAATCGTGGTGCCTCACAGAACTGAGACCCGAACAAGAGAAGTGCACCCACCTTTCGCATCCAAAACATTGGACGCTGGTTCCATACCAATTGACATCTCTGCCGCATGTGGCACATGGGTACTTCTTCTTCTTCGCGGGTCCTGGATTCCTTTCGACGCCGGCCATTTGTAGAAGAATCCTCAGGAGAGCTGCAGCCAGCCAGCACCTCTCCCATGACAAAAACCCTCTCCGCGGAGGGATTGACGTCGGTTTGCACGGAGGTGATCTTCTTTCCTCCACACTGCCACGGCACGAACGTACGACATCTCGGCAGCTTGGAACACTGTCCTCCCCCTTGAACATATCAAAGTTGCATCTCGAAACTCCACCTTATATGTGCAACCATCCCTTGTTATTGATGTTGCTTCTGTAATAGGAAGAGCTTAGACTAGTTTCGCCCCTTAACCTTAGAGAAGTGTGAAATTTAGTGTTTTGACCACGTATTGCATTGTTTTTACTTTACGAGGCTCGCCTGTAGTGTATTAAGCAGAGCAAGGCTTCGTTTCGCCTGTATATCACATTCTCTCACCTGTATACGATTTTGATCTAGTGTATAATCGTGCTCCAATCGTAAAAACGCGCGCGCCGCAGATTTTCGTCGCACGCGTCACGCCAGCCGGCCTCCGGTGGTTAAGCACTTTCCGTAAAGGGCTTTGCAGAGTTGCAGCGTCCAGCGGCACGCCGCCGAGCGAGAGCTTTGAGGCGTGGTCGAAACCCGACGCGGCGATGAGCACCAAGACCTCGCAGAGTTGCAGCGACGTTGTCGTCAGCATAGCATTCTACCATTGCGTACGATCTCATTCATTTGACGTCGCATCTCGATATACACAGTTTTTGTTGGTTTGATATGATTCGAAACTTATGTAAATGTCTACCAACAACTTCTACAAAACATTGTGATCAGAAAGCCGAGAAAATAATTCAAGTTTACGACCAGTAGAGTGATGCCTTGATGAATAGTTTTCGATATATAAAAATCAGGTGGATGTATGGTTTGTGGCAATCGCTTTGAAAACAATCGTACCAGACGACATTGAAACAAAAAAAACCAAATAAAACTGGAAGCAAAACCAATTCGAGATGAAATTGCGCATGTGGACAATTTGAAGTATGCTCCAATGATTTTCCCTTCAATTTGTGCTGAAATAGAAAGAAAGGTCCTCAGAGGGTTGAATTCATGAAAGGAATAAGAGAAAAACGCTCGAATCGATCGTTGGCGGCGCTCGTCGCCAGCGATGGAAATGGTCGAGACCATTCTCCGCCGCCTCTCGGTGACGGCGTCGCTCCGGGAGTCGCTGTTGTCGCGGCGGCGGAAACACTCTGCGAGGTAACCACGTCGCTGCTCCCGCGCGACACGCCGCCGCCATCGCCCGCTGCGTGGCGCCCCCCATTTTCCATCATTGCACTGCCGCAGCGAGACTCGCCGCGGTGCAACTCTGCAGAGCCCTTAAAGATACCTCTAGTCGCCGTCGCGCGGCGTGGCTGGGCCGTCGCGTTGCGATGGAGCGCGCTCTTCACAGTATACATTCACCGCTAGTCGAATCGTGATGAGACCCTAGCCGCGCCGCGCGACGGCGACTAGAGGTGTCTTTACGTAACATGATTTCAAGATTCCGCTGAAAGAGGGAGGACGAGTTGTCAATAGCGAAAACTTTAAAGGTCGATTACGTATAAACTCGTCCGCGCACGAATTTTCTACTCACTTATATCACTGAATGAGTAACACTCAAATGAGGACTTTTTGAGCGATTTTCTACTCGACTAGGAGGCCAAATAATTCTATAGAGAGAAAGAAACTCCGAGTAAGTAAGACATTTTTTTCACATTTTAATACGGGGGAGGGCGAGTTTGACCGCATCATTAAAGGTTGCAAGTTGGCGGTCCCATATGGATTACGCAGCCAATTCGATCGGCTCGACTGAGTATTTTCTTTAGTGGCGGTCCAACTCTGTTTAAGCAATTCCTCGTAATTTTTAAAGTTTTAAATATAGAAATTTTACATTCTATTGTTGTTTTGAGGGGATCGTAGATGATGTGACTGGCGCTATCCAAGTTTGGAGTGCGGTTGTGCGATTTTTGCGAAATGGCGTTGAGATTCGCGGAATTTGTCGAACTTCTCGTGTATTCCCGGATAGCTTCCGAATATCATCATGCCTAAGTAAGAGTTGAATGTGACCATTCTGGGCTCCTAGGGCTTGAATTCCTCTATGTTTGCGCGAATTTTCATTGAAAGACGAAGTTAACTCCGCGTCCTTTTCACTCGAAGCTAACCGTCGCGGCTGCGGAGGGTGTAGCTCTAATTATCGTCATTCATATAGACCTGTAGGAATGCGCAAATTTACTTTTCGATACGCGTCATCTTTCGGAAAACGGTTGCCTCTATTGGGCCCTGCCTGGGGGCTGTTGCCGATTCGACAGTTGACACAACTGAAACAAGCGTCGAATAATGTGTGCCGTCTGTAACCACACACAATACACGGCACTTACGCCTAAATTTCTAAGTTGTCCCCGCTTGAGCAAGCATTCATGTAGTGGAATGGTTCCAGATGATCGTTTTATGTGGGGTCTCACTATGGAACTCTGTATGCTGTAGGTTACTATTAGCCATTCTAACCATTCCACATGAAATGTAGTTTTCTAGAACCGTAGTTGGACGTTGAGTCGGAATATGCCCTTTGCAGCTGCCTAGAATCACTCTGAAAAAAGTTATGGGCGTTTTTCAAAGCCTTGCGGCAAGGTAATGGTACCCATCAGGCAATTTTTTGAGTGTTTTGAAAAAATGTTTCTGATTTCACTCAAAACTTGTATGTAGGGGTGATCTAGGGTGCTGAACACGAATCTGGAGTCCGTTAGTCGAAATTCTGAAGTTTGCTGTGGTTTACGGTAGGATCCATGCCACTTGGTGGGCTAAACCTACCTTAGTAATTCGAAAATCGACAATTGAACATTAAATTCGTATTCACCACCACGACTCTCCCCCGCACTCAAATTTTGAGTCAAGTTTGAGACTTTGAACAATCTACCGTATACCCACCTTAATCTGTCAAAAATCGATAAACTGATCTCAGATTCGTGTTCAGCACTCGAAATAACCCCCTGATGAACAATTTGAGCCATATCTATCTTAGCATACCGGAAATCGTCAAAAGTCGCGTTTTGATTGAACGAGTGAGCGTCCACTCTGATTAAAAGGGTATTACTAATAATCTAATGTGACGGGTTTTTCCAGCTTGTTGTGCTTTTCTTTGTCCCAGAAGCGGTGGCCTCAACTCGGACATTCGGATTCAGCAGGCCGGGAGCCCGCCAGACAGCAGGCGCGGGCACCCCGACCGCGCCTGCCAGCAGTGATGCCCCGGCCTGCTACTTCCGCGCTATAACGAGCAGGCCGGGGCGCATTCACAGCAGGCCGGGGGCGCATTAACCGTGGCAGGCCCGGGCGCTTCTACAGGAGGCAGATGCGCCTTTATAAAGGAAATTACTCAACTAAACCGTACCACAACAAATCGAAATTAAATCAGAAATTCGTTTATTATACCAAAATAGTAACAAAACATGATAAGATGTCTTCAAATAATATTTTTCGTTCGGTTCTGCAAAAAAGCCATATAATAGCGGAGACACAAGTTTCTAGCGGGGTTGACAGAGGTACAACAATGTTTGAGGAGATGAAAAACATAACAAAACATACGAAATAATAATTTTTCTCCGGTTCAGCTGCGAACCAACGTAATAGCAGAGCGACACGTATTCTAACCGGGTCAATGGAGACAACAGTGTTTGAGAAGTCGAAAGAAAACATAACAAATAAAACAAAACATTTTTCTAATCGGTGCAGCTGCGAATCCACGTAACAGCGGAGCGACAAGTTCCTAGTCTGGTCAATTGATACCACGAGGTTCAGAAAGAGGTAGAAAAACAGAACAAATCATACACAAATGGGAATAAATGGTAGCGAAATGAGTAAGTGGTGGAAGACAGGATACAAGCATACTCGTGCGCTGTTTGGGTTCGGCATACACGTGAAAATTGGAGAACGAATTCCAAAACAGCTTTTTACAGAACAAAGTTTTGGAAAACTCAATTTCCACTAGACACAGAGTTCTAAAAACCCATAACAATCGAAATCGACACCGAATAGAGCAGCTCAACAAGTGGAAGTGATTGATTTATAATAACAAAAGCGCTAGTAAAAAATAAAGGAATAAAGCTAGTAAAAATTGCTATAATTGACATCGTAGTGGGCACAACGACAAGAAAAGAAGATATGTAAACGTTTTTACAAGAATGGACAGTATACGTGATTATTGAAACTAGCGAGATCAGAACACAGCGCGCGTCCAAAGTACAAGAAAAGGCCAAATTTGAAGGTTTCGTTTAAAACTTGACCTTTCCGTTAAAATTGGGTGCTGAAATCATATTTTGCGTCTCATATTACTTTCTTAAGGCAGAAACTAGGAAGTTTCAGTCAGAGAAAAATTGTTCACGATTCTTTGAACAAAAAAAAGCGCCATTAGAGATTACGTCAAGTATAGTGCGGCAAGAGAACCAATTTATTTCCTAGTAACGAAAACTATTAGAAATGATTCAAAAGCACTGAGACATAACGCGTTATTTTTAATAGGAGATCACCTGGTGGATATGTTTTGTCATCGACCCCACCCAGCTTGTAAAATACTACAATTTCCTATACTTTGACAAGATTTGTGATAGCGTTTTTTTTCTGCAGAAAAACAGTGGAAGTTTTCCTCCTGATTGAAACTTCTGAATTTTGCTTAGTGGAAAGGTTAAACACGCAGAATCTCTATTCAGCTTTGAATTTGAACCCGAGGGTCAAACTTGAAACGAGAAAAAGAAATTTGACTTTCCTGTACGCGTACGTGCGTCGCCCCACTAGTATGACAGAAGCTGGTTTTCCTGGTCTTCGGCATCTCCCGGCTGAGTATCCGATTGCGTCTCCGCAGTTGCCTCAAGCTCCTGTTCTTCACCGAGATCTGCCTGAGGCGCGGTCTGCGTGGTGGGGTGTGCGTAGTGCTGAAATAGTAGAAATAACTCATGGGAAAAAAGAGGGTCTATCGGGGAGCTTCTCCCCTAAGGCTGAATTTCGAAAAATTTATCACCACCCTCCACCTCAAATTCTCACTTTGAAACGAAATTGTCACCACCTCAACACGAAATTTTACATAATGGGTCAGAAAATTTAAGATTCCTTTCGTCACCGGTTGTGTTCTCACTCACGTGCGTACGCGTCGCGGTCCAGTGATTGTCACGCGCGCGACGAACATTGAAGACCTCCACCGTTCAGAAGAGTTTTCAGCGCTCCATGCGAGTGAATGGCTATGATTTGTGACTAGAAATAAATGCAGGAATGTTAATAATGCTTCTATCTGATTTAATCAATCTGGTCAATCTATCTGATTTCATGAAAAATCAGGGATGTCGCGTCTCCGCCCATCTTGTCGCGCGCGACGCCCACCGATCGCGACGCAGTACGCACTGGTGAGCTATGTCCACCTCCCACAAGAAAGGCTCACCATGTAAACCAAACGATGATATGATTTATTCCAACAAGAAATACCTGGTGTTGTATCCTCCATTTCGACTATATCGTGCACGACTTCTCCACGCAGCCTCCTGATATGGTCCAACTCCTCGTTCTTAGCTCGGAGCTCTTCATCCACGTTCCCTCAAAAAAAACCTAACACTGAGAATCCCAATGCCTCGAGTTTTTTTTTCCAAAACAAAATACAGTTCGAGGTCGTCCTCACACTTCAAGTCGACGTTCGAATTATACGGGAGGATGGCTTCACCAAGTAAGCGTGGCTAGAAGTGAGCAGAATGAAGGTTAACCAGCAGTACCGCTACATCGGGTCTTAAATATAACGAGACCGCGCCAAAATACGAGAGGAAAACAGGAGAAAAGCCCCCAAAACCCTCAGACAACGCAAAAAGTTTCGAGACCGAGAAGATTCGAGACGATTTCGAAACCACAGAGGCCCCCGGCCTGCTCACTCATGTTCCCGGCTTGCTCCATTCAAATTTGTGTGCGCGATGCGTCTGCGCTGCGGCCGAGTTGCCCCGGCCTGCACGCTCAATTATCCCGGCCTACCGATCTCGACTCTCCGCTGCTTTTCTACGCTCCCGGCCTGCCGTTTCCCACGGAAATTGCCCCGGCCTGCCGATTCCGAATGCCTGAGAAGTATCTTGAGACAAGATGTCATTCGAACTGTAAAAACAACAATTTCCTCTGCAAAAAAATCATATTTTGTCCCCTTCTCACTTCTGCCATTGTTATGCATCTTTTTTTTACTTTAACAAAGAATCTCATTCACATACAGGCCATAAAACGGCCAATGTCTCACCGTCGACTGCGTACCACGCGCTGCGCGACCGCACGCGCGTCGGAAGCGAACGAGTTTTGGCCGCCGCGCGACGAGTTTTGCCGGCCGCCGCGCGGCGGCCAAAACTCGTCGCGCGGCGGCCAAATTTTATTCGCTTCCGACGCGCGTGCGGTCGCGCAGCGCGTGGTACGCAGTCGACGGTGAGACATTGGCCGTATTATGGCCTGTACGTGTATATGTATGTTTCTTTATTTCCACAATAAAGTCGTTGAATGAATGAATGAATGATTCATGATCAGCATAGCAAATAACCCCCTTGGAGAAGTTTTGAACCAAATCTGAACTAATGTTCCTGAACGCTCTCAGAACCTTCTAATTGTTATAAGTAACAATTCGCACAGGTTCAAAACTCACTATATGTTGAGTTCGAAAAATATTCTTTCACCCAAACTCCATACTTGGACGTTATTGTGGGCGATTTTTTTTCACAATACTCTTGTTTGGAAATTGCCTGGTGAGTACCCTTACCTTACCGCGAGGCTCTGAAAATGCCTGTAACGTTCTCCAGAGTGATTCTAGGTAACTTCGAAGGGCTTATTCCGACTCAACGTCCAACTACGGTTCTAGAAAACTACATTTCATGAGGAATGGTTAGAATGACTAATAGTAACCTACAGCATACAGAGAGTTCCATAGTGAGACCCCACATAAAACGATCATTTGGAACCATTCCACTACGCGAATACTCACCCCCGCTTAAAACGTTGTATTCGACAAAAAAACGCGACTTACTCCTTTCAATCGACCACTATAGTTCTATAGAAAACATTTTCCTCAAGCGGGGACAACTTAGAAATTTGCGCGTAAGTGCCGTGTATTGTGTGTGGTTACAGACGGCACACATTATTCGACGCTTGTTTCAGTTGTGTCAACTGTCGAATCGGCAACAGCCCTGCCTGGGTGCGGGAAGGATGGGGCGGCGGCCAGGTGGTACGCCGCGTGCGGCTGGGAGCACGCGTTGCGTGTCGCGTCACGGCGTACCAGCAAGCGTTGATTGAGTCATTTCCCTTCAATGAGATGTTTGGAAACACTCATATGATAGGTTCAGTGTAAGAACTTAGCATAAATGATGTTCATAGAAGCGAGTGTCTATCGGTAACTTGAAATGACTTCTTTTGCCCCTGATTTCTGTGAATATGGTAAGTTCTAATAGAGATCACTACGAATGCCATATTTCTGGGCTATTATCAATGAGATGCGATGTCCTGGCATCCAAAGGCCGTTCCTAAACTGGAAAAGTCATTTTGTTTGTGTTGACTCCACGGTGCATCGATGAATCGAAGGTGGTACGCCGCAACGCAACACGCGTCGCTTGTCCTCGCCGCGCGCGGCATACCACTCTTCCCGGACTCTGGCAAAAATTCGTTTGCGACCCCGTAACAGATTCGGGAAATTTTTGGTCGGAGGGTCGCCGATTTGGAGAATCAGTCGGCGGAGCTCGGAATCGGAGATGGCGTTGATCAATGCGTGTTGGGTCGCGTGCGCAGTGCCGCCAGACGAAGGCACCGACGTAACGTTGAAGCCAAAATCAAACCAGCGGTACATACGAGCCGTCTCGGGGTGGGGCTAGACCGACTCACTTCATTGTCAAATGTGCACTCCTCGGGCCCTGCCTTCGAGTTGAGTGGAATGCGAGTGCCTGCACTTGGCTGCTCCTGCACCAACATGGGTGCTCTATCCTGGGAGCAGGCAAGAGGCGGAGCATTCGTAGAATTGATTAATTTTTGAGAGCACAGGAAGTGCAGACCTGGTTAGGGTCCAGGTGAGTGTATAGCGGTTGGCATAGGAGTAGGAGGGGCGCACGTGACGTGTATGGTGTTATCGATTTTGTCTCGTGGTTTAGCATCCCGTTCGGTGACCCGTTTCGCAAAGCGGGGAGCATTGCGTTCGCCGTCGGAGGGTTGCCCCGTCCCTTCCGTGACGCCATCAGTCGTTTAGCATCCCGTTCACTCAACCGTTCTTGACGGCGTTCGTATGTGTTGTTTTCGATCAACGGGATGCTCAACGCTATCGCTAACGAAGGCTGTCAGAGAAGGATGGTACGCCGCGAGCGGCGAGGACATGCGACGCGTGTTGCGTAGGGGCGTACCACCGTCGATTCATCCTTGTATCGCGGAGTCAACAAAAATAATGGGACTGCATTCCAGCTTAGTAACCGTCTTTGGATGCTAGGGCATTCCGTCTTCTTGTATATAACCCAGAAATATAGAATTCTTAGTAATTTCCTTTACAACTAACCATGTTCACGGAAGTTAGGTGGCAAAAGAAGTCATTCTCCAGTTACCCTTAGATCTTGGTTATTTAGGCACCTCATTTCTGTTAACGTCTAGCACTCATCCTATCATTTGAGTGGTAGGCGAGTTTCCAAACAACTCGTTGGAGGGAAATGACCCAATCAACGCTTGGTGGTACGCCGCGACACGCAACGCATACTTGATTTGATTTGATTTATTACACGGTAGAACCGTGTCAAAGACAACAGCAGAAATAAATACCCAAACGGCAATTAAGAGACTAAAAGCACTAAAATCAGTCGAACAACAATAAATGGATCAACTGACTATTAGGCATACACCGGCACCATGAAGAAAAGAGATCTTACAAACATTACTCCTGGGACAACAGATAACACTCAAATGTCTTTTTGAATTCACTGAGTTTCCCCAATATCAAACCTGACCGGAGTAGTTTATTTAATTCAGACCCCGCTCTATTGACAAAGAAGTGCTGTCGTACGTTCCGCCTGGCCCCAATGAGGCCCAATTTCACCGGTGCTCCCCTAGTGGTTGATGGTCTATGGTTGAACAGCTTCCCGCCGCGCGCGGCGTACCATCTGGCCGCCGCCCGGCCCTGCCTAGAAGACGTATGTTGTGTTCTTAAAGACACAGTCCAAGCTCATGGGCGAAATCTGAGATTTCCACATAAGTGGGAAGTAGACCCACCCCATATAACACCTGCCATGTGCGAGCCCTCGTTTCCTCCGAATAGGCGAGATATACGAGGAAGCCGCCCTGGGGACACTATTACAACCCTCAAACCACAGAAATCTTCCATCGTATACTGGCATTACGGCGCAGGGTCTTCGTTGCGGGACCCTCTCCTCGCATACACTCTTGCGCGGGCGCTGCGTTGCCTTTGTTTCTCATAATGGAATGTCGGCATAGCGAAAGCCATGATTTATTACGTTTAAAAAAGTACAGGGAACTAGTTTAGATACATTTTATAGATGTTTCTCCATTTAACTAACGATTTCAACGCTTACAATGACTCTCAGCAGACGTATTCTACGGAGCCTAGAAAACCTAATTCTCCCGGCGCTTGCCTCGTCCTGCGCGTCGCGGTCAATGTGATTCAAGCGTGCTTGCTCGTAATACCACGCATTGATTTACTGCACTGCTAGCCTAACACAGTTTATAACAGCCTTCCTGACAATCTTTGTATTTTTTATGATGCTAGAAACTTTCAAGGGAGTAACACGAGTGCTAAGGACCAATTTTCACGAATAACCTTCCAACAGACATAATATGGAGTCTACCTGTCGATATTCGAAGGATAAACTGTAGGTTTCGGCTGATACAATGTCTTTGAACTGTGGTGACCCACCATATTATTTCAAAAATCGATAAATAGACTTCAAGTCTAGGTTTAAACCCTAAGTAACCCCACACGAAGAAGTTTTCGGATCAATCTTACAAGGAAACTACTAGAAGCCAAAGTGGTCACTCTGATTGAGATAAACTTTTCTAGTACCATTTTTGAACGTAGAGTCCGAATATGCCCAGCTGCCTAGAATCACTCCGGAAAAAATTATAGGCATTTTCCTCCTGATTTCCCTATCTATTGCAGCCTCCAAGACGCATTTATCTTTCAAAAATCTGGAAACGGACACCATAGTCGTGTGCAGCGCCTAAAACAACCCGCCTAGGCAATATTTGGGTGAAAACACATCTTCCGAACTCTGCACAGATTGATAGCATACGGATTTTGGGTTGAGCGTTTACTTATCAATTAAGGCATTCAGAAAGAGTTTAAGAAAAATATTTCAGATTACACTTAAAATTCTCCCAGGGGAGTTTTTGCGGTTGGGGTGCTGATTACCTATCTGGGATTTGTTTGTCGATTTACCGAAATTTTCGACTTCGACACCTGGCTAAAGCCTCAGATTTGACTCAAATTTTCTAACTTTTCGCGAACCTCTACAAATGCTCATGACATTCCTTCGAAGTAAGTCTAGGCAGCTGCAAAAGAATATTCGGACTCTACGTTAAAAACTAGTTAAAGAAAAATATCTACATTTCATTTGAAATGGCCATTTTGACTAAAAGGAGTTTCCTCGTGAAACTAGCCGGTTTTAGGCGTGCACACCCAACAACTCTGAAGGAGTGGTCTTTAGCCAGATCTGTCCAAGAACTCCGGAAGTTGTCAAAAGTTGCCTTTGGCCCCCAGAGTTTGTCTCCAATGGGAAGCTTTGAATCGAATCTGCCAAGATCTTTTGAAAATCAGCAGTTCATTCTTATTTGCACTCTTCCATCGCTAAGGGCTTCTTTTTGTCGCAACGCAGAAGTCACAGGGTGAACCAGAATACTGTGAAAACACGTGTTTGTGCACATTACTAACATTTTTTTCAATTTGTGTATGCATCTTGTCCTACCTGCCATTTATGGATGTACAAATTCGTTCACTGTTACATAATGAGCGAGCCCAACGCATTTATATCCTATCGGCGGCTGTCATTTGAATTCCCGCGCCCGCCGCGCGCAGTCGCCGCACTGTCGTCGCGACGCGGCGGCTGCCGGCCTGGCGCGATGCCGAAGAACTGGATGAGCGAAGAAAAACGCGCTTTGGGTTGGTTTTTGACGGCTAATCGACATAATTCGGCCGTTTTCCACCTGGATGACGTTAGTAAACAAGCTACTGCTTATTATTGAACCTTAATTGAGGTTTGATTATCCACTGGGTCGCCAGTATTAGGTCTGATATATTTTCTGAGTGCACAACGTCTACCCTCCATAACTTTTACCCGTTGGCGGACCTCAAAGTCACTTGTGAGCATTATTTTGAAGTAAATTATCGCTTCGATTCCCTTGCGAACTTCTTTCGCTGTATACAGCTAAATGGGGTGGTAGAAAATGGGTTTTCAAAGCGAGACGACCGCCAAGTTTTAGCACGAAATTAACTCCCCGAGATGTCGACCACTACCATCGACCGCTCTGTTCGTCACACAACCTCACCGATAATTGAGAACTGCAAATTTACCTTCAGGGCCCTTCTTCAAAATCTTGTTACGCTGGAATACAGTGCTTCCAAAGGCACTTCCTTACCAATCTTAGCCAACGCAAGGATGATATAGTGAGGAAGAGTGTGCTGGTAAGGCTATCCTTCCCATTTTTTTTTTCAAGAAAACTTTCCGTCTCGCGTGCGTGCGTTTGCGGAGTAAGAGAAGAGACAACGATCAAGGGAAGACCAGCGTTCGCGCGGCACGGACGCAATGGAGCAAATTGACTTTTGCGCAGCAATGCGGAGCGTATCATGCGTACGAACCTTGCCTGCGGCACGCCACTGAACTTGCGTGAGGAATGAAAACGAGGATCAAGCCAAACCTTGAAGGTTAAGCTGTTAGAAAGGTTCGGCTTCACTTCTTGGGTAGAAGGAGGCATGCTTGATCTCCTCTGATAAGCTGAGTAACAAACTGGATGAAGAAGCACTGTCGCGCTCATACCTATTCATATTCCTATATAGGGGTAGATAGGAGTACGGTCGGGGTCAATCATTCCGTCGGCCAATCGACAGAGATTTTTTACACCCCTGAGACATTGCCGATTGGCTGATGGGAGACAATATGAGTGTGCCGAATCCTTTGATAAGAACTAGACGCATTTCTCTACCATGCACATCATGTTCCTGCAAACGTATACAACGGAATACAGAAGCTTGCCCGATACAAAGGTACGTAGTTCGCTAGAAAAAATGCTAAGAAGGAATTTGAGGTTTACAGCAATTAAATGCTTCAAATTACTTCTACAGCTATGATTCAGGTTCAAAATAGCTCGTAACAAAGAGTTAAAGTTTCGATTAATGGACCTTGTGCACTCAGAAAACTTAAGAGATCTAATACTGCCGACCCAGTCGATGATCAAAACCCTAATTAGGTCGAATAATAGGGAGACCCTTTGATAAGCATTATCCAGGTAGGAAACATCCGGACTGTCTCGTTTAGTCGTCAAGAACCACCTAGATTGCGTTTTTCTTCGCTCATCCAGCTCTTTGGCATCGCGCCAGGCCGGCAGCCGCTGCATCGCAACTGCGGTGCGGCGACCCCGCGCGGCGGGCGCGGGAATTCAAATGACGGCCGCCGATAGGATATAAATGCGTTGTAGCGAGCCAGCGCGCTTGAATCACATTGACCGCGACGCGCAGGGCGAGGCGAGCGCCGGGAGAATTAGGTTTTCTAGGCTCCGTAGAATACGTCCTCTCAGCAACGGTTGCGGGGCAGCTCGCCCCCGACCCTACGTCTCTGTCTTTGCGGGGTGAGAGAGCAGACGGGGAGGGTCCAAGCGGTCTCGAGGCTCGGCGTTGTTCAATTGGGGCGCGATTAGGCATGGCAACGAGCAGTAGCCAATCATTGACCGGTTAGATTGATAGAGCATTCAACTGTATCGTATACATTGTTTGCGAAATTCATGGAGATAACAATTGGAATCCTCTGAAGCTACAGAAACCGGAATGTATTTGGTCCCACTACGGTACCTGGTGAATCTATTTTTCTCTATTTAGGGTGTTTTCGAATGGTTTCTGATACACGGCCCTTCAACTACTGATGAAATCTTTGAAATGTACTAAGGATTGTGACACGTTTAAAGAGCTAGAATGTGCGCTTCATGGAACTAAGGCTTGAAAGCTGCTCTCTAAATCCATGAAAGAGCAATACACTCGAGCTATGAGGTGTTTACGAAGCATGATTTTACCTCCGATACTACGGCAAAACCTCTGTTTTGAATTTCCACGCTCTAAGTTGTTGTTCAAAGCTTTATCGTGCATCGGCGTATATAATATTCACTGCATTTCAGAAAAACACTCGACCACGACAAAACAATTTACGAAAATCGTAACCAGGAAATGATCAAATGGAAATTTATGACTCATATCTAGTACAATAAAATTACTCACAGCTGGATAACCTTGCAGGGCTAAGGAAAATCAATGGTACATCGAAAGAGGCAAAGAAATCATGGCACAGATCGCTTCTAACTCAAAGGAACTAAGAGTCTGATGAAGTGGGGTAAAGTTCGTGCGAGAGATATGTAGATGATCCTAACATAGTAGTAGCGCAGAGTAGCGCTTGTATAAAAACACAGAAAATGACGAATAGTTGGAAAGCTGCAAGCAAAACAAACAAAATAACTCTCAAAACTGAATGATGGTGCTGGCAGAGACGGAAACATTCAAAAATTGTTGAATACTATGGAGGATTGATTACTATTGCAAATTGAGCGCAAAGATTAGCAAAGAAGCTGCAAATCGGTAGCAACTCGCTCACAGTCGACGCGCTTATCGCCGCGAGCTGGCGATTTCCGCGACGGGCAAACCACTGCGCCCCCCCCTCCGTCGCAGCCTATGCTCGCTCGCTCGCAGATTTGCCATTATGCCGAAGCCTTGAGACGAGTGGGTCGTCTGAAGGACAACTCGTCCACCGCGCTGACTTGACAGCGTTGCTGAGCAACCTAAATTGGAGTCAACGGTTCTTTCGAAGCTTCAGTACCTCGAAACGCACATAAGAGTTTCACGCTCCCGGAAGTTTCAATACCTCGAAATCAAGGGCTGGGATCCATGAACTGCAAACCGTGGGCTACAGTTGGGTTTGTAGAGGAAATGGCACGCAATCTTTGAAGGCAAACCTAAGCCCATGGTTTGCGTTCATGAATCCCAGCACAGGAGTACCCGGACGAGTTAACCCCGCAGCCGCCTTGACGGTTAGCTGTGAGTGTCCCCTTCAGCTTTGAGGCTCTGCGAGTGTAGAGGGCGGGGGGGGGATTCTTATTAAGTATTTTCTGAGACCTGCTTTTGATGCGCCTCCGGATTACGTGGCCCAAACATATTTTGTATTCATTTACATAATAATTGGATTTTTTGTCGTTTTGGAAGCAGTGAAGCCTTGGAGCGCGCGTTTTGTATTGAATTTTCGCATTAAGTTCGTGTAGACATCCGGGAGGTTCTGGAGCATACCTTTCCAGCTCAAATAATCTTCAAATTGTGGTGCGCGCGAACCAGATTTGGTTTTGAATTGGCCCCGCGCGCAACCCCTTTTTTGAAATCTCAGTTCAGAGGGAACGTAGAAATTGGAGCTAAATTGCATTGAAAAGAGCGCAAAAAGTTGGTACATGTACACTAAAAGGGTTTAGAATGGTTCAGTGGTTTTCGAGTAAAAATTGAAAGAGCGCGCGTTTTTGTTGTTAATCTCCTTTTTTTCAGACGGCGTACACGATCTTGTTGGTACACTTAAAATTGAGCTAGGGAGCTCATTTTTGAACAAGAGGCTGGAAATGGATGCAGGTCGCTCGTATTCCAATTTGAACTTGATACCTTACCTCTGAAGGGTACCTCAAAATCGTGGGTTTACATACTAAATTAGCCGTGGAGCACGAAAACTGCTATTTTCTGCTACAGCTGTGGTGACCGGGGTGCGTGGGTGAATCTGCAACCAATCAATACAGGTCGTCGAAGGTAAGTACTGAACTTGTCCGAATTCGTACTCATGACACGTCATCGATCGATAATCAATATTCTCGATTTTCGCGCTTTCTGCACAAAATGCGGCGAGGAGTGGTGGTTGCTGGTGGAATTGGTTTTCTTGGTGGGGAAATTTTGCTCATCAGTCATTATCGATAAATACCAATCAATAATATTGATTTTTTCGCCTGTTGCACAAAATGCCGCAATGATTTTTGATTGTTGATGGCTCTAAGTCACTTGTTTGGGAAATTCTTCTCATCATGCAAGATCAAATATTAATAATGATCAATAATATTGAATTCTCACATGTTGCACAAAATGCGGCAATGAGTGGTATTTTTTTATGTTTTGGGTCATAAGTTTTGAAAGTTGTACTCATACGACAATATCATCTGTTAGATGTTTCATCATTCCAAAATGGAAATCGTTGAGCAAAATTGAAGTCAGAAAGGGAACCTTCGGTAAAAATATGTGAATTTTCTGAAAATTTAGCTTCCTGGCAAAAGTAACGATTTGGTAGTGGTGAAAAAAGCTCCAAAAATATCTTGAAATATCTTTAAAATGATTTGGCGTAAAGTAGCCGGGAAAAATAAAAAAAGCTAGAAAATGAAGTGAAATAACCAAAAATGCGATTTGGTGGTCAATCACAGACGAGGGATCGGTTTTTACAAGCTCCGTTAAACTTATCAAAACGAAATCAAGCGCACATGGAAACATTAAGCCATCTTTGAAAGCTATGATAAGGGATTCAGCATAGGTCAAGCTAGGTGAACTCCATTCCATATCTTGCTTGATTTCGTTTTGATGGTTTAGTGGAGAAGCTTGTAAAAACCGATCCCTCGTCTGTGAGTGACCACCAAATCGCATTTTTGGTTATTTCTCTTCATTTCCTAGCTTTTTTTATTTTTCCCGGCTACTTTACGCCAAATCATTTTTAAGATATTTTTGGAGCTTTTTTCACCACTACCAAATTGTTACTTTTGCCAGGAAGCTAAATTTCCAGATTGACATTCTGTTAATTGTTATTGAATCTATTCGCGCTTTCGATAAATAAGAACTTTGGGAATTTTCGTTTATTCTCTCATTTATGCTTGGATTTCTTCAGGTAAAATGGTGAAGAGCAAGCAAGACCGAAAGGCTCGTAATGCAATCAACGAGGTTGTCACTCGTGAGTACACTATCCATATGCACAAGAGGATTAAAGGGATGTGAGTATTGTTGTTTCTTCTGTTTTGTTCTTCATGCTTGAGGATGAGCTTTTTGGAAGGAGAGTTTTTACGCATTTATGAAATTTTCAGAGGATCCAAGAAGCGTGCACCTCGTGCCGTTGACGAGATTCGAAAGTTTGCCAAGCAGCAGATGAACACTGAGGATGTTCGCGTCGACACTAGGCTCAACAAACATGTTTGGTCAAAGGGAATCAAGTCAGTTTGTTTTTCTGTATCATTTTTCCTGTTTTCTGCTTCCTATAATTTTTTATTTAGAGTTTGTTTTGATTTGACTTCATTCCTGTTGTTTTCATGTAGTCAGTGTGGCAGATAATTTTCCCATAGAGCCAGAGGAGGTGTGCTACGAATATCCCAGTGGGGCCGGTGGGCTTTTGGCCCTAGTTATACACCTGCGGACTGGAGGAGAAATGTAAATCGTCTATTCTATCAAAAAACAGGATTTCCTAGCTGAATTCCCTTCTTCACGAACATCGACATAGCATAGAATTCGAGTTTATGGAAATACGGAGCAATTCATTGTGGAACTCACATACCAGCCTGCAACCCCCCTCATCGACTGCTGGATGGGCGCTGTGTTGAGCGGCATCGACAAACCCACGCGAGATACGGGACGGCCAGAGGTGGCGGCGGTGGATGCATCGCTTCTCGGCCTTTTGGCTAACTCGCTTTTCATACTTTTGCGATTGCGGCAAATGCCGCTTTTTGAGCAGTGGTGAAATCTGCCAAGGAATGCTAAGAATTTAGGTGGAGGTTGACAACGGACTCCTTTGCAGATGAGAATGCTGGTAGAGCACCCAGATCGGCATTGAATCCCCGACGAAAACCGGTACATACATGATAAAACGCTGCAAACGCCGCTAAAGCGAAGATAATGGTCTAGGTCATTAATGCCGCCATAGAGGCATTTGCCGCGTTTTACCGTACCATAACTAGTTCCGTCCGGCCTCCATGACCTATCTGAACATTTTACCAGCATTTTCATATGGGAAAGAGTCAGTTGTCAACCGCCACTTAAATTGTTAGCATTCCCGAACACCGGTTTAGCCGTGGCTCAATAAGCGGCATTTGCCGCAATCGCAAAAGTATGAATAGCGAGTAAGATCAAACTCAGCTTTTCCTGAAAATTCGAGTACTTCACCGCTCCTTTGTGGTGGGATTTCTCCCAAAAATATCGGTAATTTTCAAGTAATCTACCAGATTTCTCTAGTAATCTGCCATAATTCTCTAGTAATCTACCAGAATTCTCTCGAATTCTGCTGGAAAACTCCCGTAAATCACCAGAATTCTTCCGTATTACGAGTGAATTTTCGCCTGTAATCTACTAGAAATTTCCCATAATATGCCAGAATTCTGCCAAATTACGACACAAAAATTTGGGAGTTTCCGACTAATTTCTGCCCCATAGAAATGCTCAACGCTGTGTTTTTCCGCCCAAACTCCGAGAAGGGTTTATTTAGGGCTCTTGCCACAAATTTAAGGCCGTTTTTTGCTAATAGGAGGTATAGTTGTTATTCCGGGGGGAATTCTTCAATCGCGGATTGCGCAATTGCGAAAACCGCGTCTAAGGCTCGTAATTCGATCCTTAGATATATCAATATATAAATCTCAGGACCGAATCACGAGCCTTAGGCGCAGTTTTTCCAATCGCGTGCTCCGCAATTGCGGAATCACCCCTGGAATAACCACTATACCTCTTATTAGCGAAAAACTGTCTGAAATTTGTGGCAAGGGCCCTAAATAAACCCTTTTCGAAGTTTGGGAGGAAAAGCAGCGTTGAGCATTTCTATGGGGCAGAAATAAGTCGGAAACTCCCAAATTTTTGTGTCGTAGTTTGGCAGAATTTAGGCATATTAAGGGAAACTCTAGCGCATGAAGTCAGAAAAAGCAGCGCAACCATTTATCCTATTTATCCGTTGTAAAAAAAAATCAAATAACGAAACAAATAGATCAATTTAACAATCAACGAAGAATAAAATTTGCAATAATGGCTAGCGTTCAGCCCGCGTCAAGGGATAGTGAACGGAACGATTCTGATTTGGGATAGTAAAGTGGTAAACGTAGGCGTTTCGCATCAACTCCGACCTTGCAGTTCAAAATCTACGCGGAAATCAGATCGTGAAAGACTGCACTGGACAGAAATCTAGGGGGCGTCAGCACACCTGAACATTATCACGATTTTTCAGTTCGAAAATATCCTAATAGAATGCTTCTGAAGTACAGAAAAATTTGGCAAAAACACGTTTATTTCTAAACAGCATGATCACTCACTGACGAACAACGGCTCTCTGCACTTACTATACATGTATTCCCTAGGGTACAAAATCACCTTTTGATTTTGTATCCATGAAAGCACATGTATAGCAAGTGCCGAGCACCGTTATTTGTTAGTGAATGATCAGGCTGTTTAGAAACAAAAGTGTTTTTGCCAAACTTTTCTGTATTTTAGAAGCATTCTATTAAGACATTTTCCATCTAAAAAATCGTGATAATGTTCAGTTTTGCTGACGACCCCTAGATTTCTGTCCAGTGCAGTTATTCAGGACGCACAATCTGAGTTACGCTTCAATTTTGAACTGCAATGTCTAATTGGGTACGGAACACGAAATTGAATACTGTGGTATGGTGTTGACGCGTGCAGTATGAATGCCTTGAGTTTGATTTCTAATCTTCTGGACAGGAGTAGAAATCCGAATCACTGATCATTTTCCAAGGCTTCAAACAGCATCCTCGTTGTGTAAGCCTTTCTTTCCTGATCCTTCTTTTTTATCGCCGCGCGATGCTCATTAAAAAATTTTCGCCTCTCATAGTCACTGCAATAATAAAGATTACTCGAGTGCGCCATGATCAGTGGCCACATTGCAACCAGGCGTGTGCAGAATTTCCGATTTTCCCATAAAGGTTCTAATTTACCCCATTCTGTTTTCGGTTTCCTCTTTAATAAAAAGGACATGAAAGTCATCAAGAACTTGTTCGTTTTATCTTTTAAATGATGTACATTTACTCTGTCCATTGGCAGTCAAGCCTTGTACCCCTTCTGTGGCCGTAAAAATGAACCCAAGGCAGCCTACCGGGAAGATTCAAAGTCTACATACTCAAGGTAGATTTACGTCGAAGTCCAACGTGTTGCATTCCTTTGCATTTAGAGTCATCCCAGTTTGGAACAAATTACCTTCAGAGATCGTTGAGGCCGCGCAGTTTCCGATTTTCAAAAGCAGGCTATCCCATTTCAACCTCAGGTCATTGCATGGGGTCGATGGCCGTGCTCTCTGCTAAAGCTTTAAATTCAGGGTGCTCTTATTCGTACGAGTGTTTTCTTTGCCTACAATTTTGTTTGCCTGCATGTCCAGGCTGTCTTGTTTAAACCTGTATCACATACATTTTGTATGTTTCTTTGTTGCCAGATAAAGCTATTGAATTGAAATTGAATTGAAAACGTACCCTACCCGGCGCGTAGACAGGGAGGCTGCCGGCTACCTGGCAGGTAAACGGCAGTGTTCCTAGCAACCTAGCGGGTGGATGGAGAGGGGGGGGGGTTACTGACTGCTACGTCGCTCTCACATTTCAGATAATGATCCATGGTTCCCTGGCAGGCAGCTCGCGCTCAACTGGTTCACCCATCCATTGAAGACCGTATAAACTATGCCAGTCGAAATGCATTGATAACGGGGATTAGAGACAACAGCCTCTAAAGCCTAGTTTTGACTGCAGGTGGTCGCTCCGGCCATGCGAGGGACAACTGTTCCTTTTTCATTGCGCGTAATGGAAAGCCGCTCCAATTGTGATCGCTTCGTTTCAAACGTCCTACATCGCTGGGTCGCGGCGACGAAATCCTATGTTTTACTGCATCGCTGCTTGAAGAGCGACTCTCAGTGGTCGCTGACCGTCGCTCCATCGCGGCTAAAATGGCAGCGATGGAGCGGTCGCCAGCGAATGACACGTTTCGTCTAGTGAACGTTGACCCTTTCACATGACAAGGTCAGTGTTTACGGGTCGAAACGTGTTATTGATAACTACCAGCCATTAAGTTCACTGATTGATTGAATTTCTTCGATCATCCGCGAGGCTATGCACTATGAACAGAATCGCTGCCGCTGCTACATCGCTGCAGCAGCGGGTGTGAAATCGCTGCGATGAAAAACAACAGCGATGCAGTCAAAACTAGGCTTTGCGCGGTATTCTTCTCTCCGTCGCTGCGGGTGGCTACTCGTGCCTGCCTCTGCTCTCACGGGTGGCGAAGATGGGCTGTCACAATTGAAGTTTTGACTGGGAGGTGCAATATTGGTTGCCAAAAGCCGGACGCTGGTAGGTTACGCCACCCTTCGCCCTCTTGTAGTTTCATGAATACGGCGACTGGTAACGGTGAATTGCTAACGAGTATGTGTAGAAGGGTATTAGCACTTTATAACGCCGGTCTACTGAGCGACGAAAGGCGTCGCACAGACTCAAAGGCATTCAAAAAAGATTAATGATCCTTAAAAGAACCTGATTGTGTGGCGCATCAAGAGAGAAGTTGAAATTCATAGAATTTCATCTTAACTTCAAGGACGGCTCACCAAACTTAGAGACCTTTGTAACTTTCCATTTCCGATTTAAATTTGATAAGTTTGAAAGTCGTTCCGTTAAGTGCCGTTTCATTATACCGTTAAGTTTCTGCACATATGCTAAAAGTTGGGTCCCCACTTGGGTCCCACACACCTTCCACGGCGTCCTGCGCACTTCTAGTTGGGTCCCACACACTTTTCCCGGCGCTCGGCGCACTCCCAGTTGGGTCCAGCGCACTTTTCCCGGCGCTCGGCGTACTCCCAGTTGGGTCCAGCGCACTTTTCCCAGCGCTTGGCGCACTTCTATCTGGGCCCCGTGCACGTTACCCGGCGCTAGGAGCACTCCCAATCGGGTCCCTCACACATAGTTGACGAGTTAGCCTTGAACAGTCTCTTCTCAAATATACACCGGGCACGTTTCCGTTACAATGAGCGCTACAGTGCAAGCGCACCTCTTGCCATACTATTCAGGCTTCACACAAGGTAAGATGTGAACTCTAGTGTCCTGATAAATACGATCGGTTAGTAACGTGGAATGGTTAGAGAATAGAGGTTTGGAACACAAAACTTACGATTCCACTGCTGAGCGTACTTCGAAGTGCTGTAGGGATACCGAGCCGCAGCTTAACGCCATCATTTATTTATATTAGTTTAATTATTTATATCATTTATAACCTCCCTCAATGCGCCGTGTGCCGGAAGCAGGCTACGGCGCGAGGTGTGATACAACCCAACATTGGTCCGACCCCCACCCAAGTCAAGCGATTCGCTCAGCCCCCCCCCCTGGGAAAAATCATGGCGACGACCGGGGGGAGGTCCTCATTTCGTAATTTTTTATTTTATAGTGAACGAATTTTTAATTCAAGACTACATCAAGACCTAATAATGCAATAAATAAATGTTTTCCACGAAAGCAGACAAAAACAACTCTCCTACGACAATGGCACCAAATGTTTGTTCAATGGCTGAACGTTCATTAGTGCCCTGAGGGCACATAGGTGCGGTTTCAGGCATGAAAACCACATCTAGTAATTGACTATCTTGATGTGAAAACGCACCCAAAGTTTCATGGAAGCAGCTTTGAGCCGAACAGCGCTACATAGGTGGGAGTCCATGAAAAATACGATAGCTGTGAAATATTTACAAGTATTTAACGAAATTTGAATTAGGGAGTTTCGCGTTGCTACAACGTGCGGAAAACCTAGCCACGGACCCAAGTAATCAATTTCATTCTTTTAACCGGTTGTAAACGAAAAAAATCCATACAAATTAGGTGTGATACAATCGATTGTAGATTAATTGGGTCCGTGACTAGATTTTCCGCACGTTGTAGCAACGCGAAACTCCTTGATTAAAAATTCGATAAATACTTGCAAATATTTCACAACAATTCCGGACTTGAACATTTTTTCATGGACCCCATCCTATGTAGCGCTGTTCGGATTGAGGCTGCATCCATGAAACTTTGGGAGCGTTTTCACATCCGGATAGCCAATTACTATATGTGGTTTTGATGGCTGAAACTGCACCTATGTGCCCCCAGGGCATGAAAACAGACTCCGCCCATCCTATGTAGCGCTGTTCGGCTTGAAACGGCGTCCATGAAATGTTGAGGTGCGTTTTCACATCCCGATAGCCAATTACGAAATATATATTTCTTTACACAAGTTTACACTCGTGTGGAGAAAAAAAAAGAGAAAACAGGAAAACAAACTATCAACCTCAAACGGAATATTCAAAGCAAAGATACTGTAAACCAATGAAACGAGAACAACGATGGATCAGTCCGAAGAATAGCACAGGGAAACGAGCAACCCAGCACTACGGAGGGTCACTCCGCCGCTCCCCGGAAGCCAGTTTCATGTGCACTAAGTTCTTATAGGCGCCGAAGTTTATAGTAATAGTATCGTTCCTACTGAGATCTTCGAATACCGGAACAATTCTATTAGTGAAAAAGCAGCGCCGACACTCAAGATTCGACACGGTACGGTGGAATTTAATCGGACCCCCTCGGGTTACCGAATCTCGTTCTCACGAAATCCCCAGGCCTAAGACCAAACTTGCCATTGAAAAGGATATGATGGAACAGAAATGTGGTTTTCATGCCTGAAACGGCACCCTCAGGGCATGAAAACAGGCTCCGCCCACCCTATGTAGCGCTGTTCGGCTTAGAGCTGCGTCCATGAAAGTTTGGGTGCGTTTTCAAATGCGCACATTCTCATTCAAAATGTGGGTTCCGCGCCCGCAACCGCACCTATGTGCCCTCAGGGCATAAAAATCCTATGCTTTAGGCGGTATCGCATCTTGAACACGAGTCAGTTTCGTGGAGTAAATTGCGAGAGATATAACAGTGAACAATGCTCTTCTCAAACAGTCAACTACCCATTATTTCTCAGAATTGCGAAATTTTTTACCTTTTGGTTGCGGGATCGAACCTGTGAATCCTAAATCGCCTAAAAATGCATCTTAGATTACGAAATTCCAGAACATCTGTGTCATTTCGTTGACAGGACAGACCGCTTGTAATGACCTCGATGACAGCGAATACTCAACACCACTGCTGCTGACATATCCAGGAGCGCTTTGGCGACACACTTTACCTGGCCAAGACTCCTCCATGTCAGAGTCATTAACGATGGCCATGCTACTGTCGTCTATTGTCTTGCATGCTTTATCACCAGTGAATTGTAAGCTCTTCTTGTGTGTTCCTGCCTTATTTTTACATCCCCATTTCATATCTTGCCTCATTTGTTTTTTCGCAAATGTTTCTCACTATTCAGTTTCTTTTTTGATCTCCTGTCTCATTTTGCTCTCTCAGTATAATCTCCAGTTTTAATTTGACCTCTTATTGTGATCTCATTTTGCCGTCATTTTTTATACTAACGGTATGGTTCTTAACCCCCCCCCCTCCGGCCTGATAGAAGTCCATCTTGTTTCTTGGTTGACCGAAGGTCCGACCCCCCATCCAACCGGATGTCGATAGGTCCGACCTCCCCCCCCTCTGTGATACATCACGCCGAACCCTGGCCGGAAGTTGCCGAAATTTTCCGACTATTTACACGTGCAGCATTCTGCTGACATCAAACCGCCCCGCTCACCCGATCAATTTACGGCTAACCCCTTCAAGATCGATCTCTCTCCTTATACAACCTTACACTAATCCATCGAGGCCCTGCAACTTCCCTATGATGAAATAACTTCTTATGGGCCTATGATAGATGAACTTCTCATGAGAGTACCACGGACTCCCGCACAGTTCTCTCGGCGCTTGGCGCACTCCCAGTTGGGTCCCGCACACTTTTCCCGGCACTCTGCGCACTCTCAGTTGGGTCCCGCACAATTTTCACGGCGCTTGGCGCACTTCCATTTGGGTCCCACACACTTTTCCGAGCGTTTGGGGCACCTCTATTTGGGCCCCGTACACGTTACCCGGCGCTGGGCGCACTGCCAATCGGGTCCTGAACACGTACTCCGGCGGTCTGCGTACTCGCCGTTGGGTCCCATACACGTTCGTCGACGCTTGGCGCATTCCCATCTGGGTCCCACACACTTTTCTCGGCGCTCGGCGCACTCTCAGTTGGGTCCAACACACTTTTCTCGGCGCACTCTCAGTTGGGTCCAACACACTTTTCTCGGCGATCTGCTCACTGCGACCTGTGTCCCGCACACGTACTCCGGCGCTCTGCTCACTCCCAGTTGGGTCACGCCCACTTTTCCCGGCGCTCTGTTCACTCCCAGTTGGGTCACGCCCACTTTTCCCGGCGCTTGGCGCACTTCCAGTTGGGTCCCGCACACTTTTCCCGGCGCTCTGCGCACTCCCAGATGGGTCAAGCCCACTTTCCTCGGCGATCTGCTCACTCCGACTTGTGTCCCGCACACGTACTCCGGCGCTCTGCTCACTCCCAGTTATCCTTATACTTAAAGCAGTTATGTCCCGATGTTTGTGTGTGGGCAGAACCCCAGTGGGAGTGAGCAGGACGTCATAGAAGGTGTGCAGGACCCCAATGGGAATGAGCAGGACGTCATAGAAAGTGGGCAGAACCCCAGTGGGAGTGAGCAGGACGTCATAGAAGGTGTGCAGGACCCCAATGGGAATGAGCAGGACGTCATAGAAAGTGGGCAGGACCCCAGTGGGAGTGAGCAGGACGTCATAGAAAGTGTGCAGGACCCCAGTGAGAGTGAGCAGGACGTCGTATAAAGTGTGCAGGACCCCAGTGGGACTGTGCAGAACGTCGGAGGAAGTGTGCAGGACCCCAGTGGGAGTGTGCAGGACCCCAATGGAAGTGTGCAGGACCCCTGAGGGAGTGTGCAAAACCCGGATGGGAGTGAGCAGAACGTCATATAAAGTGTGCAGGACCCCAGTGAGAGTGTGCAGGACCCCAACGGAAGTGTGCAGGACATCATAGAAAGTGTGCAGGTTCCGAGTAAGAATGTACAGGACGTCATGAAATGGGTGCAATACCACTGTAGGGGTGTACAGGACGTCGTGAAATGTGTTCAGGGCCCAGATGGGAATGTGCAGGACGTCATAGAAAGTTCGCAGGGCCGCAGTGGAAGTGTGCAGGACGTCATTAAGAGAGGAGAACTGAAACAGCGAGTTTTTGTCAATTTTTTCATGTGAAATCTTAGCCTTTGTGTAGCGAAGAAAACAGATATGAAATCATGTATCTTGAGAAGTCTGCCTCAGGAAGCTAGCGGACGTGAAAATTTTTTTGAGCGAAAACTTTGCTAGGTCTCGCTAGTAAATTTATAAGTTTATCACATCCGCTAAAGGCAAATCTGAGAAAAAAAATTATAACGAGGATCAACTGTCACAGAAATGTTCAACATATGCTCATAACCGCCAAGGGGCAAGGGGACAACCACGAGCCCGCAACATCCCGTAGAGGCCCGCCCGTCCACCTTCGGTGGACGTTGCGGGCCTCTACGGGATAGTGCGGGCTCGTGGTTGTCCCCTTGCCCCCCGGTCAAAATCCAACAGGATCTTTTTAGCACGTGCTTTAAATTGACTCAATATCAGCCCTGGAGGCATATTTTTTGTGACGTCGAAGTATGACCTGCCAGCTCTGTATTTGAAGGAGTTGGCATACAAACTGGTACTTGGTCCGCGTAAAATAATTTTGAACGAGTTTCCTCTCGTCCGAGAGTAATTTATATTGAACAGACGCTTCATGTTTAGCATGGTTGTAAATCCAGTTATGAACCTTGCATACGTCAAATACTCTACGCTGGGACCTGAGCGAAGGCAGATTCAAGTATCTATTCCTTATAGAGGCGCTTGGGATTCTTTCGTACAAAAATCCACCTACTCGTGTGAGAAGTTTACGTGTAAAATTGTTTTGTACTTTTTCAATAGCATGAATGTCTCTCTTCAATGGAGGATTGAATACAGTAACACTGGCTTCTACGAGTTGGCGAACATACGTTTTGTATGCCCGAAGTAGAAAAGACTTGTTCCTGCTGGAAAGACCTTGAAAAATGTGAAAAGTTCTCAGTTTAGCTTGATTACACCGAACTTTGATATGCGCTGTGAAATCAAGTTTGTCATTATAATGAAAACCAAGATCTTTCACGGAATCAACAGCAGAAATGGTTTCGCCATCCACTGAGTACGAAGTAACAGTTGAGCGTGGGTGAGATTTTAGCTGCATAAAAGTAGTCTTTTGTGGAGACAAAGGCAACTGCCATTTTTCAGTCCATTTCACAAGCGAATCTATGGAGTTTTGAAGGTTGACGGAATCCTCTGGATCAGAAATGACATTATACATTTTGACATCATCTGCGTACATTTTGACTTTGACCCCTAGACCTTGAACGGATTCGGGTAAGTCAGCCGTAAAAATGATGAAAAGAATTGGTGACAAGACACCTCCCTGAGGTACTCCACTTGCAATGGCCTTGGTATCAGAATAGATCTCCCCTAGCTTTACTTGGAAAGTTCTGTCGCTGAGATACTCAGCTATCCATTTGATGACAACAGGGTGGAACTGCAATTTCTCTAATTTGAATAACAACTTTTTGTGTGATACACGATCAAAGGCTTTTGCAAAATCGAAGAAAACTACATCACAGCCAAGTTTGTTGTCGAGTGCAACTGTCCAATCGTCCAAACACTCTAGCAGGTTTGTTTCTACTGATCTGCCACTAATGAACCCATGCTGATGCTCTGTTATGATTTTCCGATCTAATAGATATTCCATTATGTGATGCTTCAAAACTTTCTCAAAAAGTCTGCACAAGAGAGAAGTTATACTCACAGGACGATAGTTATCGGGATTACAGGACGGCTCCTTTTTCAGAATGGGAGTGACAAAAGAGTGTTTCCATCGTAGAGGAACCTCACCATGCATAAGTGATTGATTGAAAATGTATGCAAGAGGACCACATAATAGATAACCTAACTTTTGAATGAAGAAAAGTGGTAAAAAGTCAGGTGTTACAGATGAGGATTGGGGCCATTTCATGATAAGCTCATAAAGCTTCGTGGCTTCAAACCATGGGAAATCCCCCATTCTCTCTACGTTAGATCCCGTGAAGGATGGGCAGGATCCATCGTCTTCTTGGAAAGAATTGACAAATCGATCCGCTAGTAAATTGGCCTTTTCATATGCTGTAGTTACGATCGTCCCATGATGACTCAGGCAACCTAGAAGTCTTTTCTCCCTGATTTTCCCATTCAGGTATTTATAAAAACGCTGTTTGTTTCTAGATTCAACCATCTTTGTCAATAGAGCGGGGTCTGAATTCAATAAACTACTCCGGTCAGGTTTGATATTGGGGAAACTCAGTGAATTCAAAAAGAGTGTTATCTGTTGTCCCAGGAGTAATGTTTGTAAGATCTCTTTTCTTCATGGTGCCGGTGTATGCCTAATAGTCAGTTGATCCATTTATTGTTGTTCGACTGATTTTAGTGCTTTTAGTCTCTTAATTGCCGTTTGGGTATTTATTTCTGCTGTTGTCTTTGACACGGTTCTACCGTGTAATAAATCAAATCAAATCCTTTTTTCTAAGGAGCTGTTATACTTTTTGAGTCTACTTTCAAACTTCAAGGAAAAGTCTCTAAATTTTGACCAGTCATTGGTGCGTCTGGCTTCGTGAAAGAGACAATTTCGATGCTCGAGCATATTCTGTAAATACTGCGGCAGCTTTACAGACTTTAGTGAGGCACATTTTTCCAATGGAACATGAAGCTCTATGGCTTCATGCAAAACCGATAAGAAAAGCTCATATTTTTCATTCACATTATTTTTTGTTTCGAACAAATCAACCCATCGTATTCCGGCCAAACTTGCTCGAATCACATCAAAATTACATTTGGAGTAAATCCTATGATAAACTGGTGTGGCTGGGGTTTCCCAACAATGAACTTTCAACAAAATGCTATTGTGATCACTTAATCCCACAGGAGACGAAACTTTTACATCCCTTATTAAGCTGTCACTAGTCGAAAACACTAGATCAAGAATATTTACACCTCTCGTCGGTTCTGTTACATGTTGAGAAAGATAGTGGCAAGAAACCAATTCTTCCAACCCGCTTAAAGGGGACGAATTTTCAGAATTTGTGTCCCTAGCATTAAAATTAGGCATATTGAAGTCCCCTACCACAACTGCATGCACGTCGCAAGCTACTAAATCGCTCAAAATTTTCACAAGCTGCTCAGTTTTCACGGATAGGCAGGAGGGAGCTCTATACACCACTAAAAACCTGAATTTGTGACCTTCGCAAAGAATATCGGCGCATAGTATTTCGTACGAGTTCTCAACTGATTCCACAAAAACGGTTGAAAAAAATAGTTTGCGATTTACAAGGAGAAGAACCCCACCGCCAGATTTTCTAGGCCTGTCGCACCTCAAGAAATCATAATCCAACATCATATTGCCCAAAACGGAAGACATAGAGTGACTAGGCTTAAGCCAAGTTTCAGAGAAAGCCAAGATATCGTAATTTTTCGAAAGAACGAGCGAGACATAATCCGAGTTTTTCGAGATGGACCTTACATTACAGTATAAACACTGCAAACAACTACAAAAGTACCGAGGAATCGTACCTAGTTTTCCTGATTCGAAACGAGAGAAGAGTCACCTTGCGTTGTTGATTCGCTTGTGTATGCCGAATTCTGGACTATGCCAGGAGGCGAGACACGAACAGTATCAACTCTGCGACTCATGCGTTCCTGTCGTCTGCGTTCCAACTCCTCTTTAGTTAAGGATTCCCGCAAGAAAAGCCTTAACCCCGGGTAGAAACGGAGTCGACGGGCCCGCGCTACAGCAATACGTTGAAACGTCTTAGTAGGCAATACAACCTTAATCAACCTATTCATGCCTCGTGACGATTTTCCAAGACGATAAACTGTCAAAGGATTGCATTCTACATTAAGGAAATCCAAGATATTGCATGTATTAACGAAATCGTACGAAATTCTCTCACGTGAACTTGGTGAATCATGTTCTGGCACGCCACTAATCACAATTGACCTAAGTCTTTCATATTCCTCATGAGGCGGAATTCGTATAACAGGCGAAGCCGTACAAGGTGGAACACATGATCGATTGCTGACATCAACGAAGTTACGCAAATCACTCTCAGAAGAAATTTTACTGCGTAGCTCTACCACTTCCTTTTTGAGCTCTTCATTTTGAGCACGGCAAGAAATCAGTTCCAATGTAATAACGGAGATCACCTTTTTTATGCATGCAGGCACATTCTTCGCTTTTGATATAGCATCGACTTGCTCTCGAAGTTCCTTCGCCAACAACGTTTCCATTCGAATACTGCTCGCAACACCATTCACATCAGCGCCAGCCACGATTCCAGTTTCACAATCCATATTCATATTATTGGTAGATAGATCGAATGTCGTAACCGATAATCTGATGGAAGGAAACAGTCGAAGGGCAGATGTGGGGAAAGGATACCAGTTATGGATGAGGGAACAGTCGGAATCAGACATTGATGAGGGAAACAGCTGTAATCAGACGAAGAGGCCGAAGACGACACAAAATGGCCTGGGCGATGAAAGAAACGACCGCCGCCGCATAGGGGGAATGTCCCGAGTTGGGTCCCGCTCACTTTTCCCGGCGCTCTGTTCACTCCCAGTTGGGTCACGCCCACTTTTCCCGGCGCTCGGCGCACTCTCAGTTGGGTCCAACACACTTTTCTCGGCGCACTCTCAATTGGGTCCAACACACTTTTCTCGGCGCTCGGCGCACTTCCAGTTGGGTCCAACACACTTTTCTCGGCGCACTTCCAGTTGGGTCCAACACGCTTTTCTCGGCGCGTTCGCGATGACGTCCACAAAGATTTTGGCAGATTTTTTCGTTTTACTGGAAATTTACTGCCACTTCTTGGAAAAATACCTCTGTGCTAAAAAACGAAGTATTCTGGAGGATTACACGAAAATTCGGGAGATTTACGATGACGATTTCCCTAATTTATCAGTAATCTGGTAGATTTTCTGTCGGATCAGCACCTGGGAGGAATTCTGTGGTAAAAATCAGCATTTACTTATAATTGGAAGTAAACCTCCTGTAATTCGGAAGTAAACCACCTGAAAATTTTCTGCTGAGAAGTTTAGTTTCTGTTCTTATCGAATTAACCTTCGATAGAGATTCGAATGAGTCTCGTTAAGGTTTTTTGACTTGAAACCGGACGAAGTCGCGGGCTCGCTCGCACCTCGTCACTAAGCTAAACACAATTTTTGTACAAATAGTGGTCAGCAAAACGTATTGTAGCGTTTGATGATACAAAACTCTACAAGAAGTCTAGAATAATCCTCTGAAATACTAGTGGAAAGCCAATTTGGAATAGCAAGAAAATCCTGAAATAAAATGTTCAACAAATAGGTACAATACCACAAAGACAACAATCATGGCACATGGTAAAAACCATGAAATAACTTTGCTAACGGTAGGGCATAACACCACAAAAAAACTGATAACAAACTAAACAAACCGGTAACAAACTAAACACCTGCACGAGCTAATTACCGGTATAATGAGAACCGAAAATCTTTGGTGACTCTTACGAGATTCATGATACGAAGTGACTCCTACAGCCAAGCAACGCTATATTGCGGAAGTGCAGTTTTCGTACTCAGGCAATCGCTCGCGTTTTGTCTAGCAGCAAAAATCATAATTTCCCGTGCCTGTGAAGGAATCTATGAATGCATAGAGTCAATGAGCAGCTTATAATTTTGGAAGGCAACATGATGCCAATGAACGCCGGAGTGCCCAACAGAAATGCCCCTACGCACAAGAATCCTTCCAAATGAGAGTAGTACAAAAAAGAAGAATCTGTTGCAAAGCTTTCACCGATCAATGGGACGCCCGGCTACCGTAACAGAACAACAAAACATGAGAACAAACGATGAAACACGCTCAAAATATTGGGGGTATAAAGAGCTGAGGCGGTGTAGGCAACCATTCTCACACTGCTCTTTTCGAACGGCACTTCCAAGTGCCTGGTAGAGAATGAAACTAAGCGAACAGCTTTGCATGATAGTAAGATGTGCTCACACCCTGGCTGATCCTTGTAAGTTTATTAAAGTTACGCTATAGCCCTTCGTTCCACTGATCAGCTCAAGCGTAGTTGTGGAAAACTAGAGAAATCGTCGGGAACAAATGAAAAATCTAATCAACAGAACATGAATTCAATTCAATTCTATAGCTTTGTCTGGCGACAAAGAAAATTACAAAATGTTTGTGAGATAGGTTTAAACAAGACAGCCTGGACATGCAGGCAAACAAAATTGTAGGCAAAGATAACACTCGTACGAATAAGAGCACCCTGAATTTAGAGCTTTAGCAGAAAGCACGGCCATCGACCCCATGCAATGACCTGAGGTTGATCGTCGGGAACAAATGAAAAATCTAAACAACAGAACCATAAGTAAGAACAGACGTGGGATCAAGGCGCATAACCTTATCTCCGAAACGACAAATCAGGGGGTTGGGCCATCCTCTCCAATTCCTCCATCTTCAGTACGCGTTCTCTTCACACGATGCTGAAAATTTGCTTTGCTTTGCTTTCCTGGCTCCTATTTGCGCGACGCTGGTCCTGTGCTTATAGCTTTTCCTCGGCGTAGGCATTCTGTGACAAAGAGATTACTTCTCATCGGTACCCAAGCAGGCACACATATCGTATCGGTATTCTTGAGCAGTAGACCGAGAGTATACATCTTTATTCGGCTTACGTTTCGGCAATCACGCCTTCGTCAGAGCCGGAAAGCCAAAGATACATAAGGAAACTAGGCGTCCAAGCACTATTTCAGAACGATAAGACTATTTCAATAGAAAACTGAGAAAAGCGACATCGTATGGCGATATGAAAAGCTAACCTTTAGTATGCAGACTGAAGCCTGCCAGACACCCTCAGATGGTCTTAGATGGCGGGTGAATGAGTGGGACCATATTGGTCCACCCACCTCGTTAGCTTTTAGAAGGCTGATCAAGCTCATTAGCAGATCAAAACCTACAAAGGTCAACAAAAGGGGCTAGTTCTTGAGTAATCGCCACACATTCGTCCTTTCTATTGATCTTTGGATTTTTGGAGTTTATCCAAAATGCCTCAAGGGTTCTGCGTGCGGAAATCTCTGATTCGCGCGCAAGTATCGTGACTGCAATATCGAAACAGCTGTTTCCATGTACGCGCACCCGGTGCTCTCCCAGAGGAGTGGATACCTTACACTTTTTCATGTCATCCACGTGTTCTTAACGCAGAGAGCCTACATATTCCTCTCTGCACATCTGGCAAGTGATTAGGTAAACCACCCCTGTGCTAGCGCAATCCCCTTCCCTTCCGTTTGGGCAGACCACACTTGATGGCGTCATGCAGAAGCGGTCATAAAGTCGGTTTCGAATCAATTGTCCTTTGAGGTTTTGAGGAGGGATCTCGATTAGCCGTACTGCGTCCTGGAGGTCTGCCTTCCGTATTCAGGAGCGTATTGCTGCGCTTAGCTCTTCGGTAACGAAGGGCACACCAAACCCTATTTTTGACCTCCCCTCGTCATCGCTGATCGCTCTGGGTGGTCGCCGTCGGAAACTGTTGGATCCTCTGGCAGGGTAACCGTTTTGTTGGACTATTCGCTGTGCTAATCCTACTGAGGTCCCGTATATAGCACGGTTTGCTCTAACGTTCAACATTTATCCAACGCCTACGTTCGCTGGGGGCCTCCCGCTGGGCGCTCAATGCACCGAATGACCTCAAAATCTGAAAATCTGATGAACGTTTGCCAGAGTAGTGTATGATCACGTGATATTAGCAATTGATTCGTGCGAGTTTTACCTTTTTGCTTGATTTTCACCATTTTACATGAGTGAGTCCTGAAATTAAATGTACGCCTTCAGATAAGAAAAATGTTTCAGAGTTGACCTAAAATTCCCCGAGCAAGGTCATTTGGTGTGCTGATCACGAGTCTGAGTTTTTTTTTCTCGATTTTTCGGAGTTTTTGACCAAATTCGTTTGAATGTTCCCTTCGGGGCAAAATTGAGGGCGCTTACCCTTTAGCAGAAAAAAGATGTATTTCAACTGAAATCAAAATGTCGAACGTAAACAAACAGGTTCTGTCACGATTAATGAAGCGATTCTGAGGAGAACATGGCGTTCGGCGGAAAAAATTAAAGCCTTCATTGTTGCTTGAGGGTATTAGAATTCACATTCCATTCTAGCAAAAAGAAGTAAACATCGTACACAAACAGAAAACATACAGGTACAGGCAGCACGAGAATTCCGAAAGTTGTGAAATAGCTAGCGGTTTTGAAAAACGCATTTACGGCAAAATGAGCTTTTTTTTACCGTGTAATTGTAGATGTCATCTCTCAGAAGAGTAGACAATGACTTACTTCTTCTCCACAAGATCCCAAGATCTTGTTTGGCGTGGATTCCGGTCTAAAACCTGAGGACCTTGTGACAACGAGAGAGTCATCCACCAGGGGAGGCCCCATCAAGCTCCACCGTTACACATCAAATCTCAACTGCAGGCGTCACTTTTTCATTAACAGAACTATACCCATTTTTGAGAACCTTGGTAGAAACCATTCCATTACTTCCAATTACACATCATTCAAAAATTTTATTCGAGTAAAAATTTGAGCTGGCTGATCGTTCAAGTAGCCCTTCCTGACTGGCTGGACAAGTTTTGATTCTTTCTGACGCGCGGTAAGGCCAATGCACCGAAAGCACCCGAATTTCGCGCGCGTGCCCCGCAATGTCTGCCTGAGTTACTGACAGGTTCAGGTTCCTATAGGACCGCAGTGTCGAACTGCGGCGGAGCTTCGATCTCTTCGGGCGACGCGGCCAAAATTTTAATATCTCATGATTCCCCTCGGGTGTCGGACTTTGTTGGTAGTTAAGAAATTGTTCATTTTCCATTTTAATTTTTTTTGCTTAAACGAACACATGACCAGGGTAAGGCGTAGCGGTGTGATCGGCCCGTGAGAGGTGCGCCCCCCCCCTCCTCCAGCTTTGGATCCGGTGCGGCCCCCCTCCCACCGAGGTTGTGAATTTTACCCCTTGTGCAAAACAATTTGAGAGGTCTCTTCCGAAGAAAGCTTCCGTGCGATTTTCAGCAATAACGTACGTTGTAGGTCAAGTCACACCGGCCGTAATCGGCTAAAAATGGTCGGATCGACCTGGAACTCGGCCGACAGCTTTTTTGATGGTCCTCTTTAAAATAAACACTTCAACAGCCCTACCCAGAAAAATTAATTTTCGACCCCTCCTGACGCTGAAGTCCAAACAGCGGTTTTCCGATTTTTCAGCGCTCCGAATCACACACTCATCGTCAACTGCTTGGCCTTTGGAAGGACTAACCAAGTAGTTTTCTCACTTGTCTATCTGATAAAGCCTCGAAAACTGAATCTAGAGGCCTTTATCGCAAAAATCACACGCTATGATGAGGCCTGTTTTTAAGGCTCAAATCACACCGTCACTTTTACAGCCGTCACACCGGCCGTAATCGGCTCAAAATTTTCGGATCGACCTGGGACTCGGCCGACAGCTTTTTTTTTGATGGTCCTCTTCAAAACGAACGCTACAGCAACCCTACTTAGAAAAATTATTTTTTCGACCCCTCCGGACGTCAAAGTCCAGACAGCGATTTTCCGATCTCTGGTCAGTATCTCGGATTTGGCTGAAATCTTGCCTAGGGGTGCGATTCAGGGCGCTTAAGACGAATCTGACGTCCGTTTCACAATTTTCGACCTGCTACTTCAGGTATACGCTGATTTGGGAAAGATGCAATATATGCAATTATTTTACTATTTGATTCAATGACGTGCATCTTTGCGCCATACTTTTTAGCTTACTACGGACAACAAAGTGGTGAAATGGCCCCCTGAAGTAGAGCTTGCTCTCAAGGAAGCAGGAAATCGAAGGGCTTCTAAGGATTCATGCAAAGCCTGTGAGAAGTTTCAACAATCACGTTCTGAGTTGTCTCGGCAATCAGAAACCGAGAAAAGTCTCGAAATTCTGGATTATTTGTCGATCAACATATTGGGATCGCTCAGAGAACTAACACGTTGGCGAATAAGGAAAGTGCTTCGGTCAGCGACCAGGTTGCAAAACTGTGCGGAATGTTTCGGGATGAGAATGCTGTCCTGCGTTTTGGATCGAGATGGCAACGCGTTGATGTTGCAGGACCTGAATTATCTAGTGCTACGATTGAGACAACGGTGTAAGAGACAACACTAGGAAGAAAACACTCTTTATTACTGCAAACTTTCCTGCAGCAAGCTTTGCGACAGCCGTCAGACCGCGAGGGTTGGCATACTAGATCTATTAGATGATGATCCAGGCCAGAATCGATCCCAAAAGAACCAAGAAAGCGACATACTCGCCCCTAATTTTGGAAACTGCGTAGAATACAGAACCAACAGAGCACGGCAAGGTACAGAGAGGTCCCGCTCCCACGGCGACAGCCAAGGGAGCGTGAATACTGTCTTCGACTCAGCTCACTTTGACTATGACAAGGTGTCCTGTCTTAAAAAAGCTATTTACAGATTTTTCGAAAGTGCAGAAATGGGTTGAGATTACTTCGCCAGACGATGAGATGACACCACTGCAAGCCCACAGAGCACAACAAAACCTTGCGTGTTTCCTAGGCCATGAGAAGGAAGGCTTGAAGCGAGCCACCGGGGCTGCAATAACATCTACTGCTATAGCCTACACTACATCTAAATAGCCTGCACTACATCTAAAAAGGCATTTAATTCTGCCAAACAATTTCCTTTCGTAATTACACGATGAAGACAGGAACAGTTGCTTGTGAAGCTCATTACGAAGCGAGAAGAGCCTACAGGTGTGATTAAGCAGTTCGCCGTTAACATGAAACACGATCTGTTGAAGTAAGTCATCGACGGGAACCTCCCAATCTAACCTCTAACAGATAATCGCACAGGAAACGGAATAAAATAGTCTTTTATTGAGAACTGCATCTCCTGTCAATCGTTCATTAACTATTGTGGGAGCTCAGAATAACTTCGCGCGTGGCACCTTGCATGTCTGTCGGGAACGCTTCACTTCATTAGATTCCTAGACACAGCAACCTGGTCTCTCAATGAGTCTTTGAACATTCTTTATTAAACGTCTTATTTATCTTCCTTGAAACGGTTGTGGTAGGGCTTCCGTTATTACCGGTAGGATACAAAGTATCTACTGATTATTGAAAGAACATATGTAACCAGCAGCGAAATTTCGGGACCCGCAAGGAATGATCTGCTGTTGTCAGCGGAGCTCACAAATTGACCCTTGTTCACGACGCGGGAAAATATGCAATGAACCTTACCCAAACGTTGCTATGGAGGAGTACTTCCTATTCGGTTCACCAACGAGGACTAATGGGAGATCTACCTAACGATCTGTAGCAGAGGAAATTAATTTCGGGTTCCTTCAAATGACGATGCTCAACCGTGTCTGATGGGCTGGAAGTTTTCAGTCATGAGTACACAACGTTCTCACTAGTTACCTGGTGCTTCTTGTAACTCTCAGACGGCTGAAACAAAATTTAGATGCCACACCGTAGGGGCAAAAGCGCGAAAGTGTACATAAAGGGTAATAAATGACGCCAGTACACCTATTATTGTGAAACACGTGAAAGCAAGCCTTGCCCACTTCACTACATTTTTTTGAAACTCTTCCAAACGAAGAGAGCCTTTCAATAGTTTTCACACTCAATTGCGAGGTCTGAAAAAGAAGTGCAGCACCGAGTAAATTTTCTGCAAACGTTTTGTTGTATTTTTTTGCTAGCACAGAGCGCCCCATCGCCACAACTCACTTCAAAATTGACAGAATGAATTTTCTGTTAGTGAAGTGAATACAATGGTATGTTAAAAGTCTTCCTGACTCCGGTGTTTCATCGTAATACTTGTATTTCTTTCTGTGATTCCCAATGACCACAGGTCGAAACGGGTCACATTTCTCTTATGGTGACTGTCTGATCAGTGCACAATGAGGAATTTTAATGTGGGAATATATAATTTTTGATTGATTTCGGGTATTAACTCAGTTATTTCGCCTTACTATTGTATTTCACTCGTTGAAAGCTGTTCAAAAATGGCATCAAAATTGAATTTGTAGGACAAAGTCATGCTCTTATGGAGGATCGCCTACTCGTTGGCAAGAGCGTACGCGGAAGAAGAAGTCGTCTACAATGCCGTCATCCTTCCGAAGTCAAAGATCCTCGACCATACCTCCCAGATTTCACTCTTTCACGAGTCCTGGAGCCAATTGTTTCGGTCGCGGATCAGCATAAACCGGCGCTGCTGATCCGTTGTCTACTCATTCGTGCCGGAATCGAAGCAAACCCTGGACCTTCTCGCCGTATTCGATGGCCCTGCACCCAGCCGCAACAGGGAGCGTCCAATGTATCAAGTGCAGGAAATGGACTCACGTGAAGAAATGTTCCGGTATCAAGTCTTTCAAGGATGCGGACAGCTCATACGTGTGCCCAAACTGCGTCATCGTGTCAACATCTCAACCGCAACAATCGAAACCCGACTCTTTGAAGGTGACTCAATGGAACATTAATGGTTTCCGCAACAAATTGGCGGAACTAGCTCTTGCACTTCGTATAGGGGCCGAAATAGTGGGACTTCAAGAAACCAAATTGGATCCGAGTCAAGGAGCACCCACTGTTCGAGGCTATACATGCCTGAGAAAGGACAGAACGAGTTCCGGAGGAGTGGCTTTTCTGGTCCGAAACGACTTACAGTGCAGTGTGATCACTCCAGGTACCAGCGATGGCACGACGGAGTGCATCTCCATAGCTGTGGAAACTAGGGCTGGATCACTTCAAATTCACAACATGTACTCTCCGCCAAGATCCTCATTCCCACCCTCATACGAGCTGTCGATCACCCAATTCTTGACATGTGTGAAACCCACGATCGTCATGGGAGATGTCAATGCGCCCAGTCCTCAATGGTCGGAGGGTGAGGAATACCAACGCGGACAGGACTTAGGCCGCCATCAGAGATGGTCGATGAACTGAGTCCCACCCGGTCGATACGCACCGAAATAGTGACAGTCGGGTGCAGAAAAATCGACCCACTGAGTCCGACTGCGACCGACTAATTGCAACCGCAATCCACCCAGTCGATACGGGTGTTTCATGTTCGCACACGGTCAGATCCATTGCACCGAGGTTGGTTTTTCTGCCCCGGACTCAGTCGGACTCGGTCGGTTTTTCGACCAAGTCTGACAGGGGCCTTAGAGGAGTAGATAGCGCAATCCAATTTTGTGGTTCTGAACGAAGCCGCACACCCAACAAGGAAACTTTCGCTGTGCTGGCAGGATTTAGCATCGTCAGCACTGTGGGACACCATTAACACAGGCGCAAGTGACCACCTCCCTATCTTGATGGAGTTCAGAAACGAGGCCCTGATATCTTCTTCGCCGAGGACCACTTTCGTGAACTTCAAGAAGGCGAATTGGCCTAAATTTCGGTCGGTGCTGGAACAACAGTCGGCTGATTTCGATTTTCGGACTAACCCACTGGAAATGGATAGATTCCTTACAGCAGCTATAAGAGCAGCGACTTTACCATCCATCCCTAGGGGTAGGCGTAAAGCGTTCATGCCGGGCCTGTCGGACACCGCTAAGGACCTCATTTGTGAAAGAGACGCGATTCGAAGAACGGATCCCACCAACACCCGGGTTTCCGAGCTGAACAAGGAAATCGCAGATGAAGTGAGGAAGGACCGGTAGCAGACGTGGAGAGCATTCGTGGAAGGCATTGATCATCGTACGAACTCCTCCAAGCTATGGACAACCATGAAAGCTTTGGATGGCCGTTCAGCTAAACCGAATCCCCTCCAGCTTCTTCATAAAGGCGAGCCGGTTAACAAGAAGAAGGCAGCCAACCTTCTATGCAAACAATTCAGTTCGCCATGCCCTCATAGAAGCGTGAAGTCGTCAAGAAGGACTTTCAGATGGATCAAGAACTTTTCGAGAGACGACGTTCCCGTTATCACGACCACCCTCATTGACGCCGCCTTGAAGAGATGCAAGCCGTCTAGAGCGCTAGATACAAGTGGAGTGGCCCCTATCATGCTCAAACATTCAGGATCAGTTTTTCGTGAGTGCCTGAGAGCGCTCTTTAACAAAACTATCAACTGGACTGATTCCGGCGTCGTGGAAGGAGGCAAGAATCTTCCCACTTCTGAAGCCCGGAAAACCTGCAGAGGATTTGAACAGCTACAGGCCCATTTCGATCATCTCATCTGTGGCACGCACCTTTGAAAGAACTATTCTTCCTACACTGGAGACGCACCTGCAAATCCCTGGATGGCAGAATGGTTTTCGAAAAGGCTTCTCCACCGCCACAGCTTTGGTCGAACTTACGGGATTCATTACGGATGGACTTAATGAGAAGAGACCGCCAAGCCGTTCAATTATGGTGGCACTCGACCTAAAGTAGGCCTATGACACTGTCGTCATCTCCATTCTTTGTCAGAAGCTTGCAGAGTCATCCCTACCGAGAGGACTTGCGCGCTGGATCTCCAGCTACCTGAAAGGGAGAACGATACGGACAGAGTTCAGAGGCCGGATGTCAAACGTAAGATTGGTGCGCTCCGGGGTACCGCAAGGCGCAGTGCTCCCTCCGCTTCTTTTTTCTTACTACATCGCCGATCTTCCAGCACCCCCACCAGAAACACACCTTATCGGATATGCGGATGATCTAACAATGGTTACATCAGATCCTGATTTGGAAACCTGCGAAAATCGCCTGAACGACTATCTCCCGAAGCTGACAAAGGCTCTAGAAGATCTCCAACTGCAACTTTCGATCCAAAAGACTACTGTCTCTCTTCTCACAACACATTCTGCTCAAGCGAGATACGTGCCGAAAGTCTTCATAAATGGAACGCAAATCACGCACGAAAGAAATCCGACGATCCTCGGCTATCACTTTGATACGATGATGACGGGACGACTTCATGCGGAAGCTGTTCGCAAGAAGACGGCTTAAAAAACGAACCTCCTGGAAGCGTTGGCGGGAAGGAATTGGGGACAAAGCAAAGAGCTGCTCACCCTGACCTGCCGTGCCATTGGACAATCTGTGATATCGTACGCGGCTCCATCCTGGAGCCCGCTCATCGCATCTTCTCACTGGGATCGGTTGCAAGCTTGTCAAAACACAGCCTTGAGGACCGCGACGGGAAGCTTGGCAATGGCAAGCACAACTCATCTGAGTAGCGAGACAGGAATCATGCCAGTTCGAGCTCATAATGAGATGCTGACACTCCAATATCGAACGGTTGCGACACTCGACCCTGGACACCCGTCGCACGACATGATGGAGTCAGAACCGTCTAGACAGATTAGCAAACACCTCAGAACTGTCAAACCAATGTTGGTGAAACCTGGAACTGCAGAGAGCATTCGCAAAGAAGTTCACAAGGAGTTTGTAAAAGAGTTCTTGGGTAATCTGAACTCTCCCTTGCTGAGTGGACCTCCGCCGAAGATATCCAAGGAGGAGGAGACGTTGTCAAGACCTAGCCGAGTAGCGCTGTCTCAGCTCTGAAGTGGTTTCTACTCAAAATCGCAATGGTACCTCCATAAGATAGGAGCAGCTGATAATCCACTTTGTCCGGAATGCGGACTGGAGGAACATACAGTACCCCACATGTTCTCATGCTCTGGAAAGCCAACGCACCTTACAATAGAAGATCTCTGGCTCAAACCAGTGGAATTCGCCAATTTCCTGTCACTTTGATCATGCAATGATGATTTTGAAATGTAAAAAAAAAACAAAAAGAAACCAAAAAAAATAAAAAAAAAAGGGTTGAAAAACGCCCCACCCAGGGATCCTAGAAAACTTGCTTCGATTATGCCGTCTACGTACCGGAAGTTTGGATCCAGGATCAATGGTTATGGTGGAAGATGGGCAACAACAACAACAAAGTCATGGCTATGTGGCGCTTTGTGCGCGCCAAATGGCCGCAAATCGCCGTTTTTGCGAGAGAAAAAAACTGCTCAGTACGGTAGGAGGGAAATTTTTGGCATTATGACGGACCGGGGGCCTGCGCCCCCTCCCCTCTATGATCGTCACACCGTACGCCTGAGCCTGCACATGACATACTGGGGACGGTAAAGAGGCACTCTCGGGTGGGCGGGGCGACTCCGCCCCTTGGCGCCGACGAGATTGCCTCCAGAGTGCCTCTTTCACGAGTGCTTCGATTTGATTCCGTCAGCACTGTACTTCTACACTATTCATCTGTATTCCACTGAATCGTGAGGTACTATGCTGCTGTGAAACAATTATATTCAATCCGAATGACAACACTTTCAATAAACGCTGATCCCAAATGCATTGGTTTGCTAACTCATGAAAGTTTTCATGTTTCCATGTCAATATGAAACCTTTCTTGACCAGCAATACGATGATATTAATGCGTTTACCCTTATTCTACTGCGAACTACTGAATTCGCATGTGGGTCTGGCTTATAGTTTTGTTGAGCTGGTCACAATCCCATTCGCTGAAGTCACCGCGGATTCAGTGTAGACTACCGCATTGTGTTCTCATTTGCAGTGGGGATCAACAAATGCACCAAAGTTGAAGCATTTCAGGGCTTGTGGTGTTCTGCTTCGAATTCACGTTAGAGTATCATCCGCAAGTGGGTTCATCGCCTAGCGAAATGGTGGTTTTCGTATTAAAATCGCATCCGGAGGTTTGAACCTCCAGCAAAGAAATGGCAGTGCTCACTCGAGCCAAATTTTCACCCATACATTTTTTGCTTAAAGGCAGTGTTCACACGAAGAAAAAGTTTCCCCTTTTTTTGGCTAAAACGTAAGCTTTGGGTCCCTCTAAGAAGATTAAGAACGGAAGTGCGACGAAAAACGGCCGCTAAGTGGGTGAAAATCTCGTGGGCCACCCGACCCATTGGGCCACTCCGCCCACGTCCTACAACAGTTTCCCTGGATTCGTGGTTAAATGAGCGATGGTTTCCGATCAAAAGCCCCGTTCTTCCCTCCATTCTCAACGTCTCTCTTTACTCAGGTCAGCCCGCACACATCGGCCGCAAAAACGGGAGTTACAAGCCTCGGACAACTCGTCCACATTTTTACCTTGCTGAATTTCGAACAGCCATAACTCCGTTTCCAGGGTGTCTTGTACTATTCCAGGGACATCATTGGAATCAGCATGGGACCGTTTTCAAGATGGGCGGAAAAACAGAGAAACGATTTTTATCGTGAACACTGCCTTTAACATTTCAACCCTGCTACCATCCACTGCTAAAAGGCCTAAAAGACCAAGATACTAGGAAGGGCAATCAAGTCCTGAGATGAATATGAACCTCTCAAGGATGTGATCTAGCGGCGTGATCTTCGCTGGCAGAGATCAGCAAATCAACCTAGGGCTGAAGCGCTATTACCACTGCCGTATCTGCATCGCCCGACTTGAACCATGCATCACTCTTCTACCGGAATTTGCCTATAAACCGTCCATGGCACGTTTTCAAACAACAAAATCTGCTCACGCGTTCACCATCATGGTAGCAGAAGGTAGTACTGGAATTAATTGCTTGGAAGCGGAAGGAAATTGATGACAAATTGATGATAAAAATTATGAAAAGTTCATTACGGCCGTCGTCGCCATGGAGGAGCGGGCGTGGCGTAAGGTCATTGATACTTCAACGCCGGGGGGGGGCTTAGCTTTTCTTTGATCGATTCCAGCGCTGCGATGTGGCAGAACTGGGCCGTCTGCTTTTGGGATAGAAAATTGGCCGAGTCCGATAGATTTTACCTTCACCATAGCTTATTTCTTTAGCCCGCTTTCAATATTTGGCCTGTATGAACCCGGCGAACTGCAGGCTGTCGACCAACGCTTGGCGGAGCACTAGCTCGACAGGATGTTTTGGTCTTATATGATCGAATGATTCAGCAAATGGGTTTTTCTCGTTTCAGGAATGTGCCCTTCCGTATCCGCGTCCGCTTGTCACGACGTCGCAATGAGGATGAGGATTCAGTGCATAAGCTCTACACCCTCTGCACATACGTCCCATGCACAAACTTCAAAGGCCTATCCAACGTGAATGTTGACAGTGAAGAGTAATCTGTTTTTGTTGACGATAAATTGTTTTTGTTTGGTTTTGTCACTGACAGTTTGATTTCATCTGCGGGTCATATTCCTTACTGTATCGTGCTGCGCTTGCGTTGCTGTTCACAATAGTTCTTGGTAATGGCCTTTGTCCTCTTATGACAAGGCCAACTTGTTGTCGGTTCTTGCGTTGTTATTATGATTGGGCTGATTATTCGTTCATCACGTTACTGTTTGGCCTTGATGCGATTTTACATTATTGAAAAGACGTCAGGGTCCAACAGGACTGGGCGGCTTGTCAAAGAATGTCGTAAAAAATTTCTATAGTAATTTCTTGTATGGAAAAAAGTTCAAAAGGCCTAGGGGATGGATGTATCATTCTTCTGAGGTTCAGAGGCTCGAGACCGAAGGGTGCATTTCTGTAAGCAGCAGAAGGCATTTGCACGTAATGCCTTTCAGCGTTCATCTTAGACGGTGAAAGTTTCTATATAGGGATAATCTACCACTCTCGACTCGACTATCCTACTTTCGTGACCCCTTACTTTGTCAAAAAAATGTGAGGTCTGTCTTGGAAAAATTAAGCAGCTTGCGAGATCGAACCCGCGTGGTGTTTCGTGTATGAGTGTGTTTCGGAGAATGAAATTCGAAACGTAACCAAATTAGACGCTCTTTCCAACTAGCAAGTGTTTTTGCCATGCCTGGTCTGGCTAATGTTGAAGCACCTATTTTCGTATCTAACCACTTACTAGTGCGTGTTTTCCATACATTTAAAGTGACCTGTTCTCTGAAAACATATTTATTTCTGTTACGTCTGTGCCGGACATAGATGTGAAACAATTGGCTTGTTGATCGGACAGCGATTTGTCCGGTCCGGTGCAGTTTCATGTGATATACTATATCACAACACCTCCCCTTTTTAAGAGGTACTCTGCGGTGCAAGGGACATTTTGCAAAACCAACGATCTCAAGTCAGCTGTCAGCCAACTATTGCTCGTATCTTTTTGATTTGCGAACCTTCGGATCGCTTCTGACGCAAAAGTGACTGTTGGACAACGTCGAACTTTACCTCGTTAGTCGTCCCGGTTGTTCTCCGTTTTGTTCCACACCGGCATCGGAGGATTCAAGAGCACGAACGACCACTTCATCATTTCTTGCGCCACTTGGGACGTTTTCGGCGCTGATTGGATCAGTTTTGAACAGGTCCTAGAGCGAATCTCGTGATTGTGTGTCATCATATTTACGACTCAATATGCTGCCTCGAATTTGGTTCGCATGCCTCCGAACCTTTTTACCTCCGATGTCTACCCCGTACATGACTTTTCCAATGTTTTTCACAACTGTCCCTTGAGTCCATCTGAAGTCTGAAGCTCCCTGGTACTCCTTGGCAAGGACAGTGTCTCCGGCGGCATATTCCCTACCTTTCGTGCCGTGCTTCCGGTTGAATTGTCTCTCAGCTTTACGTCTCTGGTCAGCTGCGTTATCTGTTTCTGTCTGCATATCTGACGGCTTCAACATGCTCAACCGTGTTCTCAGTTTTCTTCCCATGAAAACTTCAGCAGGACTCTTCCCTTGCAGCACAGATTTCGGCGTTGTTCGATACGCCATCAATACTGTATTAAGACAGTCATTGTCTGGGCGAGTAGGACAACTCCCCTCCCCTTTTAGCTTCTTTATCCCTCTCTTAAGGATATCAACGAACATTTTTGCCTGACCGTTCGACTGAGGATGATACGGCGGTGTTCTTACGTGCGTGACACCCCGTTCTTCGCGCATATGCTTGAATAGCTCCGATGTGAACTGCGTTTCATTGTCGCTTACTAGCGTTTTTGGATTTCCGTATCTTCCGAATAGCTCTTTTAGCTGCTTTACCGTTGTGCCAGCTGTAATGCTATTCATTTCTAACATCTCCGGCCACTCACTCAACGCGTTGACAACGACCATGTAGTACACTCCATGCATTGGTCCAGCGAAATCGACATGAATTCGCTCCCATACCCTTTCTGGCGTATTCCACGTTCGAGGTACTTTCGTCGGAGATTTCGACTGTAGTTGGCGATCCGCGCAACTTTTCACAACCTGTTCACAGTCTTCATCGATATTTGGCCAATAGACATGGCTTCACTCTAGTCCTTTCATCCTGACGATCCCAGGATGACCTCAGTGCAGCTTTTCGTGAACATCCCTTCTCAGCGTCTTCGGCACAACAACCCTATCGTTTGCCATCACGCAGCCTTGCACTATCGACAAAGATTCACGTTTACTGTAAAATCGCTTCATGCCAGATTTCACAACTTTTGGCCATCTTCCAGTATCAATGAAACTCTTCAGCTTTCGCAACAGAACATCCCTTTCAATGTGCTCACGAATCATCTCAGCTGTCACGGTCAACCTACATACGTACAGCATCTGCGAGCACTAGTTTCACGTCCCTCTCCACTGAGGCAACAACGCAATCCTCATCTACTAGAGGATGCCGTTGGATCAACCTCGATAATCCATCAGCCTGCCCGTACGAATCCGTCTTGATGTATTCGATTTCAAAATCGTACCCCATCAGCATTGTTGCCCAACGCATCAAACGGTTGGCTGAATGAACCGGTACACCCTTCTTGCTGCCAAATATGGCCAGCAACGGTTTGTGGTCAGTACGGAGCGTGAAATGCCTCCCGTACACATACTTGTGGAACTTTTTCATTGCCTCGACAAGCCCTAAAGTTTCCTTTTCGATTTGGGCGTAATTCTTCTCTGCAGAAGTCAGTGATCTCAAGCCGTGGGCAATCGGCTTTTCTGTACCATTAGGCATTCTGTGTGAGATCACATATCCGATCCCATAATCGCACGCGTCAGCTGCTACGATTATCTTCTTTTTAGGATCGTAGTGTGTCAAGTTCAGATTTAACACCAGCATTTTCTTCAATTTTTCGAACACTTTCATGTGTGTGTTTCCATATCCATTTAGTATCCTTTTTCAGCAAACCAACGGCCCGCGCAACTCTTTCATGTTGGGGATGAAAGCCGAATAGTACGTGACCATGCCTAAGAATGCGCGCAGTTGTGCTACATTCTCTGGTGCTGGCATCTTGGCAATAGCAGCAACCTTTTCGGGATTTGGACGACGGCCTTCCTTATCAATAATGAATCCAAGGAAATGAATTTCTGGTTTCGCGAAAGAACAGTTTTCCAGTCTGACTCGGAACCCGTACTCGGCTATACGTTCGAAAAAAACAATGAGATTCTTCTTGTGTAACTCTGGTGTCTTCCCGACGACCACAATGTCATCCAAATAGGCAGCTACTCCTTCCAGGCCCGAAATCATTTTATTCATGATGCTTTGGAAAATGCCTGGTGCTGTCTTGATACCAAACGGCAAGCGCTTGTTTCGAAATAGACCTTTGTGCGTGTTTACGACTACCGTTTGCTTGGCGTCATCTGTCAATTCCACTTGGAGGTATGCATCAGAAAAATCGATCTGTGAGAAAACTGTCCCTCCATTCAACGACGCGAAAATATCTTCCGGAATCGGAATGGGATACTCATACTCCTCCAAAGATTTGTTAAGACCAGTCGAAAAATCGGCACAGACTCTTAACTTGCCATCTGCTTTGCGTACGTAAACAATCGGAGCCGCCCATTCGTTGCGAGATATAGGTTCACTAACTCCCATTCCCACAAGGCGCTCAATTTCCTTTTCGACTGTCTCTAGCGACGCATGTGCAACAGGTCTTTTCGTTCCGAAAACGGGCTTCGCACCCTGCAGCAGCTTCAGCTCTGCCTTCTCTTTGGTGCACGTGCCCAGGCCTTCTTGGAACACAGCTTCAAACTTTTCCTTTAGTTCTGCGACTAATCTGGCATCATCACTGGTACTGACTCGAGCTACCATTCTCTCTAAGTGATATGCCATTTCCGCGTTCTGTCTTATCCAATCAAGACCGACCAGACTTCCGTGAGGGGTTACATAACAACATCCCTCTCCGGTGGCACCTTTCAATTTGAACTGACATTTCAGCTCGCCGTGAACCTTCATCTGGTTCCCACTAGCGTCTTTCACAATCAAGCTAGTGTCTGTGAGCTCAGAACTTCCCATTTTCTTCCATTTATCCACACTCAACAGTGTGATATCTGAGCCTGTGTCCAACTGAAACTCTACTTGGTGCCCGTTGACTTCAGCGGTTACATACTGTCGAACTGCGTTCACATCCGCTTCAGCACTTCCTGCGAGAGCTACTCGCCCTCAGCGTTTCTTTTGCGTTTTTACAGCAGTCCTCGGTTTGGACCTGCTTCGGTACTGTGATGCCTTTTCACAATATTTCTCTTTATGCCCTTTACCTTTGCATGAGTTACGTACCCATGTCTTGCTTCGGCACTCACGACTTGTGTGACCAGCTCTACCACAGTTCCAACATTCCATGATTCTTTCCTTCCGGATCTACTCTTTTTTTACTTCTCTGACAGTGATCGAATCCTCTTCGATCATCTTTGAAGCACCCAATAGCGTCATCATTCGGTCACATTTCTTGTAAACTTCATGAAGTGTGGGCTTTTTGTGTTCTTTTGCTTCCTTATCTAAAAAGGCAAGCAATCTTGGACGAATTTCGCGATCTCTGTGAGACTCTAGACCATAAATCCACAATAACGCTTTCAACCCCTCACTGTCCAGCTCATCAAAGCAAGCTTGTTCACACATTTCGTTTACCCGACTAGTGTATTGCATGTAGTCCTCAGTGTCATGCTTCTAAACTTTAAAAAAGGCAAATGTCTTCCAAAAGTTGGGCGAAAACATCTGGGCCCATTGTCTGACACATAAATACCGTAGGAAGGAAACAGTATCTGTAGTTATGTATTCATACGCGTTTAATATTTTTGACTTCATTCCCGAAAGCTACTACTTGCAGGCTCCCCTGGTGGAACCAGGTATGCTAAGTGCCATAGGTTTTCATTTTCTGTTCCCCTTCTTTAGAAGCAGACATCTCTATGTTCTCCTCAACTCTGAAATTCTCATTAATCCGTTCCCGGAGATTTCACTCGACATTCTGCAGTTTTCAGCAAAAATATTTGTATAGCTGATACTTCTTAATTTCTACCCAATTTTTCGAGTGATCTGCTTATCTGATATTCCTGATACACCGCCAAATTCTCCTATTCTGACCGAAAATCCGTAAGAGATCTCGAGTTTTCTAGTTTCAATTTCAATTTGCAAGTGATATTTTGTTTGTCTTTTTTTGGAATTTTCGCAGTTTTTCAGCAGGAATCTTTGTGTAGCTGGTCCTTTAAAAATTCCATCAGAATGACATTAGGCCTCTTTCAGAGTGCGATCGCTGATCGCCGCGACGTCATCTTTTGAATGCAGATCGATGTGCGACGCGATCTCGATCGATGTGCATGGTTATAACCCCATCGCGTCGCACAGCGATCGCACTCTGAAGGAGGCTTCACACTCTTCTTTTTCATTCGTACACCATTTTTCCTCTAGGCAGCAGAATGTTATGCAGCTTCAAGTTCCAACTCTTTACCAAAACTAATGAAGTCTACGGTTGTTTTGGATGTGAAATATTTGGAAACAGAAAATATCTGGAATGATAGTATCTCGGCATGGAGTGAGTATGAGGCCTCGTCATCCTCTCCAATCGAATCAGCGTCAAAAATAACCCTATCAGACCGTTTCACATGAAATTATGAAATATTTTGAGGAGCTTGGGAATTTGTCAAGTTCGAAGGAGTCACTGTTCAAATGTGGTTTACGTGGAGTTAATAGACGAAGGACAAATTGATCCAATTATAAGTTAGGCCACTAACTAACCTTGACTCGAGAGAGGAGAGGGTGTTAGAGAAGAGTACCATGCCAGTTGCCTGCAATCCCGGGTGCCAATAAGGCGCGCCGCGGCGAGCGCGCTTGGTGCCAGCTGCACGCCAAGTGTACATAACATAACATATACCACCCGTTCACGTGGTCTCCCGGTGGAGCTCAGATCCCCCTCCCTCCACCATTGCGCAGCTCAGACCCCCCCCCCCGGTGTGGATATCCAAACCCCGCGCCGAACCCTGAGCGCCGCACAAACGGCCCTATGCACTGCACACAAACGGCGCGTTCCAGCAGCATTTGCCCGATGTCCTGTCATTGAATGCAAGCACCCCCTCAGGGGTGAGACTGGAAACTTTGTTGCCATATTTAAAAAGGAAGCTGTATCCGTGTTTGGAGTTTTCGAAAAAAAATGGCCCACCACCCCAATCAGGGTAAGGCGTAGCGGTGTGATCGGTCCGTGAGAGGTGCGCCCCTCCCCCCCCCCCCTCTTCCAGCTTTGGATCCGGTGCAGCCCCCCTCCCATCGAGGTTGTGACTTTAACTCTTTGTGTAAACCAATTGGAGTGGCCTCTTCCGAACAATGCTTCCAAACGATTTTTCAGCAAAAACGGACGTTATAGGTCAAGTCACACTGGCCGTAATCGGCTCACAATGGTCAGATCGACCTGGTACTCGGCCGACAACTTTTTTCATGGTCCTTTTTTAAAATGAACGCTACAGCAGCCCGATCCAGAAAAATTATTTTTTGACCCCTCCAGACGTCTAAGTTCACAGACAGCGGTTTTCCGATTTTTCAGCGCCTCTAATCACACACTCATCGTCTACTGCTTGGCTTCTGGAAGGACTAACCAAGTAGTTTTCTCACTTATCTACCTGATAGAGCTTTAAAAACTGATCTAGGGGCCTTTATCTCAAAAATTACACGTTGTGACGAGGCCAAAATCACATCGTCGCATTTACGGCCGTCACACCGGCCGTAATCGGCTCACAATGGTTGGGTTGCTCAGAACTTCGTTCCGGCCTTCCCGCTGCAAAAAAAAATTTCGGGCCACCCGGACACTCAAAATCGGGGCCAGATCCCGTTCCGGGCGACCCGCCAACCTTTCCGGGTAACCCGCTAACCCCTTGATTGTTACCAGCCACCCGTATGACGAAAATTGCCTTCCCGGTGCAGCGAATTTGCGTGTGAATGTACGTTACGGACGACTAATCTACAATGTACAAATTTTCTCGCGACCCGATTCACCGTTTCGGTCGACCCGGACGAGCAGCGATTGGTCGCCCGGTACCAGGTTCTGAGTTGACCTGGGACTCGGCCAACAGCTTTTTTTAATGGTCCTCTTCGAAATGAACGCTACAGCAACCCTACCTAGAAAAATTATTTTTTCGACCCCTCCAGACGTCAAAGTCCAGACAGCAGTTGTCAGATCTTTGGTCAGTATCTCGTATTTGGCTGAAATCTTGCCTAGGGGAGCAATTCAGGGAGCTGAAGACGTATGTGACGTCCGTTTCACAATTTTCGACCTGCTACTTCAGGTATACGCTGATTTGGGAAAGATGCAATTCATGCAATTATTTTACTATTTGATTCAATGACGTGCATCTTTGCGCCATACTTTTTAGCTTACTACGGACAACAAAGTGGTGAAATGGGCCCCTGAAGCCTGATCTCGAGAAAGAACGAAATCGAAGGGCTTCTAGGGATTCATGCAAAGCCTGTGAGGAGTTTCAACTAACATGTTTTGACCCCCGACACAGAAAAATCTCGAAGTTCTGGATTACTTGTCGGTCAACATATTGGGATCACTCAGGGAACTAACACGTTGGCTCATAAGGAAAGTGCTTCGGTTCTTCTTCTTCTGCAGCCTCAAAGTGGTTTTTGTCATAGGTTGAGGAACTGGGCGGCCTTCACAGGATTCGTCCAGAGGTCCATTGTTGTTAAGGAGGTAGGTCTCTTCGGGCACATGAACAAGTGGGCCGTGTCGTGTCCGGGAGCACCACAGTCTGGGCATGCGACTGGTCGGCTGCTGTCGATCTTGTTGACGTAATACGAGCAGAATAGAGTGACCACAGCGCAGCGAGGCAAGAGCACATCTGGCTCGCCTGTCGAGTTGAGACTCGGACTCGCAAACCCGAGGCGGCACTGCTCCCAAGATAGGGTTCACAGCCGCCTTCGTTAGATATCCTCGAACAAACTGGGTGTGCTCCTCACCCAGAAGACGAAGCCTTTCCATGTTGGAGTCGGCCCATCTCTGTGCATCAACTTTACGAGGAGCATCGGCGAACGGCGTCTTCTTCTTTGCAGCCACATTGAGGGTTTTGTCATAGGTTGAGAAACTGGGCGACCAGTAACGGATTCGTCCATAAGTCCATTACGGTCAGCGTGGTGGGTCTCTCCGGACATTTGAAAAGGTGTGCAGTATCATGGCCGAGGCAGCCACAGTCCGGGCAAACATCTGATTTGCTGCTGTCTATTTTGCTGACGTAGGACATAAGCATGGTAGAATGACCGCAGCGATGCCAGGGTGCACCTGGCCCTTCTTCCGAGATGAGCCTCGGATGTGCAGACTTGGGGCGGCACTACCCCCAATATGGGATTAATCACCGCCTTTTCCAGATGGCACCGTACGAACTGAGTATGCTCCCCACGCAATAGACGGAGTCGTTCTTGCTGTGAGTCGTGCCATCTTTGCAGATTGACTTTCCTGGGAGCATCGGCGAATGGCTTTCTGATCTCTCTTTCTCTGACGGGGTTTAGCACTCTCCATGAGGGGTGGTTGGGTTGCTTTATGATATTGATGAAAAATTGTTGGGCCTGGAGCTGACAGTGCTCCTTTACTGGTAATAAGCGGGTCTCAGCATGCAAGTGATCGACCGGGGAACTTCTTGCACATCCGGTGGTGATTCGAAGAGCCGCATTCTGTATGCGTTGCATCTTAGTCCAAGAGGATTCCGAAGCTAGATGCTGCCAAACTGGTGCGCCGTATTCTAATGCAGGCTGGAGAATCGCCTTATACGTTGTAATAATAGTTTCTTTGCTACTACCCCATGTTGTACCGCCCAGGGCTCTAAGCACGTTAAGCTTCGCTTTAACGATAGCCTGCTTTTGTTCCGTGTTCTTATGGAATTTGAGCGATGGATCGAGTACGAGTCCGAGAAGTTTTGGGAAGCGGGCGGCAGGCAAACGATCTCCATTCCATACGACATACGGATGTGCGCTGTGTTCAGATGGGTCCGTTGTGAGTACGGATACCGATGACTTTGACGCAGAAATCTTCAGCATTTTGTGGTTGAAGAAGCTTTTCAGTGTGGTAAAGTACCCGTTAATCTTAGCGGCGGCCACATTTACATCCCGATCCCAACACATTATTGTCATATCATCAGCGTAAGCGACCACCTTGATATCTTGGGGATGGGCGGTCATATCTTCGAGGTATAGACTGAAGAGGGCAGGCGACAATACGCCGCCCTGCGGGACACCAGCTGCAATCTGAATGCTGTTTTAAGACGTGATTCTGGAACATCATTTTAGCTCGTCTTCCCTTAGTAAATGCAGCTATCCAACGCTTTTGCCGCGGCGGGATTGATGACTTCAGTAAGTTGCCTGATAAGATTCCAAGATTCACTGTGTCGAAAGCCTTAGTGAGATCTAAGGCAACTGCTACAGTTCTCTGCGGCTTATTGGCGGTGAAACCATCAATTGCGTAGCTAGTAATTTCTAACAAAGCTGTCGTGGTGGAATGCATTTTTCTGAATCCATGCTGAAACACCTGTCTCTCGTTATGCTCAGCCAGGTCCTTGACGATCAGCTTTTCAGCTACATTAGCAAAAGAGGACAGCAAACTAATGGGACGATACCCCTTGACTGAAGCTTGGGGTTTGCCAGGCTTGGGCAGCGGCACGACGTTTGCCGTCTTCCAATTCTGCGGGATGGTACACGACCTGAACGAGGTGTTTATCACATCAGTGAGAAGCGGTAGAAGGTCAGTGGGTATCTTCTTCAAGACAGCAGGACATATCCCATCAGGACCAACAGTTCTAGAGTTCCGCATTTCCTTTATAATCTTCTCAACTTGCATCGTAGTAAACGCTTCGGCCGTGCTCATAAGCGGGAGGCGGCACAGCTCTTCTACAATCACCCTATTCTGCGGGCCTCGTTTAGCACTGGTGATGAAAAAACTTTTCCCGAGCGCATAAGCGGCTTCCTTTCCTGATTTGAATACGCCGTTGTCGAATTCGATTGTGGAGACGGTGGCGGGTGAGCTCTTACCCGAAAGCTTCCGTAGGACTTGTGGCTGCACTGTCGCTGCCGAGATGTCGTACGTTCGTGCCGTGGCAGTGTGGAGGAAAGAAGATCGCCTCCGTGCAAACCGACGTCAACCCCTCCGAGAAGACGGTTTTTGTCATGGGAGAGGTGCTGGTCGGCCGCAGCTCTCCTGAGGATTTTATTACAAAGGGCCGGCGTCGAGAGGAATCCAGGTCCAACGCAGAAGTATCCATGTTCCACCTGCAGCAAGGATGTTACCTGGCATAAAATAAAAGGCATACCTTCTGCGCAAACCCCTCGTTACAGAATCTCGGTTTGGAAGATAGTTCCGAACTTGGCATTTTCACAAAATGTAGAGCAGTAAAGGTTTTTAACACTGCCCAAGTTTCAGAAAAATCCGCTTTGTGGTTCTCGAGATATGGAAAAAATTGTGAATTTTAAAATGTGTGTCTGTGTGTGTGTGTCTGTGTGTGTGTGTGTGTGTGTGTGTGTGTGTGTGTGTGTGTCAGTCCGGTGAAACTTTGAATGATAAGAAACATGGTTGGGCAATCGAGAGAAATGGAGTGGTATTGTGATAAGAGTGAATTGATTGCAAGCGTTAGGGTAGGTCTGCTTCTCGTCCATCAGGAACCGTATGCACACCGCTTATTGCGGGACGCATCTAGAATTGCGCGAAGCTTCGGGAACGTGTGCAAAACCCAAGTAGAAGTGCGCCAAGCGCCGGGGAACGTGTGCAGGACCCAAGAAGAAGTGCGCCAAGCGCCGGGGAAGGTGTGCAGGACCCAAGTAGAAGTGCGCCAAGCGCCGGGGAACGTGTGCAGGACCCAAGTAGAAGTGCGCCAAGCGCCGAAGAACGCGTGCAGGACACATCTAGAAGTGCGCCAAGCGCCGAGGAACGTGTGCATCACTCAAGTAGAAGTGCGCCAAGCGACGGGAAACGTGTGCGAGACCCAACTAAAAGTGCGTCAAGCGCCGAAGAACGCGTGCAGGACACATCTAGAAGTGCGCCAAGCGCCGTTGAACGTGTGCAGGACCCAAGTAGAAGTGCGCCAAGCGACGGGAAACGTGTGCGGGACCCAAGTAGAAGTGCGCCAAGCGCCGGGGAACGTGTGCAGGACCCAAGTAGAAGTGCGCCAAGCGCTGGGCAAGGTATGCGGGACCCAACTAGAATTGTGCTGAGCGAACCTCACAGAACATGTGTGGGACCTGACTGGAAGTGTGCCAAGCGCCGGGGAACGTGTTCGCGACCCAACTGAAAGTGTGCCAAGCGACGGGGAACGTGTGCGGGACCCCATTTAAAAAGCACCGAGCGCCGGAGAAAATGTGCGGGACCCAACTAGGAGCGCGCCAAGGGACGGGGAAAGTAGGCGGGATTTAACTGGGAGCCCGCCAAGCGCCGGAGAACGTGTGCGGGACCCAACTGGAAGTGCTCCATGCGCCGGGTAACGTATTCGTGACCCAACTGGGAGTGCGCCAAGCGCCGGGAAACGTGTGCGACACCCAACTTCGGGTGCTCCAAACGCCGAGGAAAGCGTGAGGGACCCAACTGGGAGTGCGCCAAGCGCCGGGGAAAGTGTGTGGGACTCGAGTGAAAATGCGCCAGCACCGGGGAAAGAGGGTGGGACCCAACTGGGAGTTCGCCAAGCGTTACGGATCGTGTGTTTGACCCAAGTGGAAGGACCGGCAAAGGAGTGAGAATCGAAAACGCGGTTGCGATTCATCCGTTCATCTAGAGACGATAATAAATTGCCACCGTCCCAAAATTTTCACGGTAAACAAAATTGATGATAACCAGTTGATAAAGGGTAGGGTATAAAAAAATTGAGAGCGGTGTGTTTTCATTCACACACCATCATTCTCCGGAGGTGAGCGGCCGAAGCTGAACACACTAGGGATTAGGGAAACAGCCTCACCGGTGATAGAGATAACACGATATTGGGCCTACTCATGGAAAACTGTGGTAAGAAAAACTACTTCACTTCCGTGAGAATTTTGTGCCGGTGGCAAATTATAATCCTGTTTCATCTAGTCGTCATTGGGTTTGGAAACCAAGAAAACGGGTGTGAACTGTGGTGGCGCTAGAAGGGGTGGGCAAGTTTTAGGCAAGAGGGGTCTACTACACAACTGCATGGACATATGAAAGACATATCTGAGGGTGTAATGTGCCTTCAAAAGGAAACTTCTGCTAAAATAAAGTGAAATTATCTAACTGTTTTGCTTTGCTACGGATTAGTATGATTTGGAAATGTGACATTTGTGAGAAACTCGTTAAAAGACGTGAAATGTCTTATGCTACTGATTTGGCGTGGGAATAAACTCGAAAGAAGCGCTAAAAACTCAGTGAAATGATTCATCGTTGATTTGGCTGTGCACTTGTTTACTAAACAAAAATTGAGTGTGACATTGGAAAACCAAATCATGCGCTTCTTACTAAGCATTTATGTATTCGTGTGACAGCAGTTCTCTTAGTTGACGACATTCGCATAAACACACTACGTGATGTTATTTCCTTTTTCATTAATTGATAGTCAATCGGAAGCGAACGCGTCAAATAATTTAGTAATGCTTGAAAATCAATATTTCTGAATGATTGAGGTGGGAGACACAACATAATTTTGCAAGGACCTGGGACTTGTTAACCTAAACTGCAAGCGTTAGGTTGATTTCAAAAGAGAAGCGCGTGATTTGGTTTTCCAATGTCGCACTCAATTTTTGTTGTTTAGTAAACAAGTGCACAGCCAAATCAACGATGAATCATTTCACTGAGTTTTTAGCGCTTCTTTCGAGTTTATTCCCACGCCAAATCAGTAGCATAAGACATTTCACGTCTTTTAACGAGTTTCTCACAAATGTCACATTTCCAAATCATACTAATCCGTAGCAAAGCAAAACAGTTAGATAATACACAATTAAAATCATGCACGAAAGCCTGTGTGTTTGAGACCGACTCGAGAGTGTGTGTTTATCGATTTTTGTCATTTTTTGGTAAAAAAAGAAACAATATGGGAAACCGAGGAAATCTTGAACTCTGCTTTTTTTCCAGCGCGAAATTTGCAACTCTGCGTTATATGATGCTATTTGGGATCTACCTGGTGGTGACAACACCGAGAATTGCACCAACTTTGCACTATTTGTGCTTCGCGTAGCGATCCGAGCGCTTGCGTGAGCTTGTTCCCATAATGGGGAAAGGTCGGAAGAAATTAGCACCCCAGTTAAAATTCTACCCCCGAGAGCCTTAGCACCACTTTATGCAAACCCCATATCCCGAATTTATGACTGAAAGTCGAAGGACGGCACCCTTTACAATCCAATCATCGGATACAGTTTCCGTCGTTGGGCAGTTGTGGCCTGCAGGCACCGCTCCATATTATCACATCTGATAGTGTCCTCTGCAAAAATCTCCGCTGGAGCCGGTCAGTGTCGGAGCCGGTTCAGTGAGTCTACCATAAAGTAGCGAGACCGACGCGAAGTCGCATAAACGCTGCACCTAACCTTGCGTAACGTTCGGTTGGGGTTTTAATGGGGGGGGTTCCAGAATTGTGAAGCAGTGTCAGTAGAAATTATAAATACTGAAGGATATGGTTATGTTGTACCATACATCTAGAACAACCAACAAGGCAATATGTATCAATCCTTTTCTAAGCCTTGGGTTGGAGCGTGATCTGAATGACTACCGACTTTTTAACGAATTTTGGGATTGCTTACGAAAATATTTTTAATTTCGTTAGTCGTTAGTCGTAACACCCAAAAAGCCCGTTAGTCGTTGAATTCGTTAGTCGTTAGTCGTAATTACGCACATCCCTGCTCACGATCTTCAATAGAGCAGTAGTAGTAGATTGAAGTTTCCTAAACCCATGCTGATGCTGCTGTCGCTCATTTTGATCAGCCAGGTCCCTCTCGATCAACTTTTCAGCTAATTTATCGACGGTAGATAAAAGGCTAATTGGGCGAAAGTCTTTTGCCGTACTTTGGGACTTGCCTGGCTTTGGCAACGGTATCACATTAGCTGTCTTCCAAGCTTGGGGTAGAATGCAGGTCCGGAAAGAAGTGTTAATGATATCTGCAAGCATGGGTAGAAGTTCCATGGAAGCTTCTTCAGGATGGCTGAGGAGATACCGTCAGGTCCGATAGCCTTCGAATTCCGCATTTCTTTGATAGCCTTCTCTACTTGTGTGAGAGTGAAGGCCTCAGAAGCGTTCATGAGCGGCAACCGGCTCAGCTCTCTAACCGTGACTCTGTTTTGCACGCCTCGCTTGGTGCGTGTGATGAAAAAGTTCTTGCCGAGGGCGTAAGCAGCCGCTTTCCCTGATTTGACAACGTTTTCCTCGAACTCAATAGCGGAGCTCATCGGGGGAGCGGACTTGCCGGAGATTTTCCTCAACACTTTCCACGTCGTAGTTCCGTCCGCCTTGAAATTCAGCTTTTATATATATATATATTTTTTTATTTATTTATTTATTTATTTATTTATACGCGAACAAAAATTCACGCTTGAGGTCATAAAACACAAACATTGAAATAGAATAAAGGACGGAAATATGTCAAACCACTGAGCTAGTTTCTAAAGTACCTGTCTATAAGACTTCTAAACTGGCCTAAGGACAGCGGCAATGCGTGTTTTTTAGACAGCTTCAGAAATTCTGAACCAGCCCTATGTGTGAAAAACGAGGAACGTAAACGGCTCCTTGCCGTAGTAAAACTAATTTTGGTTGAACCACCTCTGGTGTTGGATGTGAAAACAGTGTAGAACTGACTGATTGGAAGTTTGATTTTACCTGTTATCATCTTATAGATCATCACCAGGTCATATTTTCTTCTACGCAATCTTAATGATGAAAGTCTAAATATACTGTTGCGAGTTGATGCCGAGGGAATGGTAGTGTAGTCATAACCATGTGTTCGTATCCACAACTTTCTTGTGAAGCTGTTTTGTACAGCCTCAAGTCTTGTTTGGCTACGTACAGATGATGGATTGAAAACAGCAGTCCCATACTCAAGTATGGGTCGAACGTAGGTCTTGTAGGCGAGGAGCAAGTGATCAACCGAATCGGTAGTCAAAGATTTGAAAATGTTGTGTACAGTCCTGTCTGCCTTTCTTGCGACGATTTCACAGTGTTCTTGGAAGCTTAGGGAGGGGTCAATTGTGAAACCGAGATCGCACAGTTGATCTACTCTGTTCAGCGTAGTAGTACCGATGTGATAAGAATGCCTTTGATTTGTACTACCAAGGTGCAGAAGCTTTGTCTTGCTGCTAGAGAGAGGAAGATTCCATTCAATAGACCAATTCACAATAGTATCAATCGCAGTTTGAAGAGTAGTGACGTCACTGGTGTCCACAATTTTGCTGTATATCTTAATATCGTCAGCAAACATTCTACATGAAACGTTATGTGGTAAAAGAGCAGGTAAATCAGACGTATATATCATGAAAAGTATGGGAGATAGAACTCCGCCTTGTGGTACACCAATGGTCACGGGATGGACGTCAGAGAAGGAATCATTGACCTTAACTTGAAAGGTTCTCCCAGTGATGAAATTGCTGATCCACTTCACCATTCTAGAATGCAAACCCGTATGCTGAAGCTTGAAGATAAGCCCATTGAAGGGCACTTTATCGAACGCTTTCGCAAAATCAAAATAAATGACATCGTTATCAGCCTTATTATCTAGAGATTTTGTCCAATCCTCCAGCGTGGCTAGCATCAAAGTTTCAGCTGATCTGCCAGCCCGAAAACCATGCTGGTTCTCGGGTATCAAATTATTACTCTCAATATACCTTACTACTGTTGTTTTTAATATCTTCTCAAAGATTCTAGCGAACACAGAAGTGATGCTAATTGGTCGATAGTTATTGGTCATTGAATAAGGTGCTTTCTTGGGAATAGGAGTAACAAACGCATGCTTCCACTTACTGGGTATTTGATTGTGCATGAAACTGAAGTTGAAAATCAGCTCTAAGGGAGCTGCGATAGCAATGGCTACCTTACGAATAAAGAATGGTGGCACGTGATCAGAGGTAATCGAGTATGATAATGGCAGTTTACATAGAAGATCATAAATTTCTTCTTTGTGAAACCATACGGAACTATCGAATTGTGAAACAGAACTATGCAGCTCAGGACACTGTGCAGTTACCGGGGAATCAGAAAATGATTTCTTGAAATGTTCAGCCAACAATGACGCTTTGGATGCGTCAGTCGTTGCAGTATTCCCATCATCATCGGTGAGCTCTGAAGAGTACGGGGACCGCTTAAGTCTAGAGCCAATCAACTTGTATAATGAATTTCTCTGAGGGCCTAGCAATACTTTTTGTTCTACGTATCTATTGTACTTTCTGAGCAACTTATCAAATCTTTCCTTAAGAATTTTGAACTTTTGTTCATTTTCTGCGTTAGGGTCAGATTGAAGATCACTCCAAGCTTTTTCTTTCCTTTCAAAAAGCTTGCACAGGTTTGGAGGCAGGTTACCATGTTTCACCACAACTTTCTCGCTAGGTACAAACCTTTCGATACATTCATGTAAAACCGTTAAAAAGAATTCGTATTTATCATTCACGCTAGCTAATCCGTCAAAACGAGATCTCCATTGAATAGAGAATAAATAATCACAGATTGCAATTTAGTTGGCTTTCGGGTAAGACTTACGGAAACAGTAATTTTGGGGAGTACTAGTGGTGACTATCTCAAAAGATAAGCAGAAATGATCAAGCAGAAATGATCACTTGAGCCAACGGGAGATTTCACACAGACTTTTTTGACTAGACCAGTGTGACTGCAAAAAATGAGGTCTAAGATGTTGGGGCCCCGAGTGGGTGTCAGAACAGTTTGCACGAGTCTGTTGGATTTGCACAAATCAAGGAAGCATTTAGAGGCGGAAGTACTAGCTGAGAGAGGGTATCGAGTCCAATCAATGTCTGGTAGGTTGAAGTCACCACAAATTACGCATTGGGACTCACAACAAGACAAGTCACTAAGAAGTTTTGTAAGCTGAATTGTGTTGCTCGAACTACAACTTGGTGTTCTGTAAACGGCAATTAGCCTAATTGTATAGCGGAGTGATTTCAAGTCACAGCAAAGAATTTCAAACGCTTCAGGAATGGATTCATGCCAGATTGTCTGAACGTTATAGGATTTTTTGATAAGAATAAGGACACCACCACCCTTCCTTAGGCTTCTGTCGCATCTAAGATGGTAGAACACACCACAAAGATTGCCCAGAAGAGGTTCAATATCGATGAAATCAGTCAGCCAAGTTTCTGTTACCACAACAATATCAGAGCGCAAGTTCTCGATATGAAATTTTATCGAAGAGATGTTTTTCTGGAAAGAACGCGCATTGCAATAAAAACATTTTAGTCTATGGACAGGTTCCCGAGGAACGCTCACTGGTTTAACACTGAGCTACTGAGTTGGGTAGAGTCGCTATTACATTGATTATCCACTGGCTGAACAGTACTAGTACGCGCAAGCCAAGCTGCTTTCCTACGGTCTAACTCTGGCTTTGTGAGTGAGCGCCGGATGAACACTCCTCTGATAGAGTAGGATCGTAGACGAGCAGCTCTCCTAACAATGAGATTCTGATAATACGTGTTAGGGAGCACAACCTTGAGAAGACGTGTTCGACCTTCAATGACTTTGCCGAGACGGTATACAACTTGCGGAACGCACTCAATTTCAAGGTGGTCAAGAATTTGTTTCACATTATCATAATCATTGGAAGCCCTAGTCGTAGAGGATGTTGCAACAGATTCGTCAATACCAGCAATAACAATGGATCTCAATCGCTCTTTTTCTTCAAATGAATCAACTATAGTACGAGTATTCTGTTCCACTACATTAGAAGAGCCACTATGCTTGGCCTGGGCCTCAGCCAAAGCCTCTCTAAGGCTCGCATTCTCAGTCTGTAAGCTGGAGACTTGCTCTTGTAGTTGCAATATTTTTGACAGTGCTGCTGACATTTGGTCCTGCACTTCAAAAATATGCGACACGAGCTGCTTTAAAAATACCGGCAATTTTCGGTCTTGCTTCAACTGCTCAAGGGCCGCAGCGATTGAATTCGCATCATCCTTTGGTTTCACATTCGTGCTTCTTGTTGATCTCTGTGATCCACCATCCATACCAGCCATAATAGCGCTCGGATCTTCACAGTTGGCTTGTTGACAAGAAAATGGATATAGGTTGGACCCGCCACAAGGTCGCTCGCTTGTGTAGACTTGAAGATCACAATCAGCTGGGAGTCGAACCAACGAGATAGGTGCGAGATATTGGTAGGTCGACCGCACGAGAGCAAGACACGGAATGAATTGATATATATATATATATATATATATATATATATATATATATATATATATATATATATATATATATATACATATATATATATATATATATATATATATATATATATATATATATATATATATATATATATATATATATATATATTACGATGTCAGTGAGGAACCGCCGACTGAGTCTGAAGTTTCGGATTGTGTCCGGAAAATGAAGAATGGAAAGGCAGGTGGAGATGACAACATCACTGCTGAAATGCTGAAAGCTCTTCCTCCGTCTGGGATTCGTGAAATGACCAACACCATCCGTGCTATATGGATAAGCGAAAGGATACCCGATTCGTGGAGACATGCGATCATCGTACCTCTTCACAAGAAGCTATCCGTCACGGATCCTAAGAACTACAGAGGAATCTCTCTACTTCGTGTCATGTACAAGGTTTTAGAACGTATCATTCTCGAGCGACTTATCAAACATCGTGAAGGAACGATCAGAGATGAGCAAGCCGGTTTTCGACCTGGAAGATCGACCATCGACCAAGTGTTCGTCGTGAGAAGAGTAATTGAATCGTGGCAGCGGTTTTCGAAGCCATTACAGCTTGCTTTTTTGGACTTTGGAGCCGCGTTCGACTCTCCTCATCGTGATCGATTGCTCAACGCTCTGCGAGCAGATGGAGTCCCGGAAAAGTATGTTCGGTTAATCGAGGACATGAACAGAGGAAGAACTGCAGCAGTTCGTACACCTGTCGGATTTACGTCAGCTTCCGAGGTGAAAACAGGAGTAAGGCAAGGAGCCGTTGCAGGACCTTTTCTTTTCAACTTCGCCGTTGATGACATTATGCGTAGAGTTGCAGAACAGTTCCCTGCGGATGTGATCCTAACACCATCAGGACGCTCCCTTGTCGACCTGGAGTACGCCGACGACATTGTGTTATTCGCTGAAAACAACGCAACACTGCAAAGGATTGTGAACCCCGTTTCGAAGTATGCCGCAGCCTATGGACTTCGTCTCCGTCCCGACAAATGCAAGCAGATGTGGGTCTCTCAGAGGCCTTCAACGGGAGTTGGTGTGGACGGACAACGTATCGAACTGGTGGACGATTTCTGTTACTTGGACTGTTTGCTGAATGCTATTACGAAGATCTTTACAAGGAAATCGACGCAGTACATCAACGCTTGACACAAGGGAGGTGCCAGCATCTCCTAACGCTATCTCAAGCAGCAATGGAAAATCGACTTGGACTGCTCGGGCATATACTAAGAAGAACGCCGGATCGTCTCGTACAACACGCTCTAAGAATGCTTCCAAATCCTGTCTGGAAACGGCCACCTGGGCGTAGGCGAAAGTTCTGGACGGATGTGGTTAAAGAGGATTCAAAGTCACTCGGCATCGAAAGACAGTTCAGGCGCGATGTTCCGTTTCGCAGGAAATGGAATAGTGACAGCTGGATGGAATATGTTCAAATTGTGGCCGAAGACCGTGAAAAATGGACACGGCTGACTACTAGGACGGCACACCTCGGTGAAGATGCGGAATGACCGCGTCAGGCGAAAGCCAACCGATTAAGTCAAGTCAAGTCATATATATATATATATATATTTATTTATTTATTTATTTATTTATTTATTTATTTTATTTATTTATTTATTTATTTATTTATTTATTACATAGGCAAGCCTATGTCAAAAGCAATGTTCAAAACGACCGCGAAATACGAATGAACCATAGGAAGTTTAAAGCATGGAAACTAGAAAAAAAACAACATAGCGGAACAGAAAAGAAAAGCGCATTGCTGTAATAATCAACCTTAAGAAAGGAATCAAAAGCTATCCAGCCAGTCAGGAAGGGCTACTTGTTCGATCAGCCAGCTCAAATTTTTCTCGAATGAAATTTTTGAATGACGTAAAGTTGGAAGGAATGGAATGTTTTCTACCAAGGTTCTCAAAAATGGGTATTGTTCTGTTGATGAAAAAGTGACGCCTGCAGTTGAGGTTAGATGTGTAATGGGGCCACCCCTAGTGGTTGACTCTCTCGTTGTCACAAGGTCCTCAGGTTTAAGACCGAAATCTACGCCAAACAGGATCTTGTGGAGAAGATGTAAGTCATTCTCTACTCTTCTGAGGGATAACGCTTTCAAATGAAATAGCTCATTTCTCTGCACGGAATCGGGTATGCGGCCATAAACGAAACCATGCATCCTAATAAACAATTTCCTTGTGAAGTTGCTTTGGACTTTCTCCAAACAGTTGATGTCCTTCACTTTGTCGGGATTAAACACCGGCGTGCCAATTCAAGAATTGGCCTCACGTAGGTGGTGTAGGCTCTTATAAGCACAGATGGATTACGTGTTGCCAAAGCTCTGAATATCTTATTCACTGCAACAGTAGCCTTCCTCGACGTGACCTCACAATGCGCATCGAAGCTAAGACTCCCGGTGATGACGAAACCAAGATCAGTTATCTGATCAGTGATCTCAATGGGAGTCCTTTCAATGTTATAATTGAAGTTATGATTGTTGGCACCGAGGTGGACAATTTTGGTCTTTTTCTTAGACAGGGGCAAATCCCAATCACGAGACCACATGCTGATAGCATTGACTGATTGCTGTAAAGATTCACAGCCCCCAGGGGAAGTAACCTCATGATAAATTTTGATATCCTCAGCAAAAGCACTGAACCCGGTGCCGAAGTGAGTGATCAAATTCGCGATTTCATGCGTGTAGATGTTGAAAAGGATGGGAGAAAGTACTCCTCCTTGTGGAACTCCGCTATGAACGGGTCGCGGACTCGAAAAGGACGAGTTGACGCGGACAGAAAACGTCCTATCAGTCAAAAATGACGAAATCCATGAGAAAATTCGCGGATGGATACCAACAAGTGAAAGTTTTTGCAACAATTTATCATGGGGAACCTTATCGAAAGCCTTGGTGAAGTCAAAATAAACAACGTCCACATTTTTTCCTTGATCGATGAGAGCTGTCCAGTTGTTCAACGCTTCTATCATTGCCGTCACCGTGGACTTGCCCTTCTGAAACCCATGCTGAAGAGGGGAGATAATATGGTTATCATCGAGACGTGCAACTATCCGTTTTTTGAGAATTCTTCAAAAAGACGCGAGAAAATAGATGTAATACTGATGGGTCTGAAGTTGGACGGGTTAGTGAACGGGGGCTTTTTTGGTATTGGAGTAACTAATGAGTGCCTCCATTTCAGAGGAACTTCAGCCGTCATAAAACTTAGATTAAAAATGTGTTCTAAGGGACCAGAAATCTCATTGGCGACGTTTTTGATGAAACTAAGCGGGATGTCGTCAGGGGTTAGAGATCCAGAGTTAGGCCATCGTGAAAGTTCATTCAAAATTTCATCCCTGTGGAACCAGCATGAGTCATTCATAACGGCAAATGCACCGGGAACAGAATGTATCGACGTATCGGCAGCTTCAGAGAAGGCCTCTTCAAAAACGCTTGCCAGTAACTCGGCTTTTTCATCATCCTTCCTCAGAATCATGCCCGCGGGGCTATAAAGTATTCCAACACGTGGCTTTTCTTGAAGTTTCGAGTTGAGGAACCTGTAGAAAGCGTGTCGATCTTCAGATTCCACAGCCTTTTTCTCGATTTGATTGTTAAATTTTTTCATTTTCCGCACGAATCGCTCGCTAATTGCCTTAAAGTGGCCCCACTTTTCACTTCTATTGTGGAGTTTAGCTTCATACCACGCACTCGATCTCAGACGCTCAAGTCTAGCTAAATGAGCAGGAAGTTTTGGTTTTTTCCCCGTAAATTGATCAAAAGGGACAAACAATTCAATGCAGTGTTGCATGACTGCAATAAGAAGTTCATACTTTTCGTTAACACTACCCGCAGCGTTCAAGGAGCTGAACCAGTCTACATTTAGTAAATAGTCACGTACAGCATCGAAATTGACTTTTTTGAAATTCCTTTTGTATATAACTGGGGCCGATTGTTTTTGAAGGTTGAGTGGGAACTGAACTGCGGAGTGATCGCTAGAGCCCAAGGGGGGGCAAAATTGTGACGGAGCTAACAAGGTCTCGGTCATTGCTCAAAACCAGATCAAGGATGCGATCACCACGAGTGGCAGCCTCGACATATTGCACCAAATTGTGGGTAGTACACATAGTAACAAAGCCACTGGAGATTGAACTCACAGCCAAACAGTTATCCCACTGGATATCAGGCAAGTTGAAATCACCAGTAACGATAGATGGCCAATTACACGCTACCAGGTCACTGATTGTCTTATTCATTCGTTCTGTGAAAAATGCACTGCAGTTAGGAGTTCGATAAGCAACAATGATCCGGATAGGTTTGAGGTCAATTTCTAAGTCAGAGCACACAATTTCATAAGAATCCGGCGCAGACTCTTGAAACACCGGTACAGGACAGAAAAGCTTACGTGCCAGTAGGAGAACACCACCACCCTTTTTACGACTTCGATCGCACCTTAAAACCTCATAATGAGCAGACCAATCACCAAGGAGGGAAGCCAAATCAACTCCACCCTTAAGCCAAGTCTCTGTGATAGCTATTATATCGGTAGGGGGGAGATAGAGCAAGGCCTCAGAATTTTTTACCACTGACCGAATATTGGTTATGATAGATGAGAGATGGCATTGAGGATTCCTGAGAGGTCTTACAAGTTTCCCGAACCCTGGGTGGCTGGGTTTACAGGCGTAGAAATGGCTATATTCTGAGACACAGGCAACTGAGAAGATGTGGTAGGCGACTGGAAAATTATCGGAAAATCTGCTACAATGTGTGGAGTAGGATTAGATGCACACCGCTGAGCTCGCAGCTGATCTCTTTCGCTTTTAGGAAGAGAGGGTCCAATATAGACACCTTTCATCCTCGGGAATGATTTCAGTCAGTGAGCTCTACGCAGGATCAGACCGCTATAGAATGATGCAGGCATGACAATTTTCAATAACCGGGGCCTCGAAGGATTAGGTCGGCCCATCTTAAAAATAGAAGTGGGTTGACATTCGACTCCCAAATGGTCAAGAATATTACGAATGCAAACTGCATCATAGCTAATCCTATTGGAAGGCACTTGATCTACGGACTCAGTGATACCAGGCACGACAACAGACCTACTACTCTCGTGTTCTTCAAACGAGGATTCAGACATAGCAGTAACAGGAGCAGTGGCAACAGCATGAACAGGACTCTGAGACGGCACAACAATTGGTACAGACTGACGTTTATCTAACAGATCTCTCAATCTCCCATTCTCGGCCGTAAGTGAATCCACCTTGGCCTCTAACTCCCTATTCCTAACAACGAGATAATCCATCTGCAGCTTTGAGTCATACAAGTGAAGTAACATATCTCTCAAGTGACTGGGCAGCGACTCATCAACACGGACCATATCCACCACAGTATCCACAGAAGCTGGTGCACCAGAGGCTGCTCCATTAGAGGCTGCTCCATTAGTCATAGCAGCGGCGGCGGCTTTCGACGTAGCACGAGTTCCCACCATTGTAGATAATAGCACTTAAGAAGAACAGCACAACACCGAAAGAACAGGTGTAACGTACGTTGTTAGGAAAGATATACCTCGAGCGGCGGCTTATATAAACGATCTGAATGTTGTCCCTTGCCGCAAGGGTATGAGCAGATCGATAGTAGAACCACGAGCCAGGTTAACGTAGATATAGTAGTTTCGTGCAATAGTCGTACACGAGCAAGATATCCGTTATATATAGATATATACCACTAGCACAATCAGCCAGCACCCAGAGAAGAAAACCTTGAAATACTGGGTCTAAACTTTTCAGTGAACTTCTCCCAGCATTCCATCTTGTTCTTATCCAGATCCTGCTTGATCTCATTATCCAGCACAGCAATCTCCGGGTCTAGATGGTCTGCGGCTCTCTTCTCATCTCTGGTTCTTATCTTCTGCAGTATTTCCCTGCTGACATTTGGAGAAAAGGTCTTGACACGACCCTCAGGAATCGCTGCTTTCATGCCCTTGCGGATGGCACTTGTTAGATGGCGCTCTTTCTGATGAACATCACCATTCCATGGGTTGTCGACCGCATGGCGGAGTGCTACATCTCTGAACAGGGTCCAGTCTGCTAGGCCTAAATTAAGATCAGTACGATGACGAAAACCAGAGTAAGGGGCAAGAGAGTCAGAGAGATCAATATAGACAAAGACGGGAATGTGATCACTGGAGAGAGTTGTGGATGTGGACCACGTGCAAGCATTAGAAAGATTGGATGACACAAGAGAGATATCTGGGCTAGAAGGTCGGCCGTTGGCAGGGAGACGAGTGGGCTGGTCATCGTTGAGGATAACCAGGTCACACTCCTCAGCCCACTCTTCGACATCTTCCCCTCTGGCGTCAGAATCAAGAGCAGAACAGAACGTGTGAGCATTAAAGTCACCCGCAAACACAGCTGAAGGGGAGAGTGAGCAGTCGTACAACTGATTAAGGAGGGGAATAGGATTATAAGAGGGGGGACAAGATGATATAGGAATATAGATGTTAAATAGAGGTAAAGGGGTTTTGAGGGGAGGTGGACAGGAATGTACTCGAGAGTACCGTCCTTAGGAGTATTAGGGATAATATGAGAAGGTAAGGCAGATTGCACGAAAGTAGACACTCCGCCCCCAAGAGCAGACCTTGGCATGTGATAGGCGGTGTATCCCGGAATGTTAGGCTGGGGGCAAGTGGTAGAAGGAGAGAGCTTGGTTTCTTGAACCATGATAACATCCGGGTGATGAGAACGTGCGAATAGAGAGAGTTCAGATAACTTGTTGCGAAGGCCGTTGAGATTAATGTGAACAATAGAGAGGGGGCGGTTGGTAATTGAGGAATCAGAGTTTCTGGGGGCAGATCATGGAACACAACGAAAGGATGAGTCATGATGCCTCGCAGAACTGAGGCCCGAACAGGAGAGATGCACCCATCTTTGGCTACCGAAGCACTGGACGCTGGTATGTCTTCAGTTAACATCCTTGCCGCACGTGGCGCATAGGTACTTCTGCGCTGGACCAGGATTCCTCTCGACGCCGGCCCTTTGTAATAAAATCCTGAGGAGAGCTGTGGCCGACCAGCACCTCTCCCATGACAAAAATCCTCTTCCCGGAGGGGTTGACGTCGGTTTGCACGGAGGCGATCTTCTTTCCTCCACACTGCCACGGCACGAACGTACGACATCTCGGCAGCGTGCTTCGGTTAGCGACCAGGTTGCAAAACTGTGCGGACTGTTCGGGATGAGAATGCGGTCCTGCGTTTCGGATCGAGATTGCAACGCGTTGATGTTGCAGGACCTAAATCATCCAATGCTTCGATTGAGACAATGGTGTGAAACTATGACTGGCTGGAGTACTACGAAGACAACACTCTCTATTACTCTAAACTTTTCTGCAGCAAGCTTTGCGACAGTCATCAGACCGCGAGGAATGGCATACTAGACCTGTTAGATGAGGATCCAGGTCAGAATCAATCCCAGTAGAACGAAGAAAGCGACAGACTCGCCCTTAATTTTGGAAAGTGCGTAGAATACAGAACCAACAGAGCACGGCAAGGTACAGAGAGGTCCCGCTCCCACGGCGACAGCCAAGGGAGCGTGAAGACTGTCTTCGACTCAGCTTACTTCGAAAATGTCAAGGTGTTCTCTCTAAAAAAAACTGGCTACAGATTCTTCAAACTTGCAGAATGGGCTGAGATCACTCCGCCAGACGATGAGAGGACACCAATACAACCCTACAGAGCACAGCCAAATCTTGCGTGTTTCATAGTTCATGAGAAGGAAGACTTGAAGCAAGCCACCGGAGCTGCAATAACATCTACTGCCATCAAACTACATCCAGAAAGGCATTTCATTTTTCCAAAGAATTTCCTTTCGTAATTGCACGATGAAGACAGGAACAGTTGCGTGTGGAGCTCATTACGAAGCGAGAACACCTACAGGTGTGTTTAAGCAGTTCGCTGTTAACATGAAACACGATCTGTTGAAGTAAATCATCGACGAAAACCTGCGGATGTCACCTCTAGCAGATGATTACACAGGAAACGGAATAAAATAGACAGTCTTTTTACTGAGGACTGCATCACCTGTCAATCGTTCATTAACTATTGTGGAAAATCAGAATAAGTTCGCACGTGGCATCTTGCATGTCTCACGGGGACGCTTGACTTCATTAGACTCCTAGACACAGCAACCTGACCTCTCGATGAGTCTTCGGACATTCTTTATGAATCGTCTAGTCTCTCTTTCTTGTAACGGGTGTGATGGGCTTCCGTGGTGACCGGTAGGATGCAAGGGATCTGTGGGTTATCGAAGGAACATGTGTAACTAGCAATGAAATTTCGTGACACACAAGGAATGATCTACTATTGTCTGCGGAGTAAATTTTCTGCACACGTTTTGTTCCATTTTTTTGCTAGCACAGAGCGCCCCATCGCCACAACTCAGTTCAAAATTGACGGAATGAATTTTCGGAATTTTCATGTTCCGGTTAGTGAGGTGAATGCGATCGTTTGTGAAGAGTCTTTCTGACTCCGGTGTTTCATGGTAATACTTGTATTTCTTTCTGTGATTCCCAGTGACCATAGGTCGGAGCGTGTCAGATTTCTCTTATGGTGACCGTCTGATCAGTTCACAATGAGGGATTTTAAGGTGGAAATATACATTTTTTGATTGATTTCGGGTATTGACTCAATTATTTCGTATCACTATCGTATGGTACTCGTTGAAAGGTGTTCACAAATGACGTCAAAATTGAAGTCGGAGGACTCAGAAACAAGCTATGGATATGTGGCGCTTTGTGCGCGCAAAATTGCCGCAAATCGCCGTTTTTTGCGAAACAAAAATTGCTCGGTACGGTAGGAGGGAAATTCTTGGCATGGTGACGGACCGGGGGCTGCGCCCCCCCCCCTCTGTGATCGTCACACCTTACGCCTGAGCCTGAGTTTATTTTGGGAAATATTCACTATTTCATTCATAAAACTGAAAAAAATAATACAAAAATTGATTTTCGAGAAAGTACCCGATTATTCGCAAAATTAATGTCGTTGATTAAGGAATACCTCGTAGTACTTGACTGTGACTTTGGTACCTTAAAGTCGTCCTATGAAAGAAACTTTCGCCTTTTTTGCAAAAAATCTCTTTTCCTTGAAGGGTTTCGGCGAATCTGTTTTGGTGCTATCATCTAGTCCTCAGGGGATCAAACGATCAGTCGACCATAGCTGATTCAATGCTTTGAAAAGAGGCAAATATAAATATTCCAAAATGGTCTGTACTTGGACTATCTACAATACTTTATCCATAGTATAAGTTACAAGCAGTATACGGGTTTATTCATATTCTGGCATGGCAGACGTTGTTTTGTTGGCTGTTTATTTATGTCAACAGCACCGTATTCAGCTAAGCCGATCACTGACCGAGTTTCCATCCCATGTCTCATAAGGCGTCGCTCGCTACCTGTATTGGATCCATATATTTTTTCTTCCTTCATCTTTCAAGTTTCTGCCTATCTCAAGCAAGGTGCTAGAGGCCTGCAACTAAGAGCGGATTTGCCTTCACCTGTCATGTACGCTTATCAACCGCTGACATTTGGAACTATTTTAAGATACATCGCCCAGATACCTAACAGTGGTCGGAGGACCTTATGCATCCTAGGAAGCCGCGTGGGTAGGGTCGTTTTCAACTCAGTTACTCGAATAGTATATGAATTGCTATAAATTAATTTCCCGTAATGGTAATATTGATCGGTTCCAGGCTTTTAGCACTACTTCGGTTTTTTTGTTCCTGACTGCCCCACAACCTGTAATGGCTCCTAACTTTAGGTACTTTCGCCTTTTAGACTATTCTCTAATCAGAATAATGGTCTTGTGATCGGCTGTTGGAGCGTTGCGCTAAGTTTTTGTTTGTTTTTGTAGTCATTTCCATGTTTTTAACTTGCTGTTTTGTAGTTTTTGAGCACGCCGGCAACGGCGTACAATAAATAATTAAATAAATAAATATTCATGGTGCACCCAGTAGTAGCTGAAAGTTTACAATTATGGGATATTGCTCAAATAGGATTATTTCGCGAAACAAGATAACATCCTCATTTGCTGAAGCTATTATAACTGGCAATGCTGAGATTCTTGTCCAGTTTCATAATTCAGATCTTCATGACGGGTCCGGGATGAAACTGTATTCTACACTCACTGCATATATCGTCGAACATGACGGGTCTCGGCTCATATGTTCCAAACTGGATGGGCGATTGTCTGTGGATCCAATGACAGGTTAGTTCTTGAGGGCCTCATTGACAAGGATTGACAGATGGTGGCCCTTTTCTGATAGCGCGTTCTCTCTGGTGTTGAAGATTGGTGCCTGTAATCAGTTTTGAAACCACAAGACTGTGATGCCCTCATCAGAGTTGGCTGGTTGGGTGAGCTCCACTTTGTCGTTACGTTCTAGGAACGGGGAAAACTGGGTGTGAAAAGTGCGTTTGATGAGTCCGAGCTGATCCGTCCGTAGCCTACCCGGTCGCTGCTGGTGTTCTGCACGCAAGTTCGGCTAATAAAAATACCCATTCTGGGCATAATTGCGTCACTGATTCATGTGTTTTAAATAGTTATCGGTCGGGTAAGACTCAGACGTAGGTTCTTCATCAACTACATATGACGGGTGCCCAATAGTTGATCGACCTTGTTCGCCACGGAGTGCATCCTACATTCCCTTTTCTTGAGACACGGCCTCCTTAATGAGTATGTGATGATCGCCTGCCAGCATCGAGTTACCGACAATCAAACGTTTTAGGGTTTGCTCTTTTTTTCGTTTCAAGAGGCATGATTATAAACCTCTTCAAAGGCCTAGTTGGAAAGAAGTTATTTCCACCCTAAGGCCCTAGCCATACCTCCGCTTTTCGCTGCCGCTGGCTTCTGTGGACGATGTGTTATTGGTCAATTTTAAAATCTCACCATGTTTTGGACGGCTTCAATGCCATGAAACCTCAGCGAACCGTAGGTGTAGCCCTCGATCTAACGAAGGCTTTTGACGCAGTAAACTTGGGCATTTTGTCGGAGAGCCTGTTAAGGTCTACCATTCCGCCCTGGCAGAAGCGGTGGATAACCGCATTCACCAAAGGACGTCGGGCAAATGTGCTATTTCAAGTGCACGTCTCCAGTAGCATCCCAATTGCCGCCGGCGTACCTCAGAGAGGAGTTCTGTCGCCTGCTCTTTTCAGTCTGTATATTGAAGATCTACCCGTTCCATCCCAAGACATCAAGGTCGTCGCATATCGGATGATATTACTATACTATGCCTGGATCGCGACATAAATGTAGCTGCCAGTAAGATCAATGACTACTTGATCAAGTTGAAATGTTTTCTCGATAGCAAGATGCTTACGGTCTCTGCCGCTAAATCATCCGTCACCGTCTTTTCCACTGATCCTGCGGAGCACAGTGCTCATCCCATGGTGAAATGGGACGAAACTCGCCTGCCGGCCGCCCGATTCGCTAAGCTGCTCGGACTCGTGTTGGACCCTTCGTTGAGGTTTCATAAGAACACTGAGCAGAAGCAAGCTGCAGTGAAAACAAGACTTAACGTCCTACGTGCTCTCGGCGGAACGTCTTGGGGGTGCAGTAAAGAAACGGTCCTGACCACGTACAAGGCCATCGTACAGCCCGCCCTGGAGTATGCTGCAGCAGTCTGGCAGCATATCGTGTCGGACACATCCTGGTCCAAGCTGCAGCGCATCCAAAATGGAGCATTGCGAATCGCAACAGGCTGTTTTAAAAGCTCTCCAGTAGAGCACCTACACGCCGAAGCTCGCATACTGCCAGTTAAGGACCATTGCCAACTCCACGCACAACAGCTGTACATAAACATTCTGAATCAGCCAAATCATCCGTCGCGAAGAGTATTAGACCCCGTGAGAGAGAGAGGTATAAGAAAGCCGTTTGCTGATGCTCCCACGAAAATCAATATACAGAGATGGACCAACGCACAACAAGAACGCCTCCGTCTCTTACGTGCTGAGCATACCCAATTCGTCAAGGATCACTTATGCAAGACCGCCGTAAACTCCATTTTCGGAGTCGTGCCGCCTGAGGTCAGCGAAACCGAGATGGAACTCGGTAGGCGTGCCAGGTGCACCCTTGCCTCGTTGCGCTGCGGGCACTCCACCATGCTTTTGTCTTATTTACATAAGATCGATAGCAGCAGACCTGACGAGTGCCCGGATTGTGGTAATAAAGGGCATACTTCTGCGCACCTTTTCAACTGCCCGATGAGACCGAAATCGTTAACAACAGTAGATCTGTGGACGAATCCGACGCTTGTGGCTCAGCTCCTCAATCTATGACAGGACCCTCTCTGTGGCTGCAGAAGAAGAAGAAGAAAATCTCACCAATCGCCAAAGTGCCGTGAAAGCCAGCAGCAGCGAAACGCCGAAGTATAACTAGGCCTCAATGCTCAGTTTGTCATAACAGACTTTGGGCGGCGCGTTACAGCTGCATATCAACGGACAGGCTAGTTGTCTGGATTTGTCGCTAGGATGGAACGCGCAGTCTCTCGTGCACAGTAGCAAAATCGACACTCAGCAACTGGGCTTTATCTTCAGGTCTTCCTTTTTCTATTTAGATGTAATTCCAATGGACGCAGAGGAAATCTGTGATTTTGTGTCGGTTATTGGACGGATCGATATAGAAGGCGCGAACTACCTGCTTTTTGTCAGCGAAAGCACTGTGGTTGCAGAATTTTTCGAATCGGTGGTGAGCAAGTAAATGATATTAAGATATGATTAATAGAATATAAAAACGTGACCAAACATCTCTTTTTACAACACATTTTCCCAACGACCTCTTAACAGCACTGTCACGATAATTTTTAACAAGTTTCGATTTCTTTCAGGATAAGCATGAAATACATCGAATTGATAAAGTCAGAGCTCTTTCGCTCGATTCTGCTGAAATTTTCGGTTGCCCTGCACTGCCATTTTCCACATCTGATTCGTCTGCCCGTCGTTTGAAACAGGGCACAGGAAAGCTGCTCAAATTCGTGCAGGAGAAAATCGGTGCGTTGATTCGTGCACTTCTTTCTTGATTTGGAATCAATTGCTGCGTCCATCCGCATCCGGTGCGTATTTTCGAATCTTCTGTAATTGCAGGGAATTCGCCGAAGTCCTTTGCATTGCTGAATGAAATCTTGAGGCTTTTCAATGACCATCCTGATTTTTTTTTCTGCTTCACTAGAGATATCACACACTGCACTCATAGGTACGAAATGCTAGTTTAATGTATATATGTGCTATATGTACACTCAAAAGTCATTGTTATACCATCTGTGTGTAAACACAAAAAGTTCGCGCATCTGCAACGAATTGTGTGGGAGCGAATTGTGGGTCGCGCACCATTAAATTGCTGCCGCGGGAACCTTTTGCATGCTCCTGTCCCACCGCTACTCAGAAAAATGAAAACATATTACATGTAAAATAAAAGGCCTGAATTAATATACATGTAATATAAATTGGCCAATGTATATTACTTGCAAATTATCTCGACCGATGTATGTTACATGTAATATATCGGTCCCTCGCTCGCAGGCCAAATGTCACACGTAATATGTTTTTGATGGTGAAAACATAATACTTGTAACATAAGAGACGATTACAATATACTTGTAATACATCTCCGTCAATGTAAGTTACATGTGAATTATCTCTACTCAAGTAAATTACATGTAGTATAAGTGTAACATAATTCAATTATCTCCAGCAACTGAGGGCCCATGCTGAACACCTTCTGCAAACCCGCACAGCATACGGGCCGCCTCATACCTTAGCCATGAGCGCAGGCCCATTGCATTGACTTTCGACAGGGTGGTCACACGCCCTGGCCGAGTCGTTGATCTCTCGCTCCTCATGATCCGATTTAATCGTGTGGAGGATTAGAGGGAGCGACATACAATATTTTTTGAGCAAGCATTAGTCCACCGGTTCTTGTATGAAGCTGTGGGATCCAAGCTTGTTGCTTCAATCATGAAGCAGCATGCTTTAAGCTCCTGGGATGTCCAAAAGAGCTTAAAGCTTGCTGATTCGTACCTGAAGCGGTGGCCTGGAACTTGCAGCTTATAAGTGTATGTTACATGTAATATAAGTGTATGCTACATGTAATATAAGTGTATGTTACATGTAATATAAGTGTAGGTTACATGCGATATAAAGGTAATATACTTGAATGTCTCAAGTATCTTACACTTTATATTACATGTAACATGTTTTCATTTCTCTGAGTAGGTCTTGTAGAAGTTTTGTGACTGAACTATGAAAACCGAGCGCTAATCGGTCACGGTCGCTGCTGCCCGTCGAAGTTGCAGCGTACCGCGATGGGTACCAGTGGCAGTGGCGGGGAACTATAGTGACCTCTTCTTCTTCTTCTTTGCAGCCACGTCGAGGGTTCTGTCATAGGTTGAGGAACTGGGCGACCAGTAATGGATTCGTCCATAGGTTCATTGTGGTCTGCGTGGTTGGTCTCTCCGGACAATTAAAGGCAGTGTTCACGATGAAAATCGTTTTTCTGTTTTTCCGCCTATCTTGAAAACATGCTGATTCCAATGATGTCTCTGCAATAGTACAAGACCTTCTGGGAACGGAGTTAAGGTCCCTCAAAAATTGAGCTAAGGAAACACTGTGGACGAGTTGTCCGAGGCTTGTAACTTCCGTCTTTTGCCGCCGATGTAAGCGAGCTGCCCTGAGTAAAGAGAGAAGTTGAGAATGAAGGGAAGAACAAGGCTAATGAGTGGAAATCATCGCTCATCTCACAATCTCGAGCATTCATTTGTTCACGTCGGTGGGCGTGTGTTGCGATTTTGGGGTTTGCCTTGCGCTCGAATTGGCAACTTCGGGCTCTTTTGGAGCTTTTCCTAGCTTGTTTTCATGCGTTCTTTCGACGTCAACGTTACAGTGTGCCCCTCCACTACCCATTCCTAGTGGAAACTGAAACACATTTTTTATCGTGAACACGGTCTTTAAACAAATGTGCCGTATCGTGGCCGTGGCATCCACAGTCCGGGCAAAAGTCCAATTTGCTGCTGTCAATCTTGCTGACGTAGGCCATAAGCATAGTAGAGTGACCACAGCGCAGCGATGCCAGGGTGCATCTGGCCCTCATTCCGAGTTGCGACTCGGATGTGCAGACCCGGGGCGGCCCAACTCCCACGATGGGATCTACCGCCGCCTTTTTCAGAGGACACCGTACGAACTGTGTGTGTTCCTCCCGCAACAGACGGAGTCGTTCTTGCTGTGAGTCGTGCCATCTTTGCAAGTGACCTCTATTTGACGAATTTCACGCAGTTAATTCGAAAGTTCTTTTCATTGCATGCGTTTTAGGCCTTTGGTGGATTACCAATGGTTACAGACACTTGCAATATATAGATTTATTAACAAATGCCTGCTCAGTGAACAGGCGAACACACTATCAACATTCCATAACCTTTTATACAGATTGGGGAGGCGGCCCCACTAACAAATATTGTACAAAGTTGTAATTACAGCTATATTCACAGGGTGTACCGAGCCTCAAGCAGTAGCTTGTTGTTGTTGTTGTTGTTGTTGTTGCCCATCCTCCACCATAGACACGGATCCTGGTTCCAATTTCCGGCATGTAGACGAATCATCGAGGCGAGTGGCTGGGATCCCCTTCTTTGGAGGATCCCTGATGGAGCTTTCTTTGGCCCTCTTTTTTATTATTTTTTATTCTATTTTTTTATTTATATATTAAAAAAAATCTCTTTTTTTCTTTTCTCTTTTTTTCTTTTTCTTTCTTTACAATCTTATAGAATCAAAGTGACAGAAAATTGGCTGCTTCCATGGGTTTAAGCCAGAGATCTTCAATTGTGAGATGCGTTGGCTTTGTAGCGCATGAGAACATGTGAGATACTGTGTGTTCCTCCAGACTGCATTCCGGGCATAGTGGATTATCTGCTGCTCCAATCTTATGAAGATACCACTGCGACTTTGAGTAGTAACCATTCCGAAGCTGGGATAGCGCTGCTCGACTTGATCTTGGTAAAGTCTCTTCTTCTTTCGCGATTTGCGGCTGTGTTCCATTTAGTAAAGGAGAGTTCATATTACCCAAGAAATACTTCACAAACTCCTTGTGGACTTCTTTGCGAATGTTCTCAGCATTTCCTGGCCTTACCGTTATTGGGGTGACAGTTCTGACGTGCCTCCTAATCTGTCGTGGCGGCGCCGGCTTCCTCATCATGTCGTGGGAGGGGTGTTCAGGGTCGAAAGCCGCAACTGTTCGATATTGGAGTGACAGCATCTCATTATGGGCCTGCCGAGATGTCGTACGTTCGTGCCGTGGCAGTGTGGAGGAAAGAAGATCACCTCCGTGCAAACCGACGTCAATCCCTCCGCGGAGAGGGTTTTTGTCATGGGAGAGGTGCTGGCTGGCTGCAGCTCTCCTGAGGATTCTTCTACAAATGGCCGGCGTCGAAAGGAATCCAGGACCCGCTCAGAAGAAGAAGAAGAAGTACCCATGTGCGACATGCGAAAGAAATGTCAATTGGAATGGAACCAGTGTCCAGTGTTTCGGATGCGAAAGGTGGGTGCACTTCTCTTGTTCGGGTCTCAGTTCTGTGAGGCACCACGATTCTTCCTTTCGTTGTATTGTGTGCTCCGCCTCCAGTAACTCAAATTCCTCATCTACCAACCGCCCCCTATCTATTGTACACATCAATCTAAACGGCCTTCGGACCAAGCTTTCTGAATTATCTCTCTTTGCCCGTACTCATCACCCGGATGTTATCATGGTCCAGGAGACCAAACTCTCTCCCTCTGCTACCTCTAGACATCCAAACATCCCGGGCTATACTGCATATCATACTCCTAGGTCGTCTCAAGGAGGCGGAGTCTCTACTTTTGTTCTGTCCTCTCTTCCCTCTCGCATTATTCCAAACACTCCAGTGGATGGCACTCTCGAGTACATCCCCATCCATCTACCTCTTAAAACACCACTTTCTCTTTTTAATATATATATATATCCCTCCTTCTACCTCTTGTCCCTCAACATACAATCCTATCCCCCTTCTCAAGCAGCTGTATGACTGCTCTCTATCTCCCTCAATTGTCTTTGCGGGTGACTTCAATGCGCACACGTTCTGCTCGTCGCTTGATTCTGATGCTAGAGGAAGTGACGTCGAAGAATGGGCAGAGGAGTGCGATCTGGTTATCTCAAACGATGGCCAGCCCACTCGTCTCCCTGCCAACGGCCGATCATCTAGCCCAGACATCTTCCTCGTGTCTTCCAATCTCTCTAATGCTTGCTCTTGGTCGACATCCACAACTCTTTCCAGCGATCACATCCCTGTCTTTGTCGATATCGATCTCTCTAACTCTCTTGCTCCCTATACAGGTGTTCGTCATCGTTCTTATCTTAATTTAGGCCTTGCAGACTGGAGCCTGTTCAGGGAGGTTGCGCTCCGCCAAGCGGCTGATTATCCGTGGAATGGCGATGTACACCAGAAGGAGCGCCACCTATCTGATGCTATCTTGAAGGCTATGAAAGCTGCGATCCCTGAAGGCCGCGTTAAGACCTTCTTCCCCAATGTCACCAGGGAAACATTGCAGAAGATAAGGACAAGGGACGCAAAGAGAGCCGCAGATCATCTTGACCCAGACATCGCTTCGCTGGATGATGAGATCAGGAAGGATCTTAACAGGCACGAGAAGGAAACTTGGGAAAAGTTCACTGAGAAGATGAACTTCAGAAATGATGCAGCAGCAACGTGGAAGGCCTTGAAAAGGATCTCCGGAAAGTTCACCTCCGCCGACGATTCCACGATTGAATTTGAAGGTGGAGTCTTCAAATCAGGGAAGGAGGCCGCAAATGCTCTTGGGAAGCATTTTTTCATCACTAGAACCAAAAGAGAGAAGCAGAATAGAATAACTGTACGGGAACTCTGTAAGTTGCCTCTCATGGATGTAGATGATGCAGTCACGCCTGCACAGGTCGAGAAGGTAATAAAGGAGATGAGCAACTCGAAGGCATTAGGGCCAGACGGTTTGAGCCCTGCAGTCCTGAAGAGACTGCCCAGTGAACTACTGCCCTTTATTGCTGACGTCATAAATACATCGTTTCGTACATGTACTTTACCCCAAAATTGGAAAGTGGCTGGTGTTATTCCACTGCCGAAGCCGGGAAAGTCACCATCCACGGCTAAAGGGTACCGGCCGATCAGTCTGCTCTCACCCATCGCCAAAATTGCCGAAAAACTGGTTGTGGAGGAGCTTGCCGAGCATAACAGCCAACAACAGCACCAACATGGTTTCCGTAAATTACATTCGACCACTACGGCCTTGTTGGAAATTGTGAGCTATGTGCTGGACGGCTTCAATGCCATCAAACCCCAACGTACTGTTGGTGTGGCCCTCGACTTAACAAAGGCATTTGACACTGTCAATCTAGGCCTACTATCAGAGAGTCTGTTGAAGTCTACCATCAAGCCATGGCAGAAGCGGTGGATAACTGCCTTCACTAAAGGACGTCGGGCAAATGTGCTATTCCAGGGACATGTTTCCAATAGCATCCCTATCGCCGCTGGTGTCCCTCAAGGGGGAGTTTTATCGCCTGCACTTTTCAGTTTATATCTAGAAGATCTGCTCGTTCCCCCTCAAGACATCAAGGTCGTTGCATACGCGGATGATATTACTATTCTGCGCCGAGATCGCCACATTAAGGTAGCCACCAGTAAGATCAATGACTACTTGATCGAGTTGAAATGTTTCTTCGATCGCAAAATGCTCACAGTCTCTGCCTCCAAATCGTCCGTCACCGTCTTTTCCACTGATAATACAGAGCACAGTGCCCATCCTATGGTGAAATGGGACGAAACTCAATTGCAGGCCACCCGATTCCCCAAATTACTTGGACTCGTGTTGGATCCTTCGTTGAGGTTTCATAAGAACCCTGAGCAGAAGCAAGCCACAGTGAAAACAAGACTCAACGTCCTGCGTGCTCTCGGTGGAACGTCCTGGGGATGCAACAAAGAAACGATCCTGACCACGTATAAGGCTATTGTGCAACCCGCCTTGGAGTATGCTGCGCCAGTCTGGCAGCACATCGTGTCGGACACCTCTTGGTCCAAGCTGCAGCGCGTCTAAAATTGTGCTCTGCGAATTGCAACAGGCTGTTCTAAAAGCTCTCCAATATAGCACTTACACGCCGAAGCTCGCATATTGCCAGTTAGAGACCACTGCCAACTCCAGGCGCAACAAATGTACATTAACATCGTGAAGCAGCCGAATCATCCATCGCGAAGAGTACTAAACCCGGTGAGAGAGAGATGTATCAGAAAGCCTTTCGCTGATGCTCCGTCGAAAGTAGATGTGCAGAGATGGACCGAAGCACGGCATACCCGATTCGTGAAGGAACACTTGAGCAGAGTTGCCATAAACTCCATCCTGGGAGTCGCACCTCCAAAGGTCAGCGAGACGGAGATGGAACTTGGCAGGCGTGCCAGGTGCACCCTTGCATCGTTACGCTGTGGACACTCCCCCATGCTTATGTCATACTTGCATAGGATTGACAACAGCAAACCTGACGAGTGTCCTGATTGCGGTAGTCAAGGGCATACTACTGCGCACCTGTTCAATTGCCCGAAGAGACCGACTACATTGCCGACAATGGATCTGTGGACGAACCCAGTGCTAGTGGCCGAGTTTCTGAACCTATGACAGAACCCCTCTCTGTGGCTGCAAAGAAGAAGAAGATGGGCCTGCACTGGCATGATTCCAGATTCGTTACTGAGGTGGGTTAAGCTCGCCATTGCCAGGCTTCCCGTCGCAGTTCTCAGAGCTGCATTTGACAAGCTTGTGGCCGATCCCAGTGTGACGAGGCCAGTAGCGGATTCCATGCAGGGCTGCGTATGACAACACTGATTGTCCGATGGCACGATAAGTGGTAGTTAGCATCTTTTTGTTTTGTCCCCAGTTTCTTCCTGCCAGAGCTTTCAGGAGGTTTGCTCGCTTTGCTGTCTTCTTGCGAACTGCCTCAGCGTGTAAACGTCCCGTCATCATCGTGTCGAACTGATAACCAAGAATCGTAGGGTTTCTTTCGTGCGAAATTTGCATCCCTTTAATGAAAACTTTCGGCACGTACTTCGCTTGAGCAGTGTGGGTCGTCAGCAGGGAAACAGTGGTCTTTTGAAGTGACAGTTGTAAATGAAGGTCTTCCTAGGCCTTTGTTAATATTGGTAGGTAGTCGTTGAGATGTTTCTCACAAGTTGTAACGTCAGGGTCAGACGCGATCAGTGTGAGGTCGTCTGCGTATCCAATGAGATTTACTTCTGGTGGGGGTCTCGGTAGGTCGGCGATGTAGAACGAGAAAAGTAGCGGCGAAATTACTGCTCCTTGAGGCACCCCGGAGCGCACGCACCAGTCTCACATTAGACGTTTGTCCTTTGAACTCTGTGTGAATTGTTCTGCCCTTTAGATAGCTTGCAATCCAGCGGGTTAGGCCTTTCGGTAGCGGTGATTCTGCTAATTTCTGACAGAGGATGGATGTGACGACAGTATCGTAGGCCTTCTTCAAATCCAACGCCACCATAAGTGAGCGGCTTGGTGGTCTCTTCTCATTCATTCCATCTGTGATGATTCCAGTGAGTTCGACCAGGGCGGAGGTGGTAGAGAAACCTCTTCGGAAACCATTCTGCCAACTGGGAACGCGCAGATGAGTCTCCAATGTAGGCAGAATGCTCCAGAGTACGGGCCATGGATGAGATAATCGAAATGGGCCTGTAGCTGCTCGGATCTTCGGCAGGTTTTCCGGGCTTCAACAGAGGGAAAATCCTGGCTTCCTTCCATGACGCTGGTATCAGCCCTGTTGACAGGGTCCTGTTGAATAGCGCTCTGAGGCATTCGCGGAAAATTGGTCCAGTATGTTTGAGCATAATAGGGGCCACTCCACTTGTATCCAGAGCTCTAGAAGGCTTGCATTTCTTCAAAGAGGCGTCGATGAGGGCGGCCGTGATGATGGGAACGTCGTTCCTTGAAAAAGTTTTAATCCATCTGTAGGTCCTCCGGGACGATTTTAGGCTTCTATGAGGACATGGAGAGCCGAACTGCTTGCATAGGAGGTTTGCCGTCTTCTTAATGCTGATCGGCTGGCCTTTGTGCAGAAGTTGGAGGGGGTTCGGTTTCGCTAATCGGCCATCAAGTGCTTTCATTGTGGACCAGAGCTTGGAGGAATTTGTGCGATGGTCTATGCCCTCCACAAAAGATCTCCAAGTCTGTTGTCGATCTTTCTTTAACTCATATGCGATCTCCTTGTTGAGCTCGGGAATTCGGGTGTTGGTAGGATCCGTTCTCCGAATGGTGTCTCGTTCGCGTATCAGGTCCTTGGCGGTATCAGATAGGCAAGGAGTGAAAACCTTACGTCTGCTCTTAGGATTAGATTGCGAAGTTGCTGCTTTGAAGGCTGATGTGAGGAATCGATCCATCTGTTGCGGGTTTGCACGAAAAAACCAGCCGACTGCTGCTCAAACATTGACGAAAACTTGATCCAGTTCGCCTTTTTAAAGTTGACGAACGTGGTCCTCGGCGATGATGATATGGGGGCTTCGCTCTTGAATTCCATCAGTATTGGGAGATGGTCACTGGCTCCTGTGTTCAGGGTGTCCCAAACGGCCGACGATGCTAAGTCCTGCGAACATAAGGAGAGGTCCGGCGATGATGGTCTTCCATGCGTCGGCTTCCTTGTAGGACGCGTTGTGTCATTGAGGATCACTAGATTGGGCTGGAAAATTTCCTCTTCAATGTACTGTCCGCGTTGGTCTTCTTCGCCCTGTGACCAGCAGTAGCTCATCTAACAATTGTAGCGGGACCTATGAGGCACACCCGCGTGTAATTAACCTACCAGACACCACCCTCTGGATACGATGCCTAACGGCAGAGTTGTAAATGGTGTCTGGGCTATGGATGAACTATACGTTTTATAACCGTTCTGATTCTTAGTACTCGATACCATTTGCCCCTATCTATATATTTTCTATTAATAATACATATCTACATCCTTCAGGTTGTGATTCACAACACTGGGGGGCGGGCGAATCAGCGGTAGCTGTACAATCGATCATCAATACTTTCATTCATCGTAACATGCATGAGATACTACCACAGTACATATATAGTGCGAGGATGGAAGTTATTGTGCTTATCTGGGTCAAATTCCGGTCCGCAATTGCGTCTCGACACGCTTTGCGACCGCACGCGCTTGAGTCAATCGAGTTTCCAGCTCCAAAGCCGACTCGATATGGCTTTTTTATACAGTTTTCTTCAATTTTGTTTAATTTCCAGTTTCTAAAACCCACCTAGAGTCAACAGATCGGGAGCTGCGGCGCTAGAAACTCATCCGACTCGAAAGCGCGCGGCCGCAAAGCGTGTCGAGACGCAATTGCGGACCGGAATTTGACCCAGATAAGCACATTACATACATTTACAGTATAATACACAAGTAATCACAACAGTATTAATAAGTTCCTAGACAATTTGAAATTCAATTACATTTGACTTCAAGATCATAATATGTAAATAATATGCTACGCATTAGAGTAATAATGTTACAAATTATAATAATACTTCACTTATGATTACAGTGGCATTTTTTACAAATGCCTTTATTACTGTAGATCTTCTCCACGTGTTTCGGATGCATCTTAGCCTTGCTGCGACAGTCAGCCGCCTGGTGACCGGCCACGAAGCAAACCTCAGTACCGCGTTAGCGGCACAGAGGGGCAACACGGGTGAGCCACAGCTAGCGGCAGACGACTGACGTCGCGCTTGGCCATCAGTTGTTCCATAACTGACGTTCGGTCATCAATCTGACGCAAGCGATCTTCCACTCTGTTCATTTTTCCTTTCAGCTCGCTGATCGCATCCAGAATAGAGTAGAAGATGTCGCGAGCGTCCCGGTTGGACAGCTCGCCTTTCTCATCGTGTGAGACCAGTAGCGGTCTTAGAGAGATGCGAGGGGTAGGGACCACATTTGACCTTTTAGCGGGTGGCTCCGGTGAAGCGGTCTTTTCAACAGCTAGCTTGCGACGCTGTTTTCTAGACAGGCGTAACTTCTCCGAAGCGGACCCTTGAAGATCAGCTATTTGGGCTTCAGCTCCGGAAATATCCAGGTCTAGTAGGTCTTCCTCGGGCTCGCTGATAGGGCGATTACAGTTGCTGTCGAACGGCATGTTGAATGGCATAGGTTGAGTTAATATTGGTCAAACGTCGACAGGTTTCCTTATATACGCGTAGAAGATCCTTGGGGTGCGCTTCTGCTGTTGATATCTGCTGTTTTGCTCGATACGGTGTTTTTCTTGGACGCCGATAAATGGGCGGCAGTAATCTGATTATATGTACATCACCAGTAAATGTTTCAGTAGTACTCGTGGCTATAATACTTGATGCCAATAGAAAGGCGGCAAATCTTTGTTCTATGTACATGATTTATAGGGTGCATCTAGAGTTCTGCGAACTGCGAGTTGCTCGCAGTGCGAGAGGTTGGGGGGCGTGGCCCTGAAACTCTCGCAACTAGCTTTTAGAGTCTGCGAGTTGCGGGCAGTGCGGGAACCTGAATCAGGGTTGCGCATGAGTGTTTGCGTCATATTTAATCAGGGAACGAGTGGCATTGGAGCGCGGTATTGTATTTATAGGGGCGCTGGTTCACAGGGATCATTTCCACCAAACACTCCAGCAATTCAATAATCGAGTCTTCGTCATCCATTACGGCACACTTTCCTGAATAAAAAAAAATGTGTGGTCTAGTTCACTGGGAGTGGCTTGTGGTACAGTGGGACGCGGTCAATAATGTTACTAAAAAGCGTAGCTGTACACGATACCAGTCAATGTCAAAAAAGAACGATAGCCAACATTCTGACAGGAAACTCGCAGGAATGAACGTAGCTGAAGACCACGAGAAATATTTCTATAATTTATAATATCCATATTTTTTCTTGAGAATTTCGACCACCAGAAAGATAGACGGGACAAAAACGCTTGACCTTGCTGTTTTGACGACAAAAGAAGAAAAAACCACCCTCAAAACAACAATAGCATATGTAGAAAAAACAAACATGATATTTTGGAAATGCTTCTACTTTCTTTGATACGCATCACTTTCCGCACAAATGTTGTGTGTTGAAACTTCAAAAAAACATTGAAAAGCAAAACTGGATATAATCACGAGTAGAAACTAAACAGAAACCTCCAGAGGAAAGGAAACAGGAAACAATCCTGAGTAAAACCAAAGAAAAACCAGCACAAAGTGTTTTGTTGGCAAAAGAAATGATGATTCAGGAAGTACTCGCAGTGCGAGCTACGACAAAAATAGTCAGGAGTATTCTCCCAGCTCGCAATTCGTGCGTGAAAATGGTCGCAGTGTCCTCGCAGAGCGAGAGGACTATGAAAGCCCTCTGCGAGAATTTCGTCGCAGAGCGCTCGCACTGCGAGTTGCGTGCTCGCAGTGCGGCAAGAACTATGAAAGCCCCCCTACCATTTCGTCGCAAGACAGCTCGCATGCGAGGACGCTGCGAGCACCCAGCTATATGCTTATACTATACGTGTCGCAACTCGCAGAACTCTAGATGCCACCTTAGATGTTGCCGTAGTACCTGTGGTCACACCATTCAGCAGACTATTCGCATTACGAGCTTGGCAATAGCAATAGCTGTAGCTCCTACGAATACGACGACAGCTATAAGTGCCAATAGTGATGCTTTCCAGTTCTCCATCACGACATCGAGAAAGTGGTTCAAATCCGGATAATTGAACATATTCACGTAATTAGCATGTTTTGTGAGTTTTCCTCCAGATGTCGGTCTCCAGTGAGCGTGGAAGGCGAGAATACCCGTCAGGGTGATGTTGAGGGGTTTTTCACCGCATTTAGCCCAGCAGACTTCTTTGTACTTGGGCACTGTTGCGTGAATAGTCGCTATCGTTTCCGATCTAGAAGAGTTGCATGCGACCGCAAACATGTTATCCTTGCATTTTATTTCGGTTATTGTTGGTCTCTTCGAGTAGCATAGGAAGGTAACCTCCGCTCCAGCTAGGCAGTTGTAGCAGCGGTGTACGGCTGACGTGGTTACGTCGCAATTTTCGTAGTCCACAACTGACTCTGAACGATAAGTCGTCATTGTACTGATAGTCAAGTCGACAACTGTAGCTGGTATGTTTGGAAATGAAAAATGTTACAGACAAAGAGTTCAAAACAGAAATTAAAAAAAAGACGTCACGAAGGAGTGCATGAAGTGCACTACGGATTTGGTCAAATTTTGAATTCCCGCTGGATTGCGGCCAGAGACATTCCAAACCGGAAGTGGTCGGTTTGCGCGGGACAAAAAAGGGGACGAGGGGCCGTGAGCGAGGTGATCGGCAGTTCTCTCGTGTTTTTCTTCTTCCTTTGCGCTCTTCTTGGGGTCTCTGATTCTTCCCCCGGGTTAGCCTAGTCGCTGGATGACAAGCGCCTTTTTCCTAACCCGCTGCAACCTTTTGGAATCGCATATTCGCCGTGACGTTTGGAACTTCACCTCGCCACCGTTCAACGACATCCTGCACCACTCGCCTAGGAAATCGTCATCTGCGCCACATCATCATACCTGATAGCTGTCTCTACTGTTCGATTGCATATTTGAATTTTTGTCATAAATATTATCTTGGTTCTTTTGTGAACCTCGCAGCGGTTGGAAACCGTAACCACACACACACTCTCACTCATCCTTACTTGGGGGCCATAGCCAAATCAAATCCAAGCGAGGTTTACAATTCTACGATTTTATTTGTGACTTTTTGCTGACTATTTTGGTTGGTCAAGATTCTCTTTCGGGTTGTCGGCTCTTTATTGGGTGTCAATCTGAAACTCTTTTCTGTCGGTCCTTAACCGGGTGGCAATCAATCAGCAGTACCAGCTCTTGACAGCTGTTGATACTGTGGTGTCTTGCCTATTGGCGAGGTCAGCCTACGCGTACTTAACGTGGGTTGGCAGAGCAAATAGTCAGGACAGCCTCGGGAAATCCTGTGCTACACATAGATTGTGTTGAGATCGTGAACGCACGCAATTTTCAGTGTGTGTTAACTAGCACAAGGGAGCATGTCTGTTTCAGATAAAGCCGATTGTGGCGGTATGGCAGACCGTGTGGATAATGTTGATCAAGTCATGGATTTGGACCATGCGGAAGTCAGCGCGTTGCTGGACGATTACTCGGACTCTGCTTCAGAGCATGGAGTTTAGGTATGTCGGCAGATTACACATACGATGAAACACATGCGAATCAATTTGCGCAGCCAGGTGGCAAAACATTTGCGAATTGGTGATGCAAATAGGGATACAATTGAGGCAGCACTTGAAAAAGAGGTGACGTCCACATTGCGAGGTTTGCGCAAATTGACAAAAGAGATTGAAAAAACTTTTGCGGACGCAGCCTCTGTAAGTGTAGTGACACAATACTTAGGAGGTGCTGAAGCAGGTGCCCTAAGCGAGAGGTTAGAGGAGCTAATAGGGAAAGAAAAAAGTCTGAATAAAGTAGCTAGGAAGTTACTTTGTGAGCCTGAGGAGGTCAAAAGGAGGGTAAAAACTATTGAAATCTGAAAGGTCTCTATTTCAGGCTGTTGATGAAAAGGACGGCAAGATGGCCGCACTCGAGGCTCAAGTGGAGAGCCAAAAGCGACGCATTGCCGAACTCGAGGAGTGAGAGCGGATGGCCAACGGGCAGGGCGAAACCCCAATTCTTCCAGGTAACATCTCTAGTATTCACGAAGGTGTGCCAAATGTGCTTGATAATATTGGACAATTCCAGACTGGCTGCTCCAATCGGGTGCACACGAGGGGATCTCGAACGCCGACCTCGAGCGCTTCGTCAAGCAGGACGACACAAGAGCCGGGTATGTCAATTCACTCTTCATTAAACTCGGGTAGTGACAATGAGGGAGAAAAAAGCCCAGGGGATAGGACAACCCGTAGGCATCGAGAAACTATGATGGGTGGGTATCTCAAGTTTGCTGCTGTCCCAGAGGTCAAAGTTTATTCCGGTAGGGATAAAGACTATGGGTTTGAAAGTTTCGAGGAAGCATTTGAACTTAAGTACCCATCTAAACATTGGGAGTATAGTGAACGCTGTGCACTGTTTAAGGCTAAGCTGCTAGGCAAAGCTAGAGCGCAGTATGATGCCCTTCCAAAAGACAAGAAAAGGTGTGGATATCGTGTCCTAGTGAAGGCTATGTTTGATTTGTGTAGGTCCGAAAATCGCAATAAAAAAGTTGTGGCATTAGGGAATCTGCGCAAATCGCAAAAAGCCGAATCTCAAGCCGTGGTTGATTTCTGCGTGGAGTTAGAGAAATTGACGCGGAGGGCTTACCCAGAACTGGAAGAAGAGGCGCTTTCAGTGGTGAGAGCAGACCTTCTTTATGAACAGCTAGTGCATTGGGACGAGGCCTGTAACCTACAAGAAATCTTAGAGGGAACTGGTGCGGATATGTATGAAAAGCTGAAGCAAGCTGCTATGCGGGTAGAGAGGAGACGCCTGATGCAGATGAGCAGAGTGCATGACCACCCAAAGAGTAGGTATCCCGATAAGGGTAGGTATGGCAGTGGTAAAGATAGGGGTGTCACGGCATCCAAAGAGAAACCGCAGTCGTCCAATGGAAACTCGGAACAGCCTAAAGAGGTTAAAGCGATGGATTTCAAGTGCTTTAACTGTGGAGAGGTAGGACACAAAGCGCGTGACTGTAAGAAACCACAAAGGAATGGCACGAAAAAACCAATGTCGCTGTCTGCACGTGTAGTAAAGGCATGCAAGTCAGTGAGGTCAGTTCATCGAACAGCTAGTGTTGGTACGCAAATGATTCCACGCTTGATTGGTGATCGGCCAACTATAAAGGTGGACATATTGGGTCAAACGGTAGAAGCCTTGCTAGATTCTGGCTCAGAGGTTTCAATTTTGCCTGTCAGGATTTTGCAGCAAGCCGTCATCAATGGGATTGACATTGATACCCAGGTTAAAGAATTGCCCATGTCGGATTCCGTTAGCGTCATTGATGCATCTGGAAGGCCCATGCAATTTTTAACTGTGGTAGAGGTGACGGTTGCGGACAAAACTGATGACCAGGAAGCAATTGTACAAATGTATGTCTCTTTGAACAAGGATGATATGCTAATATTGGGTACAAATGCTATGCCTACAATGGGATACTGCGTCAGTAAGGCAACTCGGACGTTAAGGGCGTCAGAGGTGACTGTCGCAGATATCGGTTCAGACGCAGAAAATTCTTTAGGGTCAGGAGTCCCAGAGATATCACAGGATTGCGACAACAGTGAGAAATCACTAGCGGTTGTAGCAGGAAGGGTGTGCGTAGCGCCGGGAGAAACCGAATGTTCGGAACTCAAAGGCGGTATACCTGATCAGCAAGCGATATTTCATCCCAATGATGGAAAAATTGCTAGTGGTATCGGCAATTTCAACACGGAAGGTTCAGCTGTGGTGGCAGTAGTGAATACGTCGGATGAACCTATGGTGTTTGGAAATGGTCAGCAAGTGGGAGAATGGGAGAAAGTAAGCTGGAATGAACACCGGGCTGAAGACCCCACGGACTTGCTATGCAGTAGGAAAGATTCCTTATCTAAAGAAGGGCGTATGGGAACCTTGTTGGAGATGTTGGTAGCTAAAAAGGGAGGAGAGCAACTATCACACGAAATGCAAGAGATTGTTGAGCATTACAATCAAGTTTTTGCAGTGGAAGATAGTGAGCTTACACAAACTTCTCTTGTTGCTCATGACATCGATACAAGCGACACAAAACCAATACGACAAAAAACGAGACCCGTACCAATAGGGGCTCGCGATGAGTTTAAGGACATATTAAACGCTTTATTACAAAGAGGAATATTTGAAAAATCCAATTCTGCATGGGCTTCTCCGGTGGTCCTGGTGCGGAAGAAGGATGGAAGTCTCCGGGTATGTATTGATTACCGGCAGCTAAACAAGTGTACGAAGCATGACGCCTATCCTTTACCAGGGATAGATGTCATTTTACAGAGCCTGCAAGGTAAAAAATACTTCAGTACGCTCGACATGGCTCGGGTTATTGGCAAATACCCCTAGCCGAGTTGGCGAAGGAAAAAAGCGCGTTTGCGACGTCCGAAGGCTTGTTTCAGTTTAACGTTCTGCCTTTCGGATTGACAACGTCGCCTGCTATTTTCCAACGGCTCATGGACCCAGTTTTGCGTGACCTGAAAAACAAAGAAGTCTTCGTTTATATCGATGACATCTTAATCGCAACTGAATCAGAAAAGAGGCAGTACGAGGTCGTAAAATTGGTCATGGAAGCGCTGCTGAAAGCAAATTTACGCCTTAAGCCGCAAAATGCATTCTACTCGCAGATAGAGTCGCTTTCCTAGGGCATGAGCTGGACGGTAGTGGAGTCCATGTAAATCTCGACAAAGTGGCAAAAATCAAGGAGTATCCCAGGCCGACGAATCTAGCTGAGCTGCGAACCTTTCTCGGGTTATGCAGTTATTATTGGAAGTTCGTGCTGAATTTCTCTAAAATAGCTGGTCCGTTGATTTCCCTAACGAGCACAAAAACGCCATGGGACTGGGGTGACGCACAGGAAAGAGCGTTCGATGCACTCAAAGAGGTTTTGACTACGACACCGGTTCTAGCACAGCCGGATATTGAAGGTGCGCAGTCTGGCAAGAGTCCATACATAATCTATTCCGACGCTTCTCAGCTAGGAGTAGGCGCGGTGTTATGTCAGCAAGGAAAAGATTATATGCTTCATCCGATCTACTTTGTGTCGAAACGCTTGTCTAAGGCGCGAAGTAACTACCACATTACGGACCTCGAGGCGCTAGCTTTGGTTTTCGCGCTCAAGAAATTCCATTTCTTTGTGTATGGAATGAAGGTGATTGCGAGAACTGATCATGCACCTTTAATTGCTTTGTTCCGCCTTGCAAATGTTTCTGGTCGAGTACTCGGGTGGGCCTTAGAGATCCAACAATATCGGCTAGAAATCGAGTATGTGAAGGGGAAAGCAAATCCCGTAGCGGATGCATTATCACGATGCATACCGATAAATGCAGAGGAAGTCAAAGAGACAGGTGCGGGAGATGAGCATATACAGTACCGTGCAAAAGTCTATTCGCGTGGCCTTTCCGCGAATAATGTTTTTATACGTATCTTGGCTTGCCCTTAGCGAAACTTGATGAAACTTTGGTATGTTATGGGGCATCACAACCCTTGCTTTACATATAATCAAAAAATTGGTTTTGAGCGTGCAGTTTTTAAATATGGAATTTGTTTATCATTTTGTGGTATTATCTAAAATTAGCGCTATTTTTTCAGAACGTGGCTATTACAATTTCAAACTCGTAGCAAATATTCGCCATTCGAAGGTCTTCAGAGCCGTCGTATAGCCTTGTAAAAGATTGATCTCCATCGAATTTTTTTAGAAATAAATTCGAAAAAAAAGAAAATAATGCGATATTGCACCTATTAAGTATCTCTCTTTGACGTTATCGAAAAAGAGCGAAATTTATGTTCCAGTTGTACTTTGTCAAAGCACAACTACCACATATTTTGGATTGGCTCTGGGGTGAATAATTTTATAGGGGTGAATTTCCAAAAATTGACTCCAACCTGTTCAATTTTCGGTCTTCAGAAAAATTCTGATAGAGGCTGATAGAGACTACTCTCTCACAAAGCTATACAACGGTTCCGAAGACCTTCGAATGGCGAATAACTGCTACGGGTTTGGATTTGTAAAAGTTATGTTTTGAAGGAATAGTCCTAATTTGAGATATTACCACAAAATGCAAAAAAAATTGTTTTTTAAAAACTGCACGCTCAAAAACCGATTTTGTGTATGTGTAAAGCAAGGGTTGTGATGCCTCATAACATACCAAAGTTTCATCAAGTTTCGCTAAGGGCAAGCCAAGATACGTATAAAAACATTATTCGCGGCGAGGCCACGCGAATAGACTTTTGCACGGTACTGTAGTTTGTTGCATTTCTACGCATAAGGACTCGGAATGGTTGACTGAACTGCGGCAGGACAGTGAATATGGGCCAGTGATAAAGGCATTAGAAAGAAATGAGGTGGATAAGGAAGTTAAACTGCCAGGACTCCAGAAAAGGTTTAAGGTTGCGGATTTCATACTGGATGAGGGCAACCTAAAGATTCTACTGAAGGATGGATCTGCGGCACTTGTAGTCCCTAAGAACCACAGGAAAACGGTTTCTGAGGAAAATCACAGTGGCCCACTAGCAGGTCATCATTCAGCAAAAAAGGTGTTGGCAAAACTTCGAAAAATAATTTTCTGGGAAGGCATGTCCGGCGATATTTTTCGATGGACAAAAGCCTGCAGAAATTGTTTGCTGACAAACCCTCATCGACGAATGATGCCACCACTAAAGCCATTTGTAACAGGGAGGCCATTTGAGATTGTGGCAGCGGATATTCTGGAAATGAGTCTTAGCCTTAGTGGAATGAGGTATGTGCTGGTGGTAGTTGATCACTTCTCAAAGTGGGTTGGAGGTTATGCGATACCGGATAAAACCGCAGCAACTGTAGCCACGACCCTGTTCCACCGCTGGATATGTGAAGGAGGAAGATGGCACAAACAGATCCACACAGATCAAGGGACAGAATTTCTCAATTCTCTCCTCGAAGAATTAGCATTAGTAGCGGGCATTAAACACTCTGTTACTATGGGCTATAATTCGAGAGAGAATGGTTTCAGCGAAAGGGCCATTGGAACGCTGCAGCGAATTCTCAAGAAAAAAGTGGAATTTCCTGATAAATGGGACCTTATGTTGCCCAATGTGGTGTACGCGTGTAACGTTATCCCCCATGAAGCAACTGGGGAGAGTCCATTTTTGTCTTGCACGGATTCGACCCAGTGATGCCTTCAAGCACAATACCAGGGAGTGATGTTTCGAAGTACTTCGTCAATGTTGACGATTACAAAACAGAGCTTTTGAGAGGGATGCAAGCCATCCGAGAAGAGGTTGGTGAACATTCAAAGGCTTATAGGGCTAAAATGAAGCAAGCCTATGACGCTCGCAATAACGTCGCGACCGCTTACTCTCCATGCATGGGCGAACGAGTATTCATGAAGCTCCCCCGAGAGAAAATTAAGGGGAAGCACCCGAAACTTACAATAGAGTGGGATGGGCCTTACCGGGTATTGCAGACATTCGACGTATCCGCCTTAATAACGAGGATAGGGGCGGATGAAGAACCAATCAAGGTACAAAATGATCTATTGTTGAAGTGTCCACATGAGATAAGTAATGACCCAGTGGCCGTAAAAACGAAACGAAAAAGAGCGAAAAAAGTGCACAAGGTATGCGCTATTAGAACTCAAAATGATTGTTTCAGGCACGAAAAGGAATTTGAAGTCCGTGAGGATCGACACTTACCTCACGCACAATTTCGGTGCTGTGTACAGGATTCTCCGCCGATGAAAGGTAGATTTGGCTTCCCGTTGCCGACGTGCCAAATTTGGAAAACTACGGTCGCTGGCGAACTCATCGACAAGCTGTCCCATCCAGCGAACAAGCTTCCGATCGAATGTGTTTTGGACGCAGCAAGGGTGCTCTCCATATGGTCACAACCTGGATCGATCGCCTTGAAATGCAAAAGAATCACGGATCCCGCTGATAGAGTTCTCGACCCTCGATCACTCGGACTCGCATATGCGTTTTTTCGCAGTAAATGTACGCACGTGAATACGATGGCCCGGATGATAGACCCTACATGGGTAATGAGGCACGGTAAACTGTCGAGGGGCTGGTCAGAGATCCCGAAAAGGACAGTCGAGATGGCGTGGAAGCTCGCGCAGCGGACAAAATGGGAAGATTTCAAAGCGAATTCACTTCTCGATCAAGTGCACAATAGGATTCTCCTGGTGGTACCAGTGGTCCTGCGGCGCATCGCATTCATGTCTGGAGGTTCGCGCACACGCGTGTTCTTCTATGAAGACTTTTCGACTATACGCACGAAAATTGATAGCATCTTCACTGATGACTTAGGAGCCGTGGTGATCGTACTACCGCCAGAGGAACCACGCTGGGTGACAGCATGGCTCGCTATCATCTCGGCTATAAGCTTATGGGTATCCTGCGGCGCCACCGTGTATCTGATTAACGGGCCAAGGAGCGTCAACCTGATCAGCTGGGAACACGTGACGGCAAAAATAAGGAATCATGTGGCGTCGTTTACCTCAGCGCACCCGGAGCATGCCTCGCTCATCGTGGACGTACTGCAGATAAATCCAGGGGACGTTGATGACAATGCGGCATGGTATTCGGTTGGAAAGATCCAGAACCAGAAAGATTGGATGACCGAAGACGCCACAGTGATGTTCTACGACTATCTCTGCATACAGCTACGCCCGCATGTGGAGCTGGAAAAATTGAAGCTGGCATCATTTCGAGCGCAGAAGAGGCAAAGACCAGGCCCGTCAGCGGAAGCACCGCGCAAGGAGGTGGTGGCAGTGAGAAGCAACCGCAAGCACATCAAACGGGCCGCTTGCCGTTACAAGGATAAGATGTGGGCCCTAGAGAGCTCTGAAGATTGATCTGGTCTATGATCTATTATTTTTGATTTTTTTGTTGTTGAATGAATATTTTTTAATGAATATTGGAATGGTGATGTGGAGTGGAGCCACATTTTCTTTCACCCCCCGGCATGTAGCTGGTATGGATGGAAATGAAAAATGTTACAGACAAAGAGTTCAAAACAGAAATTAAAAAAAAAGACATCACGAAAGAGTGCATGAAGTGCACTACGGATTTGGTCAAATTTTGAATTCCCGCTGGATTGCGGAGAGAGACATTCCAAACCGGAAGTGGTCGGTTTGCGCGGGACAGAAAAGGGGACGAGGGGCCGTGAGCGAGGTGATCGGCAGTTCTCTCGTGTTTTTCTTGCTCCTTTGCGCTCTTCTTGGGGTCTCTGATTCTTCACCCGGGTTAGCCTAGTCACTGGATGACAAGCGCCTTTTTCCTAACCCGCTGCAACCTTTTGGAATCGCATATTCGCCGTGACGTTTGGAACTTCACCTCGCCGCCGTTCAACGACATCCTGCACTACTCGCCTAGGAAATCGTCATCTGCGCCATCATACCTGATAGCTGTCTCTACTGATTGATTGCATATTTGAATTTTTGTCATAAATATTACTAGCGAGACCTAGCGAAGTTTTCGCTCGAGAAAACTTTCACGTGTGCTAGCTTCCTGAGGCAGATTATTCTGACAAAACGGTGTTGACTGCCTTCCGTCTATCCGAAAGTTGCCGTCCGTATGAACTCTCCCGAGCAGAGTAGGCTGCCGCACATTTACAGCAGGGCATCGGGTATGAAAATGTGGGATTAAAAAGCAAAACATAAGAAGCCGGCGGTAGATCGTCGGTGGCTACCGGCATCTTATTTACGACCCCTTCCGTCTGTAATGTACCCAAGCTATTATTCTCGCTCTACCATCCCTTTCATGTTAAGAAAAAAGCGCTCGCATTCTAGATATGGTTTCCCTTGTTGACCAACACCATGCCTTTGTTCTCAATAAATGAAATTTGTCCGTGGATGTTTATGTTTTTGTGAAGCAGATTTTGATAAGCTCAGACTTTCAACAAATATAAAAATGGTTTATGGAAGTTAGTGAATCAAAATGACTGAGCGGTTGTATTGAGTGACGAACAGAGATGATGCGGGAGTGGAGCTGCTGCTTGTTTCTTCAGACTGGCGAGGAAGTGTCCAGAGTTTCGCGTTTTCCTCAAAACGCGTTGCACGCTTCTCAAGATACATGATTTCCTATCTGTTTTCTTCGCTACACAAAGGCTAAGATTTGGCATGAACAATGACAAAATCTCGCTGTTTCAATTCTACTTTCTTCATGACGTCCTGCACACTTCCACTGCGGCCCTGCTAACTTTCTATGACGTCCTGCACATTCCCACCTGGGTCCTGAACACATTTCACGACAAACTGCACACCCCTACTGGGGTACTGCACCCATTCCATGACGTCCTGCACATTCTTACTGGGGACCTGCGCATTTTCTATGGTGTCCTGCACACTTCCATTCGGGTCCTGCACACTCCCACTGGGATCTTGCACACTTGATACGACGTTCTGCACACTTCCACCTTGCACACTTTCTATGACGTCCTGCACACTCCCATTCGGGTCCTGCACACTCCCACTGGGGTCCTGCACACTTTCTACGACATCTTGCACACACCCATTTGGGTCCTGCACACTCCCACTGGGGTCCTGCACACTTTCTAATACGTCCTGCACACTCCCATTTGGGTCCTGCACACTCCCACTGGGGTCCTACACACTTTCTAATACGTCCTGCACACTCCCATTTGTGTCCTGCACACTCCCACTGGGGTCCTGCACACTTTCTAATACGTCCTGCACACTCCCATTTGGGTCCTGCACACTCCCACTGGGGTCCTGCACACTTCCACTGGGGTCCTGCACACTTCCACTGGGGTCCTGCACACTTTGTATGGCGTCCTGCACACTCCCATTTGGGTCCTGCACATTTTCTATGACGTCCTGCACACTCCCATTTGGGTCCTGCACACTCTCACAGGAGTCCTGCACACTTTCTATGACGTCCTGCACACTCCCACAGGGGTCCTGCACACTTTGTACGACGTTCTGCACACTCCCACTGTGGTCCTGCACACTTTTTATGACGTCCTGCACACTCTCACCGGGATCCTGCACACTTTTTATGACGTCCTGTACACTCCTATTTGGGTCCTGCACACTTTCTATGAAGTCCTACACACTCCCACTGGGGTCCTGCACACTTTCTATGACGTCCTGTACACTCCTATATGGGTTCTGCACAATCCCACTCAGGTCCTGCACACTATCGATAACGTCCTGCACACTCCTCAAACCCTGGCGCTTCTGAATGGCGCCATTACTAAATACCTGTCGCCTTGATTAGAACTTAGCCTTTCTAGCGCTAGACGACACAGAAGTTTTCATGACCGAAGGCCAAAAGTGCGCCCCACGGACAAACTCGGTTGCCTCGAGGCGCGGAATCGGAGATTCAGGCTGATTTTTTGGTAATCGATGAGTGTCCCACCTACCCGAATGTTGGTACCATTTCATCCCTGTTTTGATCGGCCATTCCGGAGATCCGCGGGAAAACGCAATTACACACACACCTACATAAGTGCATACATACATACATACATACATACAAACATCGGGACATAACTGCTTTAAGTATAAGGATCATAGTTCTTTTGTGAACCTCGCAGCGGTTGGAAACCGTAACCACGCACACACTCTCACTCATCCTTACTCAACTGCATCATGAATTTTCCCGTAGACTCTTCCATGAGCGTCCTGAAGATGCAAGACTGAGGAAGATATTGGAAGCCGGCTTTCTATAGCATTCATCTTGTATTAGATTTTTTGAATATTTAGATTTTTGCAGTTGCAGTTTGCCTCCTCATCTGTCGGTGAACACGTACAGCTTTCCTCGATGTAGCACTCTGTCATATTTAATGCGCTTTCGTTTGTTGGACAACGAAGCGCAAGGAAATCTTCAGCTTCCACTGTTGACGTCTCAGACGTGTTAGAGTTGAAAGTTTGCAGGAACGTCGTGCCTCGTAGAGGAATAGCTGGCGCCGTCACAAACTCTAGAGAGATATTCGCTTTTCTCAGAACTTGAGTTTGTTGAGTGAGAATCCTGACATCCTCCGAAACTCTTTCTCCTCCTACTCCGCTATAAGTGTATTTAATTACAGCAGATTCTAGCCATGTCGGACAGTGAAACACGATAATCCTTTCACTTCTCGGCTTCGCGTAGGTGCAGGAGAACAAACAGCCTGGCATGGGTAGTAGACAGCCGCATCCAATTCCTCCACACGATGTGGTACAGCGGGCGATCCCAGGGAGGTTATACGTACCCTTCAACTCTGGAATCTCTGTTTTTGCGCTTGTGTTAGCACACCTTTGCGAGTGACAGGAGCCAGCAAGATGACATCGTTTCGCAGATTCTGTTACCATGTCGACATCTCTTGTATAGAATAGCAACCGGATTGCAGGTCATCATAACGTTTTTCAGCTGTATTTCTATGGTTCCGACTGTCTTGTTTCCATTTCTGAGCCGAAATTGTAGTTTCCTGAATTTCCTGGCACTTGACGAGACGATTTGATCGTAGGCAGACGGTATTGTTCACTGTGATGGTGCGCGCGTACTGACACGCATCTCCACTTGAAAGTAAAGTCAGGATAACCGCACTGAATATGACGAATTTCGAAGTGAATGGTTGATGTGTTGCTAGTGTTGTCATCGGAACGCTTTTTTCGTTTCCTTGTTGCAATTTCCTGTGTCGTGTGGTTCTCCGGTTGAATGGTAGCCGGCAAAGGTTGCAAGAAGTTCTCTATCGTAAGGCTAGATGGCAGCACACGGTTAGTGGTGCTAACGTCAGTGCGAGACACAATGCCAAAATTCCAATCGCTATGCGAGGAGAACATTGAGGATTTCCGAAAAATTCAGTGCAGAAGATGCAACTGATTTTACTACAGATTTCTCCCGCAGGGCATACTATAGTTTCTGTATGCTGGTTCGAATCTGCGATTGTGCGCCATTGTACTGTGTGACGGTTGATGATATATTTAAATGGCAGAACAATCTCTGATACGTTCTTACCAGGTGAAATAGCCGTACAATGCTTGTAGTTGACACAAATTTCTGCTTTCGTCGAGAAGCTGTTGGCGATTTTAACTCCTTTATCAGAGCAAGCAATTGAAGCTGCACTGGCAGAGTTGAATCCTAGCAAAGTCACCATACAAATCGTGATCGTCAGTAGTGTAGACAATTCTGATCTACTGCCTCCAGCTCCGGTTCTTGATTCATGGTAGGATGAGTGTTTCTTTGCTGCTCGTGGTGGCTGCTGACGTACCGCTGTATCCACAATCTTCGATTTCGTGGAATGAGGATTTGTTCTGACAGTTCCCTCTTTGCTCGCGTCCTGAGATTCCTGGGTTTCATCAGCATTGTCGATACGAGCTTGTACCTCCAGCGGAATGAGACGGTTTATCGGTCGTTGCATGATTCTTCCCGTTGAAGGTTGAAGTGTAGCGCTCCTAATTCCACCATCTCGACTTCTTATAAGATCTAGGATGACCGCCATTGGCCATTGTCCTCTTGGTTGTGAAGAATCGTCATCAATCAGTACTATGTCGCCCTTGCGAGGTTGTAGGGCTGATGATCGGACGTTTTTTCCAATGATTTTATGACGATCTCTTAGTTCCATGAGATATTCGTTTTTCCAAATGTTCCAGTACTTCTTCGTCAATTTTTCCGTGTCTGATATTGCCTTTTTTGCATCACTGTGGGAGGAAAGCTCAGGTATCGGCTCGAAAATAGGATCTCCTTCCTCCTCCTCCGTTGTAAGTTGTATTGTTCCATGACGCACATCTTTGTATATGAAATCGATTGGTCGTAGAACCTCGCACGGCAAATTTCGGTCTCCAATCGTGGTGAGAGGTCTTGAATTCACAATACTTTCGACTTCACATAGTGTCGTATGTAGCAACTCTTCAGTGAGCTTACGTCGTCCTATGGTCTTTTGGAGCGATCGCTTGACTGTGCCCACCATTCTTTCCCATACTCCTCCCATCCATGGCGAAGAGGGAGTTATGAAATGCCACGAGATTCGATGATCTGCCAAGAAAAGGGATAGATGCGAATCCTCTTCATTGTTGTAATTGTGGCTGAGAAGTGATTCAGTCAGCTGGAAATTAGTGCCGTTGTCGCTTAGAATTTTCCGAGGCACTCCTCTTCGTGCTATGAATCTCTTAAGCGTGAATATGAAACTTTTAGCCGATAGATCGGTTGCTACTTCTAGATGCACTAACCTTGTAACTAGACAAGTGAATTAAGCAATGTATGATCCATCACTGATCGAGAGATCGCCGCGTCGAACACAAGTGGCACGCACGCAAGCGAGAAGGTAATGATCCCATCACTACCTCCTCGCTTGCGTGCGTGCCAGATGTGTTCGACGCGGCGCTCTCTCGACCAGTGATAGACGATATCGTTTGATGTCTCCTCCTGACGGCGACTTTATCGTTACTGGTCCCATAAAATCCACTCCCGTGTATGCGAAGGCGGCAGGCAGAGGACCCATTTCAGGGTATCTACATATATGGCGCCGCGTTGAACCTCCTACAGGTTACACAATGCTTGAGAGTTCTCTTGCAAAGTGTCCTGTCTTGTGGAATCCAGAAACGTCTAATGCTGTATTGTAGCTGGTTTGCACCACAATGAGAAAGTGTCTTGTCACCTCTCATGTGCCTCAGGTCACCTCTCATGAGCCAATTAGTCAGACACCGATTATTCCTGTTTCTGATAATAATTACGAAGAAAGTGTGAGGCTTAGGTCAATTGTAGTCTCAGGATTTCCTGAGTTTGACTCTGATTCTTCTGTTGATAGAGCCATCTGCGATCGCAACAATGTGAAGGAAATGTTAGATCACTTGGAGATTGAATGTATACCTGAAATTGTCTATAGACTAGGAAAACTTGTTGAAGGTAGATCTCGTTTATTGAAAGTCATTCTGCCAAACACCTATTATCAACAGCTCACGATTAAAAAGGCTCCTTGGCTTCGATCTTTTTCTCGTGAAGGCGTGTATATACGCGCCTCATTAACAAGGAAAGAAAGAGCTCGAATCCGATAGGCCTGAGTCAATTAGTCAGACACCGATTATTCCTGTTTCTGATAATAATTACGAAGAAAGTGTGAGGCTTAGGTCAATTGTAGTCTCAGGATTTCCTGAGTTTGACTCTGATTCTTCTGTTGATAGAGCCATCTGCGATCGCAACAATGTGAAGGAAATGTTAGATCACTTGGAGATTGAATGTATACCTGAAATTGTCTATAGACTAGGAAAACTCGTTGAAGGTAGATCTGGTTTATTGAAAGTCATTCTGCCAAACACCTATTATCAACAGCTCACGATTAAAAAGGCTCCTTGGCTTCGATCTTTTTCTCGTGAAGGCGTGTATATACGCGCCTCATTAACAAGGAAAGAAAGAGCTCGAATCCGATAGGCCTGGATTGCGCATAGGAACGCTTCCCAAAATCATGACTCTACTGTTCAGTCAACGCAATCCGAAAACTCTGTCTCGGGAAACTGATAAGCACTCCTCGGGAGCCTGCCTCAGGCCTTAAATTTTTTTATTGTAATATTCGTTCCTTACAAAAAAATAGTCACGCCCTAAAATTTGCTATTCGAAGCCTCAACTGTGATGCTGCTATGATTACCGAAACTTGGCTAAAGGATTCCATAGATTTAGAGCCTATTCTAGGCGATATCTGTTCAACTACCCATTTCGCTCGGTGCGACAGAAGCGATAGAAGGGGTGGGGGTGTTCTCAATCTTGCTAAACAATTCATAGCTTTGACTACGATTTGGAAAGAATCTATTTCTGGTGCTTTCGAGCTTCTTTGTTGCGATCTCTATTTGCCACAAGCTGCCATTAGAATTATTGTTGTGTACAGAGCCCCAGATTGCAATCTGAACGGCTCTATTCAGCTGACCAAGGTATTGAGTGATCTGTGTGCTTTCAACGGTCAATGTATCATCAGTGGGGATTTTAATCTCCCTGACATTGATTGGTCTGAAGATACTCGACGCGGTACTTCTAGAGCTTCTCAGGTCTTCATAGATAGGTGCAACAGTTGCAAACTTTTCCAAAAAGTTTTTACTCCCATCCGCGGGAACCACATACTGGATCTCGTTCTATGTAGCCACAAACACCGTGTCAAAAACGTAGATGTCGCTGCACCTATTGGTTCTAGTAACCACTTTTCCCTCTCCTTTGATGTTGATACTGTTACTGATTCGATTCAATACCGGCTTCGTCGTTCTTATCATAAAGCAAACTATCCGTATATATGTCAAGTTCTATGTTCCATCCAATGGAAAGCCATTTTAGACGAGCAAAGGAGTTGTGATGACAAATACGAGCTCTTCCTTTCGGTGCTGGTATTCATGAGTTTATTCCACTAGAAAGGCTACCCATAAATAGTGAGAATCTACCACCAAACCTTTCTAGATTATTTCTTTTGAAGGAAAGGGCATGGCAAGAGTCACAAAACGATCCATCTCTGGAGAAAGTTGCATATTTCAATACCATCAAATGCAAGTTTGACAAAATGCTCAAAAAATACAGTATTTACGTTGAACGGAAGTTTCTTGACAATCCCAAAAAGGCTTCTCTCTATAAACTATTGAACTCAAGGCTAAAACCATCTACCAAGCTCTCACACTAATTGATGAAGGAGGAAATTCGGCAATTTCTGATTTTGAGAAAGCTTGCATGCTGGCTTCTTATTTTAGGAAATCGTTCTCTGATTTTGTTGATGCTGATTCAGAGTCTAATGTCAATGCGCCTCTCCAAGATTCTTCAAATGACAGCTCCGTATGGTTTTATAAAGAAGAAATTTACAAATTATTGGATAGTTTGCCGTCAGCTCTTTCCATTACTCCTGACGATGTTCCAGCATACTTCATTTCAAAAGTCGCGGTTGCTATAGCTGCTGCCCTCGAGCTAATATTCAGTTTCAGCTTCATGCATGCCGAAGTTCCAAACAGATGGAAACATGTCTATGTTACCCCTATACCTAAGAAAGCTCCTCACACTCTCGTGACAAATTATCGACCCATTAGTATTACCTCCGTTTTCGCTAGGGTTTTTGAAAAGACATTAAAGTCGGCACTCGTGAAATATATCGAGGCTAACAGGATCATTCCAAAACAGCAGCATGGCTTCAGAGCGAAAAAATCTACTGAAACTCTGATGTTATCAATTTTGGATGATTGGACAAAAGCTATAGACCATGATGATTGTGTAGACGTAATTTATTTTGATTTCATGAAGGCTTTCGATAAGGTATCCTTAATTGAACTTGTTGCCAAGCTCAGAACTGTAGGCATACATCATCGAATCGTCGAGTGGATCGAAAACTTTATCACAAATAGATCTTTCCAAGTTAAAGTGAACGAAACATTCTCCCCTGTTTTTCCAGTAACCAGTGGTGTACCGCAGGGTGCTGAAATTCCGGACCTGGTTAACAACTTTGGTGTATCATGTCAAATTTTTGCTGATTATATAAAGATCTATCGGAGCATCTCCAAACATGAGGACAACCTGGCCATCCAGTCAGCTATCACTGCTATTGCTGAGTGGTCTGTCAAATGGAAACTTCCGCAGCAAAAACTAAATGTTTACGCCTTGGTAAAGTTGATTGTGTACCTAGGTACAATTATCTCCTTGGTCAGGTGCAAATAGAAGCCGTCAACTCTTTGCGCGATCTGGGTTTCATCATTGATGGAAAGCTTGACTTCACAGAACATTGCGAATCCATTGCTAAAAGATCTGAAAGGGTGGTTCACAACATTTTTAGGTCTCTCTCCACTAAATCGGAAACGCATCTGTTGACCGCCTATAAATCATATGTTCGTCCCATACTTGAATACGGTACAACGGTTTTTAGCCCTCATTTCCAATACAGCATAAAAAAGAATTGAGACAGTGCAGAACAGTTTCACCAGAAAACTTTGGATTCGACTGCATGGTTATGACTACACCACAATCCCTTCAGCTTGTGATCGCATCACTATTTTTAGTTGTCTTCTCTCGCCCTGCGCAGAAGGCGCTACGATCTCATCATGATTTATAAAATGTTTACGGGGAAAGTTTGTCCTTCTCCTAGCGATTTTTACACAATTCTGGCTTCGAATACAAGAGGTTGCCCAATCAAAATACTTTATCCAACAGCGAAATCCACTGCACGGGCCTCCTTCTTTACACAGAGAGCGGGCTCCGACTTTTCAAGATTTTCCAAAGCCCATGCCTTGCCAAAATCATTGTTCATGTACAAAAGGCTCATCGGCAAGTACCTGAGCGAGGATCTTCGCAGTTTACCACATTCCTGATTTTACTGACTTTCTTGTTGCTTCTTCGGTTTTCTTTATCGATGTTGTGTTTTTTCTGATTCCGCGTGTGACGCATATCCACGTAAGTAATAAATAAATATGAGCTGCAACGAGCGGCCCTAGCTTGCTCTGCTTGGGAATGTGGATGGGATTAGCAGCTGCATACCCAATGTCTGAGTTTCCGAGTCTGCCGAATTTTCGAAACAATCCATCTGCATCAGCACGTACGTCCAACTGTTTATTCTGCGCTAGAAGTGGAGAATTGTAAATGGCTTGCTCTTGTCTTGTAAGCAGCTTTTCAGCTTCGATGACTTCTTCTGCTGAAGGTGTAACTGTGCGAAGTCCTGTTTCTTCTAAGGACAAGTATCTGTTCTTGCTCGTACTTCGAATAAAGCGAGCACAGTAAGCAACAACTCTGATCAATTTGGAATAGTTGCTCGCCTTGTATGTTGGCCATACCGGACTTCTGGCGATTTCGACGGCATTCGAAGCGTACGCGACTGTCTCGTATTCATTTTCAGCGTTTTGATCACTCAAATCTTTTGCGTTTTTGACTGGCCAAGACTCAGTTTCCAAATTGAGCCAGACTGGTCCGCACCACCACCGATGATTTGCGAGATCGTTTTTCGTCACTCCCCGTGTAGCGCAATCTGCTATATTTTGATCTGTTGGCACGTGGAAAAATGAGACGTCGCAGGGATCTCTGAGTCCTTTCGTTATGAGCGATATCTTCTGGACAAGCGTAGACACGATGCGCGGTAGACGCCTACGTCCTTGTATCCAGCATAGAGCGATTGTTGAATCGCTGAAAAGATTCACCTGGTCGAACTTCATGTTGATCTTCTGCATTGTCGACTCGGCGAGGCTTAAACCAATGAAGATAGAGAGTAGTTCCAGACGCGGAATCGTCTGCTCTTTGTTTATGAGGCAACTTTGGATTTCGCAGTGAATAATCGGGTCTCTCTCGTGCCTTGATCCGAAATAGTCTTCACGTAGATGCAGCAAGCATATACTCGTTTGGAGCTGTCTACGAAAATTGAAAGCGTGTGTCTTGCAGAAGGCTTTCCCTGAGTGACCCTTCTCAGCAATACGATTTCGAATCCGCTAATGTTTGCTTTGATGGCCTTCCATAACGCTTGGTCCTCATTTCTTAATTCAGCATCCCATCCATACTTCTGTCTATGCAGGTCTTGGAGAAAGATTTTTGCTGCAGCATCAGAGGCGTCAGCAGACCTAGTGGATCGTAGCAATAACCGTTTATTTGGCTCAGAACGGTACGTTTGGAGATTCTATTATGTAGCCTCTCGGAGCACGTGAGCGAAATCGTATCCTCGGTGGCGTTCCAATGAATTCCGAGAACAGTAATCTTTGTTGAGGTTGCTCTGTCGCTTTCAGAGATCCTATCGTTGACGTCCGGTGAGTTCGAAAGATAGTCTCGAAGGTTCATTCCGATTGAAGAAAACAGTCTTTTGGATTCTGCATATTTGTAGACGAGATCTTCAGTGGTTTTTCCTTCGAGTAGTACGTTGTCAACGTAGAGAGCGTTTGAAAGTTCTTGAGCAATACTTGATTTGCTGTTTTCAATATGTTTCAGTATTGACTGATTCAGGATGGCAGGGCTTGCATTGATTCCAAATGGCACTCTGCAGAAACGAAGGTACTTCAAGTTGTCTCCTATTGCAGGGCGCGAAACGTCTTTCACCCATATGAATCAAGTGACATCCCTGTTGTCTTCGGGCAGTCTTATTTTCAAAAAGGCTTTCTGTATGTCTGCCACCATTGTATAGAGATGTGTTCGAAACTGTAAAACCACTTCATGAATAAGTGGTGTTAATGAGTGTCCTTCATATATCACGTCGTTGAGACTGAGTTCATCTTTTGCATGAGAAGACGCGTCGAAAACAACTCGAAGTTTTGTAGATTTCGAGGGCGTCCAGACATGCCTATGTGGAAGATAGAAGGTGGCTGTTCTGTTAGGAGTATCACTTGCTTCTTCGATGATTCCTTCCTGTAAATAGGTTGACAGAGTTTCGTCGTACAGCCTGAGCTTCTCCTTGTCTCCTTGAAGGGTTCGTAGAAGACTTTGCAGCCTACGCACTGCAACTTTGAAGTTATCTTTGAGATTCCTTACGTCTTCTGTGAATGGAAATCCAGCAGTAATTATTCCGTTTTCGATCTTAATTGACTTTCTGTAATTTTCCATGAACTTGATAACGGATGCTTCATCTGTGTTGTTGTCGGTGTTGATTCCGAGCGATTCCAGTTCGTACAAGTGTTTGATATCCTTCTTGTAATCCTCTTGTGAAGATGTCACTGGCGTCGCCACGATGAGTGAACTACATTGAGTGCCTGATCCGTGACTAATAGAGCTGTCAATTACGCTAGCGCCAGAAATGTTATAGCCAAAGACAGCCACTTTTATTACACGCGCAAGCGCATGTGGCAACAACACAACATGTAATCAAAAAACAACAAATTTGCAGCTTCTTACGTTACAAGTTAGACAACTGAAAGGGAATCTGTTTCTCTACGATGTAGGTAACGACTAACATCTCTTCTAAAAAGCGCGAATTTATCAGATATACTAATTACTCTACTCATATTTGCATACTCCACCCCGGCGCGAAAGGTGAAGAAGTTGCGTGCAGCAGACGCCCTGGGTCGGCGAAAATCGAGCTTAAACCTCTCACCTCTCGTGTTTGAAGCGACAAGTCCAAAAAACGAATGCCTTTTGACCTTTACTTTCCCACTCAGAATAGTGTACACTAAAAGTATGTCATTTCTTCTACGTCTGAGAAGTAGCGTGTTCAAATTAAGCAATCTATTCCTTATTAGCCCACGAGGTATACTTCTGTATGTGAAGCCAAGTGATCGGATGAAGACTTTTCTGGTGAAGCTGTTTTGAATTTTTTCCAGCTTTGTAATACAGGTCTTCTTATGAGGGAAGAAAATGCTTGTACCATATTCTAAAATGGAACGTACATAAGTTTTGTACGCTTGTATAAGCAAAAAGGGATCCTTAGATTTGAGCGATTTAAAAAGTAGGAAAAGTTTGTTCTCTGCCTTGGCGGCAATAATGTTTAGATGGTCATCAAAATCAAGTCGAGAATTGATGAGAAACCCCAAATCTTTAACCGAATCTGTTTTTTCAAGAGGTATACCATTGATTTCGTATGATAGTCTGGGGTTATTCTTACCAAGGTGCAGTACCTTTGTTTTATGCGCTGATAGTGGAAGCATATTAGCGCTGGACCACTTAGAAATCGCATTAATGGCGCTTTGAATGGGGGATAAAGCACCACTATCTAGGGAATGATATATTTTTAGATCGTCAGCAAACATTTTGCATCTAATTCCAAGATTTTCAATTAGATATGGAAGATCGACGGCGTAAATATTGAACAAAATTTGGGATAGAACGCTTCCTTGGGGGACCCCGCTCGGTGCATTCTTACTGAAGAAAAAGCTCTGTTGACTCAACCTGGAATGTCCTCTGCTCCAAAAAAGATTCTACCCAGTTGACTATCCTTGAATGAACACCCAAATGTTTCATCTTCTCTAGTAGTTTAGTATGAATGACTTTATCGAATGCTTTCTCAAAGTCGGAATAGATAACATCCAAGCTTTTATCAGCATCCAAGTCTGAAGTCCAATCATTGAGGGACTCCAGCATTACAGTTACTGTGGACCTACCTTTTCTAAACCCATGTTGATGATCTGACAAAATATTGTGTGGATCTAGGTGGTCTACTATGGCCTTTTTGACGATTTTCTCAAATAATCTACTAAAGTTAAGTTATACTCACTGGTCTATAGTTGGCAGGATCATGAAAAGGTGGTTTCTTTCTCAGTGGGGTAACGTAGGCATGTCTCCATTTTTTAGGGACTTAAGCGTGAAAGAACATGAAGTTGAACAAAAATTCTAGCGGACTAGATACATTTTCAGCCACTTTTTTAATAAAAGTAAACGGGATGCCATCTGGAGTTTCTGACGAACTAGTAGGCGATTTGCTTAGGAGGTCGAAAATTTCGTTGCGGCCGAACCAGACAGAATCTTGCATCTGGGTAAAAGAACCAATACAGTCCGAAATCTGATTGTTGCTTCCATTCTTTGTGAACACACTTTCGAAAACCTCAGCTAAGAGCTCCGCTTTATCCATGTCTGTCACGACAGTACTCCCATCCAATCTTACGAGAGCACTTACACCGTTTTGGCGATTAATCCGAAAGTTTAAAAACTTGAAAACGCTCTTTTATTTCTTGATTATATAGCTTTCCTTTCTACAGCGATATTGAATTTGAGCAGCTTCTTTTCAAAACGTTCTGAGATTAATTTGTAGGCTCGCCAATCCTCCTGAGTGTCATTAAGCATAGCCTTTTTGTAGGCTTCTACCTTCTTGTCATGTGCTACCGATAAATATACAGGCAAATTGGAACTATTAATGGGCACTTTTTTCATACGGACAAATAATGATATGGATATGGTATGCTTCAGAATGAACAGAAACGTTTCGTACATTTGCTCTATATCAGACGAACATTGGAATGAGCCAATTGTGGTGCGCGCGAAGCACGCACCAGATCACTAATACATTTACATAACTGGTCACTATGTTGCAGAATACATCTAGATGTCCTGTAAGCCACAATCAACCGGTGTGCACCACTTTCCAAATTCAAATCACATGAGATAAGTTCATACGCTTGAGGAACACTCCTTAAACAGAAGAACGGGAAATAATGAATGATTTATAAGAAGCGCTACACCTCCCCCCTTTATTCGGGGTCTGTCACATCTGAACACTTCGTAGTTGGAGCAAATTTCGCCTAGCAAGGGTTCAAGTTTGATCTTCGATTTTAGCCAGGTCTCTGTCAGCGCAACCACACCGTAATCGAGCAGAGACAAAGAGTAAGCAAGTGAGTGAGTTTTTTTGTATTGATCTGATGTTGGTCACGAGACATAGTATTCCGTTACCAATGGACCGCGGCGAAATCAAATGTTTCCCGTCACAGGAGTCATAGACGATCGATAATTGGGGAAAGAGTGGGCAATGTTGGAGGATGAGACAGGCATATTGGAAACGTTCAAACATTTACCCTGTGTTCAAGGAGTATGAAAGTCCGGACTATTGCTCAGTATGACGCGCTGGGAATGAACATTGGGACTACAATAAGCATTAACAGATGGCTTATTACTGACAGGATTATAAATGGAAACAACTGGCTGAGAATTCATAGATGGTCGATTCGAACTGACAACGGTAGAGCGAATATGAGCATTGCGATAAAAGGGAGGTTGGCGCGTAGGCCGCTGTGAACGTCTTTCATTCAATTCTGCTTTAGACAAGGATCGCCTAATAAAGACACCAGGTGCAAAGAATGATTTCATACGAGATGCATTTTTATTAATATGATCAACGTGATGATGGGAAGGAAAGCTGACTTTCATGAGACGCGTTCTATGAGATGGATGGCGTAAACGGTAAAAAGACACTGGATTGCAATCAATCGATAGGTGATCAAGAATATTTTTCAAGCATCCACCATTATGAATGCCACTCGCAACAGAACTGTAACTACACGATTCAGGAATATTAGATATGACAATCGATCTCAAACGTTCCTTCTCTTCAATTAAATGAGTGACATCGGATTTTGTAATTGCATTATCAAGAGGCTTAGGCGGCATGGTAGATTGAGGATTCATAAGAGAACAAGCATCGACGGCAGATGTTTGGATGACAGTAGCTAAATCATTTTTGACTCTTGTCAGTTCTTCTTCTAGATCACGCTGTTTGGCGACCATCGATTCCATCTGACCATGACAATCTACCACATATTTTCGATTTCGAGTGGCGTCCCCCAGGGCAGCGTGCTATCTCCGCTTCTATTCATCGTCTACATAGCAGACCTTCCATCACAATTACAGGCGGATGAAATCAAATGTAAAATCTATGCAGACGATATCAAGATCTATCGTGAAGTTTCCTCGATAGAGGACATCACTCTGATCCAGCGTGCCATTGATAGAATGTCACTTTGGTCCAAGGAGTGGCAGTTAAGCCTATCCCCCGCAAAAAGCATCCACATGCGACTTGGTTCTTTGGAAGACAATACTATTTATAATATCGAGGGATCTTCAATTATCCGCGCTAATAAAGTGAAGGATCTAGGGTTCACTTACAACAACAACCTTGACTTTTCTGAACATTTGACCGCAATATCAAGGAATGCCTTGGGAAGAACTTTCCAAATTTTCAAAGGGCTGGAAACACGAAACAAGGAAACTCTATTATTAGCGTACACCACTTACGTGCGACCAATAGTTGAATCAGGAACCTCCGTCTTCAATCCATCAAAAAAAAAAGGATATAGAGATTCTTGAGAAGGTGCACAATAACTACACAAGAAAAATCTTCATTAGAATTGGAAAGTCCCAGTATTCTACAACGCCTAGTTCGTGCACCAGGAACAAATACCTCGGCATTCCTTCATTAGAAACTCGAAGGGCCTTGTTCGATGTAAGCATGGTGCATAAGATTCTTAATGGTGCAGTCAAAATAAGAGTGAGCAATTTTTTCTCCTGGGTCCCTTCCATTACTCGAGGCGGGAAAAACAAGATCACTTTCCGGAGAGCGAAAACTTCGTTGCGTGGTAAATTCTTTACAAACCGAGCGGGCTCTGCATACTTGAAGTTGACGAAGTCGGAACTGTCGCCACTATCACAACTCTGTTTTAGGCGCAATTTCGCTGTACTGTTATTGAAGCCGTAGCCTGTACTTCTTTGGTCTTGTACTCGGTTATCTCGTACCCTCATCTAGATTATATGTATTCCTGGCGCTTTTTTTGTGTTTGCTATATAACGTTCGCCTTATGTGACGTAATAAACTAAACTGAACTAAACTAAACTAAACTAAACATAGTTGATCAGCGTCTTCACGTACGGAGGGATCGATTCGTCTGCACCAAATTGAACCATCGCTGCCTTGATCTGAGCATCCATTGGGATAGGCGAAAGCTCAATCCTGGTCCGCTTAGCTGCCTGAAGTGAGCTACCAGAAGAGGAATTCATGATTGATGAAGTAGCGGCGAGAGTTGAGTGTAGATAGATGAGGCTGATTCGGGGATCAAAACAGTCGATAGACAACTCTCAGCGCCACCGCAGAGATCGAAATCAATAGACCTCTTCAAGTGGCTTTTTGAATAATAGCAGATGAATCACAACGTCGCTCCCCGCCACAAGGGAACACATATGTTACTGGTGTTGATACGACGATCCAACCTAGTCAGGATACAAGTCGAAATAGTACACGGTCGATATTAAGAGACGAGAGCGGCACAGAGAGGGCAGCCGCACGCGGTCGAGGCAGAGCGCGAATGAGTTGAAGTCAGGGTTAACCCAGACGGTAGTTTCACGACTGGAGCATCATCAATAACTTCATTGAGAAGGTCTTGTCCAATAAGTATGTCAGGGTATACTTTGGAAGGCGAAAGATTTGGTTGAGCGACTACAATTCTCTTCCTTTTTATGAAGTTTTTATCTTCTTCCGGTAGCCGGGCTGTTTTCGTTGATGAAGTCAGCTTTTCCTTAGTGAAGAATGACAAGTGCTGCAACTTCTTGGAGCTATGGCGTCTTTCGATAGTGACGCGTACTTCGTTGGAGTCGATTTTTCCCTGCAGTTCACCCATTCCTGTAGTAGTAAACGAAGTGGAGCTCACTATGGGAAGCTTTATTGTGGTTCCTACTTCTGATTTTACAAAACTCATCTGAGCTCCTGGACCTGAGCAGGATGGTTATTGGCTGATAATCCATTAAGGCCTCGTTAAAGATTAGTGCGGAAGCCATCTGTTGAACACACTGCCCTGCCGTCAGTCGTCTGGAGTCAGCCATAACAATCTGTTGAGGAGCCGAGTTGTGGAACGCTTGAACTCTGTTTGATTCACGTGGTTCATTAGTGCTTCACTGCTGCCTGAATCGGTTACTTCGTAATGGGATCGCATTGTTCGAAGGTCTTGGATCAGTTGGCCTCCGCTGCTGATTTTTAGCACGACTTATTGAATTGTTCGGCGTCATTTTTGTAGCTGTTTTGCTGCAGAGAGACGAATGATGGTCGCCGTTGCATCTAGGGCAAGTGCCGGTGGTATTGCACTGTCTGGAATTATGATCTCTGCTGAAGCATCTCCTACATAGACTATTTCTTTTAGCTTCCGTTCGACGAGATTCTGCTGGTGTCTGGAACCTGGCACAGCTTGAGGGTGAGTGTGATCCCCCACATACGCATGATATTTTTTGCCTCTGATTAGTCGCCTGTTGCTTATGCATATATGGTCTCTCATTTTTTTCTCTGTGGTTGTTCTGTCTACTGTTGTCAGCAAACAGAGTTCTCGTTGTAAGCTCTGTCGTCTCCTGGAGCGTGATTATTCCGTCAATCGCTTCTATTATGTAATTCACTTCGTAGGACATACCAGCTTCATTTTCTTTCTTAATCACCTGGCTGCATATGTGCTCCGTGAATTTTGAGAGGATTAGACGTCTCCACACTCGATCAGCATTCATCGACACTCCGGTTTGCTCCAGATGCTTGATTCTGGACGAAATAGCTGAGAGAGTTTCACAGCAGCTCCTTGAATTTTCTCTTGCCCGTGGTAGATGCTCAATTTGGTTTATCAAAACATCGACAATACTTGATGATCTGTCGTATTGATTTTTGAGATCATTGATATCAATAATATACTTCTCTCCTATGACAGAAATGCTGCTTATTGATGCCGCAGCTTTGCCTTTCAATGCCTGCTTTAGGAATAAAAATTTCTATCGGTCGCTTAAATCTGAGTCGCTGTGAATCAAGGAGTCGAACACTGACCAGAACGTGTTGAATTCGCGGAAGTTGCCGGAAAAGATAGGCACTTCGAGCTGCGGTCGCCTCACTCGCACATTGCGGTCGCTGTTTCCTGATCGTCCACAGTCATATTCATCTGTATGGCTGGTTGCTAGTGCTACTGCCAGCTCTGTCGTCTCCTGGGGCGTGATTATTCCTTTGCAAAGTGTTTTTGCATTTCGGCACTCTGCACGCTCTCGACAGCACTGTTTTCAGCTGGAACGTGCATTCACCTCAAAATCCAGCGTACTGCATTCTTTTGCGTCCAGGGTTATCCGAATTTGGAACCAATTGCCTTCGGAAATAGTCGAGGCCGGAAATTTCCCGATTTTCAAACACAGACTATCCATGTTTGATCTGAGGTCGATACACGGGAGTGATGGTATTCCATTTTGTTGAGGCTTCAAATTCAGGGTGCTATTGTTACGAGTGTTTTTTTAAATTGTTTGAGGCTCTACCTCTTCATATACCGTGTATATATTTCTTTATTAAAAAATAAAGCTGTTGATTGATTGATTGATTGCTGGTTGCCGTAATTACTCGTATCTGTTAGGAGCTCCGACTGTTGAGCCAATTCCTCTTTTCTAAACTCAATTTCGTTAGCCATAGGATGACTTCTATATCGAAGTTGTTCGCCTCAGATTCCAGATGCTTGTTGAGATCGAGCATTAGCTTATCACTTTCTTTCTGTTCCGACCGTGATTCAATCCTTTCGATGGCGTCTTGAACGCATTTGTCCAAGAATTCCTTGGATTTGGTAATGGATCTTGCCAGATGGTTTAACTCCACAGTGCGTTCCCGTATGAAGGCTTCACATTCTGTTTTTTCAGGAGGGAATGTGAATGGTGTTTCCAATTTCTTCATACCGTCTTCGTTGGATTTGATTAGCGCACAAGCATTTGTGATCTTTGTTTTGAAGACTTGAATTTTAGCCATTTTTTTTTTGGTTTGTTTCAAGTTTCCTTGGGTTTTTTACTGCTTCGGTTGATTCCGCAGTAGGTAACTTCCTGCCACGCGGGACTTCTTCTTTTTTGATTACCTCAAGGAGGATTTGCTTCTCCTGTCAGATTTTCCCGGTTTATTAGGAAACTGCTTCGCTTTCTGATTTTCTTACTTGAGACGAAAGCTCTGACACAGTCCTCTTGGCTTCTTGGCTGAGAAAGCTCAAATTGAGAACTTGCTGCGGAACTTTTTCCTGATTGCAGGAAAAAGCTTATTACTTCACCGGTTCCTCGTGAGAGCAGGGGTGAGCAGGCCGTTTTGCCGATTTTCGGCAGAGCTGCGACCCCCTATGTTGACCATAACTTTTTTAATCCAAATTTTTTTCGACCCCCTCCGTGGGACGAAAAAATTATTAAACTTTTTTTGAGTGGCAAAATTACCTAATTTCGCCGCAACAAGTGGTTTGGGGAAAGATCCTATTTTTCTCCAAAACTTTTACGACCCCCCCCCAATTTTTAATTTTTTTTCCCGAAAATTTCCAAAAACTTTACGACCCCCCACGGTGCTCAACCCTGCGTGAGAGGACGCACAAGATGAAGGTTTTGAAGTACGCCTTGCCGGTTCCCCTTCTGGAGACTCACAAGACAGAGATCACGCTCTTTTTGTGAAGGTTTAGAGGTGAAGCACTGCCGGTTCCCCTTGCGGAGACGCACAAGACAGAGTTTACGCCCTTTTTTGAAGGTTTAGAGGTAAAGCACTGCCGGTTCCCCTTGCGGAGACGCACAAGACAGGCACTTTTGAGGTTTACTCTGCCGGTTCCCCTTGCGGAGACGCACAAGACAGATACTCTTTTGAGTTTTACTCTACCAGTTCCCCTTGCGGAGACGCTTAAGACATATACTCTCGAGTTTTACTCAGCCGGTTCCTCTTGCGGAGACGCACAAGACAGATACTCGATTGAGGTAAAACTCTACCGGTTCCCCTTGCGGAGACGCACAAGACGGAGGTTACCGTCTTTCTTCTCGTTCCTCCAATGAGGAACACTAAGTGAGAAGATAAGTCGTTGAGAGGCTTACTTTGCCGGTTCCCCTTGCGGAGACGCACAAGACAGAGTTTGCGCTTGAAGTGGTAGGTTAGAGGTAAAACACTGCCGGTTCCCCTTGCGGAGACGCACAAGACAGAGTTCACGCTCTTGGTAGAGATTGGAAGTTGTGCACTGCCGGTTCCCCTTGCGGAGACGCACAAGACAGGCACTTTTGAGGTTTACTCTGCCGGTTCCCCTTGCGGAGACGCACAAGACAGATACTCTTTTGAGTTTTACTCTACCGGTTCCCCTTGCGGAGACGCTTAAGACATATACTCTCGAGTTTTACTCTACCGGTTCCCCTTGCGGAGACGCACAAGACAGAGGTTACGCTCTTTCTTCTCGTTCCTCCAATGAGGAACACTAAGTGAGAAGATAAGTCGTTGATAGGCTTACTCTGCCGGTTCCCCTTGCGGAGACGCACAAGACATAGTTTCCCGCTCTTACTTCTCGTTCCTCCAATGAGGAACACGATATGAGAAGTTTGGGTAGTAGGGGCTTGCTTTTCTCTCGTTTCCTCAGGGAGGAACACACTAGCTGAGAGTAGAGGCGAGGGATCGTTCACTGGCCGATGCACCAATTTGGTGGATCACCCATGGTTACAGACACTTGCAATATATAGATTTATTAAGAAGAGCCTGCTCAGTGAACAGACGAACACACTATCAACATTCCATCGCCTTTTATACAGATTGGGGAGGCGGCCCCACAAACAAATATTATACAAAGCTGTAATTACAGCTATATTCACAGGGTGTACCGAGCCTCAAGCAGTAGCTCATCTATCAATTGTAGCGGGACCTATGAGGCACACCCGCATGTGATTAACCTACCAGACACCACCCTCTGGATACGATGCCTAACGGCAGAGTTGTAAATGGTGTCTGGGCTATGGATGAACTATACAATGTTTTATGATCGTTCTTATTCTTAGTACTCGATACCATTTGCCCCTATCTATATATTTTCTATTAATAATACATATCTACATCCTTCAGGTTGTGATTCACAACAGCCTAGACGATTTTACATCGTTCTACGAGGATAGCGTGGAAAGTCGATAATGTTGCGAGGTATCCAGTGCCGCGCCACAGTGCAGCGGTAAACGAAAGGCATTCCCTCGCGCAATATCTATGCGCGGATAGCATCGACCAGATAACTATTGTAGGAATTCCGCTGAAGCTTTTGCATTGGCTGCTAGTTGCTAGTCATGGGCGCTGCGTCATTGTTGTGATAAGTGGTATACTACGTCCAAATTACCTAACTGAACCCCTACAACCTTTACTCGAGATATATCTCGCGGTGGAACAGTGGGAATATAAAGGATGCATGTAATGTATCCGTCTTAGTCCTCACAACAATTAGTAATAGCTTCTGCATTCCACATATGTAGACGAATAGTTTACTACAGCCAATAGCATCATGATAGTTCAGTCCACTCGCTTCAACCTCCCGGTGCTCTCATTGTACTCCTCGCGTTTCATCCATTTTATCCGCAGTCTCCGTCTTGGCTGATCGGCACCATTGATCTGAAACACGTCAGTACAATGTGATATCATACCAGAACTGAGACACACTCACAAATCTCAGCACGAGCGGTGAACTGGGCTGGGATTCATGAATGGCAAACCATGGGCTACAGTTGAATTTGCGGCGGAAATAGCGCGCAATTTTCGGAGACAAACCCAATTGTAGCCCATGGTTTGCGTTCATGAATCCCAGCCCTGTGGTAATTTTTAGAACCACTAATTCGCGTGCCACTCATGCAGCGCCGCCATAGCGCTTTGTCATCTGCATTATTGCTCCATTATCAATTTCATTCTGCTTAAGTTTTGCTAATTTCGATACCACCCTGGTTCCCGCGTGCAAAAACGCGAGTTCAGCGTTAGCGTGCTGGACACAGTTGGGGAACAACTCAGCACATCTCTTCAATGGCGGCTTGTTGCTCGAGTACACAGAATGGCAGGCACCTAGTGGCAGTTTGGCTGGCTAAGTGCGTCGTGTGCCATTCTCCAGCGACGACGTGAACGCAGCGGCTATCCTTTACGTGTGTCGCATGTATTAGCCAAACTGCCTTTTAGGCCCGGATCAAACTACGGTCGCGACGATGTGTGAGAAAAAGCAGTATCGATCAGTCGCGGCGATTTTGCGCCTCTGACGGAATCGGTTGTTTTGGTTAGCAAAACAGCATCTCGTTGAGTGCCATGGGAAGATGTAAACATTCGAGATCGGTTGAAATCTACTTTCCACCCTTATCTCGGAAATATTGAGCAAATATGCATATCGCCGCGATGACATCGGCGCCGCTCTCCATTGGGCAACGTTGTGGTAAAATAGCGGCGATATGCATATTTGCTGAAAATTTCGGCAATGTGGTTAAAAACAGAGGTGTCGACCATTCTCGGATGAATATCTCATCCCATTCAACTCCACGAACTGCCTTTGTGCCTATAGAAACAATCGATTCCCTCCGAAGCGCAATATCACCACGATTGTTCGATACCGCTTTTTTTCACGCATCGCCGCGATGGAAGGGTGATTTTTCACGCATTGCCGCGATGAAGCGCTTTTCTCTCTGTTTATTTGATAAACAACACTGCGTAACAGTTCCAATAGAGTTTTCATAGCCACACAAATTCGTCCAAAGCGGCACGCGCTTCCAGTGAGGACAGCGAAGGATGATGTAATACTTTCATGTTGCAAGCATAGATCCTTTGGATCTTAATAACGGGCTACTAGGTGTTGAATTATTTTAAGAGCGTTGCAACGTGAACACATCAGCCGTATTCTTGTCTGCAAACGTAGACCCAGAAATCTTCGTTTGGGAAGTGGGGGGGGGGTAATCAAAGAAGCGGCAATGTGATAATACCAATGAAAAACCTAGCGAGTTTGCGTTGTAGGATACAGTTGTGTGCGCACAAATGATTCGATCGAGCGGTGTAGACGAATTTTTTTTCTCAAATTTTTGTAGGCTTTTTTCTTCTAAAGATTGTGATCCAGATGAAAGGTTTTTCTGGAATAAAACTTTGCTAAAGGATCTTCTCGATGGATCCGCTGATAGAGTTCTGGCTAAAAGATGGTGAGTGCCAGAGTGTTAGGTTTTTTTTATATTGTCTTCACAGAGGAGTTCAGGTTTGTGCCGATAATGCAGGGGAGCGTATCAACTGGTAGTTTGAAAGTGGGCGAGGACCCTCAAGTCAGCAATTCCCTGAACATTACACTCATCTCCCGTCGTTCAGTTTATCGTGCAGGTGTCAGATATCTGCGGAGGTATTTTCTCCATCTTTTGCCACCTTAACTGGTTACCGAACAAGTTTCCAGAAAGATCTTGATTCGAGTTGTAAAAAAATCTTAATCTGATTCAGGGGCATTGATTGTGAATCTAACGTAGCCAACTTTGTAGAAACGGAATGTATTCTAGATATCTTCGGTCATCACTTGTCCTTTGTTCAGGTTAGTTCGTTGCTGCGGAACTATCTGTCTGAAATCCCAGTGGATATCATAACTTGGGTCTATTTAGGTAAGAGGATCTGTTCCAATTTTTTGGAGTCAAAAAGGCTTCAAATACCGTCCACCACTCTCAATCGACAAAAACATAGAAGAGAGTATGCCATACTTTGCTACCCATATGCAAGAACTGCTGGATCGATATGGTCCACCTCTGTTAGCCGTTAATCTTGTGGATCAAGCTGGAAGAGAACTCAAACTGGCCACGAGCTTTGTAGAGGTGAGATTTACAAAAGCTACCGAGATATTTTCGCTAATGCGTAATTTTTTTTGTTCAACAAATGTTGATGTAGATTGAATAAATTTAGCAGAGTAATTTTGAGATCTGTGGTAAAACGTTAGATAATCCTAATCAATTCTCGAAATAAGTTATTATGTTTCTAGCATGCGATCAAGATGGACTGTCCCGATCTTTATCTCTTCTCGTTCGATCTTCACAGGCACTGTCGAGGTCTCAAATTCGACAAGGTTTGTTCTGAGTTATTGCACTACAGTCATCACGGATCGCTCAGACAAAAATTTTGGGGCTACTGATAGGGGCACGGGGATTGCCCGGCGGCGCACCAGCTCGGAAGCCTGAACAAAGCATAAATTACTTTAGAAGCAAAATAAAAGATGACAAATCAGGCTTTCACCCAAATCTCGATCATTGGGGGCGGGAGGACACCAAGCCATAACTTGCTCCTGAGCGTTTTTTCTCCAATTTTTTACTTATTTTCACTTTTGTGATGGCTAGATCTACCATTCCACGGGTATAACACAACAACCGATTTTATCGAGAACCCTGCCTTTAAAAGGCAGTGTTCACGATAAGAATCGTTTTTCTGCTTTTCCGCCTATATTGAAGACGGTCCAATGTTGATTCCAATGGTGTTTTTGGAATCGTACAAGACCTTCTGGGAACGGAGTTATGGTCCCTCAAAAGTTGAGCTAAGGAAGCATGGTGGACGAGTTGTCCGAGGCTTGTAACTTCCGTCTCTTGCAGCCGATGTATGCCAGCTGACCTGAGTAAAGAGAGAAGTTGGGAATAAAGGGAAGAACGGGGCTATTGTTCGGAAACTATCGCTCATTTCACATTCTCGAGCATTCATTTATTCACGTCAGTGGGCGTGGAAAGTGCATCTGGGGGTGACGAGCTGACGAATGTCCAACTTTGGGCCCGTAGGGGACCGTTCCGAGCTAATTTTTCTTAGTTTTTTCAACGTTAGGGTTGCGCTAGGCCCCGCAGCTGCCGATCTCCACCAAAAAAACAGACATGGTTTTTATCGTGGACACTGCCTTTAAGGAGAGGTATAGGATTGAAAGACGGGGGGCAAGATGTTACAGTGGGATTATAGATGTCAAAAAGAGATAAAGGGGTTTTGAGGGGGGGTGGTGGACAGGAGCGTACTCAAGAGTACCGTCCTTAGGAGTATTAGGAATAATATGAGAAGGTAAAGCAGATTGCACGAAAGTAGACACTCCGCCTCCAAGAGCTGACCTTGGCATGTGATAGGCGGTGTAGCTCGGAATGTTAGGTTGGGGATAAGTGGTAGATGGAGAGAGCTTGGTTTCTTGAACCATTATAACATCCGGGTGATGAGAACGTGCGAATAGAGAGAGTTCAGATAATTTGGTGCGAAGGCCGTTGAGATTGATGTGAACAATGGAGAGGGGGCGGTTGGTAATTGAGGAATCAGCGTTGCTGGGGGCAGAGCATAGAACACAACGAAAGGATGAGTCATGATGGCTCACAGAACTGAGGCCCGAACAGGAGAGATGCACCCACCTTTGGCATCCGAAACACTGGACACTTGTTTTATGCCAGGTAACATCCTTGCTGCAGGTGGCACATGGATACTTCTGCGCTGGACCTGGATTCCTCTCGAAGCCGGCCCTCTGTAGCAAAATCCTAAGGAGAGCTGCGGCCGACCAGCACCTCTCCCATGACAAAAACCCTCTTCTCGGAGGGGTTGACGTCGGTTTGCACGGAGGCGATCTTCTTTCCTCCACACTGCCACGGCACGAGCGTACGACATCTCGGCAGCAAGTAAATTCTACCATTGGTGGTTCCTGATTTCCCCTTCGTATAAGCCATTCCTCTACATGAATGCTCCATTCTTAACAACGCTGGGGAATCTTGGCTTTTCAAGGACCGTTTTACCCAGCGTATTGGGACAAAACTGGTTACCTTTGAATGATTAAAACCCAATAAAATCGAAATTCTTGTAAAGTACCTGAATGAACTCTGTGCATTCGCAGTGAATAACAGCAGTATCAGGTTTCAGCTCTGTGTTTTGCCTTGGTCATTTGAAGTTCGCCGAAGTTTCTTCGGAAGTTGTCCCACACAAGCAATCTTCGATTGAGAAAGGGGTGGCCGATAGTTTTTTTGTGAATATTTAAACCTCATAATATTGAAAAGTAGATCTCGTTCGAACTGGTCTTCTTCTTCTGCAGCCACAGAGAGGGTCCTGTCACAGATTGAGGAACTGAGCCACAAGCGTCGGATTCTCCCACAGATCTACTGGTGTTAACGATGTCGGTCTCATCGGGCAGTTGAAAAGGTGCGCAGTAGTATGCCCTTTATTACCACAATCCGGGCACTCGTCAGGTCTGCTGCTATCGATCTTATGTAAATAAGACATAAGCATGGGGGAGTGCCCGCAGCACAACGAGGCAAGGGTGCACCTGGCACGCCTACCGAGTTCCATCTCGGTTTCGCTGACCTCAGGAGGCACGACTCCGAGAATGGAGTTTACGGCGGTCTTGCATAAGTGATCCTTGACGAATTGGGTATGCTCAGCACGTAAGAGACGGAGGCGTTCTTGTTGTGCGTTGGTCCATCTCTGTATATTGATTTTCGTAGGAGCATCAGCAAATGGCTTTCTTATACTTCTCTCTCTGACGGGGTCTAATACTCTTCGTGACGGATGATTTGGCTGCTTCAGGATGTTTATGTACAGCTGTTGTGCATGGAGTTGGCAATGGTCCTTAACTGGCAGGATACGAGCCTCGGCGTGTAGGTGCTCTACTGGAGAGCTTTTAGAACAGCCTGTTGCAATTCGCAGTGCTCCATTTTGAATGCGCTGCAGCTTGGACCAGGATGTATCCGACACGATATGCTGCCAGACTGGTGCAGCATACTCCAGGGCGGGCTGTACGATAGCCTTGTACGTGGTCAGGATCGTTTCTTTACTGCACCCCCAGGACGTTCCGCCGAGAGCACGTAGGACGTTAAGTCTTGTTTTCACTGCAGCTTGCTTCTGCTCAGTGTTCTTGTGAAACCTCATCGAAGGATCCAACACGAGTCCGAGCAGCTTAGGGAATCGGGCGGCCGGCAGGCGAGTTTCGTCCCATTTCACCATGGGATGAGCTCTGTGCTCCGCAGGATCAGTGGAAAAGACGGTGACGGATGATTTAGCGGCAGAGACCGTAAGCATCTTGCTATCGAGAAAACATTTCAACTCGATCAAGTAGTCATTGATCTTACTGGCAGCTGCATTTATGTCGCGATCCCGGCATAGTATAGTAATATCATCCGCATACGCTACGACCTTGATGTCTTGGGATGGAAAGGGTAGATCTTCAATATACAGACTGAAAAGAGCAGGCGATAGAACTCCTCCTTGAGGTACGCCGGCGGCAATTGGGATGCTATTTGAGACGTGCCCTTGAAATAGCACATTAGCCCGACGTCCTTTCTTGAATGCGGTTATCCACCGCTTCTGCCAGGGCGGAATGGTAGACCTTAACAGGCTCTCCGACAAAATGCCCAGATTTACAGTGTCAAAAGCCTTCGTTAGGTCGAGGGCTACACCTACGGTACGCTGAGGTTTCATGGCATTGAAGCCGTCCAAAACATAGCTCACAATTTCCAGCAGGGCCGTAGTGGTGGAATGTAGCTTACGGAAACCATGTTGATGCTGTTGTTTGCTATTATGTTCGGCAAGCTCCTCCACAGCCAATTTTTCCGCAACTTTGGCAATAGGTGAGAGAAGACTGATTGGCCTGAAACCTTTTGCCGTGGATGGTGATTTACCCGGCTTCGGCAATGGGATGACGCGTGCTACTTTCCAATCTTGAGGTAATGTACAGGTGCGAAACGATGTATTAATGACGTCAGCGAGCAGGGGTAGTAGTTCATTTGGCAGTCTCTTTAGAACTGCTGGGCTCAAACCATCTGGCCCTACTGCCTTCGAGTTACTCATTTCCTTGATAACCTTCTCGACCTGAGCGGGCGTGACTGCATCATCTTCAGCCATGAGTGGCAATTTACAGAGTTCCCGAACAGTTATTCTATTCTGCTTCTCTCTTTTTGATTTAGTTATGAAAAATGCTTCCCAAGAGCATTTGCGGCCTCTTTTCCTGACTTGAAGACTCCGCCGTCGAATTCAATCGTGGAATTGTTGGCGGAGGTGATCTTTCCGGAGATCCTTTTCAAAGCCTTCCACGTTGCTGCAGCATCACTCCTGAAGTTCATCTTCTCAGTGAACTTTTCCCAAGATTCTTTCTTGTGCCTCTCAAGGTCCATCCTGATCTCATTCTCCAACTCGGCAATGTCTGGGTCAAGATGATTAGCAGCTCTCTTTGCGTCCCTGGTCCTTATCTTCTGTAGTGTCTCCCTGGTGACATTGGGAAAGAAGGTCTTGACACGACCTTCAGGGATCGCAGCTTTCATCGCCTTCCGGATGGCATTAGAGAGGTGGCGCTCCTTCTGGTGCACATTGCCATTCCACGGATATTCGACCGCTTGGCGGAGTGCAACCTCCCTGAACAGGCTCCAGTCTGCAAGGCCTAAATTGAGATAAGAACGATGACGAACACCTTTATAGGGAGCAAGAGAGTTAGAGAGATCGATATTGACAAAGACCGGAATGTGATCACTGGAAAGAGTTGTGGATGTAGACCAAGAGCAGGCATTAGAGAGATTAGAAGAGACAAGGGAGATGTCTGGGCTGGAGGATCGACCGTAGGCAGGGAGACGAGTGGGATGGCCATCGTTAAGGATAACGAGGTCGCACTCATCCGCCCATTCTTCGACGTCATTTCCTCTATCATCAGAATCGAGCGACGAGCAGAACGTGTGAGCATTGAAGTCACCCGCAAAGACAATTGAGGGAGATAGAGAGCAGTCATAGAGCTGCTTGAGTAGAGGGATAGGGTTGTAGGTTGGTGGACAGGATGTAAGAGGAGGAATGTATATGTTGAAAAGAGGAAGTGGAGTTTTTAGGGGTAGATGGATGGGGATGTACTCGAGAGTGCCATCCACTGGAGCGTTTGGAATGATGTGAGAGGGAAGAGAAGACAGAACAAAAGTAGAGACTCCGCCTCCCTGAGATGACCTAGGATTATGATATGCAGTATAGCCCGGGATGTTTGGATGCCGAGAGGTAGCAGAGGGAGACAGCTTGGTTTCCTGAACCATGATAACATCCGGGTGATGAGTACGGGCAAAGAGAGATAATTCAGAAAGCTTGGCGCGAAGGCCGTTGAGATTGATATGTACAATAAAGAGGGGGCGATTGGTAGATGAGGAATTGGAGTTACTGGAGGCGGAGCACACAATACAACGAAAGGAAGAATCGTGGTGCCTCACAGAACTGAGACCCGAACAAGAGAAGTGCACCCACCTTTGGCATCCGAAACACTGGACACTGGTTCCATTCCAATTGACATTTCTTTCGCATGTCGCACATGGGTACTTCTTCTTCTTCTGAGCGGGTCCTGGGCTCCTCTCGACGCCGGCTCTTTGCAGTAGGATCTTCAGGAGAGCTGCAGCCAGCCAGCACCTCTCCCATGACAAAAACCCTCTACGCGGAGGGATTGACGTCGGTTTGCACGGAGGTGGTCTTCTTTCCTCCACACTGCCACGGCACGAACGTACGACATCTCGGCAGCGTTCGAACTGGTCTTCTCAAATGCCACATTCGTATTGCCAAACACTTACCCTACTACCTTAGGTTTATTTCGAAAAGAGCTGTACTTTTAAAAGGGGTGTACTTCAAATAGAGGGTTTACTTCTAATACTCAGACCTCTATTTTATATGTACTTCTAATAGAGGTGTACTTGAAATAGGGGGTGTACTTCTAATACTCAGCCTTACTTTTTAGGTGTACGTATTTTAGAGGTGTACTTCAAATAGAGGTGTACTTGTATTAGAGGAAATACGGTATATCTTTTTTTGACTTGTAACATGTGTGCAGCGAGTTTGCGCGAATGCAAACTGCGCCGGCAAGAGGGCGCCAAAAGTCTCGTTGCAATCCGTGCTGACTGTCCATACGGGTACAACTTTCCTGCTACGCATTGTCAACTGGCTATTAATGCAAATGAGTGCCGATTAGTGTGGAAGACGAATTGATGGAAATTGGTGTCCTTCGTAGCCGTGAGCTTCTCTGAGCTCAAAAACACCTAGACGCGAAGTGGTTCGAATGTGATAGATCCCTATTTTGCTATCAGGTTGTCCGTAGTCTATAAATGTTAAAGAGGTCATCCGAAATCTGAAAAAAAAACGAGTGTCCAGATTGCTATTGCAAAATATTCTGTAGAGTGCTCGTGGGATGGTAGCCTGAAATGTAATATCTTCGAGCTGCTCAGAGAGGTGCGCCAAATCCGACTTTTGGGCAGGGTTTAGTTGTTGTACCGTGAATTAGGTATGCAGGACTGGACGAGGATTCAAAAGTGGGAAGGGTAACAATTCGGAGAGATCAGAGACATATTTCTGATACACATATTGCAGTCACAGCAATTCCAAATTGTCATTGTCCAGAATTCTGCCCATCCCAACTACTCCCTTCTATCATCTGACCCACAGCCTTGTTATATACGCACACCACTTCATGGTGCTATCTCAAGTGTTGATTGTCAAATGGGCTTCCTCTGAGCTCGTACGAAGATGACTGCATCAAGCTAAGCACGCAATTGTCGCTGACTACCTGTCGTCTGTGTTACGTCTGCGGCTAGCACAGAAGTAAGCAAAAGGTTTATTGGCGAGAATACGAAACAGTCAAAAATAGTGCAGTAGAATATAGTGGCAGTAGTGGCGGTGAGTGGTTGATGACGGGTACTGGTTGACGTCGGCTCGTTGGCGTGGTGGCCACTGGAGACGGCGGCAACAGGAGTAGAGTGGCGGTGGCTGGAACAGGTGCAGGAGACGGGATGGAATTTGGATCAGTGCATCGGCAGGGGTTTATATGGCGCGTTGGGTGGTCTGTGATTGGCGGGTTTTCGCGCCTAGTTCAGCAAACTCCGCCTACGTGGTGATCGACTGGCACGGCGACCACTCTGTGATCTTTCATCACAATAGCCTGCTCAGCCCAATTCTATTTCTGGTGGTGTGCTGCCTAAAGTCGATGATAGGGAAGCCAACCTGCCCAAACGCTTCCGCGTAACTCTTGTGGATCTACGATGTGCCCATTCTACATACATTCTACATACGTACCTCAATGCCTACAGACACAGGATTGGCGAGTCAGTTCCTGATAAGTGTCCTAATTGTCAACATATAGGACATGATTCTCTTCATTTATTCTCATGTCCTCCTGCCAGACCAACTACTCTGTCCGCTCGTGATAGGATGAAGAAGCAATGCGACATCGCCACTTTTTTTGCGCCTGTGAGAAGAAGCTCCGCAATGGCTGACAAGAAGAAGGTCAGAGAAGGGATATTTTTGGTTGAGGGTGTATGTGAATGTATTATCGCATTCATGCATAGCTAAGTCAATCACACATAACCTCCAATTTCGTATTTGCTCTCTGCCCTCGCAGAGCTATCACAAAAGTGATGGCAGTGCTTTGTTGTTTACATCTTTCGTGTATCATATGTCTAGATCAACGATCTCATCAATGGTTTGAGCGAAATGTTGACACAAATTGGTTATTGTTGGGTAGACAAAACAGGTGAGTTATCGAAATTTTCGATCCCTATGATGAAATGTTCGTCATTTACATTATTTATTGTGTTCAGGTGAACTAGTGAAAACTCAGCAAGGTGTAGTGCGCACAAACTGTGTTGACTGCCTAGACCGAACGAATGTTGTTCAGGCAAGCATGTTTTCTGATATTTCGAGGGATTGAAAGGATTGAACTGTTTCTGGAACCCTTTCTGAAGATAAATTGCCGCGTGCCTTCATGCTGTGATTTCATTAAAAATCCATGTGCAGCGCGAAGCCGGCTATCGGTCCCCGTCATGTATTACTTCAAGAGGTCTTCAGCTTTTAAAAAAAGTCTAGAAAAGTTTCTTCCAGAGGATTTTTCAGGGGTCAGTTTATCTTTGGAGGAAATGTTCAGCACGGGAAAAACATACTTTCCATTGAATTTAATTTCTACGATAAATACTGTCTGAGTTTTTTCGGAATATTTAGGTCTGCGACTCACTGCAACGAGCGTGTAGAAATGATGATTAAAGACGGAACCGAAAAAGCCCTATACGATCTGAAAGGCTACCCATCGGTTCACAACATTCTTTAAGTTCAAAATATTGTCTTGGCGCCAGTCTCAAGCGAAGTTGTGCCACCTCAATACAAGTGGTTGAGAAGGTTGTGAAGATGCTGACTCAAGAATTCTGTGGGATTATGAAATTTTGAGCCATAATAGGAAATATGGGAAATTATCGATTTTTTTAGGGTCACCGAGGGGGGGGGTCGCAGCTTCGACGAGGTCCGACACAACGGCCATCTGGGCCCTGCTTGCCCTCGCAGCTGGTCAAGCGCGGGATATGGTCTCTCTACACACCGAGGGAGGGGTTGTCTCGCCTTTGGTGGCTCTATTTTCATTCGGGACCATTTCGTTTGAATTGAGTAGCATGACATGTTGAACTGCAAAAACGGGACAACTCTCTGTGTTTAGAGAGCCCCTCTCCCATCAAGCGCTAACTTTTTAAGATTTCATAGTACATGATCTCGTCGAAGCTAAAATTTTCTAGCAATGAGAAGGCCTGTATTAATACCGTCTTCATGTATTTTAGTCAATTTTCTTTGCATCTGGTGCAGGAGGAGCCCAGACCTTTCGTTTCTAGTGAAAATTGAGGAATGATCTTTACCATAAAGGAAGCTTCATTCGAGTGCGGAGCTTGCGTTCGAGAAACACGCTCCAAACAGAGAATAGTGTATCGATTTTGCCGAAGGATAAAGTTGTTGGATAATATGAGGATGTTGATCAATTTTTTTCGATTTTCCGAAATTGCAAATTCAGATTAATTCAAAAATTTCACTAATTCAGTTTCAGCCGGACACCCTTTCTGAATTCAGGATACTAATCATCTATTTTCTTCTTCGAGATTAAAGCAAATTGTACGCAAATGAGATCGACGAGGCATGCCATATTCCGAGCAAACGCCTTGTTGAAGGCAGGGATGTGCGGCACTTGCCGTTTGTCGTTTGCCGAAATTTTTGTTGTTTTTCCGGCAAAGCTCGGCAAAACATTGAAAGAAAACTGCGCTCATGCTCGCGATCATGTAGACACTAGGGGTGAGCCAACTATCTAGTGTTTGATTAACCGTTATCCCGGAGTTTTGACTTTTCTGTTTTCCACTTCGCCGCCTGGCCATTTCTGAACAAGATAAGGGATAAAACTTTGTTCAAAATCTCACTATACAGACCATAAAACGGCCAAATTCTCACCGTCGACTGCGTACCACGCGCTGCGCGACCGCACGCGCGTCGGAAGCGAACGAGTTTTGGCCGCCGCGCGACGAGTTTTGGCCGCCGCGCGGCGGCCAAAACTCGTTCGCTTCCGACGCGCGTGCGGTCGCGCAGCGCGTGGTACGCAGTCGACGGTGAGAATTTGGCCGTTTTATGGCCTGTATGTATTCTGCTAAGCAAGCGTGCATGTGTGGACGCGTGAGTGAAGCGCTCACGATGAATTATGATTCCGAGTTTCCTGCAGATACAAACTCTGGAGCAGATCTAGTGGGCCCTCGATTGCGATTATAACAGGCAGCGTAGCGGTGGGCCTTGGAGAAATATAACATGACATAAGGATGCTTTGATGAGAGAGCGACCCCTCGCTTCTGGTGGTGGGCAAACTCAAGTGCCCTCTAAAAGGGCCCAAGGGCTCAAGAATTCTAGTAAACTCTAGAAAATCTCTAGTGAGCTGCCGATTTTAGGTATCACCAGCAGCGGAACGGTGGGCTTTTGTGAAATAAAACTGGTGATAAGGAGATTTTGAAAAGCGTTCGCTTCTTACTGTGATAGTCGAAATCCGAAGCTTTCTTGAAATGAACCACATCCTAACTTGCGTAACATAGACGCAGAGAAAACCCTCCAAAGATAGCGAAAACCAGATTTTCAGCCTATAGTGGGCCCGCCTTTCCTTCAGAGGTGGGATTCTATGACCAGTATAGGCGAAATATACCTTTCAGTTTCAGTGGAGGGTAATGAATTTGGGTAGCGCTTTCGTTTCTGTTCCAGAGTTTTGACAGATTCTGGTGTAGGTAAAAGAAGCAGAAAGCATTCGTGTGACACACGTGTGCAGAGACTCTGAAAAAGTTTTCCGCGGCAGTGCCAGGAAGGTACCGCGACCCTCGATTGTGCCGCGATAGTTCCACGGTAGCACCGCAGGTGCTCCGTGATGATCACTGTGCCGTGGAGATTCTGTTGGAGTGTCTTGAAGGTCGACAAAGCCGCGACATTGCCGCGACAGTACCGCGGCTGTTCCGTGTTAGAACCACACGTGCTCCGAGAAGATGCATCAGCGTTACCCGCTTCGACTACGACGCACTGTTCTGTGTGGTGGCACGAGATTTTCGCCAGTAAAATAGCCCAAGTTTGAGATGCATCCCGTATCTCCTAGATCGCAATAACGGGACTACCCTCTGTCCTATCAGACAGAGGACGTAGGGACCTCGGGTGTGCATTTTTGTTCGTAGGCCCACCCAGTTGTATCATGACTCACTTCATATGAGTTACTCGCAGTCAGTCCTATTTTTGTTAGAACTGGGGCACCGATCGCGGAGCCGCAGCTGCACTACTGAGGAGCCTCAGCGGCACTATCGTGGGGCCGCCACGACATTGCCGGTGCGACTGCGCGTTAGTGCCGCTTCGGTGCCTGGGGGAACCGAAGCGCCTTCCTCGCAAAGCCGCAGCGGCGATTTCTTTGATTTCCATGCAGTCCCATATGTCTTGTTTCTGTTCATCTGATGCTTCGAATTGGAACTATTCCCTTGAGTTGGAATTATTGGAATGTTGACATAAGTATGTAAAAAAAGGAAAAAAAGTAGAGCGGCACAAGTGAATAACTTTTGGGTCAATCTAGGGGATGAGGTTTTTTGCCGTTTGCTGTTTTCCGGCCGTTTTTGGTTTTTTTTTGCCGATTGCCGTTTGCCGAAATCTCAAAATCGTTTGCCGCACATCCCTGATTCTGATGGCCCACCCACCGGTTTCTCTTTGTTTCCGTTTTGGACTTAGATTTCCGCCGATCCACTTTGAAACCCGGGTTCATCATAAAAACGATTTTCGAGCACCCTTCATGAGAATGTAGTTTTGGTCATCATCAAAGTAAAAATAAGCCAAATTTCGTGGAAAAACATACAAAAACGAGGTAGGACGGTCAAATACGGGTGTCCTCACGCCCTCCAGTTAACGAGATTTATCCGTCTTTTATTTTGCACCTAGAGTAGTCAGTGGTCTCTAGAAGTGGTCAGGAATCACTCTAAAAGCAAAATAAAAGACGGCAAAGCAGGCATTTATAGAAATCTCCGTAATTGGGGGCGAGTGGAGACCAACTCATAGCTTGTTTTTGAGCGTTTTTTTCTCCATCTTTTCACTTGTTTTTACTTTTGTGATGGCCAGATCTACCTTCTCATGAGGATAGAATAACAACCGTTTTTATCGCGAACCCTACCTTTAAAGGCAGTGTTCACGATGATTTTCATCCCCGAGTTTCTGTCATAAAACAATGCATTGGTCTCCAAGCGTTACCAAAATTAGGAAGAAACGGCGAGATACGCATCGAAACGTCGTATTTTAGTGACATTATTCTATAACATGGACTAGTTGTCCGGTTGGATGAACATGTTCATGGTAGTTGTCACCGGTGGAAAACTGGGTCAATCAAAAATAGAAGAATATTTTATGCAAAGCAGGATTAGTTAGGGCCCTAACGAAAGAACGGAGCAATAGGAAGTAGAGAATCGCAAAGGACGGGTCCACAAAATACTTCATTGTCACAACAAACACTTCCTGTGATACTTAAGAGGCGAGATGATACTTAAGGATTTTGTGTACTTTTCTCAATTTTTACATCATTTTAGTTCTACCCGAGGGCCACCTAATCAATATAGCAAATAACCTCAAAATTGAAGATTATCGTGAACACTGCCTTTAAAGGCAGTGTTCACGATAAATTTCACTTCCGATATCTCCACGGCTTACGGAAGGTCTGGTGCCCTATATAGCAAGGCATGCTTAAAAAGGACAAGAAAGACGCGTTTTTGAGCCAAAATAGGCCCTCCCTTGTTTACGTTGATTTTTGAGCGTGAAGGAATTGACCGCTAGAAGGATGATACCTATCAGTGCAATGAAGCAAACAGCTCACTTATCAGCACTTCCTTCACTTGATCATTCCTATAATCTGTCTTCATTTGTTCCTTTCAAGGGGCGGATCTGGGGCACGGGGCGTGTCTGGGGCACCAAAACGCTTGTTTGCAGCCGTTATTTTGTCACTCGTGGCTCGTTTTCTACCGTTCCCTTGGCACTGGGAGCCTAGGATCGTTCTCGCCTATCATTTTACTGTGGAAAGTCAACGAGGATGATCATCGTGAACACTGCCTTTAAATGTGGGCAGTCATGGAAGTAGGTAGTGAAATGTGCCGCATTCGTCGGGTCTTGCAATCGTGCTAGTGATCCCTGCGCTATTCGAAAATTGGCAGCGGTTCTACCGCAAACGCGTCTTTTATAGAATTCTCCTAGGAACCGAATGAAAATTGTAGTTCTGTTGACTTCCCTACCATTTTCTCCCTTCTTGAACAACAAATATAATGTTTACACAAGGCCGTTATGTGAGTGAGGGATGACTGACTGCTTCGGTGAAGATTCACCGAACAGTTGAATGAGAGCGGCGCTAGGGTTTCGGTGGTGCAATGCGACAAGGCGCTCCCCCGGAAATGGAATATACTGGTTCGATCTCGCCCGGAGCCAAGCGTTTTGCGATCAACTCAGCACCTTGTGTAAACATACTTCTTCTTCTTTGCAGCCACATAGAGGGTTTTGTCATAGGCGGAGGAACTGGGCGACCAGTAGTGGATTCGTCTATAGGTCCGTTGGTGTCAGCGTGGTAGGTCTCTCCGGACAGTCGAATAAATGTGCGGTATCATGGCCGATGGTACCGCAGTCCGGGCACACATCAGATTTGCTGCTGTCAATCTTGCTGACACAAGACATTAGCATTGTAGAGTGACCACAGCGTAATGATACGAGTGTGCATCTTGCCCTTCTTCCGAGTTGAGACTCTGAGGTGCAGATGGGGGGGGGCGGTATATCTCCTAGTTTAGGATTTATGGCCGCCTTCACAAGATGACACCGTACGAACTTGGCGTGCTCCTCGCGCAAAAGACGGAGTTGTTCTTGCCGTGAGTCGTGTCATCTTTGCAAATTGACTTTGTTTGGAGCATCGGCGAATGGCTTTCTTATACTTCTCTCTCTATAGCCTAGTTTTGACTGCATCGCTGCTGTTTTTCATCGCAGCGATTTCACACCCGCTGCTGCAGCGATGTGGCAGCGGCAGCGATTCTGTTCATAGTGCATAGCCTCACAGATGATCGAAGAAATTCAATCAATCAGTGAAATTAATGGCTGATAGTTATCAATAACACGTTTCGACCTGTAAACACTGGCCTTGTCATGTGAAAGGGTCAACGTTCACTAGACGAAACGTGTCATTCGCTGGCGATCGCTGCATCGCTGCCATTTTGGCCGCGATGGAGCGATGGTCAGCGACCGTTGAGAATCGCTCTTCAAGCAGCGATGCAGTAAAACACAGGATTTCGTCGCCGCGACCCAGCGATGTAGGACGTTTGCCACGAAGCGATCACAATTGGAGCGGCTTTCCATCACGCGCGATGAAAAAGGAACAGTTGTCCCTCGCATGGCCGCAGCGACCACCTGCAGTCAAAACTAGGCTTAACGGGGTTTAGCACTCTCCACGACGGGTGGTTTGGTTGCTTCATAATGTTAATGCGGAATCGCTGGGCCTGGAGCTGACAGTGCTCCTTCACTGGTAATAGATGGGTCTCAGCATGCAGGTGCTCGATTGGGGAACTCCTTGCACATCCGGTGGCGATACGGAGAGCGGCATTTTGTACTTGTTGCATCTTTGTCCAGGAGGATTCTGAGACGAGATGCTGCCATACCTGTGAGGCGTACTCCAGGGCGGGCTAAAGAATTGCCTTATACGTTGTGAGTATAGTCTCCTTGCTGCTACCCCACGAAGTGCCGCCCAGGGCCCTGAGAACGTTGAGCTTAGCTTTAACGACTGCCTGCTTCTGCTCGGTATTGTTATGAAACTTGAGTGAAGGATCGAGCAGCTTTGGAAAGCGAGCAGCAGGCAAACGGTCTCCATACCACACGACATCCGGTTGAGCGCTGTGCTCGGATGGGTCCGTCGTGAGAACGGACCCTGACGACTTGGCTGCAGAGATCCTTAGCATCTTGCGGACGAAGAAGCTCTTCAGTGTGATCAGGTACTCGTTGATCTTATTGGCGGCCACCTGTAAGTCCCGATCTCGACACATGATTGTTATTTCATCAGCATACGCGACGACCTTGATGTCGTGTGGAGGCTCAGGCATATCTTCGAGGTACAGACTGAAGAGGGCTGGCGATAGAACACCGCCCTGAGGGACTCCAGCTGCCATAGGAATACTGTTGGAGACATGCTGCCGAGATGTCGTACGTTCGTGCCGTGGCAGTGTGGAGGAAAGAAGACCACTTCCGTGCACACCGACGTCAATCCCTCCGCGGAGAGGGTTTTGTCATGGGAGAGGTGCTGGCTGGCCGCAGCTCTCCTGAAGATCCTACTACAAAGAGCCGGCGTCGAGAGGAACCCAGGACCCGCTCAGAAGAAGAAGTACCCATGTGCCACATGCGACAGAGAAGTCAATTGGTATGGAACCAGCGTCCAATGTTTTGGATGCCAAAGGTGGGTGCACTTCTCTTGTTCGGGTCTCAGTTCTGTGAGGCACTACGATTCTTCCATTCGTTGTATTGTGTGCTCCGCTTCCAGTAACCCTAATTCCTCATCTACCAACCGCCCCCTCTCTATTGTACACATAAATTTCAACGGCCTTCGCGCCAAGCTCTCTGAATTATCTCTCTTCGCCCGTACTCATCACCCGGATGTTATCATGGTTCAGGAAACCAAACTGTCTCCCTCTGCTACCTCTCGGCATCCAAACATCCCGGGCTGCACTGCTTATCATACTCCTAGGTCATCTCAAGGAGGCGGAGTCTCTACTTTTGTTCTGTCCTCTCTTCCCTCTCACATAATTCCAAACACTCCAGTGAATGGCACTCTCGAGTACATCCCCATCCATCTACCTCTAGAAACACCACTTTCTCTTTTTAATATATACATTCCTCCCTCTACATCCTGTCCACCAACATACAACTCTATCCCTCTACTCAAGCAGCTCTATGACTGCTCTCTATCTCCCTCAATTGTCTTTGCGGGTGACTTCAATGCTCACACGTTCTGCTCGTCGCTTGACTCTGATGCTAGAGGAAATGACGTTGAAGAATGGGAATAGGAGTGCGACCTGGTCATTCTAAACGATGATCAGCCCACTCGTCTTCCTGCCAACTGCCGATCTTCTAGCCCAGGCATCTCCCTCGTCTCTTCTAATCTCTCTAATGCTTGCTCTTGGTCAACATTATACTTCGGCGACTCGAAAATTTTTTCGAATAATCGAGTTTTCGACTAAGTCGATTTTTGAAAATTTCGAATAATCGAGTTTTCGACTAAGTCGATTTTTGAAAATTTCGAATAATCGAGTTTTCGACTAAGTCGATTTTTGAAAATTTCGAATAATCGAGTTTTCGACTAAGTCGATTTTTGAAAATTTCGAATAATCGAGTTTTCGACTAAGTCGATTTTTGAAAATATCGAATAATCGAGTTTCCGACTTAGTCGATTTTTCATAATTTCGAGTAATCGAGTTTTCGACTAACTCGATTTTTCAAAATTTCGAATAATCGAATAGTCGAATTGACTCGATTTTTCGAATAATCGAATGGTCAAGTTTTCGACTAACTCAATTTTTCCAGTTTTCAACAATTGAGTTTCTGAAGCACCTTATCTCGAAAATTTTGAGCATACCACATTCTGCTGCTTCGAGACATTGATTAAAAGTATATCTGGTAATGAAAAAGGCCATCTTCACACAGTAAGACGGCCGGAACCAATACTCATGTATTAATGTCGATTAGCAATATCCATCGAACAAATTCTAAAAGCTTTAGAAAACCAAACAAATTTTACTATAGGAGAGAAATACGGTTCAACGAGATCACTCAAAGGCAGTGTTCACGATAAAAAATGTGTTTCAGTTTCCATTAGGAATGGGTAGTGGAGGGGCACGCTGTAACGCTGACGTCGAAAGAACGCATGAAAACGAGCCAGGAAGAGCCCCAAAAGAGCCCGAAGTTGCCACTTCGAGCGCAAGGCAAACCCCGAAAGCGCATCACACGCCCACCGACGTGAACAAATGAATGCTCGAGATCATGAGATGAGCGATGATTTCCAATAATTAGCCCCGTTCTTCTTTTCATTCTCAGCTTCTCTCTTTACTCAGGTCAGCTAGCATAGATCGGCTGCAAAAGACGGAAGTTACAAGCCTCGGACAACTTGTCCACCATGTTTCCTTAGCTCAGTCTTTTAGGGACCATAACTCCGTTCCCAGAAGGTCTTGTACGATTTCAGAGACATCATTGGGATCAACATGGGACCCTTTTCAAGATAGGCGGGAAAACAGAAATACGATTTCCATCGTGAACACTGCCTTTAATGGATGAACAATCAGAATTCATCTTTGGAGACGATAATCATGGAAAAAGCCGGAGCTGAGTGTAACAATAATTAGCCAGGGCAAATCGTAGTCTACTTCTAGATCATCCAAACTCATAGTGGACTCTCCGTCATGATATTCAGCCTCTTCGGCTAAACTTCAGCCGTTTTCCTCGTCTTTTTGGCCTTCATGGCCTTTTTCGTCTTCTTGCCCGATTTTTTCGATGGAGAGTGCAGCCCCTCTTCCGTATCTGCGAAGCTGTGCTTCTGTGGCCACAATAGAAGCTGTTATTTTTCTGGATCTCCCATCTTTTTTTTCTGAGAGAAAGGAGGATAAAGCCAAGCATCAAAAACAAATTTGAAAACCAAAAGCTTCGGTTGCACTGCGACGTTCCGCTGGTCCCAATGCATTCAAGCCTCTTGCATGCCTTTTTCTCGAGCAAGGTGAAATAATTGACCGTCATGTATTAATTTCCAGGCTATCGCGACCGTCTTGTTATCTCTGATGAGTTTATCGGTATGCTCACACCTGAGGATTGAGGAATTTTGGCGTAAATCAATGCTGGCATTAAAGGCAGTGTCCACGATAAAAACCATGTCTGATTTTTCGGTGGAGATCGGCAGCTGCGATGCCTAGCTCAACCCTAACGTTGAAAAAACTAAGAAAAATGAGCTCGGAACGGTCCCCTACGGGCCCAAAGTTGGACACCCGTCAGCTCGTCACACCTAGATGCACTTTCCACGCCCACCGACGTGAACAAATGAATGCTTGGTATTGTGAGATGAGCGATTGTTTCCGATCAATAGCCGCGTTCTTCCCTTTAATATCAACTTCTCTCTTTACTCAGGTCAGCTCGCATACATCGGCTGCAAAAGACGGAAGTTACAAGCCTCGGACAACTCGTCCACCATGTTTCCTTAGCTCACTTTTTGAGGGACCATAACTCCGTTCCTTAAAGGTCTTGTACGATTCCAAAAACATCATTGGAATCAGCATGTGACCGTCTTCAAGATGGGCGGAAAAGCAGAAAAACGATTTTTATCGTGAACACTGCCTTTAAAGGCAGTGTTCACGATGATTTTTGTTCCGGAGTTTTCCACTCAAAACAATGCCTTGGCCACCAAGTGTTACCAAAAATACGAAGAAACGGCTTGAAACGCACTAGAACATCTTATTTCAGTGACATTATTCTCTGGCCTGGACTAGTTGTCCGATTGGATGAAAATGTTCACTGTGGGTATCACCGGTGAAAAATAGGGTTAATCGAAAATGGAAAATTAGTTCAGACAAAACAGTATTAGTTAGGGTCCAAAGAAATGAACAGAGCAACAGAGAGTAGCGTATTCCAAAAGACGGGCCCGCAAAGGATTTCATCGTCACAGCGAACACTTCCTGTGATACTTAAAGGCACAGTACACCCTCAGATATGAATTTTGAGATTTTCATGTAATTGTGTAGAAGACCCCTCCTGTATAACACGTGCCAAATGCAAGATCTCAATTTCTTCAAATAAGCGAGATATAAGCGACCACCACAGGCCCGACCCCCTTCGCTCACCACCACAGGCCCGGCCCCCTACTAGATTTTCGAACTCGATAGCGGCTTGATAGATGGATGAATTCCAACAAGTCGTCGTTCTTCACTCCATTTCCGGTCTATCTCCTCATCCTGTTTTCCTCTCGTGCCGCGACTGCAAACCAAGAGAAATACAGGCCTGAGACAACTCGTCCGCGAAATTTTCGCCCTCAAAATGCAGGCATTTTCAAGGAGTCATATCTCCGTTCGTAGAGGGTCTTGGACGATTTCAGAGATACCATTGTGATCAGAGAGTGGCTCTCTCCAAGATAAGCATGGAATCTGAAAAATAATTTTTTGGATGTCCTGTGCCTTTAAGAGGCGGGGTGATACTTAAGGATTTCGTGTACTTCTGGGGCGTTTTTCTCGATTTCTTCGCCATTTCAGTTCTATTCGGGGGCCAAACAATCGATTTAGCCATTATTCTCATAATCGAAGATTATCGTGAACACTGCCTTTAAGTGAAAAAGATGGTCGTGAGCCGTACGAGAACATTCGAGAACTATGAGCAAACAACAACTGGCGGCAAATTAGGTGCATGGTCTGCAACTGCATTTTGAAACAGTTTCACCGACTTAGAACTTCTTTGACTCGAAATAGTCGACTATCGAATTTATTCGACTGTTCGGGTCTATCGAATAATCGAGTCTGCGACTACGTCGATTTTTGAAAATTTCGAATAATCGAGTTTTCGACTAAGTCGATTTATCAAAATTTCGAATAATCGAGTTTTCGACTAAGTCGATTTTTCAAAATTTCGAATAATCGAGTTTTCGACTAACTCGATTTTCAGGAATTTCGAATAATCGAGTTTTCGACTAATTCGGTTTTTTCAAAATTCCGAATAATCGAGTAGTCGAATGACTCGATGTCGACTGTTTCAGTCGATACCAAGACTCGATGACTCGACTCGACAAGTATAGTCAACATCCACAACTCTTCCCAGTGATCACATTCCTGTCTTTGTCGATATTGATCTCTCTAGCTCTCTTGCTCCCTATACAGGTGTTCGTCATCATTCTTATCTTAATTTAGGCCTTGCAGACTGGAGCCTGTTCAGGGAGGTTGCGCTTCGCCAAGCGGCTGGTTATCCGTGGAATGGCGATGTACACCAGAAGGAGCGCCACCTATCTGATGCTATCTTGAAGGCTATGAAAGCTGCGATCACTGAAAGTCGCGTCAAGACTTTCTTTCGCAATGTCACCAGGGAGACACTGCAGAAGATAAGAACAAGGGACGCAAAAGAGCTGCAGATCACCTTGACCCAGACATTGCAGAGCTGGATAACGAGATCAGGAGGGACCTTGACAGACACAGGAAGGAAACTAGGGAAAAGTTCACTGAGAAGATGAACTTCAGAAATGATGCAGCAGCAACGTGGAAGGCTTTGAAAAGGATCTACGGAAAGTTCACCTCCGCCAACAATTCCACAATTGATTTTGAAGGTGTAGCCTTCAAGTCAGGGAAAGAATCCGCGAATGGTCTTGGGAAGCATTTTTCCATCACTAGAACCAAAAGAGAAGCAGAATAGAATAACTGTACGGGAACTCTCTAAATTGCCACTCATGGCTGAAGATGAAGCAGTCACGCCCGCTCGGGTCAAGAAGGTGATAAAGGAGATGAGTAACTCGAAGGCAGTAGGGCCAGATGGTTTGAGCCCAGCGGTCCTCAAGAGACTGCGCAATGAACTTCTGCCCCTTCTCGCTGACGTCATTAATACTTCGTTCCGCACATGTACATTACCCCAAAATTGGAAAGTCGCTCGTGTGATTCCACTGCCGAAGCCGGGAAAGTCACCATCCATGGCTAATGGGTACCTGCCGATCAGTCTTTTCTCACCCATTGCCAAAGTTGCCGAAAAACTGATTGTGGAGGAGCTGGCCGAACACAACAACAAGCAACAGCATCAGCATGGTTTCCGTAAATTACATTCCACCACTACGGCCTTGTTGGAAATTGTGAGCTATGTTCTGGACGGCTTCAATGCCCAGAAACCCCAACGTACTGTTGGTGTGGCCCTCTACTTAACCAAGGCATTTGACACTGTCAATCTAGGCATACTGTCAGAGAGTTTGTTGAAGTCTACCATTAAGCCCTGGCTGAAGCGATGGATAACCGCTTTCACTAAAGGACGTCGGGCAAATGTGCTATTCCAGGGACATGTTTCCAATAACATCCCCATCGCCGCTGGTGTCCCTCAAGGAGTTTTATCGCCTGCATTTTTCAATTTGTATCTAGAAGATCTGCCCGTTCCCCCTCAAGACATCAAGGTCGTTGCATACGCGGATGATATTATTATTCTGTGCCAGGATCGCGACATGAATGTAGCCGCCAGGAAGATCAATGACTACCTAATCAAGTTGAAATGTTTTCTCGACAGCGGAATGCTCACGGTCTCTGCCTCTAAAGCATCCGTTACTGTCTTTTCCACTGATAATGCGGAGCACAGTGCCCATCCTATGGTAAAATGGGACGAAACTCAATTGCCGGCCGCCCGATTCCCCAAGCTACTCGGACTCGTGTTGGATCCCTCGTTGAAGTTTCATAAGAACACTGAGCAGAAGCAAGCCACAGTGAAAACAAGACTCAACGTCCTACGTGCTCTCGGTGGAACGTCCTGGGGGTGCAGTAAAGAAACGATCCTGACCACGTATAAGACTATTGTGCAACCCGCCTTGGAGTATGCTGCGCGAAGCACAACAAGAACGCCTCCGTCTCTTGCGAGCGGAGCATACCCGATTCGTGAAGGAGCACTTGAACACAGTTGCCATAAACTCCATTTTGGGAGTCGCACCTCCCAAGGTCAGCGAGACCGAGATGGAACTTTGCAGGCGTGCCAGGTACACCCTTGCCTCGTTACGCTGTGGACACTCCCCAATGTTGATGTCATATCGGCATAAGATCGATAACAGCAAGCCTGACGAGTGCTCGGATTGCGGTGGCCAAGGGCATACTACTGCACACCTGTTCAATTGCCCGAAGAGACCAACCTCATTGACAACAATGGATTTGTGGATGAACCCAACGCTAGTGGCCGAGTTTCTAAACCTATGACGAGAACCCTCTATGTGGCTGCAAAGAAGAAGAAGAAGTTGGAGACTTGGTTCTGAAACATGACTCTTGCTCGCCGACCTTTGATAAAGGCCGATATCCAGCGCTTCTGCCAAGATGGTTTAGACGACTCCAGTATGTTGCTTGACAGGACTCCAAGGTTAACCGTATCAAATGCCTTGGTGAGATCCAGAGCAACAGCTACAGTTCTCTTCACCGACGACTGAGGTTTGCCAGGCTTGGGCAACGGGATGACGTTGGCTGTCTTCCAGTTTTGCGGAATAGTGCAGGAGCTGAACGAAGTGTAAATCATATCAGCGATGAGCGGAAGGATCTCAGTCGGGAGCTTCTTAAGTACAGCAGGACAAATGCCGTCCGGACCGACAGCTTTGGAGTTCCGCATGTCTTTTATCATCTTCTCTACGTGCGTCACAGTGTACGCATCGACCGTGCTCATGAGCGGGAGGCGGCACAGCTCTCTAAGCTCTCTAACTGTCACTCTATTCTGCGGACCTCGCCGTGTACTCGTGACAAAGAAGCTTTTTCCAAGAGAGTAGGCGGCTTCCTTACCCGTCTTGAAAACGTTATTATCAAATTCAATGGTGGATACGGTGGCTGGCGAGCTCTTTCGTAATAGCTTCCGTAGTACCTTCCAAGTAGCTGTACTGTCCGCCTTGAAATCCAACTGTCCCGTGAACTTTTCCCATTCTTCTTTCTTGTGCCTGTCCAGACCTTTCCTGATCTCGTCATCTAGTTGAGCAACGACAGGGTCTAGATGGTCGGCTGCTCTCCTGGCATCTCTAGTCCTAATATTTTGGAGAATTTCTCTGGTGACGTTTGGATAGAACGTCTTAACGCGGCCAACAGGGATAGCCGCCTTCATGGCCCGGCGGATTACATCAGACAGGTGGTGCTCCTTTTGGTGCACATTGCCGTTCCACGGATAATCAGCCGCTAGGCGGAGCGCAACCTCACTGAACAGGCACCAGTCTGCTTGGCCTAAACTGAAATAAGAACGTTGACGAACACCAGAATAAGGAGCAAGAGAATTTGAGAGATCGATGTGCACAAAGAATGGAACATGATCACTAGACAATGTTGTTGAGGTAGACCATGAGCAAGCATTGGAAAGGTTGGAAGAGACTAGAGTTATGTCTGGGCTAGAAGATCGACCGTTGGCAGGGAGATGAGTGGGCTGGTCATCGTTTAAGATGACCAGGTCGCACTCCTCAGCCCATTCTTCGACTTCTTCTCCTCTGGCATCAGAACCAAGGGACGAGCAGAAGGTGTGGGCGTTAAAGTCGCCCGCGAAAACAACTGATGATGAGAGGGAGCAATCTTTAAAGGCAGCGTTCACGATGATCATCCTCGTTGACTTTCCACAGTGAAATGATAGGCGAGAAGGATCCTAGGCTCCCAGTGTCGAAAGAACGGTAGAAAACGAGACAGGAGAGGATAAATAACGGCTGCAAACATGCGTTTCGGTGCCCCAGACACGCCCCGTGCCACAGATCCGCCCCTCGAAAGGAACAAATGAAGACTCAGATTACAGGAATGATCAAGTCAAGGAAGTGCTGATAAGTGAGCTGATCGCTTCATTGCACTGATAGGTATCATTCTTCTAGCGGTCAATTCCTCCACGCTCAAAAATCAATGTAAACAAGAGAGAGCCTATTTTTGCTCAAAAACGCGTCTTTCGTGTCCTTTTTAGGCATGCCTTGCTATATAGGGCACCAGACCTTCCGTAAGCCGTGGAGATATCAGAAGCGAAATTTATCGTGAACACTGCCTTTAAGTTGTTTGATAAGAGGAATGGGATTGTAGGAGGAGGGACATGAGGTGGAAGGGGGAATGTAGATGTTGAACAGAAAAAGGGGAATTTTAAGAGGGAGATGGATTGAAAGGTACTCGAGAGTACCATCCGTGGGGGTGTTTGGTATGAGGTGGGAGGGGAGAGAAGATAAAACAAAGGTTGAAACTCCTCCGTCAAGTGCTGACCTTGGAGCATGGAAGGCAGTGCAGCCCGGGATATTAGGATGAGGACGGGTAAGTGATGGAGAGAGCTTGGTTTCTTGAACCATGATCACGTCTGGATGGTAGGTACGTGCGAAGAGAGAGAGCTCAGAAAGTTTGGCACGAAGACCGTCGTTGAGATTGATATGTACAATGGAAAGGGGGGCGATTCGAGGAAGAGGAATCAGAGTTGGTAAGTGAAGAGCATAAAACACAGCGAAAAGCAGAGTTATGATGCCTCACAGAACTGAGACCCGAACAGGAGAGATGCACCCACCTTTGGCATCCGAAGCACTGGACGCTGGTATTTCTCCAGGTAACATCCTTGCCGCAAGTGGCCCATAGGTACTTCTCAGCGGGTCCAGGATTCCTATTAACGCCGGCCCTTAGCAGGAGAATCCGAAGGAGAGACGCGGCCGGCCAGCACCTCTCCCATGACAAAAACCCTCTTCGTGGAGGGGGTGACGTCGGTTTGCATAGAGGTGATCTTCTTCTTCTTCTTCTTTGCAGCCACTGAGAGGGGTTTCGTCACAAGTCGAGAAACTGGGCGACCAGCACTGGATTCGTCCACAAGTCTATTGTAGTGAGCGTTGTTGGCTTCTTCGGACAATCAAATAGGTGCTTAGTGTCGTGGCCTTGGTTTCCGCAGTCCGGGCACACGTCAGGCTGGCTATTGTCAATCCTGTGCAGGTAAGACATAAGCAATGGAGAATGTCCGCAGCGCAACGATGCGAGGATACACCTGGCGCGCCTACCGAGCTCGGACTCGGTATCACATACCCTGGGCGGCACATCACCGAGAATAGGGTTGACGGCCGCTTTGGCGAGATGATCCTTCACAAACCGGGTGTGCTCCGCGCGTAAGAGACGAAGCCGTTCTTGATTGGAGTCGGTCCATCTCTGTACATTCACTTTGTTCGGAGCATCGGCAAACGGCACTCTGATCGATCTCTCTCTCACGGGATTTTATAGTCTTCTCGACGGATGATTAGGTTGCTTAAGGACATTAATAAACATCTGCTGAGCCTGGAGCTGACAATGCTCTTTCACTGGCAAGATACGGGCCTCGGCGTGAAGGTGCTTAATCGGTGAGCTTTTTGCACATCCAGTGGCTATTCGTAGTGCAGCATTCTGAATTCGCTGCATCTTAGTCCAGGAACTGTCCGACACGATGTGCTGCCAGACAGGTGCAGCATACTCCAATGCAGGCTGCAGAATAGCTCGGTATGTCGTCAAGATTGTCTCTCCGCTGCCACCCCAGGACGTTCCTCCTAGAGCTCTCAACACGTTAAGCTTTGCCTTGATAATTGCCTGCTTCTGTTCAGCATTTTTGTGAAACTTCAGCGATGGGTCCAAAACGAGGCCCAGCAGTTTAGGAAATTGCGCTGTAGGCAAGAGGTCACCATCCCACCTGACAACAGGTTGGGCGCTGTGTTCCTTTGGGTCAGTTACGAATACTGAAACAGAAGACTTCGCCGCGGAAACTGTGAGCATCATACTATCGAGAAAGTTTTCAAGCTCGACGAGATAGTCGCTGATCTTGTTTGCGGCTACCTGTATGTCACGATTACGGCACATGATGGTGATATCGTCGGCATACGCAACAATTTTTATATCTTCGGGAGGCTCAGGTAGGTCTTCAATATACAGGCTGAAGAGGGCAGGTGACAAAACTCCACCCTGCGGCACACCGGCTGCTACAGGTATACTATCGGAGACGTGATTCTGGAATAGCACTTTGGCCCGACGACCTTTCGTATACGCTGCGATCCAACGCTTCTGCCACGGTTGTAGCGAGGACTTCAATAGAGTCTCGGACAAAAGTCCTAGGTTAACAGAATCAAATGCTTTGGTTAGATCGAGGGCAACGGCCACTGTTCTAAGAGGCTTTCTGAAATTGAACCCATCGACCGCATAGCTGACAATCTCCAGAAGGGCAGTGGTGGTGGAGTGAAGCTTTCTAAACCCATGTTGATGTTGCTGTGCCTCATTCTGCTCTGCCAGGTCCCTTACGATTAGCTTTTCGGCTACTTTCGCGATCGGTGATAACAGGCGAATAGGGCGATAGCCCTTCGCCGTGCTTTGCGATTTGCCTGGCTTAGGCAGGGGTATCACATTGGCGGTCTTCCATGCTTGGGGTAGAGTGCAGGTTCGGAGAGAAGTGTTTATGATATCTGCGATCATCGGTAGAAGTTCCGTGGGAAGCTTCTTCAAGACGGCTGCTGAGATACCATCAGGTCCGAGAGCCTTCGAGTTCCGCATTTCCCTGATAGCCTTTTCCACCTGAGCAGGAGTAAAGGCCTCAGTGGCGTTCATCAGCGGCAGACGGCTTAGTTCTCTTACCGTGACTCTGTTTTGTAAGCCACGCTTGGTACGTGTGATGAAGAAATTTTTGCCAAGAGCATATGCGGCAGCCTTTCCTGATTTGAAGACGCTGTTATCGAACTCTATGGTAGAGTTCGAGGAGGGGGCGCACTTTCCAGATATCTTCCTCAATACATTCCACGCAGTTGTTCCGTCGGTTTTAAAATTCAACCTTTCAGTGAACTTCTCCCAACTGTCTTTCTTGTGCTCGTCCAGATCCTTTCTTATCTCTTCATTCAGCTTGGCCACCTCAGGGTCCAAATGATTCTCAGCTCTCTTTTCATCTCTTGTCCTGATCTTCTTTAGAATCTCCCTGGTGACATTAGGGTAGAAACTTTTCACACGTCCTTCAGGTATGGCCGCTTTTGTAGCCTTCCGGATGGCGTCAGATATGTGACGCTCTTTCTGGTGCACATCGCCATTCCATGGATACTCAGCTGCCTGGCGGAGCGCAACCTCTCTGAACAGGACCCAGTCAGCAAGGCCTGATTGAGATAAGAACGTTGACGAATACCAGTATAAGGGGCAAGAGAGTTTGAGAGATCAATATGGAGAAAGACGGGAATGTGGTCGCTGGAAAGAGTTGTGGAAGTGGACCATGTGCAAGAATTAGAAAGATTGGATGAAACGAGGGAGATGTCCGGGCTAGAAGGTCGGTCGTAGAAAGGGAGACGAGTAGGCTGATCATCGTTGAGGATAACCAGATCACACTCCTCAGCCCATTCCTCGACGTCTTCCCCTCTGGCGTCGGACTCAAGCGCAGAACAGAACGTGTGAGCATTGAAGTCACCTGCAAAGACAGCTGATGGGGAGAGAGAGCAGTCATGCAACTGCTTAAGAAGAGGTATGGGGTTGTAGGTTGGGGGACAAGAAGTGGTAGGAGGGATGTAAATATTAAATAGAGATAGTGGAGTTTTAAGATGGAGGTGAACGGGAACGTACTCGGGAGTACCGTCCTTAGGAACATTAGGAATTAGATGAGAAGCTAAGTTAGAAAGCACAAACGTAGAAACTCCGCCTCCAAGAGCTGTCCTTGGGATGTGATAGGCAGTGTAGCCTGGAATGTTTGGTTGGGGATAAGTGGTAGAGGGAGAGAGTTTGGTTTCTTGAACCATAATAACATCCGGATGATGAGTACGTGCGAAGAGTGAGAGTTCAGACAATTTGGTGCGAAGGCCGTTAAGATTTATATGTACAATAGAGAGGGGGCGGTTGGTGAATGAGAAATCAGAGTTGCTGGGGGCGGAGCACAGAACACAACGGAAGGATGAGTTGTGATGCCTCACAGAACTAAGACCTCAACAGGAGAAGTGCACCCTCCTTTGGCATCCAAAGCATTGGACGCTTGTTCCATTCCAGTTGACTTTCTTGCTGCAGGTGGCACATTGATACTTCTGCACAGGTCCAGGATTCCTCTCGACGCCAGCCCTTTGTAGTAGAACCTTCAGGAGAGCTGGGGCCAGCCAGCGACTCTCCCATGACGAAAACCCTCTCGGTGGAGGGAGTGATGTCGGTTTGCACGAAGGTGATGTTGTTTCCTCCACACTGCCACGGCGTGAACGTACGACATCTCGGCAGCGTAAACATACCATAACGTGCACTGCGACGTTAAACAACAGTTACGGCAGAAAAATCCAAAAATCGTGTAACAGATATAATGCTTAATCAGACTGTTGCAGGGAGCGATTTCTCAATGGGTTTGTATGCGTCAGGCGCAACGGTTAGGGCTCTTCGGACCGCTCTGTGAGCCGCCAGAAGCTCTTGTTACACTCCTTCAGAATTTGTGGGCGGATAATGGCGATGCAATATCGACACAGGTTTGTTGACGTTTCGAGTTCTTCCATCGGTAGCTCGGTTCTAGAATTGGCTGTTATTTTAGTATGCTGGTACAGTTGCTCTGAAAGGAGACGTGACGAGAAGTGGGGAGAGACGACTGGCAGGAATCATGCGAGACGGATACAACAGTGCATCACGCTACTATCTCTCGCATGTGCGTGATTCTAGCCGGCAAAAGGCCATCAATGCCCTTCTGGGAAACAAGGATCAAGGTTTGAAAAAAAATGTCGTGCACTTGTCTTAATGGAGTGAGAGAGTTCCTGTGAGCAGGTTCGGAATCAATGGCGGATTCGGATTCGGACTCAGACTCCGAAGAGGACGAAAATGTCTGTCGACTTGTGGCCGAAACCGTGCATTTCCTACTACCGGAAGGAGAAGTTGTTGTTGGTAAGCGTGACTACATAGATGTTAGCTTGTTGCAGCAAATGGCATAACTCTTTCGTTTTTAGGAGGATGGGCTCTGTGTGACTCAAAACAGAACACTGAAGCTATCGACACCATTTTGTTGCTTACAAGGTTGTTTCTCTCTGTCTTTAACGTTAAATTCACTCATGGGAGCTCAAGATTGCATTTCTTTAGATCAAAGTTGTACATAGCTGTGTACGATGACGATTTCGAAAAACTGGAGGATGTTAGAATCGTGCCACTTGACGATGTCAGTTCTCTTGAGGTGTGTGTGTTTTTTTTTGCTCAGAATCATCGTGCAGTGACTCTAAAGGTGTAAGTTTAGCATTTTTGTTTTTCATAATGGCCTCGAGGTTCAAACTAGTAGGTTAGACTGTTCCAGTGGTTCGTCCTAAATTTAATCCGCGAAGTCTTCAAATGTTTAGCGTTCCCAAATTTGAGCTAGACGGATGTGGCTGAATGAGTTAAACGTCATTTCTACTAGGGCAGCCGTGTTCACCACTATTCGCTGTCTCCTCCCCTATCTCTGCCCAGCCCGGTATTGGCTGCGTAAATTTCGAGCCCAATTGGAGCATATGTGATTGTGAGGATGTGCAGCGACATTACCTGTTCAGATAGGTCGCTCCTCTCGCTCAGCTCGCCTTTATTTGAGAGTAACGGCCCTTGATGACAGCTGGACATGGCGAGCAGGAACAACTCGTCTGTTCAATAATGTCGCCATCCGGCTAAAGAGTGCGGAAGAAGCTGCTGAATACACGGAATCGATCGCTGAGCAGGTAAGACTGAAACTCGTTAATATCACGCATGGTAGTGGTGATGGCCTCTTTGATTACGAACTCCTCAGAGGAAACATTTTTTGTGCGGTTTCTATATTGTAAAATGCTTTTTTACTATGCTGTCAGCGTGGTGAATGATATTGTGCGCTACTTGTGAATGACGGCACTTTTAAGATCAGCGTGACGATTAGCCTATGCATTGGGAAAGAGGTTCCTGTCCAGCGAGTTGAGTGGCTTCCGTCTTCCGGATCTGTTAATCCAGCAAAGTGAGTGCTATTCAATGAAATAAGCGACAACAGGAAAATAATATATACATCGTTTTGGTGAAGTATTGGAATTTGCACTTCTTCGAATTTTCCTGAATAATTTCTAAATTTAGAATTCAAATGCTTTGTCTTCGTCGCTACCCCATGGTAAAATGATGCGATTTAGGGTGTGCGGGAGGCAAGACTTGGGTCTTAACATGTTCTAGTTCAATTGATCATTGAAAAGTTGTGCAGTATTTCCGGAGCAGTTTATACCTCTATAGTATAGTTGTACAATTTCGAAAAAAATGTCGAACGAACGAAAATCGAATTTTTTTCGTTCGAAACCTTTTCGAGCGAACGAAAGTTGAAAAAATTTCGTTCGAAAAAAATTTCGAACGAACGAATTTCGAAAAACTTTCGAAATTTCGGAGGTCGAACGAACGAAATTCGAAACAAATCGAAATTTCGATTTTTTTCGAAATTTCGTATTTTTTTCGAAACTCGTCGAAAATTTCGAAATTTGTTCGAAAAAATTCCGAACGAACGAATTTCGAAAAAAATTCGAAAAAATCGGATTTCGAACGAACGAAAATTGAAAAATTTTCGTTCGACGAAATTTCGAACGAACGAAATTCGAAAAAAAATTCGTTCAACGAAATTTCGAGCGAAGGAAGTTTGAAAAAACTCGTTCGACGAAATTTCAAACGAACGAAAACGAACGAAAAAATTTTCGAAAATTCTTTCGAAAATTTTTCGAAAATTTCGTTCGTGTACAACTATACTCTATAGCCGAGTTGTTGTCAATTGGAGCCCACAATACTGAATAGCTTTATGCAGTTTAACGTGTCGATATTTTCAGGAAGGCTCTTGCATCAGTAGCAGCTGCTTTAAAAACGCGGGTGCGCCGTCCACAAACGATTCAACCTGTACCCGTAAACGCTCCTTTCGGTACGAGTAACGAGTGCGCCACCACTACAGCCGGGTCGGGTTCAGTCAGACTCATAGCTTTTTTCGAAACCGAGAGAAAGCAACAATAGTTTTGACTCTAACGAATAGGCAGGATTCGAAAACTGGGTAATAAACGGTGCACATTTCCTATTAACGCAAGTCTGACGATTTGTTACATTTTATATTCGTATTTCGAGACGGTGTTTATGAGTCTCTAATCGACCCTGGTTGTAGGGGAGGGGGTCTTAAGGATAAAATCATTATAGGATAGGGTAATTATGCGCAGTCTCGGGCCTCGCCACAGTTGCCAGCAGCAATCCTCCGCTTGAGCCTCTGCGAGAGACATCAGACAGCCAAGATCTAGCCGCAGCAAAGAGGGCTTGATCTCGAACGAGTTGTACAGGAACCCTCCACGATAAAGGCTGGGTCTCTCCGCTACTGCCACTATTGGTTGCAGGGTGGTGGTCATCGTGTATCAACACCCCTGAGGAGGCGGGAGAAACGGGGGAGGAGCGAGGTTCCTGATTGGACGCAATACGGGGCTAGCCATGTTGCGTCCAATCAGGAACCTCGCTCCTACCCCGTTTCTCCCGCGTCCTCGAGGGTGTTGATACACGATGGCCACCACCCTTGATTGCAGGATGGATAGATATGCCTCATTAGATTAAACAATGGCTTATAACATATCTATTTCCGAATGTTTAGTTTCATGACAGAAAGGATGATTTGGCATAGCTATACTTTTGAGAAAAACAGCAATAAAGTAGGCGGAAAAGGAGAATTTCGCGTTCCAGTGATTTAAAAAATATTTTAGAAAATGATTTGGCGTAAACAGAGTTAAGCTGACAGTTGTTCCAGACTTAAACGGAGCTACTTCCCCACCTTAGCGACCGAATTTTTATCATGAATGTCGAATTTTTTTTTGTTCTTCTGTCTACGGTGAAAATAGTCGAATATTTTCGCCACCGAAAATCTTGAAAAAAAAAACATTGAACTAGCATTTTATGTAAGTTTTTTTCCACGGAAATTTTTAGTTTTTAAAACGAATTTCGGCTCCCCCCCGCATCCAATTTTTCAATTTCAAATATTATCACGCCTCGGTTCGGCTGAGACAGTCGATTTCGAGACATTCGAATGCTCGATTATTCGATATATTGAAAAGTCGAGTTAATCGAAAACTCAATTATTCGAAAAAAAAATCATGTTGCCGAGGTATACTCGGTCCCCGCATTTGCATTACCTTTTTTTGTTTAAAAGATTTTTAGACATGCTTGGTCACCTCTCCTTGGGAGGGGGCTGTTCTGTCCAGAATGTCAATAGCGCGCGCGCAGTGGCCGCCGTAAACTTGTGACAGCCGGCTGCAGGTATACTGTAGTTTAGGAAAACTCGTCATTTCCAATGGTTTTTAGCGGGAAAAACGGATTTGCTCGTCTTACCCTCGGGGAGGTCAATTTCGAGCGTTTCAGCACTGACTGCCTACTGATAAGTTATCAAACAGCACTGATAAAGCTAGAATTGGTTGTATTGGAGAATTTTCAGCGGGAAAAGTAGGGATTTGCCCATCTTGCGCTCAGGAAACTAAATTTCAAGCGTTCCTGCATGGGTCGTTCATTGATAAGTTATCAAATAACACTAAGGGTAAAACTCGTTGTACTGAATTATTGTCAGCGGGAAAAGCAGGGATTCGCTCATTTTACCCTCACGAAGGTCAAATTTGAGCATTTCATCACTGATCATTCACTGATAAGTTATCAAATAACACTGATAAGGGTAAAACTCGTTGTACTGAATCATTTTCAGCGGTATAAGCAGGGATTTGCTTGTCTTACCCTCAGGGTGGTTATTTTTGGGCTTTCCTGCTTGGGTCGCTCACTGATAAGTTATCAAATGACTTTTTTGAATGAAGACTTTTTCTAATTCTGAAAACGCTATCATATTCACAGATCAAATTGCTACCTAAATATGTAACCTGTGGGCCAAATTTCCCTAAAATCGCTTTGTTTTTGAAGGAAATAGTTTTTGCAATCGGTTTTCAAAAACGTCGCGCGCGGCTAAGTGCTGCTAAACTTTGAGCAGTAATTGTACAAGTAATGGAAGAGGAATCTGCATGATTTCTTCATAAATTGAGTGCAGGTGAGAGAATCTCAAGAATGGTGTTTGTTGAATTCTCGAAATCCTTCACTAAACACGCCTGAGAGCTAACTGAAAATTTCGAAAATTCAACTTACGCTAACCTTGAGATGCTCTTACCTGCACCTAATTTATGAAGAAAGCATGCAGATTTCAGAATTTGAAAAAGTCTTCATTCAAAAAAGTTACATGCATCGGACGTTTTTTTGCCAAGTTTGTCAAATGCTCCCCGTTTTTACAAAACTTAGCGCGGGTATTGTACATTCGTATACCCATTATACGGTACTGAACAGACAGTACTGACACCTTCACAAATGAATTGAACAATGACAAGGCCCTGAGCGTAAGACAAGCGAATCCCTGCTTTCGCCGCTGAAAATGATTCAATACAACGAGTTTTACCCTTATCAGTGATATTTGATAACTTATCAATGAGCGACCCATTCAGGAACGCCTGAAATTGACTCTCCTGGAAGTAAGATGAGCGTATCCATGCTTTTCCCGCTGAAACTGATCCAATACAACGAGTTTTACCCTTATCAGTGTTATTTGATAACTTATCAATGAGCGACCCATTCAGGAATGCTTGAAATTGACTCTCCTGGAAGTAAGAAGAGCGGAAGAGCGAATTCCTGCTCTTCTCGCTGAAACTGATCCAATACAACTAGTTTTACCCTTATCAGTGTTATTTGATAACTTATCAATGAGCGACCCATGCAGGAACGCTTGAAATTGAGTTTCCTGAGCGCAAGATGGGCAAATCCCTACTTTTCCCGCTGAAAAATTTCCAATACAACCAATTTTAGCTTTATCAGTGCTGTTTGATAACTTATCAGTAAGCAGTCAGTGCTGCAACGCTCGACATTGACCTCCCCGAGGGTAAGACGAGCAAATCCCTGCTTTTCCCGCTAAAAACCATTGAAAATGACGAGTTTTCCCAAGCTACAGTATACCTGCAGCCGGCTGTCACAAGTTTACGGCGGCCACTGCGCGCGCGCTATTGACAACCTGGACAGAACAGCACAAGTTGACAGGGTTAACAGGCCTGTGTCCTTCCCTATGCCGATGCAATTAGCCTGGCCCAGCTCGGTGTGCCGAACCTTCCGCTATCTGTAATGTGGAGGCACGTCCTTTCGTCGCCCCGCGACGCCGGCGAGAGATAATTAATTGAGAGGGTCCATGCTGCACTCTGGCAAACTATGGCTAAGTGCGAAATATCGTTTACGAGGCATCCTATAATAATTTTATCTTAAAGACCACCCACCACCCGGCTGTAGTTGCCTTGAATATTTGGCCGTCCCCCAGTAATCAATATCTGTTCAGCGCAAACTAGTCCGGAGGAAATAGCTAGGCAAGCGGAGTCTTTTCAAACTGTGTTGATAAACTTCGAGCTTTCTGACGCTGACGAAATACGCGAGTCAGCCACAGATTTCCGGGATGATATGAATGCTGTTACTGCAACCATTTTACCTCCACAGGTGATGTTTTTGGTTCCTTTCGCCCGTCTCAATGTGTTACCAGACTCAGGCGTGCGGTGTGACGATCACAGAGGGGGGGGGGGGGCGCACTAGGCGCCGGGTAGGGAGGGGGGGGCACAGGCCCCCGGTCTATCATCATGCCAAAAATTTCTCTCCTACTGTACCGATCAGATTTATTTTCAAGCAAAAACGTCGATTTGCGGCAATTTCGCGCGCACAAAGCCCTGATAACTTGTTTCAGAGTCCTACGACTTCAATTTTGATGTCATTTTCAACAGTTTTCAACGAGTACCATACAATAGTGATACGAAGTAACTGAGTCAATACCCGAAATCAATCGGAAATTGTATATTTCCATCCTAAAATCCCTCATTGTGAACTGATCAGGGGTGCGTTCCAAGAACATTCCCATGGCAAATCGCGTCCATGGAATCGTAACCACGGCCACGTGGGAGCAATTTTCAGTTATAACTCGCATCCATGGAAAGCAAATTTGTCCGTGGGGAGGTTGTTTTGCCTCCCACAGCATCGTGGGAACTATACATTCCATCCGACGGAGTCGGTTTCGGATATCCGGATAGGATAATCCGATCGGATAACTATCCGAAATCCGATCCGACATCAAAATGGCGATTTCGGATTGATCCGAAATCCGATCAGACGAAAAAACACGATATCCGAAATATCCGATATCCGGAAAAAAAGAAAACCGAAGGATCCGATCAGAAAACCGGATAATCGGATAGAAAAATGGCTGAAAAAGGATAATCTATCGGATCGAAATCGGATGAAAATCGTATATGTTTGGACGAGAATCGCATGATTCCGGAAAAAACCGGATAGAGTTGCGTTCATTTCACTCAATTCAACAATCGCGCCCTAAAGGTAATTCCTGACCCACCGCCCACTGTTTACGCCCTGTTCGGGGTGGTAGCCATCGTGTATTCCAACCAATGAAGAGGCTAAAAATTGGGGGGGGGGGGAGCGATGTTCCTGATTGGACGCAACACGGGGCTAGCGACAGCCCACTCGCTGCGTCTCTTCCGTTTCTTAAGCCTCTTCAGGTGTTGGATGACACCTTGGCCACCACCCCTTTGGTCGAAATTTGAAATCAATATTCGTTGACGTGCACGACGCAAATGACGATGATGTGCGTCCGTGATTTACTCGCGCACGTGTACATTGCGACATTGTTGGCGCCCGAATTGAAATCTCGACATCCAGAAGGTTCTTTAATCAACTATTCTTCTTCTCATCCATGAGAGAGCATCACATCAGAGGCGCAGAAAGTTGGCAACCTGACTCGGCTTGTACCATGAATCTTGAGCAGACAGGGTGTAGGTTTGACCGGGCATGAAAATAGATGCAACGAATCATGTCCATCACGTTGACAATCAGGACATTTACCGGGGACTGACTGGTCAATCCTCTTCTTCTTCTTTGCAGCCGCAGGAAGGTTTTTGTCAAAGGTTCAAGAAACGGGCGACTGAAACCGGATTCGTCCACAAATCCATTGTTGTAAGAGTGGTAGGCCTCTTTGGGCATTCGAATAGGTGTTCAGTTGTGTGGCCACGGCTGCCACAGTCCGGGCACTCGTCCGGCTTACTGCGATCGATCTTATGCAAGAATGACATCAGCATAGGGGAATGACCGCAGCGTAACGAGGCAAGGGTACTTCTAGCCCGCCTACCGAGTACCACCTCGGTGTCGCTGACTATGGGTGGTGCGACCCCCAATGTGGGATTGACGGTCATCCTACTCAAGTGATCCCTGATGAACTTGGTGTGCTCCGCACGTAAAAGACGCAGACGATACAGTTGGGAGTCCGTCCATCTTTGTGTATTAACTTTCTCGGGAGCATCCGCAAAAGGCCTTCTGATATGTCTCTCTCTCACGGGATTCATGATCCTTCTTAATGGGTGGTCAGGCTGCTTGACAATGTTAATAACCAGTTGCTGCGCTTGGAGTTGACAGTGCTCCTTAACTGGCAGAATTCGGGCTTCAGCATGAAGATGTTCCACTGGGGTGCTTTTAGCATACCCTGTGGCAATCCGAAGAGCAGCATTTTGGACTCGCTGCATCTTTGTCCACGATGAATCCGATATCATGTGCTGCTATACCGGTGCAGCGTACTCCAACGCCGGCTGCAGTATTACCTTGTAGGTGGTCAAAATTGTCTCCTTGCTACTTCCCCACGACGTTCCTCCCAGAGCTCGTAGGACGTTGAGCTTTGCTTTCACTGTAGCCTGTTTCTGCTCAGTGTTCTTGTGGAACCTCAACGAAGGATCCAATACTAGGCCGAGCAGCTTAGGAAAACGTGCAGCAGGCAGACGAGCGTCTTCCCAATTCACAACGGGGTGAGCGCAGTGTTCCTTAGGGTCAGTGGAGAAAACTGATACAGATGATTTAGCGGCAGAGGCAGTGAGCATCATATCATCGAGAAAGTTCTTCAGAACGATGAGGTAGCTATTGATCTTGCGTGCAGCTACATTAATGTCTCTGTCCCGGCACAAGATGGTGATGTCATCCGCATACGCAACGACTTTGATGTCACTTGGGGGGACGGGCAAATCTTCCAGGTAAAGACTGAACAGAGCAGGCGATATGACTCCTCCTTGAGGGGCACCGGCAGCGATCGGGATGCTATTAGAGACATGTCCCTGAAACAGCACTTTTGCTCGGCGCCCTTTTATGAGTGCTGTAATCCATCGCTTCTGCCAAGGCGGGATGGTGGACCTCAATAGCTTCTCAGACAGTATGCCCAAGTTGACAGTGTCAAACGCCTTCGTGAGGTCCAGGGCTACTCCAACAGTGCGTTGAGGCTTGGTGGCGTTGAAGCCATCCAAAACATAGCTCACAATCTCCAGCAGCGCCGTGGTGGTAGAGTGTAATTTGCGGAATCCATGCTGGTGCTGCTGATTGTTATTATGCTCGGCAAGCTCCTTGACGACCAGTTTCTCAGCGACCTTTGCGATTGGTGATAACAGACTTATTGGCCTGTATCCCTTAGCCGTCGATGGTGATTTACCTGCCTTAGGCAACGGAACGACGCTTGCCATTTTCCAGTCTTGGGGTACGATGCACGTGCGAAAGGATGTGTTGATGACGTCAGCCAGGATTGGCATAATCTCAGTCGGCAGTTTCTTCAAGATCGCTGGACTAATGCCATCCGGCCCTACAGCCTTCGAGTTGCGCATCTCTTTTACCACCTTTTCAATCTGCGCGGGCGTCACTGCTTCTGCTTCATTTATGAGTGGCAACTTACAGAGCTCTCTTACAGTCACTCGATTTTGTTTCCCTCTCTTAGCCTGAGTTATGAAAAAATTCTTTCCGAGAGCAGTTGCAGCCTCCTTCCCCGATTTGAAGACTCCATTCTCGAACTCGATCGTAGAGTAGTTGGTGGAGGTGCTCTTGCCCGAGATCTTCTTTAGAACTTTCCAAGTTGACGCTCCATCACTCTTGAAATTCATCTTCTCCGTGAATTTCTCCCAACACTTCTTCTTGTGCTTGTCCAGATCTCGCTTAATCTCGCTATCCAGCTCAGCAATGGTCGGATCCAGGTGATCTGCCACTCTCTTTGCATCCCTTGTCCTTATCTTCTCCAAGATTTCCCTGGTGACATTGGGAAAGAAGGTCTTAAATCGGCCCTCCGGAATGGCGACTTTCATTGCCTTGCGAATCGCGTCCGTCAAGTGACGCTATTTCTGGTGCACGTTTCCATTCCATGGGTAGTCATCCACACTGCGAAGTGCCACCTCCCTGAACAAGCGCCAGTCTGCAAGGCAAAGATTTAGATAAGACATTTGACGGATACCTGAATAAGGAGCAAGAGAATTAGAGAGATCGACATGGACAAAAACGGGGATATGATCACTGGACAGAGTTGTAGCGGTAGACCAAGAGCAGGCGCTGGAGAGATTAGACGATACAAGAGAGATGTCTGGACTAGAGGATCGGCCGTTGGCCGGGAGACGAGTGGGCTGATCATCGTTGAGAATGACCAGATCGCACTCCTCCGCCCATGCTTCGACGTCTTCTCCTCTAGCGTCAGTGTCAAGCGACGAGCAGAATGTATGAGCATTGAAATCGCCTGCGAAGACAACAGAGGGTGAAAGGGAGCAGTCGTACAACTGTTTGAGTAGGGAATAGGGTCATAAGATTGGGGACAGGACGTGGTAGGAGGGATATAGATATTAAAAAGAGATATAGGTGTTTTAAGAGGGAGATGGATAGGTAGGTACTCGAGAGTACCGTCCTTTGGTGTGTTTGGTAAGATATGAGAGGGTAGATTTGATAATACGAAAGTGGAAACTCCTCCGCCGAGAGCTTTTCTGGGAGCATGATAAGCAGTGTAGCCAGGGATGTTAGGGTGACGTGCGGTAGTTGAAGGAGAAAGTTTGGTTTCCTGAACCATTATGACATCAGGATGATGAGTACGAGCGAAAAGAGAGAGTTCAGACAACTTGGCACGAAGGCCATTGAGGTTAATATGCACAATAGAGGGGGCGGTTGGTAAATGAGGAATCAGAGTTACTGGGGGCAGAGCACAGAACACAACGGAAGGAAGGATTGTGATGCCTCACAGAACTGAGACCCGAACAGGAGAGATGCACCCACCTTTGGCATCCGAAGCACTGGACGCTGGTATGTCTCCTGGTAACATCCTTGCCGCACGTGGCGCATGAGTACTTCTGAGCGGGTCCTGGATTCCTCTCGACGCCGGCCATTTGTAGTAGAATCCTTAGGAGAACTGCAGCCAGCCAGCATCTCTCCCATGACAAAAACCCTCCACGCGGAGGGGTTGACGTCGGTTTGCACGGAGGTGGTCTTCTTTCCTCCACACTGCCACGGCACGAACGTACGACATCTCGGCAGCTGGTCAATCCTGTATGCGTAGGCCTTGACGCAGGTGGAATGCCCGCATCGTAGACCTGCTAGGACGATTCGAGTACGCCTGGGCAGGTCAGCTTCATTATCATCGACTCGAGGAGGCACACCGCCATGTATGGGATTGGGCTGAACAACAGGCAGGTATTTTGCCACGAAACGCGTATTCTCAGCCATCTGCAGTCTTCTGCGCAAAAGCTCGGAGGTAGCCCAACGTTGATGGTCAACAGCAGACAGGGCAGCATAGAGCGGTGTGCGTATGTTGCGAGTCTTGGGGTCGGGTGATAGGAGGGAACAGTTGGGATGGGTCGTATTCTTGACGATGCCAATGAGGAACTGCTGAGACTGCAACAAGCAGTGCTGCTTGACGAGGAGCAGGCCGGTTTCTGGTGGAGATGGTGGATAGGCGTCGATTTGTAACATCCTGTAACCAACCTGAGCGCAGTAATCTGCGCTCGCTGTAGTCTTGCACCAGAAGATTTCAGACAGATTTCTAGTTCAAATGGGGACATCATATTTGAAAACAGGCAGTACCATGGCTCTATATGTACGTTGTACGCAGAACTTCCTTTGTGCTGGCCCAGGCAGTGCTTAGCAAGGGCACGCAGAAAGTTTTTGCGTGAATTGGCTGCAGCAGCACGTAAAGCCGAGCTTGCTCAGATGAGTCCGGGCGGAGCAAGAAGCGGAGCGTTCGGTCTTAGCGAAATGCAACAATGATAAGGAGATTTTGACATGATAAACCCGATGAGCCCTACTTCGACCGGCCTTCTCGTGGAAACGTAGAGAGATCCAGGAAAGAGTAATGACGTCACCGCGGTCTGGCGGAACCCAGTTCTCGGGCAACCCCTTTGCCGCCCTATCATGGTTTATATCTCCGCTTTTTTCCGGACACGAGCCATGAAAAAAGCAGCCAAAATAATTCCTGAAGCTTGCGCTCGTATACTTCTATGCTTCGTGCTGTGTACGGCCAGAGCATTTTGCTTACGCCTCATTGTGATTACCACGAGAGGTTTCTGGCTTCCGCTGTTGGAACTCCTGCGCGATCAGCGACGTGCCGCGGCCGACCCCGTCGCGAGGGATGCGGCCCCAAATATTTAATTGCCCAGGATTTGCTGAGCTACATTACTTTCCAAACGTCAGACCTTGAAAAATTCTCTGTATCAACATGTAGTCGTTGAGAAGTATGGGCGCAGTAAGGTCGAATCCGATTGTGATGAAGCTGACTCGGACAGTGACGAATCCATTTTCGGAGAGGAAGATGTGTCGGAAAACGACACCGGAATAGTAGACTGAACGCGTGTCTTCAAATGCGCTGTACGATTAAAGCAACCATATCAGTCCAAGATCTCCAAATATGTCTTGTTTTATGGTCACCACGATAGTTTGTTGTAATTTTTTTCCAATCTGAAGGTTTGCTAGTACCGGTCTAACTGCTCATGTGAACTATTGCTTCAAAATTTCCCAAAACCGGTGATATGTTTGTTTCTACGAATAACATATGAAGATTACATTTGGTTTTAGAATGGTATTTGCTTGAATACACGGAGTTGAATCCTCGGTACTAATGAAAATTTTCTTATCCGTTGTTTTATCCGAATTATCCGGTGGATCCGATTTTATCCGATCGGATATCCGATAACCGATCCGTTCGAAAATTCTAGTTTCGGATAGGATCCGTTATCCGAAAATCTCGTTTGGGCCAGTATCCGTTTTAACCGATGGGTCGCTTTTGCGAAATCGGCAATATCCGAAAATCCGATCCGACGCGATTTTCGCCATCGGATGGAATGTATAGTGGGAACGTTCTTGGAACGCATCCCCGACGGTCACATAAGAGAAATCTGGCACGTTTCGACCTGTGGTCATTGGGAATCACAGAAAGAAATACGAGTATTACCATTACCCTCTATAAAACGGTGTAATTCTAATCATTCGAGGCGCGAGCGGCGCGCACGATTCTGCTCCCTCCGTCTGCCCTTCAGCGCGCGTAGGAACCATGTGAATTTCGCCGTTTTATAGCCTGTACATGATCGTTGAAACTCCTCACAGGCTTTGCATGAATCCTTAGAAGCCCTTAGATTTCGTTCTTTTTCGAGAGCAGGCTCCACTTCAGGGGCCCATTTCGCCGCTTTGTTGTCCGTAGCAAGTTTAAAAAAAAGCATGGTACGAAGATACATGCCATTGAATCGAACAGTGAATTTATCGCATGAATTACGTCTTTCCCAAACCATCCTATAACTGAGGTAGCAGGTCGGAAATTGTGAAACGGACGTCAGAATCGTCTTCAGCGCCCTGAATCGCACCACTAGGCAAGATTTCAGCCAATTCCGAGATACTTACTAAAAATCGGAAAACCGCTGTCTGGACTTGGACGTGGAGAGGTCGAAAAAATAATTTCTCTGGATCAGGCTGGTGTAGTGTTTATTTTGAAGAGCCAGGTTGACCCGATCATTTTGAGCAGATTACGGCCGGTGTGACGGCTGTAAATGTGACGGGTGTGATTTGAACCTCAAAAACAGGCCTCATCACACCGTGCGATTTTTGAGATAAAGGCCTCTAGATCAGTTTTTAAAGCTCTATCAGGCAGATAAGTGAGAAAACTACTTGGTTAGTCCTTCCAGAAGCTAAGCAGTAGACGATGAGTGCGTGATTCGAGGGGCTGAAAAATCGGAAAACCGTTGTCTGGACTTCGACGTCTGGAGAGGTCGAAAAAATATTCGAAAAAATATGTTTTTGGATCGGGCTGCTGTAGTAATTGTTTTAATGAGAACCATTAAAAAAGCTGTCGGCCGGGTGCCAGGTCGATCCGACCATTTTGAGACGATTGCGGCCGATGTGACTTGACCTATAACGTCGGTTTTTGCTGAAAAATCGTTTGGAAGGATTGTTCGGAAAAGACTGCTCAAATTGGTTCATACAAAGGGTTAAAGTCACAACCTCGATGAGAGGGGGGCCGCACCGGATCCAAAACTGGAGGAGGGGGGGGGCGCACCTCTTACGGGCCGATCACACCGCTACGCCTTGCCCTTCTCGGGCATTAGCGTCGCGGCTAGCTCATCCCCCTGTGTCCAACTACAAGTCTGCATTAGGAAAGTAAACTCGAAATGACGAACGGAGAGCAGTGATTCCGCAGCAGTCAAATGGGTTTCTCAACAGCAGAACATTGATCTTCCTTGCTAAGGAATTACACCCCTCCACATTCTCGCATTGCGCTGAAGTGAGATTAGCGTCCTTTGGGATATCGAATTTCTTTTTCTTTCATGATGATGTCTTTGGAAAAGCACAAGGGTACATTTTACTTGGGAACGAAATTTACTTGGTGCTTTGTGGACCTGAGCGGAGCTAGGCAAAAACAGCGAGTGTGTGTGGGGGAGCTGAGATTGAGCGAGTAGCGTACCTGCGAACACTCACGTGATGGACCTGAGTGAAATTCGCTCCGAAATGAAGTGTGTGGTCCATATCGGAGTGAAATTCCCGTCCGCAGTTGCAGACAACCCCTGTTGAAGCATTGAACTGATCTGAAATTTAGAGTCATATCTATTTTTCCAGATACATGTTTCTCCGTCGGATGGCTGTCTTGTAGCCGAAGCGAACCGATTAGCCTCTCCTTCTAGTGGACTTGTTAATCGCATCCGAGGATTGAAACCATTTACACGTTCAGGCGATTCGAGTTCTATTACTAACAACCCGTTTGAGGGCTTATCATCGCTCATATCTACTTCTCGTACTAATTTCGTAATGCTTTAGCCAATTCCCAATTAACGCTGTAAGAAGATGCGTTTTATTTTGGTCCCAGGCAACACACCTGTACTCCAGCCTCGAAATTTTAGCGATTGTAAATAATCTGTAAAAATAAGAGCAGCAATTTCATGATAGAAGTTTAATGAGCTACTAGCTCGGATACTCCCGGTTGTGAGTTCGATACCAATAGGATACCTAATAATACCGATAGGATATAGGTTCGATACCAATAGGATAATAATAATAATATCTTCCTATTGACACTCGGAGCTTCGTGCTCCATATATCTGAATAGGATTTGTCGGAAGTGCGCGCCCTTGTCACGTATGTAGCATCGTTTTCTAGAGAGCTCGCACATCCGCAATGTGGTAGTATGGCGCGTGCGGCGGTTCTGACCGTGACCAAAATAGGAACAGCTCGCTCCTAGACCCGCCGAAAGACGCAGCACGCTACACGCTGCTACATCGCGAATGTGCGAGCTGTGGGCACATAGAAACTATCTGATACGGTCGTACACTTCCATCAGTATCTAGCCGACAGATACGAAGCATAAAACTTCGGGTGTCAATCGGAACATATCCTTAGGCCGGATTCATCAATGCGTGCAGTTTGGTAGGGGAAAGGCGTCGGCACTTTTGATGATTACCCCGTGAGAGCTATTAGCTGGGTAGGCCAAGGGCGCTGTCGGTTAGCGATCTTCCGCTTTTGCAGGGTACCCATCAAACGCGCCGACGCCTTTACCCCTACCCAGCACTGCCGCATTGATGAATCCTGCCCCCGTTGGTATCGAACTCACAACCGGGAGTATCTGAGAATGTGTTACACCATAGGGCCTAGTGCTCATATAAGCATAATTTTCATGATATTCTTTCAATACCCTACTCTCTGTGATATATTTTCCTGATATCATGTGATATACAGCTTGTATGCTAGTGTTTATTGCCAATAACAGTGTGCCAAATGGACATGAAACCAATATCTCTGTGAATAAAGCATTCAGAATTTCTAGGCTCTAGGCTTTACGGAGTCTTGCTGTGTAAATAAATCAGTCTGGAGATAGATCTCTTTGTCGTCTGTTGCATTAATTATTTATCGATACGGTGGGACAGATAAGAAACAACAGCTCAACAGGTTACAAATACCTGGCATTGCCTCACAACAACGATTGAGAAAATTTCGTCAAAAATGGTCCACCGTAAGCAGAGGGACGTGTGAGTAACGGATGGCGAGCCCTTCTCAGGTCCGTGTTGTTTTGGCTTTGTGCCAGCGGTGCTGCTTTCTTCCAGCCGTTCGTCTTTCTGGCGCAATGGCCAGACGAGTCTTCCTTTTGGCCCAGTGCCAGGTGGGTAGTCCTGGGGTGGAATTCACGAACGGCTAACCACCGCTTCTGGCTGAGATAGCCATGGTTACTGCCACTGGAATGACTCACGACTATGGCTAACATAAACTATGGCTGCGTGAACCACAGCTAGCCAAACCACGGATGAGGACGTGGTTAGCACAGCAAAACCGTGGCTAGCGTAGCAGACGTAACAGAAAAACAATCCCAAGAAGTGGAAATAAATTTTGAAGAAAATGAAACGAAATGAACCCTAACTCGAATTTGTGCTTTTTCAACTTAGATTTCTTCGCTATTTGTTCGTGCTTCCCTTATTTTTCGTACAACTTCATTCATAAGGAGCATCTTTCATCCCATGCGTTGTAATGTAGTTTTTTAAATCAGGTCCAACTGTTTTTAGTTTTCGTTCTTCGCTCATGTTATGATGTTTTTCATGTGCTTTTGTAGTTTATCTCATATACAGAGGTGTACCTGCACTTTCTATGATAATTTTGAGCTCGACCAATTGCGTGTCAGGAGTGTATGGACGACAGACAGCGACTACAATATAGAAGTGGTTAATCTATTTTTTCCATCTCAGCCCACGTCAGCTGATCGGGTCAGCTCTCTTTCTACTTCATTTTCTCTCATGTTTTTTTTGTCTGTTCCCACTGTTTTTTATGTTTAGTAAGTATGATTTGTTTGCGAGTGCATATTTGTTTCAAGATTGAGTAAACGCGTGGAAAAGTGAGGTGACCCCTTCAAACATTTTCCTTTTGAGTTTTTTCTGTTATTTCCTACGCATTTCATGGTTTTTTTGTTGACATTCTTCAACTCACTAATCACCTTTTTCAAGCAGGAGCCTTGAATTAGTGTTTTCTCGATGGCTTCTCTCGAACAAAAACAAAACTTGGCTATGGCCTATGTGAAACAAGCTAAATTAATTGTCAACCGCAGAAACCATGAAACGAGTAAAAATGAAAGAAAAAAACAAAATAGTGGAGTCTGCTCGAATCACCTAACTTTTTCACCAATTTACCCACTCTTGAAGCAAAAACGCTCTCGCATACAAATCATGCGTATTAAACACAAAATACAACAAATAATCATCGGTGGGAAAAGACAAAAAACCTACGAGAAGAAATGAAATCGAATGAAAACTGACCTGATCAGCTGATTTGGCCCAAAACGACCACATCTGTTCTAAATAAAAAGAACCACAAATGAAAAAAATTAGCAACATCGAGCTCGCTTTGGCCCACCCAGCTGCTTATTTCTGAAAAAAAAAGAGCTCAATATTATCATAAGAAAAAACTTGTACACACCTATATTTTGAATAAATTACACGAATGCATGAAAAAAGTAACCTCCATTTCCCTTCTACTCGCACTTTTCTGTATCACTATCAAAGAAGCGGTGTGGTTTTGAGGATGATTTCTTCATTTTCGTAGTAGAAATTTCCGAAAAACAATCGCTTCGCACCTACGATTGTGATAATAGAAGTGCGAGTAGCGGGGAAATGAAGGTTACAATACAAAAACAATTAAAATCTATAATGTAATCACTTTTAATGACGATAGAATCAAACTCCAAGCTGCTGTAAACATAGTCAATCAGTGGTCCATACGGTGGGGTTTACCCCTCTCTGCTAATAAAACCAAAATTATGCACATTGGTAACAGGTCTGAAGATACTGCTTATAATATTGGCGATGTTCAGCTTAAGTCCGTCACTGAAATTAGAGATCTAGGCTATCTTATCACAAACAAGTTGAGTTTTGCAAATCATTATAAGTCAATTTGCTCTAAGGCCCTGTATAGAACCTACAATCTTTTCAAAGCCGTAAAATCTAAAAATCCTAAAACTCTTCTTAGAGCATATAAAACGTACGTTCGTCCCCTACTTGAAAATGGCACCACTGTTTTTTCTCCATATTTGAAAAAAGATATCAACTTATTGGAGAGTACCCAAAATAATTTTACACGTAAGCTGGTGATGCGCTGCTCGGGCATTGGATATCAGTTCATTCCAAATGGTCTTGAACGGCGCCGATTATTTGCATTGCCAAGCTTGGCTAGTAGAAGAAAAAAGAACGATCTCATCGCTGCTTTCAACATTTTATCAGGAAGAATTGGGTTGAGGTGCGGACATTTTTTCACTAAAATACCGTCTAGGACTAGGGGTAGCAGAGTCAAAATCAAGATTCCATTTACTAGAACACAGATTAGGAAAAACTTCTTTTCCATCCGGGTTTTATCCGCCTTGAATAAAGTTTACAGCGAAGATCTCGAGCAAATGCCTTTGCCATCATTCAAACGTCTAGCCGCACAACTGGTTGATTCTGAGGTTACCTGATGCTTTCCTGCTCTTTCCCTATCACCGTTTTTGTTCATTTTTTATGCGTACGCTTTGTTACTATTTTTCTTGAGTTAATTCTTTTTCTGTCTGTTTTAATATATGCTTTGTTGTTTCACGCGGGTTATCCTGCGTCTACAAAATAGATAAATAAATAAATAAACCAGATAAGAAAACAATGATTTTCAACGCATGAAATGAGGGGAGGGAAGGTATCATGAACGTCGACCCTAACGAAATCGATTAGTCCGCTGTTTACGGGTCACGGTACTGCCATTGCACCTGCAATTGCACACTTTAGGCGTCGCGGCCAGCGAACCACGCCACAGAAAGGCATGAGAATCGGTGGTTTCGCTGGCCAGTAGCTTGCTTGACCACGTGGTTGGGTGACCGAGAACGTAGCCATGGCTATGGTTTGGGTGGTGGCCATCGTGTATCAACACCCCTGAGGAGGCGGGAGAAACGGGGGAGGAGCTAGGTTCCTGATTGGACGCAACAGCCGGAGCTAGCCCGTATTGCGTCCAATCAGGAACCTCGCTCCTCCCCCGTTTCTCTCGCCTTCTCAGGGGTGTTGATACACGATTGCCACCACCCCTATGGTTTACGTTCGTGAATTCGACCCTGTAGTAATTTTAAGGTCCAAGTGAGTTTCCGGGAAAAATCGTGGGTTTCAGAAACTGCATTTATACCCTACAGAATGATACATTAACCTCACCCAAACGATGCCTTACAAAAAGGTTAGCTTGGTGTGTAGAATCGTAGAAAATTGCCTAGATGTCTACACCTAAGGTGCACGGCCCTAAACTTCTGTGAAGAGCGCCATCCCCGCCCACTACACTCAACGGTCACTGATACAAGCAAACCACTGAAAAATCGACTCCAAGGATCTTGTTTTGTTGAAGTCAATTTTTCAGTTCTTTATTTCGAATAGTTCGCCGCATACAACAACTTCCAGTTTGAAATCATTTACAATTTCTCGCACAACCATTCTGGATACGCGCCCAACCTTATGTATCTTATACAGTGCGTTCAGAAACGATAGGCTCACCCTTGAAAACCGAGGTTTTCAAAACGCCTCACAGTTTGGCGATCCATGCGGGCCACTATTGAATTCAGCAGTGCAAAAAACTTGTGCATACTCAATCTGAAGAATACACCAAGATTTTGAACAATTGTAAGATAAATTTTCGGATTTTTCACCCTTCAGAAATAATAGGCTCACCCTGTAAACATTCAATTTCTTACTTCGAAAAATTTTCCGTTACAAACCATTACATGTCATTGACGTGGGTACATCGTACATCGTTGTTGCTAGTATGATACGTGGTACTGCTCTTACTACTTCTGAACAAGCCCAGATTCGTGCCCTCCCCTCTGTTGGACTGAGTCAGCGAAGAATGGCGGCCCAAATCGGACGTTCGAAACACTGTGTTGGACAGTTTCTTAGAGATCGGCTTCTTATGGAAAGGCGAAGTCTACCGGACGCTCTAAGAAGGTCACCAGTCAGAATGCCCGAAGGATCGTCCATGTTCCAACAGCGCGCTGTGGCTGAATCAAGCCAGGTCTGAATTATCGCTTGATGTTTCGAAAACAACTGTCTGGAACACCTTAAACGGAAGTGAAAACATCGTCCGCCATGTTATGAAGAAGGCCCGTCATTGTCCACCAACCTTAAAGAAGCTCGACTGGAATTTGCAAGAAAGAACATGGCAACCGACTGGACAAAGGTAATGCGATCTCCCATAAGCCAAGAAAACTTGAAAAATGAGCTTAAAATTGTTCAGGTTATTTTCTCCTACGGGAAAAAATATAAACTTGATGATCATGGTGGAGCTCGGTACTACTGGTGGGATCTCTGCGAAGATCCGTTGATCTTTAGCAGGAGGAATTTCGATGGGGGCTCGCTGATGAGTTGGGGAGCATTTTGCAGCGAAGGTGTTTTTGGAGATGGCCTTCACTTCCTGTCGGATGAACTCGGAGGAATACCAGGAAACTCTGAGGACACATCTACTGCCGTTCTTTTCTGGAATACGACGCCAGCACCTCACTTTCCAGCAGAATAACGCTGCAGTAGATGTGTCGAGGTCTACAAAATCCTGGTTGGAGCAACAGCGAATTCGTGTGATGGAGTGGCCTGCGTGCAGCCCTGATTGCAACCCCATAGAGAATATCTGGAGCATAATTGTGCGCCAGGTTTATGCGAACAACAAGCAGTATGGCACTGTAGATGAGCTTAAACCTGCTGTTCTCGAAGCCTGGACCAACCTTGCTAAGAATGTTATATCAAATTTCTGAAGCTGCCGAGATGTCGTACGTTCGTGCCGTGGCCGTGTGGAGGAAGCAACATCAACTCCGTGCAAACCGACATCAACCCCTCCACGAAGAGGGTTTTTGCTATGGGAGAGATGCTGGCTGGCCTCAGCTCTTCTAAGGATTCTCCTACAAAGGGCCGGCGTGGAGAGGAATCCTGGACCCGCTCAGAAGTACCCATGCGCCACGTGCGGCAAGGATGTCACATGGAGTAAAACAAGCGTCCAGTGCTTCGGATGCCAGAGGTGGGTGCATCTCTTCTGTTCGGGTCTCAGTTCTGTGAGGCATCATAACTCTGCTTTTCGCTGTGTCCTATGCTCCTCACCTTCCAACTCTGATTCCTCTACCTCCAATCGCCCACTTTCTATTGTACATATAAATCTCGCTGGCCTTCGTGCCAAACTATCTGAGCTCTCTCTCTTTGCTCGTACTCACCATCCAGATGTTATAATGGTTCAGGAAACCAAACTTTCCCCTCTGCTACCTCTTCTCACCCAAATATCCCTGGCTATACTTCATACCATGCTCCAAGATCGTCTTTCGGTGGAGGAGTTTCTACTTTTGTACTATCCACTCTTCCTTCTCATCTAATTCCCAATGTCCCTACGGACGGTACTCTCGAGTTCGTCCCCATCCATCTCCCACTCAAAACTCCCCTATCTCTCTTCAACATCTACATTCCCCCAACTACATCTTGTCCCGCAACCTATAGTCCTATCCCTCTTCTAAAACAACTCAACGACTGCGCCCTCTCACCCTCAGTCGTCTTCGCGGGCGACTTCAATGCTCATACCTTTTGCTCTTCACTTGACTCTGATGTTAGAGGAGAGGACGTCGAGGAATGGGCGGAGGAGTGCGACCTGGTTATCCTAAACGATGATCAGCCCACTCGCCTTCCTTCCATCGGCCGATCTTCTAGCCCAGACATTTCGCTCGTTTCCTCCAATCTTTCTAGTGCTTGCTCGTGGTCCACTTCTACAACTCTGTCCAGTGATCACATTCCCATTTTCGTCCATATCGATCTCTCAAATTCTCTAGCCCCTTATTCTGGTATTCGTCACCGTTCTTATCTCAATTTAGGCCTTGCAGACTGGAGCCTATTCAGAGAGGTTGCACTTCACCGAGCGGCTGAATATCCATGGAATGGCGATGTGCACCAGAAAGAGCGTCACATATCTGACGCTATCCGGAAGGCTATGAAAGCGACCATACCAGAAGGACGCGTGAAAACGTTTTACCCTAATGTCACCAGGGAAATACTTCAGAAAATCAGGACAAGAGATGAAAAGAGATCTGCCAACCATCTGGACCCGGAGGTCACTGAACTTGACGACGAGATTAGAAAAGACTTGGACAGGCACAAGAAAGACGAGTGGCAGAAGTTCACTGAAAAATTGAACTTCAAGGCAGATGGTGCTGCGACATGGAAAATCCTGAGAAAACTCTCCGGAAAAACCACACCCGCCACCGTATCTACTATCGAGTTTGAGAACAATGTATTCAAGTCAGGACAAGATGCCGCTTACGCTATGGGCAAGAGCTTCTTCATAACATGTGCGAAGCGTGGCCCGCAAAACCGAGTGACAGTAAGGGAGCTGTGCCGCCTTCCGCTTATGGGCACGGCTGATGCCTTCACTCCTGCGCAGGTGGAGAAGATTATAAAGGAAATGCGTAATTCCAAAGCCATTGGACCTGACGGAATCTGTCCAGCAGTCCTAAAGAAGCTCCCCAGTGAATTTCTCTCGCTGCTCACTGATTTAATGAACACATCATTCCGAACCTGCACACTGCCACAAAACTGGAAAACAGCAAATGTCATTCCTCTGCCTAAGCCCGGTAAATCGCTGTCATCAGCGAAAGGATACAGGCCAATAAGCCTTCTGTCACCTCTAGCCAAGGTTGCTGAAAAGCTTGTCGTCAATGATTTGGCTCAGCATAATGAGAAACAACATCACCAGCACGGCTTTAGGAAGCTACATTCCACCACGACGGCGCTTTTGGAGATCGTTGGCTATGCCATCGACGGCTTCAACATGAGGAAGCCCCTCAGGACCGTTGCTGTAGCCCTGGACTTGACAAAAGCATTCGACAGTGTTAACCTGGGTATTCTATCGGATAACATACTGAAGTCCTCTATTCCACCGTGGCAGAAGCGTTGGATAACAGCATTCGTCAAGGGCCGTCGAGCAAAAGTTATGTTTCAAAATCATGTCTCTAAAAGTATCCCCATAGCTGCCGGTGTTCCGCAAGGCGGAGTCTTATCGCCCGCTCTGTTTAATCTGTACTTAGAGGACATTCCGGCACCTCCCCAGGACATTAAAGTTGTCGCCTACGCTGATGATATGACCATCATGTGCCAAAACCGCGACATACAAGTGGCCGCGAGCAGGATCAACGAGTACCTGATGGATTTGAAAAGCCATTTCGATAACAAGATGCTCATTGTCTCAGCTGCCAAGTCTTCAGTATCAGTTTTCACAACGGACCCCAAAGAGCACAGCGCCCATCCCGATGTCAGCTGGGGTAGAGATCGCCTGCCTGCTGCTCGCTTCGTCAAACTACTCGGCCTTATACTCGATCCGTCGCTGAAGTTCCACAAGAACACCGAGCAAAAGCAAGCAATTGTAAGAGCTAAACTCAATGTGCTAAGGGCACTGGGAGGTACATCGTGGGGCAGCAGTAAGGAAACTATTCTGACCACGTATAAGGCTATACTGCAGCCCGCCCTAGAGGATGCGGCACCGGTTTGGCAGCACTTAGTGTCGGACTCATCCTGGACTAAGGTGCAGCGTGTACAAAACGCTGCTCTTCGGATCGCAACCGGATGTGCTAGGAGTTCGCCAATCGAGCATTTACACGCCGAGACACGGGTGCTACCAGTAAAGGAGCACTGTCAGCCCCAGGCCCAGCAGCTGTACATTAACATCGTCAAGCAGCCCAACCACCCATCTTGGAGAGTACTTGAGCCTGTAAGAGAGAGAGGCATCAGAAAACCTTTCGCCGATGCTCCAGATAAAGTCGATCTGCAAAGATGGCACGATTCATATCAAGAACGCCTCCGTCTGTTGCGCGAGGAGCACACCCATTTTGTCAGATTGTATCTGGAAAGAGCGGCTGTTAATCCTATTCTGGGTACTGTGCCGCCTCGAGTTTCTGAGTCTGAGTCTCAGCTTAGTAGACGTGCCAGATGCACTCTAGCCTCGTTGCGCTGTGGGCACTCAACGTTCCTGAAGTCCTACGTGAACAGGATCGACAATAGCACTCCTGACGTTTGCCCGGACTGTGGTGGTCCTGGCCACAATACGCAACACTTATTCAACTGTTCAAAAAACCCTACAACATTGACTACAATAGACCTTTGGACGAATCCAACGCTGGTCGCCCAGTTTCTGAACCTATAGCAATTACTCTCTTCGTGGCTGCAAAGAAGAAGAAGAAGAAATTTCTGAAAGTTGGGCTCCGCAGAAAAGGTTAGGGATTTGGCATTGTTCTTAAATGTCGTGAAATTGTTTTATTGGATTTGGCTCTCAACTTGATTTTTTAAATGTAGTGAAATTATTGACTTGATTTGGCTGATGATGGTATTTGTAGACATCGTAATCATTAAAATATAGTGAGATTGCTGCTAATGGATTTGGCACGCGCTCTATCAATTATCAGAGTCAAATCACGCGTCAGAAGGAGTTTTGAGTCGAGCGTGATTTGGATCAAATCAGAACAAGAATAAGTCCAGCAACAAAAACGTTCCCATACAATGTGAACCGTGAAAGCGTTGAGGACACGAAGACTATCAAGAGAAATACTTCTGACACGTGATTTGACTGATAATTGATAGAGGGCGTGCCAAATCCATTAGCAGCAATCTCACTATATTTTAATGATTACGATGTCTACAAATACCATCATCTGCCAAATCAAGTCAATAATTTCACGACATTTAAGAACAATGCCAAATCCCTAACCTTTTCTGCGGAGCCCAACTTTCAGAAACTTCACAACTTTTTTCAAGGGTTTCCTTTCTATTATATCGTGTTTCTCTCGAGGAAGGAGCCGCGATGCTGTTATGAGCTTTATTATAAAAGCCAAGTTGATGTTTTTGAGAAAACATAGTGGAAGAAATGAAGAAAGAATCGCTCTGCTGCTATGATAGCAAGGTAATATGTAAGCTCTGGTACATCCCTAGTGACCCGTTGAATTCGATTATCACCAGCAGCGGAGCGGTGGGCCTCGGTGAAATATAACTAGTGATAAGGAGGTTTCGACGAAAAAGCCACCGCTCCGCGCTGTGATAATCGAAAACATGAGTTCACTTGGAATGAAACAAAGCATAGATGCATCGCGGCTTCCTCGAGATAGAACACAATGCATATACTTTTTGAATTGAAAAGTCGAAAAATGGAAGAAATGAGTTTCAAAAGGGCACAATTGTGCAGGATCAGTCGCTCTAGCCGAATTTCACCGGTTCTTGCAGATGTCGTACTTCTGTTCAGGCCCAGACTTCTAACTCGGAGGCATAACTTGTATACGGTGTCCTGGACATTAAACTGAGTCCCTGCACACGTCCCATAATGTCCTGCACACCCCTACTGGGGTCCTGCGCACGTCCCATGATGTCCTGCACACTCCTACTGAGGTCCTGTACACATTCCATGACATTCTGCACACCCCTACTGCGGTCCTGCACACGTCCCATGATGTCCTGCACACTCCTACGGAGGTCCTGCACACACTTAATGACATCCTGCACACCCCTACTGCGGTCCTGCACAGGTCCCATGATGTCCTCCACACTCCTACGGAGGTCCTGCACACAGTTCATAACATCCTGCACACCCCTACTGCGGTCCTGCACACGTCCTATGATGTCCTGTACACTCCTCACACTCCTACTGAGGTCCTGCACACATTCCATGACATCCTGCACACCCCTACTGCGGTCCTGCACACGTCCCATGATGTCCTGCACACTCCTACTGAGGTCCTGCACACTTTCCATGACATCCTGCACACCCCTACGGCGGTCCTGCACACGTCCCATGGTGTCCTGCACACTCCTACTGAGGTCCTGCACACCTCTACAGCGGTCCTGCACACGTCCCATGATGTCCTGCACACTGCTACTGAGCTCCTGCACACATTCCATGACATCCTGCACACCTCTACAGCGGTCCTGCACACGTCCCATGATGTCCTGCACACTCCTGCTGAGGTCCTGCACACATTTCATGACATCCTGCTCATCCCTACTGCGGTCCTGCACACGTCCCATGATGTCCTGCACACCCCTACTGAGCTCCTGCACACATTCCATGACATCCTGCACACCCCTACTGCGGTCCTGCACACTCCTACTGGGGTCCTGCACACGTCCCATGGTGTCCTGCACACCTCTACAGCGGTCCTGCACACGTCCCATGATGTCCTGCACACTCCTACTGAGGTCCTGCACACATTTCATGACATCCTGCTCATCCCTACTGCGGTCCTGCACACGTCCCATGGTGTCCTGCACACTCCTACTGAGGTCCTGCACACATTCCATGACATCCTGCACACCTCTACAGCGGTCCTGCACACGTCCCATGATGTCCTGCACACTCCTGCTGAGGTCCTGCACACATTTCATGACATCCTGCACACCCCTACTGCGGTCCTGCACACGTCTCATGATGTCCTGCACACTCCTACTGAGGTCCTGCACACATTTCATGACATCCTGCTCATCCCTACTGCGGTCCTGCACACGTCCCATGGTGTCCTGCACACTCCTACTGAGGTCCTGCACACATTCCATGACATCCTGCACACCTCTACAGCGGTCCTGCACACGTCCCATGATGTCCTGCACACTCCTACTGAGGTCCTGCACACATTTCATGACATCCTGCTCATCCCTACTGCGGTCCTGCACACGTCCCATGGTGTCCTGCACACTCCTACTGAGGTCCTGCACACATTCCATGATATCCTGCACACCTCTGCAGCGGTCCTGCACACGTCCCATGATGTCCTGCACACTCCTACTGAGGTCCTGCACACCTCTACAGCGGTCCTGCACACGTCCCATGATGTCCTGCACACTCCTGCTGAGGTCCTGCACACATTTCATGACATCCTGCTCATCCCTACTGCGGTCCTGCACACGTCCCATGGTGTCCTGCACACTCCTGCTGAGGTCCTGCACACATTCCATGATATCCTGCACACCTCTGCAGCGGTCCTGCACACGTCCCATGATGTCCTGCACACTCCTACTGAGCTCATGCACACATTCCATGACATCCTGCAGACCCCTATTGCGTCCTGCACACGTCCCATGATGTCCTGCACACTCCTACGGAGGTCCTGCACACACTTAATGACATCCTGCACACCCCTACTGCGGTCCTGCACAGGTCCCATGATGTCCTCCACACTCCTACGGAGGTCCTGCACACAGTTCATAACATCCTGCACACCCCTACTGCGGTCCTGCACACGTCCTATGATGTCCTGTACACTCCTCACGCTCCTACTGAGGTCCTGCACACATTCCATGACATCCTGCACACCCCTACTGCGGTCCTGCACACGTCCCATGATGTCCTGCACACTCCTACTGAGGTCCTGCACACATTCCATGACATCCTGCACACCCCTACGGCGGTCCTGCACACGTCCCATGGTGTCCTGCACACTCCTACTGAGGTCCTGCACACCTCTACAGCGGTCCTGCACACGTCCCATTTTTGTCCCGCACACTTTCTACGACATCCGGCGCACTCTCATTTGGGTCCCACACACTTTCTACGGCGTCCTGCGCATCCCACCCGAGTCCCGCACACTTTCTGCGGCGTCCTGCGCACTCTCATTCGGGTCCCACACAGTTTCTACGGCGTTCTGCGCACGCCCATTTGGGTCCCGCACACTTTCTACGGCGTCCGGCGCGCTCCCACTTGGGTCCCGCACACTTTCTACAGCGTTCGGCGCACTCTCATTTGGGTCCCACACACTTTCTACGGCGTCCGACGCAATGTCATTTGGGTCCCACACACTTTCTACGGCGTCCTGCGCAACCCACTCGAGTCCCGCACACTTTCTACGGCGTCCTGCGCACTCTCATTTGGGTCCAGCACACTTTCTACGGCGTCCAGCGCGAGAGCGGTGTGTGAATGAATGCATACCGCTCCTCTGTCCTTTTATACCCCGCATGTTATGAGCGTGTGTTATCGTTCGTTATCATGTTTTGTTCAAGAATGGTTACGGTAGCCCTGCGGAAAAAATGATCGGCGTCCGGCGCGCTCCCGCTTGGGTGTCGCACACTTTCTACGGCGTCCGGCGCACTCTCATTTGGGTCCCGCACACTTTCTACGGCGTTCTGCGCACACCCATTTTTGTCCCGCACACTTTCTACGACGTCCGGCGCACTCTCATTTGGGTCCCACACACTTTCTACGCCGTCCTGCGCAACCCACTCGAGTCCCGCACACTTTCTACGGCGTTCTGCGCACTCTCGTTTGGGTCCCGCACACTTTCTACGGCGTTCGGCGCACTCTCATTTGGGTCCCACACACTTTCTACGGCGTCCGACGCACTGTCATTTGGGTCCCACACACTTTCTACGCCGTCCGACGCGAGAGCGGTGTGTGAATGAATGCATACCGCTCCTCTGCCCTTTTATACCCCGCATGTTATGAGCGTGTGTTATCGTTCGTTATCATGTTTTGTTCAAGAATGGTTACGGTAGCCCTGCGGAAAAAATGATCGGCGTCCGGCGCGCTCCCGCTTGGGTGTCGCACACTTTCTACGGCGTCCGGCGCACTCTCATTTGGGCCCCGCACACTTTCTACGGCGTCCGGCGCGCTCCCACTTGGGTCCCGCACACTTTCTACAGCGTTCGGCGCACTCTCATTTGGGTCCCACACACTTTCTACGGCGTCCGACGCAATGTCATTTGGGTCCCACACACTTTCTACGGCGTCCTGCGCACTCTCATTTGGGTCCAGCACACTTTCTACGGCGTCCGACGCAATGTCATTTGGGTCCCACACACTTTCTACGGCGTCCAGCGCGAGAGCGGTGTGTGAATGAATGCATACCGCTCCTCTGTCCTTTTATACCCCGCATGTTATGAGCGTGTGTTATCGTTCGTTATCATGTTTTGTTCAAGAATGGTTACGGTAGCCCTGCGGAAAAAATGATCGGCGTCCGGCGCGCTCCCGCTTGGGTGTCGCACACTTTCTACGGTGTCCGGCGCACTCTCATTTGGGTCCCGCACACTTTCTACGGCGTTCTGCGCACACCCATTTTTGTCCCGCACACTTTCTACGACGTCTGGCGCACTCTCATTTGGGTCCCACACACTTTCTACGGCGTCCTGCGCACTCTCATTTGGGTCCAGCACACTTTCTACGGCGTTCGGCGCACTCTCATTTGAGTCCCACACACTTTCTACGGCGTCCGACGCACTGTCATTTGGTCCCATACACTTTCTACGGCGTCCGACGCACTGTCATTTGGTCCCATACACTTTCACCGGCGTCCGGCGCGAGATCGGTGTGTGAATGAATGCATACCGCTCCTCTGCCCTTTTATACCCCGCATGTTATGAGCGTGTGTTATCGTTCGTTATCATGTTTTGTTCAAGAATGGTTACGGTAGCCCTGCGGAAAAAATGATCGGCGTCCGGCGCGCTCCCGCTTGGGTGTCGCACACTTTCTACGGCGTCCGGCGCACTCTCATTTGGGTCCCGCACACTTTCTACGGCGTTCTGCGCACACCCATATTTGTCCCGCACACTTTCTACGACGTCCGGCGCACTCTCATTTGGGTCCCACACACTTTCTACGGCGTCCTGCGCAACCCACTCGAGTCCCGCACACTTTCTACGGCGTCCTGCGCACTCTCATTTGGGTCCCGCACACTTTATACGGCGTTCGGCGCACTCTCATTTGAGTCCCACACACTTTCTACGGCGTCCGACGCACTGTCATTTGGTCCCATACACTTTCACCGGCGTCCGGCGCGAGATCGGTGTGTGAATGAATGCATACCGCTCCTCTGCCCTTTTATACCCCGCATGTTATGAGCGTGTGTTATCGTTCGTTATCATGTTTTGTTCAAGATTGGTTACGGTAGCCCTGCGGAAAAAATGATCGGCGTCCGGCGCGCTCCCGCTTGGGTGTTGCACACTTTCTACGGCGTCCGGCGCACTCTCATTTGGGTCCCGCACACTTTCTACGGCGTTCTGCGCACACCCATTTTTGTCCCGCACACTTTCTACGACGTCCGGCGCACTCTCATTTGGGTCCCACACACTTTCTACGGCGTCCTGCGCAACCCACTCGAGTCCCGCACACTTTCTACGGCGTTCTGCGCACTCTCGTTTGGGTCCCGCACACTTTCTACGGCGCTCGGCGCACTCTCATTTGGGTCCCACACACTTTCTACGGCGTCCGACGCACTGTCATTTGGGTCCCACACACCTTCTACGCCGTCCGGCGCGAGAGCGGTGTGTGGATGAATGCATACCGCTCCTCTGCCCTTTTATACCCCGCATGTTATGAGCGTGTGTTATCATTCGTTATCATGTTTTGTTCAAGAATGGTTACGGTAGCCCTGCGGAAAAAATGATCGGCGTCCGGCGCGCTCCCGCTTGGGTGTCGCACACTTTCTACGGCGTCCGGCGCACTCTCATTTGGGCCCCGCACACTTTCTACGGCGTTCTGCGCACACCCATTTTTGTCCCGCACACTTTCTACGACGTCTGGCGCACTCTCATTTGGGTCCCACACACTTTCTACGGCGTCCTGCGCACTCTCATTTGGGTCCAGCACACTTTCTACGGCGTTCGGCGCACTCTCATTTGAGTCCCACACACTTTCTACGGCGTCCGACGCACTGTCATTTGGTCCCATACACTTTCTACGGCGTCCGACGCACTGTCATTTGGTCCCATACACTTTCACCGGCGTCCGGCGCGAGATCGGTGTGTGAATGAATGCATACCGCTCCTCTGCCCTTTTATACCCCGCATGTTATGAGCGTGTGTTATCGTTCGTTATCATGTTTTGTTCAAGAATGGTTACGGTAGCCCTGCGGAAAAAATGATCGGCGTCCGGCGCGCTCCCGCTTGGGTGTCGCACACTTTCTACGGCGTCCGGCGCACTCTCATTTGGGTCCCGCACACTTTCTACGGCGTTCTGCGCACACCCATATTTGTCCCGCACACTTTCTACGACGTCCGGCGCACTCTCATTTGGGTCCCACACACTTTCTACGGCGTCCTGCGCAACCCACTCGAGTCCCGCACACTTTCTACGGCGTCCTGCGCACTCTCATTTGGGTCCCGCACACTTTATACGGCGTTCGGCGCACTCTCATTTGAGTCCCACACACTTTCTACGGCGTCCGACGCACTGTCATTTGGTCCCATACACTTTCACCGGCGTCCGGCGCGAGATCGGTGTGTGAATGAATGCATACCGCTCCTCTGCCCTTTTATACCCCGCATGTTATGAGCGTGTGTTATCGTTCGTTATCATGTTTTGTTCAAGATTGGTTACGGTAGCCCTGCGGAAAAAATGATCGGCGTCCGGCGCGCTCCCGCTTGGGTGTCGCACACTTTCTACGGCGTCCGGCGCACTCTCATTTGGGTCCCGCACACTTTCTACGGCGTTCTGCGCACACCCATTTTTGTCCCGCACACTTTCTACGACGTCCGGCGCACTCTCATTTGGGTCCCACACACTTTCTACGGCGTCCTGCGCAACCCACTCGAGTCCCGCACACTTTCTACGGCGTTCTGCGCACTCTCGTTTGGGTCCCGCACACTTTCTACGGCGCTCGGCGCACTCTCATTTGGGTCCCACACACTTTCTACGGCGTCCGACGCACTGTCATTTGGGTCCCACACACCTTCTACGCCGTCCGGCGCGAGAGCGGTGTGTGGATGAATGCATACCGCTCCTCTGCCCTTTTATACCCCGCATGTTATGAGCGTGTGTTATCATTCGTTATCATGTTTTGTTCAAGAATGGTTACGGTAGCCCTGCGGAAAAAATGATCGGCGTCCGGCGCGCTCCCGCTTGGGTGTCGCACACTTTCTACGGCGTCCGGCGCACTCTCATTTGGGCCCCGCACACTTTCTACGGCGTTCTGCGCACACCCATTTTTGTCCCGCACACTTTCTACGGCGTCCTGCGCACTCTCATTTGGGTCCCACACACTTTCTACGGCGTCCTGCGCACTCTCATTTGGGTCCCGCACACTTTCTACGGCGTCCTGCGCAACCCACTCGAGTCCCGCACACTTTCTACGGCGTCCTGCGCACTCTCATTTGGGTCCCGCACACTTTCTACGGCGTCCGACGCACTGTCATTTGGTCCCATACACTTTCTACGGCGTCCGACGCACTGTCATTTGGTCCCATACTCTTTCTTCGGCGTCCGGCGCGAGATCGGTGTGTGAATGAATGCATACCGCTCCTCTGTCCTTTTATACCCCGCATGTTATGAGCGTGTGTTATCGTTCGTTATCATGTTTTGTTCAAGAATGGTTACGGTAGCCCTGCGGAAAAAATGATCGGCGTCCGGCGCGCTCCCGCTTGGGTGTCGCACACTTTCTACGGTGTCCGGCGCACTCTCATTTGGGTCCCGCACACTTTCTACGGCGTTCTGCGCACACCCATTTTTGTCCCGCACACTTTCTACGACGTCCGGCGCACTCTCATTTGGGTCCCACACACTTTCTACGGCGTTCTGCGCACTCTCATTTGGGTCCCGCACACTTTATACGGCGTTCGGCGCACTCTCATTTGAGTCCGACACACTTTATACGGCGTTCGGCGCACTCTCATTTGAGTCCGACACACTTTCTACGGCGTCCGACGCACTGTCATTTGGTCCCATACACTTTCACCGGCGTCCGGCGCGAGATCGGTGTGTGAATGAATGCATACCGCTCCTCTGCCCTTTTATACCCCGCATGTTATGAGCGTGTGTTATCGTTCGTTATCATGTTTTGTTCAAGAATGGTTACGGTAGCCCTGCGGAAAAATGATCGCCGTCCGGCGCGCTCCCGCTTGGGTGTCGCACACTTTCTACGGCGTCCGGCGCACTCTCATTTGGGTCCCGCACACTTTCTACGGCGTTCTGCGCACACCCATTTTTGTCCCGCACACTTTCTACGACGTCCGGCGCACTCTCATTTGGGTCCCACACACTTTCTACGGCGTCCTGCGCAACCCAGCCTCGAGTCCCACACACTTTCTACGGCGTTCTGCGCACTCTCATTTGGGTCCCGCACACTTTATACGGCGTTCGGCGCACTCTCATTTGAGTCCGACACACTTTCTACGGCGTCCGACGCACTGTCATTTGGTCCCATACACTTTCACCGGCGTCCGGCGCGAGATCGGTGTGTGAATGAATGCATACCGCTCCTCTGCCCTTTTATACCCCGCATGTTATGAGCGTGTGTTATCGTTCGTTATCATGTTTTGTTCAAGAATGGTTACGGTAGCCCTGCGGAAAAAATGATCGGCGTCCGGCGCGCTCCCGCTTGGGTGTCGCACACTTTCTACGGCGTCCGGCGCACTCTCATTTGGGCCCCGCACTTTTTCTACGGCGTTCTGCGCACACCCATTTTTGTCCCGCACACTTTCTACGACGTCCGGCGCACTCTCATTTGGGTCCCACACACTTTCTACGGCGTTCTGCGCACTCCTACTGGGGTCCCGCACACTTTCTACGGCGTCCTGCGCACTCTCATTTGGGTCCCGCACACTTTATACGGCGTTCGGCGCACTCTCATTTGAGTCCCACACACTTTCTACGGCGTCCGACGCACTGTCATTTGGTCCCATACACTTTCACCGGCGTCCGGCGCGAGATCGGTGTGTGAATGAATGCATACCGCTCCTCTGCCCTTTTATACCCCGCATGTTATGAGCGAGTGTTATCGTTCGTTATCATGTTTTGTTCAAGAATGGTTACGGTAGCCCTGCGGAAAAAATGATCGGCGTCCGGCGCGCTCCCGCTTGGGTGTCGCACACTTTCATATGCGTCCGGCGCACTCTCATTTGGGTCCCGCACACTTTCTACGGCGTTCTGCGCACACCCATTTTTGTCCCGCACACTTTCTACGACGTCCGGCGCACTCTCATTTGGGTCCCACACACTTTCTACGGCGTCCTGCGCAACCCACTCGAGTCCCGCACACTTTCTACGGCGTTCTGCGCACTCTCGTTTGGGTCCCGCACACTTTATACGGCGTTCGGCGCACTCTCATTTGAGTCCCACACACTTTCTACGGCGTCCGACGCACTGTCATTTGGCCCCATACACTTTCACCGACGTCCGGCGCGAGATCGGTGTGTGAATGAATGCATACCGCTCCTCTGCCCTTTTATACCCCGCATGTTATGAGCGTGTGTTATCGTTCGTTATCATGTTTTGTTCAAGAATGGTTACGGTAGCCCTGCGGAAAAAATGATCGGCGTCCGGCGCGCTCCCGCTTGGGTGTCGCACACTTTCTACGGCGTCCGGCGCACTCTCATTTGGGTCCCGCACACTTTCTACGGCGTTCTGCGCACACCCATTTTTGTCCCGCACACTTTCTACGACGTCCGGCGCACTCTCATTTGGGTCCCACACACTTTCTACGGCGTCCTGCGCAACCCACTCGAGTCCCGCACACTTTCTACGGCGTTCTGCGCACTCTCGTTTGGGTCCCGCACACTTTCTACGGCGTTCTGCGCACACCCATTTTTGTCCCGCACACTTTCTACGGCGTCCGGCGCACTCTCATTTGGGTCCCACACTTTCTACGGCGTCCGGCGCGAGATCGGTGTGTGAATGAATGCATACCGCTCCTCTGCCCTTTTATACCCCGCATGTTATGAGCGTGTGTTATCGTTCGTTATCATGTTTTGTTCAAGAATGGTTACGGTAGCCCTGCGGAAAAAATGATCGGCGTCCGGCGCGCTCCCGCCTGGGTGTCGCAAACTTTCTACGGCGTCCGGCGCACTCTCATTTGGGTCCCGCACACTTTCTACGGCGTTCTGCGCACACCCATTTTTGTCCCGCACACTTTCTACGACGTCCGGCGCACTCTCATTTGGGTCCCACACTTTCTACGGCGTCCTGCGCAACTCTCATTTGGGTCCCGCACACTTTCTACGGCGTTCTGCGCACTCTCATTTGGGTCCCGCACACTTTCTACGGCGTTCTGCGCACACCCATTTGGGTCCCGCACACTTTCTACGCCGTTCTGCGCACTCTCGTTTGGGTCCCGCACACTTTCTACGGCGTCCGGCGCGAGATCGGTGTGTGAATGAATGCATACCGCTCCTCTGCCCTTTTATACCCCGCATGTTATGAGCGTGTGTTATCGTTCGTTATCATGTTTTGTTCAAGAATGGTTACGGTAGCCCTGCGGAAAAAATGATCGGCGTCCGGCGCGCTCCCGCCTGGGTGTCGCACACTTTCTACGGCGTCCGGCGCACTCTCATTTGGGTCCCGCACACTTTCTACGGCGTTCTGCGCACACCCATTTTTGTCCCGCACACTTTCTACGACGTCCGGCGCACTCTCATTTGGGTCCCACACACTTTCTACGGCGTCCTGCGCAACCCACTCGAGTCCCGCACACTTTCTACGCCGTTCTGCGCACTCTCGTTTGGGTCCCGCACACTTTCTACGGCGTTCGGCGCACTCTCATTTGGGTCCCACACACTTTCTACGGCGTCCGACGCACTGTCATTTGGGTCCCACACACTTTCTACGCCGTCCGGCGCGAGAGCGGTGTGTGAATGAATGCATACCGCTCCTCTGCCCTTTTATACCCCGCATGTTATGAGCGTGTGTTATCGTTCGTTATCATGTTTTGTTCAAGAATGGTTACGGTAGCCCTGCGGAAAAAATGATCGGCGTCCGGCGCGCTCCCGCTTGGGTGTCGCACACTTTCTACGGCGTCCGGCGCACTCTCATTTGGGCCCCGCACACTTTCTACGGCGTTCTGCGCACACCCATTTTTGTCCCGCACACTTTCTACGACGTCCGGCGCACTCTCATTTGGGTCCCACACACTTTCTACGGCGTCCTGCGCACTCTCATTTGGGTCCCGCACACTTTCTATGGCGTTCGGCGCACTCTCATTTGAGTCCCACACACTTTCTACGGCGTCCGACGCACTGTCATTTGGTCCCATACACTTTCTACGGCGTCCGACGCACTGTCATTTGGTCCCATACACTTTCACCGGCGTCCGACGCACTGTCATTTGGTCCCATACACTTTCACCGGCGTCCGGCGCGAGATCGGTGTGTGAATGGATGCATACCGCTCCTCTGTCCTTTTATACCCCGCATGTTATGAGCGTGTGTTATCGTTCGTTATCATGTTTTGTTCAAGAATGGTTACGGTAGCCCTGCGGAAAAAATGATCGGCGTCCGGCGCGCTCCCGCTTGGGTGTCGCACACTTTCTACGGCGTCCGGCGCACTCTCATTTGGGTCCCGCACACTTTCTACGGCGTTCTGCGCACACCCATTTTTGTCCCGCACACTTTCTACGACGTCCGGCGCACTCTCATTTGGGTCCCACACACTTTCTACGGCGTCCTGCGCAACCCACTCGAGTCCCGCACACTTTCTACGGCGTCCTGCGCACTCTCATTTGGGTCCCGCACACTTTATACGGCGTTCGGCGCACTCTCATTTGAGTCCCACACACTTTCTACGGCGTCCGACGCACTGTCATTTGGTCCCATACACTTTCACCGGCGTCCGGCGCGAGATCGGTGTGTGAATGAATGCATACCGCTCCTCTGCCCTTTTATACCCCGCATGTTATGAGCGTGTGTTATCGTTCGTTATCATGTTTTGTTCAAGAATGGTTACGGTAGCCCTGCGGAAAAAATGATCGGCGTCCGGCGCGCTCCCGCTTGGGTGTCGCACACTTTCTACGGCGTCCGGCGCTCTCATTTGGGTCCCGCACACTTTCTACGGCGTTCTGCGCACACCCATTTTGTCCCGCACACTTTCTACGTCGTCCGGCGCACTCTCATTTGGGTCCCACACACTTTCTACGGCGTCCTGCGCAACCCACTCGAGTCCCGCACACTTTCTACGGCGTTCTGCGCACTCTCGTTTGGGTCCCGCACACTTTCTACGGCGTTCGGCGCACTCTCATTTGGGTCCCACACACTTTCTACGGCGTCCGACGCACTGTCATTTGGGTCCCACACACTTTCTACGCCGTCCGGCACGAGAGCGGTGTGTGAATGAATGCATACCGCTCCTCTGCCCTTTTATACCCCGCATGTTATGAGCGTGTGTTATCGTTCGTTATCATGTTTTGTTCAAGAATGGTTACGGTAGCCCTGCGGAAAAAATGATCGGCGTCCGGCGCGCTCCCGCTTGGGTGTCGCACACTTTCTACGGCGTCCGGCGCACTCTCATTTGGGCCCCGCACACTTTCTACGGCGTTCTGCGCACACCCATTTTTGTCCCGCACACTTTCTACGACGTCCGGCGCACTCTCATTTGGGTCCCACACACTTTCTACGGCGTCCTGCGCACTCTCATTTGGGTCCCGCACACTTTCTACGGCGTTCGGCGCACTCTCATTTGAGTCCCACACACTTTCTACGGCGTCCGACGCACTGTCATTTGGTCCCATACTCTTTCTACGGCGTCCGGCGCGAGAGCGGTGTGTGAATGAATGCATACCGCTCCTCTGCCCTTTTAGGCCCCGGTCAGAGTTGGTGCTAATTGCATCTGTATCCCCCCCCCCCACCCCCCAACACCCACCCGGTCGATACGTATGTTTAAAATGATGGAGTGAGGTTGAGAAAATCACTCGGTGCATCCAACTAGATATGACGATGATTACGTGGCCAACAGGATTGCACCTGTTCAGAGAAATAGTGAAGGAGAGTATGGTGAAGTAACGGAGGTAGCAGTAAGGTTAGCTTTCTAGTGATACGCAATGTTTTATCATCGGCCCGCCCACCCGGTGATTTTCTCATCCGCCGTCATCCACGTATTGCATGGATATCGACCGCGTCGAATACACCGAGTGATTTTCTCAACTTCACTCCATCATTTAAAACATACGTATCGACCGGGGTGCGGAGGGTGTTGGGGGTTGCGGGGGTGTTGGGGGTGCGGGGGATACACCGAGTGATTTTCTCAGCTTCACCTCACCATGTTGTTCATACGTATCGACCGGGTGGGTGTTGGGGTGCGGGGGATACGCCGAGTGATTTTGCATCCCATTTCCAATGCATTCTGTGTATCGACCGGGCTGGAGACGTCGGCTCATCCAAGTATGACCGGGGCCTTATACCCCGCATGTTATGAGCGTGTGTTATCGTTCGTTATCATGTTTTGTTCAAGAATGGTTACGGTAGCCCTGTGGAAAAAATGATCGGCGTTCTGCGCACTCTCGTTTGGGTCCCGCACACTTTCTACGGCGTTCGGCGCACTCTCATTTGGGTCCCACACACTTTCTACGGCGTCCGACGCACTGTCATTTGGGTCCCACACACTTTCTACGCCGTCCGGCGCGAGAGCGGTGTGTGAATGAATGCATACCGCTCCTCTGTCCTTTTATACCCCGCATGTTATGAGCGTGTGTTATCGTTCGTTATCATGTTTTGTTCAAGAATGGTTACGGTAGCCCTGCGGAAAAAATGATCGGCGTTCTGCGCACTCTCGTTTGGGTCCCGCACACTTTCTACGGCGTTCGGCGCACTCTCATTTGGGTCCCACACACTTTCTACGGCGTCCGACGCACTGTCATTTGGGTCCCACACACTTTCTACGCCGTCCGGCGCGAGAGCGGTGTGTGAATGAATGCATACCGCTCCTCTGCCCTTTTAGGCCCCGGTCAGAGTTGGTGCTAATTGCATCTGTATCCCCCCCGCACCCCCCAACACCCACCCGGTCGATACGTATGTTTAAAATGATGGAGTGAGGTTGAGAAAATCACTCGGTGCATCCAACTAGATATGACGATGATTACGTGGCCAACAGGATTGCACCTGTTCAGAGAAATAGTGAAGGAGAGTATGGTGAAGTAACGGAGGTAGCAGTAAGGTTAGCTTTCTAGTGATACGCAATGTTTTATCATCGGCCCGCCCACCCGGTGATTTTCTCATCCGCCGTCATCCACGTATTGCATGGATATCGACCGCGTCGGATACACCGAGTGATTTTCTCAACTTCACTCCATCATTTTAAACATACGTATCGACCGGGGTGCGGAGGGAAGTGTTAGGGGTTGCGGGGGTGTTGGGGTGTGCGGGGGGATACACCGAGTGATTTTCTCAGCTTCACCTCACCATGTTGTTCATACGTATCGACCGGGTGGGTGTTGGGGGGTGCGGGGGGGGGATACGCCGAGTGATTTTTGCATCCCATTTCCAATGCATTCTGTGTGTATCGACCGGGCTGGAGACGTCGGCTCATCCAACTATGACCGGGGCCTTATACCCCGCATGTTATGAGCGTGTGTTATCGTTCGTTATCATGTTTTGTTCAAGAATGGTTACGGTAGCCCTGCGGAAAAAATTATCGGCGTCCGGCGCGCTCCCGCTTGGGTGTCGCACACTTTCTACGGCGTCCGGCGCACTCTCATTTGGGCCCCGCACACTTTCTACGGCATTCTGCGCACACCCATTTTTGTCCCGCACACTTTCTACGACGTCCGGCGCACTCTCATTTGGGTCCCACACACTTTCTACGGCGTTCTGCGCACTCCTACTGGGGTCCCGCACACTATCTACTTCTGAGTCACACCGTGAGGCGTTCCAAAAAGTACCAGGTTGTCCAATAATTCTTGTCCGAAAATGTCACCATTTTTAATTTTTTTTCAACTTTATTGAAAAACAAGTCTAATCAACAATATAATCACCACAGTTATCCACAACAGTGGCCCATCGGTTGGGCAGGTCGCCGATGCCCTGCGCCCAGAACTCCGGGGGCTGCGACTCGAAGAAGTCCGCGATGTCGGATTTGAGGTTGTCGTAGTTGGTGAATTTTCTTCCAGCCAAATGGTGCTTCATCGGGCGGAACAAGTGGTAGTCGGAGGGGGCGAGGTCCGGGGAATACGGCGGATCGGCAACCGTCTCCCAGCCGAGCGTCGCCAACTTCTACTGGGTCTCCTTCGCCACGTGGGGGCGCGCGTTGTCGTGTAGCAGGTGGACCGAGGCCCGTCGGGGACGCTTTTCTCGGATGGCGGCGGCTAGTTTCTCGGGCTGATCGGTGTAGATGGAGGCGGTGACCGTCCTGCCTTGCGGGAGCAGCTCGAAGTACAGCTTGCCCTTGGTGTCCCACCAGCAGCAGAGCATGATCTTCAGCGGGTGCAGGTCGGCTTTCGGCGTCGTCGGCGGCTCTTCTACGCGCGGGATCCAGACGGCACGGCGGGCGACGTTGTCGTAGAGGACCCAGCTCTCATCCCCAGTGACCAGGTTCTCGAGAAACTCCTTGCGATGTGGACGAAGGAGGAGGGACTGGCAGACGGCCACGCGGCTCTGCTTGTTGGCGTCCGTCAGACGGTGGGGGATCCAACGGGCCAGAACTTTGTGGTAGCCGAGTAAGTTGAGTCGATTGTGGATGGTGGACTTGCTGCAGCCGAGCGTCGTCGCCAGTTCACGGGTGGTGGCTTCCGGCTTCTCCTTGATACAGGGACGGACTTCGTCATAATCCACCGTAGAAGGCCTCCCGCTGTGCTCCCTGTCCTCGAGGCTCGTGTCGCCCCTCTCGAAACGATTGAACCAGCGGCTGACTGTGCGTTGGGACACTGCATCCTCCCTGCACGCTCTGCAGATGTTGGCGACCGCGGTGCCCGTGTCGTTGCCCAGCAGCCACTCGTAGTACACGAACGTAGGAATTCGACCTTGGTCCATTTTAGCTTGTACTGGTAGCTAGACGCGGCGACTGCGCCTTATATACCCCTAGCGTAGAACTTTGGAGAACCTTCTAGAAGGTTCTCACACTTGCCTGATATTATAACACTTCTAAGGAAAATTATAGAATTTTGAAAATTTTCGGACAGGAATTATTGGACGGCCTGGTACTTTGTGAAAGTGGGCGGGGCTTCGGGTCCATCGCGTGAATCAGCACGGGAAGTGCGCAGGACTCCGACCCCTCCTATCGCTCCTATCGCTGTAGTACACATGTAGTGGTTGCGAATTGCGTCTTTTAAACTTTCATTTCGGCAGGTAATTTGTAGGACCCACGTAGTGTATGGTTAATGGTTATCGAGGGAGGCCGGCAAAGCCGGTCTACTGCCTGAAGCAGCTAAACTAAAGCTACTTATTGCTGATGGAGGAAGGCCGGAGGAGTCGGTCCATCGTTCGGCGAAGGCAATCGAGTGCTTCATGTGGTTGATGGGGGGAAGCTGGCGGCAAAGCGGGCCTACTGTGCGGAGCAGCCAAACGAATGCTACATGTGGTGATGGAGAAAGGCCGGCAAAGGCGGTCTTCCGGGTTGGCGAAGCCATACGAATGCTACACGTGATCGGTGGGGGAGGGCGGCAAAGCCAGTCTGCCGGTTGGCGAAGCCAAACTCACGCTGTACATTGCTGATGGAGGAAGGTCGGCGGAGTCGGGCTATCGTTGGGCGAAGCCAAACGAATTCTACGCGCGGTTTGTGGGGCAGGGCGGCAACCCCAGTTTCGGTTGGGGAAGAAAAACGATTGCTACTCGAGGTTGATGGAGGGGGAGCGGACTGCAAAGCCGGTTTACCGTTCGGAGAAGCCAAACCAATGCTCCACATTGCTGATGGGAGAGGTCGGCCAAGTCGGCTTTCCGTTTGTCGTAGCCTATCCACCAGCGCCGAACGGCGTCAGGAAAAGTATTATTCGCAGCAGGGATGCTTCCAATAAAGCCAGACTCATCATAATGTTTTCTAGCAGAACCGTTCTTCAGCAACAGAATCGTTGCCTTACTTTTTGTTAAAACTTTTTGTTGTGCTATCTGGAACAGGCCGGCGAAGCCGGCCACAAAACCGGCTAAGCCGGTTCGCCAGCGGCGCTGGGCGGCGTTAGGCGCCTGGCGCAGCTGGTGAATAAAATGGTGGGATGAGGTTGAGAGATTCACTCGGTGTCGCTTTACGTGGATGACGGGTATGAGGAAATTGCGGGTTTGGCGGGCTGATATTGAAACATTGCGCATGACTAGGAAGCTATCCACCCAGCTACCTCCTTTTCTTAAATTTACACCCCTTCACTATTTCTCTGAACGGGTGCAGTCACGTAACCATCGTCACCACTTCCGGTGGGCTCTAGTCGCCCACACCGGTTGATTTTCTCAACCTCATCCCACCATTTTATTCATAAGTATCGACCGGGCGGGTGTCGGCGGTTAACGGCGGGTTACAGTTGCAAATAGCACCAACTCTGATCGGAGCCGTAGAATTTGAAGCTGGCGAAAACGTGATGCAAATATAGAAATAATAGGTTGATTCTTTTTTTGCAGTGACTACGAGCGCCGTAAGGAGCGTCGTCTTTGAATTTAGGTAGATCATACCAGAGGGTAATTCATAGAGAAGGCGAATTCTAAATGACGGTTTTCCTGGAAACTTCTGTTTTTAAAGCAAAATTTTGAGTCTGAAACTCGAAGAGTTATGACCTTATCAGTAGAGTTCAATAAGGTATCAATGCTTGACTTGTGTCATGAGGAGCACTTTCGAATACTGTTCGAAAATGGCGCAAGATATTAATCTTATTTGGAATTCGCTTTTGATATAAAGTACTCACCCGTGGTGCTTCTCACGTGTAGTATGATCTATAGTGGAGTCCACCAAGAGTGTCTCATTTACTTATCAATGAGAAGCGGTCGATTCGAGATCAATGAACATGAAACTCGTTGCAGCACAACCGCTCTCGCTCAATCAGTATCGAGCGTGCTGGTATGGGATTCATGCACATTGATCATCAGCCGACCGCTTCTTGTTGATAAGAAAATGAGACTCTCTTGGTGGACTCCACTATAGTTCCGCAATCGCGTTCAGTCCGCAAAGTCTCATTATCACATTCGTAGAAGCGAAGCGGCTGTTTTGAGAATGATTCTAGTTGAATTTTTCAAAAACAACCGCTTCGCTTCTACGATTGTGATAATGAGAACTGAACGCGATTGCGGAACTGAACTGTACGTGTACCATTTTATTAGGTTGTTTCTGATCTCTTATTTAGGTTACTTATGATCTCCTATAATTTTCTCTTGTTACTGTTTAGGTTACGGTTTATTGTTTGTGATGTAACCTGTTTTTGACTGCCCTGTGAATAATTTTCTTAGCCTCCATTGTTTGTGTTGAATGACAGTTTGTTTGTTTTCATAAAAAGACTTTAAAAAAATGTGTGAACATTTGAAAGCATATAATTGATTCACGCATGAAATCATCTCATGGACAGTGTTCATGGTGGAAATTACTTCGTTGTTTAAGGTAGTAGCGATTCGCACTGTAAATTTTTTCTTTCAAAACAAAAATTTTTCACATAAGTATAGTTATAGAAAGTAATAATAGTAAGTATGGCTATAGAAAGTTCTGCTAGTATACAGCAGAAACAGTACTACAGTTTTGGTAGAAATTTCTCGTAATATGGCAGAAACCTCTCGTATTTCTCAGTCCGTATGCGGGAGAAGTCAGCCAGATCACTACAAAATTCTGCTAGAACACGAGTGAATTCCGTCAGATTACTGGAGAATTCTGTCAGAAGAGGGCAACGCCGTTCCGTGATCTGCCAGGATTCCCTCGTAATCTGGCAGAAATCTCCCGAGAACGGGCTGAAGAAAACGAGAAAATTCTGCCAGATTACTGGGAAATTCTTCCAGAATACGGGAGAATTCTGTCAGAATACGGGAGAATTCTGTCAGAGGAGGGCAACATCTTCTTGTAATCTGGCAGATTTCCCTCGTCATCTGACAGAAAAATTTCGTAATCTGGCAGAAAACTCCCGTAAACGGGCTGCAGAAAACGAGAAAATTCTGCCAGATAACGGGAGAATTCTGCCAGAATACGGGAGAATTCTGTCAGAGGAGGGCAACATCTTCTCGTAATCTGACAGATTTTTTTCGCAATCTTTCACAATTTTCCAGTAATGGTCCGGCCTGAGATGTTCCTCTGCCGCGCGCGGTATCATCCCTTCCGCTTCCCTTCGACATGCCTCGGCGGGTTGTTGGCGAATACGACCCCTGGATAGCCTTTATATACAACAAAACCAACATATGTTATCAAACTTATCGAAGACCACCCGCATCGCTTCATTTCTAAAAACAAACCCACCGATTTTCCGCCCCTCTTGCTCTGCCATGGCGATGTCTCTGGAGTATTCATACTTCAGTGGCGGAGCGGGAGGAGCGGGTGGTCGTGTTTTCATTCATACTCACTCCTTTTGCCGAGCGGGCCGGTCTGGCAGAGCGAAAGGTTGGAAGTATGAATTATCTAACTGTTTTGCTTTGCTACGGATAAGTATGATTTGGAAATGTAACATTTGTGAGAAACTCGTTAAAAGAACTGAAATGTCTTATGCTACTGATTTGGCATGGGAATAAACTCGAAAGAAGCGCTAAAAACTCAGTGAAATGATTCATCGTTGATTTGGCTGTACACTTGTTTACTAAACAACAAAAATTGCGTGTGACATCGAAAAACCAAATCACGCACTTCTTACTGAGCATTTATGTATTCGTGTGACAGCAGTTCTCTTACTTGACGACATTCGCATAAACACACTACGTGATGTTATTTCCTTTTTCATTAATTGATATTCAATCGGGAGCGAACGCGTCAAATAATTAAGTAATGCTTGAAAATCAATATTTCTAAATGATTGAGGTGGGAGACACAACATAATTTTGCAAGGACCTGAGACTTGTTAACCTAAACTGCAAGCGTTAGGTTGATTTCAGAAGAGATGTGCGTGATTTGGTTTTTCAATGTCACACTCAATTTTTGTTGTTTAGTAAACAAGTTCACAGCCAAATCAACGATGAATCATTTCACTGAGTTTTTAGAGTTTCTTTCGAGTTTATTCCCATGCCAAATCAGTAGCATAAGACATTTAACTTCTTTTAACGAGTTTCTCACAAATGTCACATTTCCAAATCATACTAATCCGTAGCAAAGCAAAACAGTTAGATAATTTCACTTTATTTTAGCAGAAGTTTCCTTTTGAAGGCGCATTACACCCTCAGATATCCCTTTCATATGTCCATGCTGTTGTGTAGTAGACCCCTCCTGCATAACACTTGCCCACCCCTTCTAGCGCCACCACAGTTCACACCCTTTTTTCTTGGTTTCCAAACCCAATGACGACTAGATGAAACAGGATTATAATTTGCCACCGGCACAAAATTCTCATGGAAGTGAAGTAGTTTTTCTTACCAGAGTTTTCCATGAGTAGGCCCCAATCCTTATACTTAAAGCAGTTATGTCCCGATGTGTGTGTGTGTGTATGTGTGTGCATGTGTCCCGGATATCTTAGGAATGGCCGATCAAAACTTGTATGAAATGGTACCAACATTTAGGTGGGTGCGACATTTATCGATTACCAAAAAATCAGCCCGAGTCACCTCTTACGTGCCTCGGGCCAACCGAGTTTGTCCGTGGAGCGCACTTTTGGCCGTGGGTCATGATAACTTCTGCGAGTCGTCTAGCGATGCAAAAAATGCAGGGCGTCATAAAAGGTGTGCAGGACCCCAGCGAGGGTGTGCAAGACGTCATAGTAAGTGTGCAGGACGTCATAGAAAGTGAGCAGGTCCTAAGTAGGAATGTGCAGGGCCCCAGCGGAAGTGTGCAGGACGTCATAGAAAGTGTGCAGGACCCCAGTGGGAGTGTGCAGGGCGTCATAGAAAGTGTGCAGGACCCTAATCGGAGTGTGCAGGACGTCATAGAAAGTGTGCAGGACCCTAATCGGAGTGTACAGGACGTCATAGAAAGTGCGCAGGTCCTAAGTAGGAATGTGCAGGACCCCAGCGGAAGTGTGCAGGACGTCATAGAAAGTGTGCAGGACCTCAGTGGGAGTGTGCAGGGCGTCATATAAAGTGTGCAGGACCCTAATCGGAGTGTGCAGGACGTCATAGAAGGTGCGCAGGTCCTAAGTAGGATTGTGCAGGACCCCAGTGGGAGTGTGCAGGACGTCACAGAAAGTGTGCAGGACCTCAGTGGGAGTGTGCAGGGCGTCATAGAAAGTGTGCAGGACCCTAATCGGAGTGTGCAGGACGTCATGGAAAGTGCGCAGGTCCTACGTAGGAATTCGAGGACCCCAGTGGGAGTGTGCAGGGCGTCATAGAAAGTGTGCAGGACCCTAATCGGAGTGTGCAGGACGTCATAGAATGTGCGCAGGTCCTAAGTAGGAATGTGCAGGACCCCAGTGGGAGTGTGCAGGACGTCATAGAAAGTGTGCAGGACCTCAGTGGGAGTGTGCAGGGCGTCATAGAAAGTGTGCAGGACCCTAATCGGAGTGTGCAGGACGTCATAGAAAGTGCGCAGGTCCTAAGTAGGAGTGTGCAGGACGTCATAGAAAGTGCGCAGGTCCTACGTAGGAATGTGCAGGACCCCAGTGGGAGTGTGCAGGACCTCAGTGGGAGTGTGCAGGGCGTCATAGAAAGTGTGCAGGACCAGGCATGTGCGAAAAACTTCGAAACCGAAAAAACCGAAAAACGAAAAATTTTCGGTTTTGAATTCGAAAAATTCCGAAAAAAAAACCGAAAAATTTTTTGTCTTTTGAAACATTTTATTTTCGTAATTGCATATTTTGGACTGGAAAAACAAGGCAACGTAATCGAAGTGCTTTGAATAATGACAGAATTATGTTTTCTTGGTGACACAAAAGCATACCCAATCAGCGTATCAATGTAAGGAATTTTACCCTTGTTGCAGCGTCGAATCCTGGCAAAATTTTAGCGCTGAACACCTTCTTAAATTCTTGTGGTGAACTTCTTGTTTTAAAACTGCGGTGGTTCTCTGAACGATCACATCCACGTTTTTTCACGTTTTTGATCTAAACTGTGGGCTCGAAGGTCGTCCCCAATTTCATGAAAAAATACCGAATTCGCAGAAGTTGAAAGTCGTGGGCAAGTCATAGATCAAAACGGAACAAACGTTGTACAGAGACGAACATCAATAGTTCTTGATGGATAGCACACTCTTGCGTGAGTTTTTGTGCTGTCATGTTGAATTTCAGTGTGAGCGATTGCGTCGTGGTCAACACTGACCAGTAGCTTAGTCTCTCGGCGCTATTGGACGGTAATGGCCGCGACGCAACCACATGCATTGAGTCGCGGTGTCTACATAGGGGTTACGTTCAATCAGTTTCGCTTGATGGATCTGTACTTGATGCCATTCGCCTAGAAAGTTTTTATTTGCACTTTTTTGGTATAGATCGATAGAGGAGCAGGAATATTTAGGTTGACTTCCGCTTGAAAATTATGGGCCTCCAAAGAGCGATTCTCCACGTCTTTTCCATGAACACCTTGAACGAAAACGAATTTTCCTGAACTTAAAGCAGTGTTCACAATAGATTGCACTTTTGATATCTCTTTCGTTTACCGAAATTCTGGTGCCCTATACAGCAAGGCATGCTTGAAGAAAACGCGGAAACCGTGTTTTGTTGCTAAAAGAGGGCCACACTTTATTAAGTTGACTTTTGAGCGTTTGAGCGTGGAGGAATCAGCCGCTACGAAGGATGCTAAAGCTTATCTTGCTCCGGATGAGTCCGGGCGGAGTAAAGAGCGGAGCGCTCAGTCATAGCAAAATATAACAAATACTAGGAGAGAAAGGTTCAAGCTTAAATTCCGTCAGCCGCGCACCTCTTTGTGGCGCGGCTTCTTCACCTTCAGAGCCGGCATGGAATACTTGAAGATGAGTCATACTGTTCAGATACCGATCAACTTGTTAAATTCAAAACACTAGTCAAAAATTACCTACATTGTCGAGCAAGGATCTATTAATTGTTTTACGTTTTTTCCTTTCGAAACTTGTCATTTTTCAAATTCCTTGATGTTTTCGATGTTTTTTTTGCCTTTTCTATGTTTCTACACTTCTGCAAGGGCGCGTAATAAAGTTAAAGTCAAAGTTATAACAGTGATAATCAAGGGGTTTAGCTCGCTCATCAGTATTTCCTTGACTTGATTACTTCATGTTATCACAACCTCGAGGTTCTAGGGGCGGAAAGGCGACATGAGGAGTTTCGGTGACCTCAGAACGCCTGTTTGCATCCATTATTTAGCCATTCCTAGCTCTTTTTAAACCATTTTTTCGTCACTGAGAGCATAGAATTCTTCTCGCCTATCATTTCACTGCGGAAAGTCATCGAGAATGATTATCGTGAACGCTGCCTTCGAATTACCGATGCAGGTTATCTGCTATGCGGAATCGATTAGCGTTATTATGTTGGTAATGTTTCCGCCTGTCGAAATGTGTATTTTTGGTTTTTCGGAGAATTATTCCTGAAAGTTATGGCCATGCTCAAAAGATGCGCCGAGTCGTTTTAGTCTGCTGGAAAAACAGGAAATTCAAAAAATTTCGGCTCCATCAATGTAATTTTTAATCGAAAGTGATGTAGTAGAAGGAACCGTCGTGCAAGGTGCAGATCATACGTTTGCTTCTGCTTGATTCTGGAATAAAGTCAGAGACGTGTGCAAACTTGCTGGAGACATCTGTAAGCAGCGAAGGATCGACTGCAAGTCGCATCAGAACCGCAAATTTCAGACCGAAAAAAAACCGAAAAAAATTTAAACTTTTTCGTTTTTTTCGATATTGATTTTTTTCGCCAAAAAGGGCGAAAAACGAAAAAACCGAAAAATCGAAAAACGAAAAACGCACACCCCTGTGCAGGACCCTAATCGGAGTGCGCAGGACGTCATAGAAAGTGCGCAGGTCCTAAGTAGGAATGTGCAGGACCCCAACGGGAGTGAGCAGCACGTCATAGAAAGTGTGCAGGACCTAAGTAGGAATGTGCAGGACCCCAGTGGGAGTGTGCAGGACGTCATAGAAAGTGTGCAGGAACTAAGTAGGAGTGTGCAGGACCCCAGTGGGAGTGTGCAGGGCGTCATAGAAAGTGTGCAGGACCCTCATCGGAGTGCGCAGGACGTCATAGAAAGTGCGCATGGGGGTTGCAAATAACACCCGGTGTAGCCAGCTGTGGCTGACGCGATCAATATGAATGAATTATGTGGAACGATTTGTATCATGGATATCATTCATTTCCTACCTTATATCATGTGAACATCGGTCGTGTCAGCCACATCGGGTGATTTTTCTGAGAGATAGTTCTATAACAGGTTGGGTCATTGATTCTTGTGACCACAGAAAGAGGACTGATCTAGCGGGAGATGCAGAGGTCTTTGTTCGAAATTCTTGCATAGGATATTACTGCGTAATATCAAGAAAAAGTGAACAATTCTGTAAAAAAGGGGTCTTCCAAGCAAAAAAGGGTTTGGTTCGCGTTACAAATGTTTCAACAAAAAGGGAACAATAGGAAAGTGGAATGAGGAGAGTGTACAAAAAATGGACAATATCCTCCAAAGCTTTTTCCTTTGTCGGCACTTCTAAACAGCGGAAACAAACCGTTGTGGTGTTTTACAAGGAAGAATTGAATGGTTTCCTAAAACAATATGACCTCATCTCCTCTTTTGATGATAGCTATTAGGCACACATGCATATATTTGGTTAGATCCGCGGCCTGTTTCCTCAAGAAAAAACGAGTAAATTCAAATCGCGTCTGGCGTGGCGGTTTGAATCTCAATCTCTGAGGATTAAACCGCAGCGCCAGCCGCAGTTTGAACTTAAACGTTTTTTCTTGAGGACACAGGCCACGGACCTAACTATACATATTATATCGGCACTCACATAATCAAAGTCCTTTATGGAGCCGAAATAGCTTCCTCTTGGGGAACCGCAACGGTTTGTTTCCGCTGTATAGAAGTGCCGACAGAGGAAAGAGCTTTGGAGGATATTGTCCATTGTTTGTAGACTCTCCTAATCCCACTTTCATACTAGATTTGTTTGTTCACGTTTTGTTCAATAAATATTTGTTTTCGCAGGGTGAGCCTATCATCTCCGAACGGTGAAAAAATCGAAAATTTACCTTAAAATTGTTGTTGTTGTTGCCCATCCTCCACCATATACACTGATCCTGGATCCAACTTCCGGCACGTAGACGACATAATCGAAGCAGATTGGGATCCTCTTCTTTGGAGGATCCCGGGATGGGGCGTTATTCAACCCTCTTTTTTTTCTTTTCATTTCGTCTTTTTTTTTAGCTTTTTTTGTTTTGTTTTTCTGATTTTTTTCATACTTATATGGTCAAAGTGACAGTCAATGAATTATCAAAGTGACAGGAAATTGATGTCATGGTATTTGGACCCCCCATTTTCGCATGTATCTACTTTGTAGTAGTTCTCCCCGAATTCTTCTATTTGTATGCTATTCCATGTACATATCATGTTTTCATTTACTTACTATTTTCCCCACTTACCTTTCTGATTATCCCATATTCCTCGGACTTTTCGGCTCTGCTTAGTTTTTGGGTTTAACGGTGATCCGGTGTTATTTTGTATTTGGTTGATTGATCTCTTCCGTTGCCCATTGTATTCTCAGGCAAACTCAAATGTCGACAGCAGGTTGACCCACCTCTTTCTCGAGCAACCGGCGATAGCAGGTTCTTTCGGGAGAAAAACATGAACCTGTTATCGACCTGCTGTCGAACTGTCGATAGCAGGTTCACAGCAGGTTGACAAGGCAAGACATCATATCGCCGCTGAGCATTGATCGTCCAAATCTCCAAACGCTTAGCGAAATATTGTCGGTTTCGCAATTGAAGAACCTGCTTTTGTTTTTTGTCTCTCGTGAAGCACACCTGTTTTTGTGCCATAACGCACAAATCAGTAATGAATGGAATTAACACTCGAATAGTGTTCAAGGGATTTTTGAAGAATTCTGAAATTTTTTTGACTCTTGGGATTTTATTTTGAGTATTTTTCTCAAACACTAGGTCTATTTGGAATCTTGAAACATCCTTTTTGTATATTCGATTCCGTCGTGATTTTTCATTGCTTTGCTTCTCGACTTAGCGGAGGTTTCATATTTTTCGCCTCTCGAGTGTTCCATTCCTCCGGGAATTCGAAAATATATTTGCTTTCGGTCAGGTTAAATTTCAGTTTGTTCGAATATTTGTCTCAATTCAGCTTACAACATGATTGTCCTTTGGAAAAAAAGTTGTTCATTTGTACAAGTTTATTACTTGAAAACCATTGCAAATTCGCAATCGAATAATTGCTTGAATATTTTAACAGATGTTCACACGTAATCCAATTAAATCGAGTATAGTGTATATTTTTGAACTTATTCCTTTGTTAGAAAATTTCTGAAGCACTCATTCCATGTTTTAGATTCATTGGGAGACTTTATGCAATCATAATCGAGAAATTCTCCACATTCCTCATCAGATCTAGTATCGATACCGTACATAGTTAAAGGCAGGGTACGCGATAAAAACGGTTTTCAAGCTCTCTTCGTGAGGGTGTACATTTGGTCACCACAAAAATAGAAATAGGTGAAAAAACCCGGAAATTTGCGTAAAAACTCTCAACAACAAGGTGTAACGGCTGATTACCGGTGGCCGGCCCCCTAATTTACGAAATTTTCATGGATGCTTGTTTATACGTGTTTTATTTTGCTCTCAAAGTAATCAGGAGTCTCTAGAATCGCGTAGAAATTACTTTAGAAGCAAAATAAACGTTGATAAAACAACCATTTATAGAAAACTCGATAACTGGAGGCGGGCGGACACCAAGCAATAACTTATTCCTGAGCGTTTTTTCTACAACTTTTTACTTATTTTCACATTTGTGATAGCCAGATCTACCTTCTCAGGAGGATAACACCACAACCGTTTTTATCGCAAACCTTGCCTTTATTTAATAGACATGAGCAGTCGTCGTTAGGTTTTGAATGAGTCAATAGTTCAAATATCGTTTTTCTTTCAGAACACCTAAGATGAATTAATTATACGGACAGCCACTATTGAAAAAATTTCTGATGATTAAGTTTTCCGATTGTAACCACTTCAAAATAAAATCCAATGAGACATTTCTAGAATTTGCGGATGAATTCAATCCTCGAATAACGCGTTTTCTAAATTTCGGATTAAGTGGATGAATTCGAGCAAGACCTCTTTTTTGACTGGACGATTGTATTTGAAAACCTGTCTTCTATTCGAAGCGAATGCATACTTGTAAAACATATCCGAACATTCGAATGAAAATCAGATTTTTTCGAAATAGCTCCGAATAGATCATGAATACTTTCTGCACGTTTTTATTTTCAATGGCCGGAAATTCGAATGTAATGACAGAAAATTGGCCGACTATTCAGAAAATCCAATATTCAAGTTTTTCGAGCAAACCGAATATTCCGAAACCCAAATGATTTAAATTTCTGAATGAATCGAAGGTTTGGAAAAGCAAAAATCTGAATTCCCGAGCGAAACCAACATTCGAAAAAAACAGAGATTGGAATTTCCGGGTGAGTCAAGTACTTATCTAAATCAGGGCTGTGCGGAAATCATTTCCAGGATTTTCGGAAACGGAAACGGAAGAAAAATGGCTGAAAATCGCCGGAAACGGAAATTCGGAAACGGAAACGGAAGTGAACTAAAAATTGTAGTATAATTAAATGGTAGGGGTTTCGTCGCTGCTCATGGCATGCAGATGAACTTCTATAGCTTGTGATCTCAATCTATTTCCTCAAGCACCAGTGGGGCTACGGTCTAAAACTGCAAGCGAGCCGAGTACAAATAGATTTGAAGCATGAAAGGAAGCTGCTGCAGGTTCTCCTAGAGAGCTGAAAATAAGTCTGCTTGATCAACACCTCTTTTAGAAAGCTGCTGATCTCTCTGATGTCGAGTTTCTACCTTCGACTGATTTTTCCAGTGCGATCGTTGTTCTACGACGGCTGCGGGTACATGCATATGGCACCCACCATTGTTGAGAGAGCAGTTGTCCGTTTGAGGCCGATCCCAGAAGGTGATCTCCAGTACTCAATTTTCCGGATATCAATTTTAGAAGCTTAAAGGGTGGTCCTTACTGCACATCACGAGTAAAGATTTCTTATAGTGGACCGAGGCGAGGAGGATGCCTTTGTTGCGTAACTTTTAGAGGTTGGCGTCCTTGCTGCGAGCCATTACAAGGATCGCAACTTTAGCTCCGGCACGAAGAGGCGGTGGCTCAAAAACTCTCTTCATTTGAATAACGTGCTGCTGCTAGCAACGCATGTAATGAAGGGTCGCGCTCCGGCCGACATCGAGCTGAACCCCTCGTCGGCAGCAACATGTGCTGCTAGCTGCAGCACAAGCTGCCGTTGAGAAGTGGTCAAAACCCAGCATGCGTTGGCAGCACGTGCTGCTGAAAACGAAGAGTTTGGGGCTATGGCGTACAAATCCTATGGCGCTGAAGTTGAATCCCGCGAGTGCATTAGTAGCTAGAGAGACGGAGAGGAAAAGTTTCTACCTCTCTGGTCCCTCAATCGGAGGGCTCGATTGTAACAAAGTGTGGTATTTACGCATGAAAGGGTAATGGCCAGCCAATAGTTAAGCGCTTCGAAAAAATTGCGATAAAGAGTCGTTAAGGCAAGCTGTGATGCTTTTCAACTGAGATGAGACTGATGGCCACGGTTCGAATGCAAGATAACACCACTTACTCACCCGCGCAACAGTACCTAAAGTGTGCCTTCTGTAGCCACCAAGGTCAAACCCACGTTGGGATCGTCCTGTGCGTTGATGGAGGGGGAGGGCGTATACCGTGTGACGGTTGGAGGGAGCGGGAAGCGGGACATCCATCCAAGCGATCAGGATTATACTCACGGTGTGATCATCGCAGAGGTACCGCGGCTTTGTGCGCTGGTGAGGCGTGACCATTCACCTTGTAGTACTAAATTTTCTTCCGTTTCCGGGCCAAAAAACCCGGAAACGGAAACGGAACGGAACAGCTCAAAAAGTACCGGAAATACGGAAACGGAATCGGAAACGGAACAGTTCCGCACAGCCCTGATCTAAATACTCCAATCTTCTAATAATTTGGATTTAAATCACTCAGGCGCTCTTAGTCTGGGTCAGAACTGCGGTGACACTCTGCCAAAGCATCTTTCATAGTCCTGGCCGCAAGAGCGGCACGAGCGGTGGGCTGTTAATGCGTTCACCGCGCGGGAGGTGCGCGACGCGCTTGTCGCCCATCCAGGGGCGGCACGCATCGCGCCGCGCTCGTGTGCGAGAGTGAACGGCGAGCGCGGAGACCCATACAAGGAGCCAAGAGCGAGAGTAAAGGGGTCTGCAGAGTTGCACCGCCGGGCGGCACGCCGCCGAGCGAGAGGTTTGGGGCGTGGCCAAACCCTGACGCGGCGGCGCACTCCAATGCCTCGCGGAGTGGCAGCGATGCCTGCTGTCGTTCTCCATTTTCCTCCATTACGTACAACCTCATTCATTCCACGCCAAAATTTGAATTTCGCCGATTTCAAAATTTAGTATTTATTTTCCTAGCTCGTTTTTATGTGTTCTTTGGATTCACCATGAAACCATATTTGAACAGAAATTTTAATCTTAAAGACGCCAGAATTGAAAAGCTTTTCAAAAAAAGCTCGACTTCTCTGTGTTTTCGGAAGATTTTTGTCATTTCAAAAAAAAATCGAAAACGCTTTCAGAAGCGGGCAACATAAAATCTAGCAGCAACGTTGATTCGGAATTTCTCGTGAGAATCGATATTATCCCACAGAAAGTGAAAACTGAAATAAAATCAATTATTCCGGGAGTGAAATGGAATGGATCACAAAAAAAAGCGAACAAATGAAAAAATATTCAAGTGTTTATGGAAACGTGTCAGAGTAAAACAAAAAAAAGTTTGCGTGGATGACTGAACAATAGAAGAATTCATTAATAGGATCCATGGCGGCGCTCCTCGCCGACGATGAAAATGGTCCAGATCATTCCTCGCCGCCGCTCGCTGGCGGCGTCGCTCCGGGAGCCGCTGCTGTCGCGGCGGCGAAAACACTCTGCGAGGTACCCACGTCGCTGCTCTCGCGCGGCACGTCGCCGCTCTCGCCTACTGCGTGGCGCCCCCCACTTTCCAACACTGCCGTATCGCAGCGGGACTCGCCGCGGCGCAACTCTGCAGACCCCTTAAGGGTCCAGCGCGAAGTAGCTCACGGTTTTCGCGGAGCGACGCGATGGTACATGTCAGTGCGACGCGAAAATCGCTTAGGAGTTCAGGTGTGGACACTTTGCGAGCGCTGGGCGATGTCAATATCTGAGGCCCACTTGTCAGTATTCAAAAAATTATATTGGATTTGGTTCAAAGCTTCAAAATGGGGGAAATTTTGCTGGCCAAACGCGATTTTTGACGATTTCGAGAATGCTACGATCAAATCGCCTCAAGACTTGTATTACATAGGGGTTATTCGGTCTGCCTAAAGCCTAGTTTTGACTGCAGGTGGTCGCTGCGGCCATGCGAGGGACAACTGTTCCTTTTTCAACGCGCGTAATGGAAAGCCGCTCTAATTGTGATCGCTTCGTGGCAAACGTCCTACATCGCTGGGTCGCGGCGACGAAATCCTATGTTTTACTGCATCGCTGCTTGAAGAGCGATTCTCAACGGTCGCTGACCATCGCTCCATCGCGGCCAAAATGGCAGCGATGGAGCGATCGCCAGCGAATGACACGTTTCGTCTTGTGAACGTTGACCCTTTCACATGACAAGGCCAGTGTTTACAGGTCGAAACGTGTTATTGATAACTATCAGCCATTAATTTCACTGATTTATTGAATTTCTTCGATCATCTGTGAGGCTATGCACTATGAACAGATTCGCTGCCGCTCCCACATCGCTGCAGCAGCGGGTGTGAAATCGCTGCGATGAAAAACAGCAGCGATGCAGTCAAAACTACGCTTAACACTTAAGAGACCGCCTGCTCCACGGCGAATTTCCACAGCGGACCGGAGCGCTCCACGGCTAATCGTTTCCGTGGGTGTGCAGTGTGGACACGCGGTCCGCTGGGAACCATTTTGATCGGAGCAGGCTTTCTTACTTAGACAACCAGTATTCCGTTTCTACTCCACCTGAGAGTATGTCGCTCCACAGAGATCTGGAGTGAGGCCAAGGTGAAGCAATGATCCACCGCTTTTTCGCGGACCTGTTTTTTTTTATTTTGGAAGTTATTCCAGCTTTACATGCACAAGGCTGGTAACGAAAAAAGCGTTTGTTTGTCGACTTCTGAAATTTTCTTCAGGTTAAAGCTAATGGTTAGGATTGAGCCGTGCTAGGCCGACCCGGAGTATTGAAAATTTGAAAAATGAACAAACTTCTCCTTTGTGATGCCCTAATGAACCTCATGTAGAACTTTCGGCAGACTCAAATACTTTGATCTACCAAGTTGTCTGATGCGACCGACAGAAATTTTATCAGAAATTCCAAAATGGGAATCAGATTCATGATCAGCACCTCCTCCTCCCCAATGGCCACGTGAGCGAAGTCGCACCAAAACGTGAAACGTTTACAAACGGATAACGAACGACAGACGCCAACGAAGCTTCAGAAAACTGTGAAATATACACCACTTCATTGCTCAGCGCCTCCAAATATACCCGTAGTTAAATTTCAGCAAAATTTTAAGCACTGAAATATTTCTAGGTTTTCACCCCTTTCCCCCCAAGTTACCCTCCACTCGAAATTTTTAGCGAAAACTTAAACAAAGTTGACCGATGGCTAATATACCGCAGTCGAAGGAAATTTCATTGGAAATTGAAAAGTAAAAACCAGAACCTTGTGCAGCAACTCGAATAACCCTCGGGGTCAAGGCAGTAAAATTTGAAACGATGACCTACTACAGTTATCTCAAATAGGTGGCACTACTATTTCGACAATCAACTATAGAACATCAGTTTCGTGATGAGCATCAATATTAACCCTTCTTAGCCAAGTTTGGAAGGATTTCTTTCCGGCCAAAGGAGCTCGAAAAATTGAAAAGTGCCATTTCAAGAGATGCTTGTAAAATTACTAGGCACACTGAAAATGCTTGACCACTGCGAGTGTAAATAGGTTACATCATAAGGAACCTATACGTATTTAAGAAAGACTCCACGCCAGAGAAATATAAAAAATATTATAAGTTTCATGGCGTGGGTGCGCACTGTGGACACGCGGTCCGAGGGGCAAAACAGCCGTGGGTGCGCATTGTGGACACGCGGTCTCTTAAGTGTTAACACGAATCTGCAATCCGTTTATCGATTTTCGATAGATTGCGGTAGATTACGGTGAGTATTCGGTAGCTCGGTCAAAGTCTCAGATTTTACTCAAAATTTCACTGTGTGTGTTATCCGGTACGCTGAACACGAATTTGAGGTCCATTTTTCGATTTTCAAAATTTTAAGGTATGTAACGCCAGTTAAAACGCATTTTGCCTACCGTCACCCTGAGTCAGGAGAGGAATAGAGCCCAGATTCGGGTTCAGCGCCCTAAATAACCTTCAGATGCAAGTTTTGAGCCGAAGCCGAAAAATTTTTCTCAACACCGCAAAAACTTCCTTACCTTTTTTTGATGCAATGAAAATGCCATTTTTTGAAATCCCCGCAGCCATTTAGAGAATTTCAATCACGGACTATTCATGTACTGGCACAGACCTACAGCAACGACAACATGGTTTTCCGAATCTCCACGGGAAGTTTAAAGGAGTCCCTAGTAAGGACAGTCGAGCATGGGGACTGCTACAATAGCAACTGGTTATAGTAATAATACAGTAATAGTTTTTGAATCCTGCGAAGGTTCAGCTCGTATAACTGTTCCGAATTTGAAGTTGGCCACCCTGTTAAGAAAAGCCCGGCGATAGGATGTCTACAGCAAAATCCATAAATCCGGCGGTAGCAGGTCGACAGCTGAACCTTTCGGGGTTTCGGTTATGCCATGCCGCCGTCTCCTAATCCGGCGCTAGGAGGTCTACAGCTGGACTTTTCGGCGTGATACCAGGTTCTCTCGCTCCGAAATCACCAATTTTTTCGTGTCCTCGGCTGATGTGCTCTGTGACGACACCTCAGAAACCTGCTGTCGACATTTGAGTTTGCCTGAGTTAGTGGTGTCGGCGCAATCAATAGTCCGTTGAGCGCCTGGCACGTATCGATTCTCTATGTAAACACGGCGGCTTGGCCGACACAACGTGAGGAGGGGTGTGGCGATTTCCTCGCCGCGCCGCGTCCGCACGCGGCCGGTCTCACCATATATAAGCGCAGCCACTCAATACAATCAAGCCTTTCGGGCGGCAAGCGCCAGACGGAAACGTGCTCGACTATCCAGCTCTACGGAACTCTCGGCTACGATTAGGAAGACGGTTCCCGCCTCACTCTGATCCTGGCAGCAGTGCTATTGAAGCTTCGAGCTCCCCATCTAGCGGCGACGCTCAGCTCCCTACGGCCTGCGTAGTTCCATCAGTGCTATTAATGCTTCGAGCTCCCCATCTAGCGGTGACGCTCAGCTCTCTACGGCCTGCGTAGTTCTATCAGTGCCACTAACGCTTCGAGCTCCCCATCTAGCGGTGACGCTCAGCTCTCTACGGCCTGCGTAGTTCTATCAGTGCCACTAACGCTTCGAGCTCCCCATCTAGCGGCGACGCTCAGCTTCCTACGGCCTGCTTAGTTCTGTCAGTGTCACTGACGCTTCGAGCTCCCCATCTAGCTGTGAATCTCAGCTCTCTACGGCTTGCGTAGTTCTATCAGTGCTATCAACGCTTCGAGCTCCCCATCTAGCGGCGACGCTCAGCTTCCTACGGCTTGCGTAGCTCTATAGTTTCCTAGCGAGGGGTTATCCTTGTCCAGCAACCAGTCAGGAGTGCAAAGGTGCCCGCTTGCGTCTGTCTTACCGGAGTAGTGAAAATCCGCCAAACTCCGCTCACCCCGTTAGCCAAGCCGTCCGTCACCTCACTGCACAGTATTGTTGAAAGGGTTAACCTATAGATATCACACACCGGTCATACTTACTCTACATTGTAAACGTTGCGAAGAATATTAAAGGTTAAAATCTTTATATTTGACTGTCAACTTACCGGTTCAAAACCGTGAATATCTTGTAAACTTTTGACTGTCTAACCCATATTTTCAGAGGGTCGTCTAGGCAGGAAAAGAATCACTCGGGGACCGAGTAGTACTTCAAAAGAGGCAACTCTCTCTCCACTAACACTTGTCCGGGTTGTCCGGTTTAGCAGTATAAGAGGGCAAACCTCGTTACCTATCGTGGCTAACACGTTCCCTCTGATAAACGCGGTGTGATAGCGTGTTCCACATTGTGTCATCGCGGCATATAGCGTTTCACCTATTTCACATTTCGCGTACATATTACTTGCCGTAAACCGCGGAACAACCTCGACATTGACGACTTCCGCTGGTTTGAGCCAGAGATCTTCGATTGTAAGGTGCGTTGGCTTTCCAGAGGATGAGAACATGTGATCCTCGAGCCCGCAGTCAGGGCAAAGTGGGTTATCGACTGCTCCTATCTTATGCAGATACCATTGCGACTTCGAGTAGAAACCACTCCGGAGTTGGAATAGCGCTTCCCGATATAACCTTGGCAAAGTCTCCTCCTCCTTCGCAATCTTCGGCGGCGGTCCATTTAGTAGGGGAGAGTTCATAGTACCCAAGAACTCTTTTACAAACTCCTTGTGAACTTCTTTCCGAATGCTCTCTGCAGTTCCAGGTCTTACCGACATTGGCTTGACAGTTCTGACATGCTTCCTGATCTGTCTAGGCGGTTCCGGCTTCTTCATCATGTCGTGCGATGGGTGTTCTGGGTCGATTGTCGCAACCGTACGATATTGAAGAGTCAGCATCTCATTATGAGCTTGGACTGGCATGATTCCCGTCTCGTTACTCAGGTGGGTGGTGCTCGCCATCGCCAGGATTCCCGTCGCGGTCCATTTAGTAGGGGAGAGTTCATAGTACCCAAGAACTCTTTTACAAACTCCTTATGAACTTCTTTCCGAATGCTCTCTGCAGTTCCAGGTCTTACCGACATTGGCTTGACAGTTCTGACATGCTTCCTGATCTGTCTAGGCGGTTCCGGCTTCTTCATCATGTCGTGCGATGGGTGTTCTGGGTCGATTGTCGCAACCGTACGATATTGAAGAGTCAGCATCTCATTATGAGCTTGGACTGGCATGATTCCCGTCTCGTTACTCAGGTGGGTGGTGCTCGCCATCGCCAGGATTCCCGTCGCGGTCCACAAGGCTGCATTTTGACACGCTTGTAACCGGTCCCAGTAAGACGATGCAATGAGCGGGCTCCAGGCTGGAGCAGCGTATGACATCACGGATTGTCCGATGGCACGGTAGGTCAATGTGAGCAGCTCTTTGCTTTGTCCCCAGTTCCTTCCTGCCAACGCTTTCAGGGGGTTCGCTCTTTCAGCCGTCTTCTTACGAACAGCTTCGGCATGGTCGTCCCGTCATCATAGTATTGAAATGATAGCCGAGAATCGTCGGATTTCTTTCGTGCGTGATTTGCGTCCCATTTATGAACACTTTCGGCACGTATTTCGCTTGAGCAGGGTGTGTTGTAAGAAGAGAGACAGTGGTCTTCTGCAGCGACAGTCAGTTGAAGTTTAAAATTGTTCGAAAGAGTATTCATAGGATTGAGTAAGCACAGATTTTTTGCACTGCTGAATTCAATGGTTAACAGTATGGATCGCCAAACTGTAAAGCGTTTCGAAACCCTTAATTTTCAAGGGTGAGTCTATCATTTCTGAACGCACAGTATGCGACATTAGGTGCACCGTCACAACACTCCAATCCTTTACTATAGCTAAGTTATTCACGAACGCAGGCAACTTCAAGTACCCCGTAAAGAGAACCCTTGTTCGTGATCTAATTCACTGTTAATATTGTTTTTTACATGGTTCCTCTCCTTTGAATTTTACAAAAAAAAACAGATCAAATTGAACTCCTAGGGGGGAGCGTAAAAACGAAACTTTGTTTCTGGAAGGGAATCTGGGTGAAATTGGCCTTGCCCACACCTCGTGCCGTACACTGGCGGTGGACTATGAAACTTTTCACCTCGCAGGAAGCAACTATGAAATCTCCGATGGCACCGTCATGACGGAACCTCAACTGTGACATGCCTAGATTCCAGGATTGCATTAGCTCACACTGTGACGTAGGATAATCCGAGAACCAAGTAATGATACAAATGGAAAACCACCATCGCGGGTTGCGCGGCAAGCATGCCTCGCGCGGTGAAAAGGTTCATAGCCCACCGCGAGTCACGCGGATGCCGCGTCTGCGGTGAGGACTGAAGGATACCTTATCGCGTCAAATGATGCACATCTTAGGCCTCTTTCAGAGTGCGATCGCTGATCGCCGCGATGACATGCTTTGAATACAGATCGACGTGCGACGTGATCTCTATCGATGCTCATGTTTATCATCCCATCGCGTCGCTTGGCGATCGAACTCTGAAAGAGACCTTAAGCAGAGGCGCCGTAACGGAACACAACTACCAAAATGTGAGTCACAATCTCTGCACGCGCGATACGGTAGTCAGGCTCAAGCAAACCACTACCGCGTGACGCGCTAGCGTTGAGTAGTATGAACAGGAGCTAGCTGAACGACGCAGCACGACACAGACGTTCTGATGGCCGCGCTTGCCCGGAGAGCATGCGAGGCTGATTCGATTCTTGCCTGGTCCCAGCAGTTTCGTGTACTGCTCAATGACTTCGTAATATAGGATGTCAGATTCAAGCACATAAACCTCATTCACTCGCAGTAGCACAACTCTTAGTGCATGCCTTGGAACAGGAAAACAAACAGAAATAACCTTTTATCCGCGTGCTTCTCTCCAGAAGTCAGACCAGAGCAAATAAAACACAACCAATCTACAACTAATTAATGAAAGAGTAGGAACTGATCCGACCGCAAAGAGAGAATGAGTCGCGAAGATGCTAGCTGAAACAGGAAGGAATAGCACCAAACTATAACAAAACCACTAGAACGCTTCATTGCGTTTTCATACTTTGTCGCTCAAAGGAGAAAACTACGAGAAACCTAGGCGAATCAATTGCGAAAAAACAGGCGAGTACGAAATTTTTTTTATGAATTATGATTTTGTGAAACTTATGTTTAGTCTGGCGACAAATACTGCGCGCAACCTTACCACTAACGCATAAATTCTATGTACTCATGCGCGTTAAGTATGAACTCGAGAAATTCACCTCTAATGTACATATCTATTTCCACTTCTTGTTCTCATAGTCGTAATACTTAGGCGCTCCCAAGAACTCGCCCTGAAAAAGTAACATGCTGTTGATAGTATCGACCACCCTAAACTAAAATCCATAATCAAGCAGTGATAATTTATTCATACCTTTCCAAAAACAAGTGCCCTCTTGACTGTTTGTTCCTTGTATTCGTTCTGGAAGGTTGGCGGGATCTCAGGGAACACTGAAAAAAGAAAGGTTGGAAACAAATGCTGAAAATAAGAGCTTTCATCGGATCTGAACATGGGATACCGTAGAGGTTGAGAAAGACGCTGTAGAACGTTGCCAGTGAGATAACGCCAAGCACAGCAGCGGCGATCACCTAAATAAGTTAGGGTTTACACCGGATCACTCGATTGAATCATGAAAGAACTTTGTATACAGTGCGTTGCAAAATTTTATGACATACCATAATTTTTGCGGTTCCGAACTTCGCGTCAATCAAGGAGACAAACGGTAAACGCCAATCGATGCAACACCCTCGAAAACTCCTGGATACGAATCTTTATGAAATTAGAACAACTAGTAGAAAACTGGCAACGGACTTTGGCGAAAATGGCCATTGCAAAATTATATGACATAGCTGAAGTTCTCGCTGAAGCTCTGATTTTACTCATTTTGTTTCAGTTCGTTCAAGAATAAACCACCCGAAATATCACGTTAGCAGTCTTCAGAACCGCTTGACGCTGAACCACTTCGAAAACTCTGTTTCGCATGTTTCAACTCAGCTTTTTGTAAACGCCCGCCCCTTCCAATCTGCGCCCACTCGGTTAGAACGGCCAGTTCAAGCGGAGCCAAACGCTCGTATTACTTGCGCTGAATTTAGATTAAACGCCCAAGAATACCTCACACGTTTTCCACTGGGTTGAGGTCCTGAAAGCCGGCCGGCCGTTCTAGAAAATTGTCATGATCGGCCAGACCCCAAGCCTGCGTCGACCTACTGACAAGTGAAGGCGGATACGGACTAGAAAGAACTGGGAATGATTTTTCGACACACTGAGAATCTTTGAGGCTCATAGGCACTGTCCCAAAACCTGGTCCAGCTTGCTTCACCACCTGAATCCAGGCCCACACATTCTTTCTCCTCCAGAGTTCCTACTCAAAGATATGGTCGGACCTTGTGTGGATCCTTCGACATCCTTTTTCATCGGTCGAAAGCAAGTTCAATCCGAACGAGCCTGGTGAATTCTATTCTATTTATTCAGTTTGACTAAGTATTCTAAGCATTGGAGAGATCTACAGAAGGACTGACCCTTATCTTCGAGTAGCAACTCTGGAGGGGATTCCACGTGGAAAGAATAATGTGTTGGTCCTGATTCAGGTGGTGTGGCAAGCTGGACGGGGCTTTTGTTGCACGACCCATGAACCTCACTGATTATCAGAATGTGTCGGAAAATCATTTTCGGTTATTTCTCGTCCGTATCCGCCTTCACTTTTCGACAGTAGGACGACGCAAGCTTGGGGTCTGACCGATCTTGACAATTTTCTAGAACGGCCGGCTTGCAGGACCTCAACCCAGTGGAAAACGTGTGGTGTTCTTGTGCGTCCAATCTACATCCACAACTGACAAGACGAACGTGTGATTGCGCTTGAACTGGCCGTTCTAACCGAGTTGGCGCAGATTGAAAGGGACGTTCACAAAAAGCTGAGTTGAAACATGCGAAACAGAGTTTTCGAAGTGGTTCTGCGTCAAGACAAACCCGAAGACTTCTAACTTGATATTCCGGATGGTTTTATCCATGAACGAACTGAAGCAAAATGTGTAAAATCAATGTTTCAGCGAGAACGTCAGATATGCCATATAATTTTGCAACGGCCATTTTCGACAAAATCCGTTGCCAGTTTCCTACTAGTTGCTCTGATTTCATGGAGATTCGAAACCAGGGGTTTTCGAGGGTGCTGCATCGATTGGAGTTTACCGTTTGTCTCCTTAATTTACGCGAAGTTTGGAACCGCGAAAATTGGGGTATCTCATATGATTTTGCAACGCACTGTAGTAGATCCTAGAAGAATAGATTACCGGTTGCGCAGAGCTGGAAAAGCCGGGAAATTTTGTTTTCAAAACTGGTGCTGGTTATTATAACGTATACAATACATAGATATTGGATAAAAATATCAGCGGAAGTATCGTAGCGAGACCATACGACCTTTCAAATATCAATACTAGTTGCAGATGTATATTGAAAATACAGAAAAAACGCAAAATTTTATCCAAATTTTTCCAGAGCCTTGTATACCCCAGAGCGAAATGAACAGTCGGTGCACGGTAGGAACGCGACACGTGACAGCAGAACGCACCATTTGTTGAACGAGCTCAAGTTCTTTCAAATCTTCCAAGATGTTTTTTTCTGCAGTTTGCTGTACAGGACTAGTTTTTTGGAGGTTTCATTTTGGACACCTGCAGAGCACATAGGAATAATGTTATCCAGCCCACCCCCCAATCGACTCATTGGCCGTGGGACAGATTTTTGCATTGGAGCACGCTTTTCGCGCTAGCCTTCCAATCTCCTCAGAAAGTATCAGTATTACAATTTCGCAGGATTTCTCTATCGTACGAGCTAATTTCAAGGATAGAACGGCTCAGTTAGCATGTATAACTGATTAAGACATAGTTCGATTGTACAACAGCGAAATGTATCGCTGAAGAATTATAATGCAAACATCATATTTTATTACCATGTTTTAGGCATAAGTGACGTATATAAATATGATTATGAGTGTACTATTCTAGAACCGTTTTAGACGCAGAATCCGATTACCGTCTTCGCATCTGCCTAAAACCACTCTGCAAAAAGTTATACGCGTTTTTCAAAGCCTAGCGGCAAGGTAAGGGTACCCCCTATGAAATTTTTTGGGTGTTTTGAAAAAAAAAATCGGATTCGGCTCAAAACTTCTATGTAGGGGTAATCTAGGGTGCTGAAAACGAATCTGGAGTCCTTTTGTCGAAATTCTGAAGTTTACTGTAGGTTACGGTAGGTACCATACCATTTAGGGAGCAAAACGTACCTCAATAATTCGGAAATCGACGAGTGGACGCTGAATTCATGTTCACCGCCCCGAATAACGCCCGCATACAAACTTTGAGTCAAATCTAGGACTCTGACCAAACTACCGTATACCCACCGTAATCTACCGTAGCCTGTCGAAAATCGACAAACAGACTCCAGATTCGTCTTTAGCACTCCAAATAACCTACAGAACACAGTTTGGGCCATATGTGTCGTAGCACTCCGGAAATCGTCAAAAGTCGCGATTTGCCATCTATTTTTTCACCGATGGGAAGCTTCGAAAGAATCAAGTCCAAAACTTTGGAAAATCGGAAATTAAATCGTAGATTCGTGATCAGCACCCCAAATACCCATCTGGGAGGATTTTAAGTCAAATCTGAAACATTTTTTTTGAATGCCCTAAAAGCCCTCTATTCGGTATAATGATCAAATGTGAGCGATGTGTCTTTTTTTTGGATTAATGGCAGATGAAGCACACAACTGGACTCTTATTCAACTTTATTTCATCAATATTCAGCACTAAAACCAGATCCACATTTCATTGAAGTTCTTCTAGTCTTCAAAATCAGAAGAAATCTCCATGGTGAAGTCTGTCAAAGTCAGAATATATCGAAATCAGTTATACATGTTAACTGAGCCGTTCCATCCTTAAAATTTGCTCGTACGATAGAGAAATCCTGCGAAATTGTGATATTGATACTTTCTGAGGAGATTTGAAGGCCAGTGCGAAAAGCGTGCTCCAATGCAAAAATCTGTCCCAAGGCCAATGAGTCGACTGGGGGGGGTGGGCTGGATAACATTATTCAGCACTCGAGCAATTTTCAACAAAACGGCTTCCCACACTATTTTCTGGTGCAGTTTCCAAAGAAAAAAACGCTCGGCCTTTACAGAAAAATACAGTCTAGAGACCAGCTCCGTCACTGAGTCAACCCCTAGATTGTCGATTCTGAGGCAGGATTCATCATTGCGCACACCCTGGGTTTGCCGATTTGGGTTGGGTTCAGCGCGAGCGTAACCCATTTTTCTGGGATTCATCAATTTAATAACCCATCAAGAAATGGGTTTGGGTTCGCGCAACCTGAAGCGGGAGCGAGGGTTCGCTCAACCCAACCCAAAATGAGCAGGCAGATAACGCGCTCCAGCGCCATTTTCAGAAATAATGTGGTGTGATTTGTAAAAATCACTTACTCTGGCAAAAACTCGTTTGCGACCCCGTAAGAGATTCGGGAAATTTTGGGTTGGAGGGTCGCCGATTTGGAGAATCAGTAGGCGGAGCTTGGAATCGGAGGTGGCGTTAGTCAAGGCGTGTTGGGTCGCGTGCGCAGTGCCGCCAGGCGACGGCACCAACGAAACGTTGAAGCCAAAATCAAACCAGCGGTACATACGAGCCGTCTCGGGGTGGGGCTAGACCGATTCATTCCATTGTCAAGTGTGCACTCCTCGGGCTCTGCCTTCGAGTTGAGTGGGATGCGAGTGCCTGCACTTGGCTGCTCCTGCACCAACATGGATGCTCTATAGTGGGAGCAGGCAAGAGGCGGAGCATTCGTAGAATTGATTGATTTTTGAGAGCACAGAAAGTGCAGACCTGGCTAGGGTCCAGGTGAGTGTATAGCGGTTGGCATAGGAGTAGGAGGGGCGCACGTGGCGTGTATGGCGTTATCGATTTTGTCTCGTGGTTTAGCATCCCGTTCAGTGACCCGTTTCGCAAAGCGGGGAGCATTGCGTTCGCCGTCGGAGGGTTGCCCTGTCCCTTCTGTGACGTCATCAGTCGTTTAGCATCCCGTTCACTCAACCGTTCTTGACGGCGTTCGTATGTGTTGTTTTCGATCAACGGGATGCTCAACGCCTTCGCTAACGAAGGCTGTCAGAGTATAATGAATGCGTTTACTACCTATATACGCGATTGGAGAGATCGTCAGCATCTGTTCTCTACATCTTTTCGTGTTTAACGGACTACTTCAAAAACAATCGACTCAACCGCTAGCTGCAGAATGAATCTCTAGACTTCCAATAATGTTTCGAGTCCATCCTTTCCTCTAATATTTCCGTCATCATCTCTCATTTTTTCCTCTTCTTTCATTTCCCAAACTTTCTCCACCCCAGCATCTATGTCGTTCTTCTGTGCCACCCTGATTTAGATAGTGTTCATTTCTCATCCTAAATTTAATTTTCTTTGAAGTTCTATCGTTCTCCACTTTCTATGAGACCTATTTCCTTGTTCTTCTGTCCACGTAAGTTTATTTTCTCCCAGAAAGGCGAAAATAAGGAGTTACGTCCTTAGGGAGCTGTGGGAAACCGGATCAGATCGATGTGAAAGAAATCTTTGTCAGAAGATGAATGTTATACAAACTGCATCAAGTGAAAGATTTTCCCCAGTTTGAACCGTTCTGTCTCGCAAAATTGATTCTGTTCTATTTTTACTCGTCGAATATACATATAACCACTGCAGTGTTATAACAGGTGTGTACAGGCTATAAAACGGTGATATTCACATGGTTCCTACGCGTGCTAGTGTAGAGAGGAGGTTAGAGATAGTGAGAGAGCGGACGGCAGACGGAGGCCCAGGCGTCGCGCGCGCCGATCGCGCCTCGAGTGATATGAGTTACGACGTTTTATAGAGGGTAAGTATAGCGTCTTGCTTTACTATGTACGGTGCACCTACTTAGGTGCTATGTGGGAAGGCGGGGCCACTGTTGTATTGCCCTTAGCCACGCCCATTTTTCCGTGCCGCAATGACTCTCCTGATTTTGGGAGGGAAACCCCGGGTAGGTGCTCAAATTTAGTGCGGCACAGTAAAATGGGCGTGGCCAAGTGCATCGCACACTTCAGAATAATCTATGCAATGCTTGATAACGATAAATTTATTTATGCCCCCTTTAGAAAATCGTTTTTGAAGTATTACAGGGGTTATTGCTGAAACGCAAAAAAATGCTACACAACGCAATATTTTTGGATATGCAGCCTGAATATAGAACAACAGAACATATTTGATTGAAGTCTTTCAAAATATGGGCTACAACTGGCTTCAGACAGCACAAGAAGTTATCGTTTAATGATTAAATAAGTATCATTGTCCGATTAACTTTTTGGGGGTCTGACGATTCCAAAAAACACATAAATCAGCAGAAGAACACGAAAATTGAAACCACAAGAAAATATGGAGAAAATGGCAAAAACAGTGACTACTAGAATGAGCATTCAACACTAGCTGCGCGATAATAGCGAAAAGTGCGATACAAGGTGTTGCCAATAAAAATAATTGAGTATTGATTGGACGGAAAATCGGAGATAGGCGTCGCGAAAATACGTAGTGTATTCGCAGACGCCTCTCGTGCCGACAGAAAATGGGTTAGGGGAACCAACCCAAGATTTGCGCTGATGAATCAAAGGTGGTGGGTTATCCAACCCAAACCCATTTTTCCAACCCAGGTCTGCCAAACCCAGAGTTTGCGCCAACCCATTTTTCAATGATGAATCCGGCCTCTGGCTGGGTTCTGCGTCAAGACTATACCCTGTCCCAAACGAGTTGGCAAGCGAAGAGTCCAAAAAAGCAGCGCACCCTCTGCGTCTCTGACATTTTCGGACGTCGCGTACGTAAATATGTAGCATGTCCTACCGTAATCCAAAAACAGAAGAATTCGTGTCCTCCGAGCTGTTATCCATATCCTGAAACACTTTCCCTACCACGCGAAGAAGAATATCTGTATCAAGAGCGAGGATCACGAGCGAAAAGAATGCAAAAGAGTTATCATGTGTGAAAAAAGTGAGGACATGAAAAACTCGTCGAGTCCCGTTTTTGGATTATGGTAGGACCTGCTACGTATTTGCGTACGCGACGTCCGAAATTGTCAGAGACGCAGAGGGTGCGCTGCTTCTTTGGACTCTTTGCTTGCCATCTCGTTTGGGACAGGGTATAACACGGTTGTGCTCAAGCCTAACACAACCTACATCGACAAACTTAGAGTTAGCGCATTGACGAGTTCGAAACGGCTGCACTATTGGAGGGGTTGTGCTGGGGTTGGAGCGGAGTTTAGGCCTAAGCCTAAGCCCTTGGGATACGGGCATCTCGCCCCCGTCTCACCCAGGTGACTCATTTCGCAACATTTCGCAGCGTGTCTGGCGTCTCTCGCCTCTCGCCTGGCAGCCAGCCAACCAGCCATTCACATCGGAGCGCGTTTGACTCTAGCGAGCCTAGTTGAGCACAGATAAGTTGATTTCGAGTGTAGTACTGCATTTCCGCTCGAGAACTACTTCACTACAATGTGTCACAAAGATGCATGTAATGCTACGACGCATATTGATTGCAAGTATGGACATTTGTATGAGTCTAAAGAGTATTTCGTAACTTTTAAACGTTTTCCGTTAGAATTTACACATATCACTAACAATTAGACCTTGTCTCAAATAGTTGCCGCTCCCGATATTGAGGGGAGTCAAATTTTTTTCAAATCCACGTCAAATTTTTGTCCACCAAGGGGTTCCAGCATCTTGGCGACGGTTTCATACCAGAATTTAACACTTAGGAGACCGCGCGTTCCACGGCTAGCCCCCGTAGCGGACCGGCGCGCTCCACGGCCAATCACTTCAGGGAGTTTTTAAACTGATTTTTTGTTGTAATTGGATATGCCAAAAGGGGATATATGGAGCTTAATATCTGCATACCATTTATGGAAGTTGTATGAAGCATAGATATAAAAGCAATAATTGGAAGGAGTCCGTTTTTCTTGAAGTAAAACGGAAAAATCGAGTTTTTGGCGTGGGTGCGCAGTGTGGACACGAGGTCCCAGGGGCAAAACAGCCGTGGGTGCACAGTGTGGACACGCGGTCCATTAAGTGTTAAAAAAACTCAGGTATCCAACCCGCAACCGTTCCAATGAACCACCTGGTCTAGCGGATCCTACCGTCATCATTAGGAAGTAAAGTTTCAGCGAGAACAACTGCCTTACAAAAAAGCGGAAAATGGTGCAGTTCCCATGTAAGCGAACCATTAAACGTTTAGACCAACAAAATCATGCTTCGTGAACACATCATAGCTCGAGTGTTTTGCTCTTTCATGGATTTAGAAAGCAGTCCCATGACGGAAAGCAGTCCCCCTCGGTCCCATGACGCGCACATTCTAGCTCTTTAAACGTGTCATATTCCTTAGTACATTTCAAAGATTTCATCAGTAGTTGAAAGGCATCGTATCAGAAACCATTCGAAAACACCCTAAATAGAGAAAAATAGATTCACCAAGTACCATAGTGGAACCGAATACATTCCGTTTTCTATAGCTTCAGAGGATTCCAATTGTTATCTCCATGCATTTCGCAAACAATGTATACGATACAGTTGAATGCTCTATCAATCTAACCGGTCAATGATTGGCTACTGCTCGTTGCCATGCCTAATCGCGCCCCAATTGAACAACGCTGAGCATCGAGACCGCTGGGACCCTCCCCGTCTGCTCTCTCACCTCGCAAAGACAGAGACGTAGGGTCGGGGGCGAGCTGCCCCGCAACCAGTTCCCTTGCGAGCTGCCCCACCCTCAGGCAAGGGTTGGCCGGGGCACCATTCACTGGTGATTTCAAGCCCTCGCAGGACAATCATTAAAGACCGGACTGCTCCGAATACAACGTAACCCCTCCAATAGTGCATTCTGTCCCTGGCCTCAGCAGTTTGGTGGATGTATTACTTCATGTACTAAATACAGGCTTCAGCCGGGTTGCAGTTAAATATATGTATGACAAAGGGTTCAAAATTAGGTGGAGTGAGATGGGTACGCAGGATATGTTCGTTGCGGGTTGTGAAATGCACCCATAGAAAAACAATTCGAGACGATCCACATGATACAGGTGAACAACGGAGCGGTGGGACATGTTGCAGAGGAGGAAATCCGCCAACCCCCCCCCCTCTATTCCCGAAATAATCTCACGCAATGCTGGAAGACGTGAATCCCTGAAACTTAACAGTGACTTTACACGTTAGACTACTTCAAATCCTTCCTAACTTGTCGATGTATTTCCGATTGCAAGGTGATACGACATGAGAACCAAACTCAAACGTAGCACACATTAGCCCTATATGCGTTAGCGAACACCTGCGAAACTTTCGTCATCGAGAACCTTAAAGGCACAGTCCAACCGCAGAATCGAAATTTTGTTTTTCTGCTTATCTTGAAGAAAATTTTACGCTGATCACAAAAGTGTCTCCAGAATCGCCCAGAAGTCATTACGAACGGAGTTATGGGCCCTCAAAGATGCTGAATTTGAACGGCGAGAAGTTCGCGGACGAGTTGTCTCGAGCCTGTCTTTTCTCGTTATTCACAGCCATCGTTTTGGAGCAGGTCACAAAATGAAGCCACACCGAAAACAAATGGAAGAACATCGATTTGGAAAAAAATCGATCGCGCCTATCTTCCCTATTGAGACCGGAAGCTTGTCGATGGGCGTTATACCCTGTCCCAAACGAGATGGCAAGCCTAGAGTCCAAAGAAGCAACGCGCCGCCCTCTGCGTCTCTGACATCATTAGCGAACTGAAGCACCTGGATCGATGTTAAAGTTGTCTGAGACACTATAGAGACTGCAACCAAACAATGAAGTGAAATAATGGCCTCAGACAAGTTAAAACAGCTCGGTTGTATCGAGTTTACGGTGAAATCGACGGGTTAGACGACTTTGTACGCTCCGACCTGTTATCCATATCCTGAAAAACTTTCCCTGCCACGTGAAGAACAAAATATGCATCGAGAGTGAATATCACGAGCATTTCGAGAAAAAAGAACGCAAAAGAGCAATGGAGTATGTAAGAAAATGAAGTGAGAAAGTTAAAAAACTTTCAAAAATACGAAAATGTCAGAGACGCAGAGGGCGGCGCGCTGCTTCTTTGGGCTCTACGCTTGCCATCTCGTTCGGGACAGGGTATACCCATTTTTTCTTCCATGGAGGCGGGGCCGACTTTTTCCTTGCTTTTTCTTGCTTATTTGAGCGAATTGAGATTTCGCGCTTGGCAGGGACGCTATACACGGCGACCGGAGCACAATATCAAAAATTACCCCTGAGCTTGGACTGTGGCTTTAATGAATTAGAGCTTACTCAATAAGGCCGAGATGGATCCGAGATGCTCAACCTACGCGTGGTGGATCTGTGGAGTCGACTACCAAGATCAAGGAGACTCATCAAACGGGCATCAACAACTCCACGAGGAGTTTTTTCTGTATGGGAGTGCAAATGGCTGGCTGCTGCACTCCTCCGCATACTACTGCTACGAGCCGGCATTGAGAGGTACCCAGGGCCACCCAGCAAGACTCCACGATATCCCTGCTGTCATTGTGGATTATCGGCTCAACATGCAAGCGTCCAGTGCGGTGGTTGCCTCGGCTGGGTACACCTCAAATGTTCGGGGTTAACCAGCTATAACGACTACACTGTTGCTTATTGTTGTACTTCTTGCTCTAACTCTCCCCCTAGTGTTCCTCTTCATAGTCTAGACATTTTTCAACTCAATATCAATGGCCTGCGTGCCAAACTTGCTGAACTCACATTATACATTGAACGCTCTCATCCAGATGTCATTCTCCTTCAGGAGACAAAACTTAGCCCAGCATCCTCCCTACCCCGCCTCCCCGGTTATACGTCGTACCACCTTCCCCGCATATCCCATGGTGGTGGCGTTTCTACGTTTGTAAAAACTTCTATACCGTCTCATCTTATTGCTCTCCCTAATGATGTTGTAGAATATATTGGTGTTCATGTTGTACTGCAAAGTTGCCCCATAGATATTGTTAATATTTATATTCCCCCTGTCTCCTCATGTCCCAGTTCGTTTGACCCCACCTTATTTTTACATTCTGTGCACTCTGCCCTCCCATCATCTTCTGTTGTCATGGCTGGCGATTTTAATGCTCACTCCATATCCTGGTTCTCCTCTCTAGATCCCGATTACAGAGGGGAACTAATTGAGCTTTTTGCTGAGGATTGTGACCTTGTTGCCATTAATGAGGACGCTCCCACTCGCCTTCCGTCCACGGGCAGGCCGTCCTCTCCTGATGTCACTTTTGTGTCATCTTCTCTTGCTGTTTCCTGTAACTGGTCCACTGCTATAGCCATGGCCAGCGATCATGTACCCATATGTGCTTCATTGGAATTGTCGCTCAATAGTCACCTGGCACCTTTCGTAGGCTCGCGTAGCAAATTGTACACCAACTATCGTAAGGCTAACTGGGTCACGTTTAAGGAGGTGCTACTCAGTCGGGTAGCCTACTATCCGCTTACCGGCTCCGTTCATGAGAAGGACAAGTTCATTGTTGATGCCATATGCAATGCCTCCAGAATTGCAATTCCTACGGGGCGCGTTAGAACGTTTCATCCTAACGTTCCCAGAGACGTCCTGGAGCTGATCGAATCACGGGACCAGAAACGCCGTGCTGATCCTGGAGATCCCAGCATTCAACTACTGTCTGATGAGATCACCAAAAGGCTGAATGATTACAAGCGGACGCGATGGATGGAGTTCACTGAATCCTTGAATTTCTCCACTGATGCAAAGAAGACTTGGAGCATTCTTAAGCGGTTATCTGGGAAGAAATTGGTAGCGGATCGCAACATGCTTGAGTTCCCTTCAGGGAAATTCGAGTCCGGATTCAAGGCTGCATGTCGACTTGGAAAACACTTTGCTTCAGCTACGTCCCGCCGTGATCACTCCAACATTATCACTCTCCGGTCTTTAAGGAAGCTTAGCCGACAAGATGTACCTGCCATAACTACCTCTGAGATGTCTTCCCTCATCAAGCCCATGAAGAACTCACGAGCCGAGGGACCCGACGGTGTGTCAGCCGTCCATCTCAAGCACTTGCCGGAAGAGTTCCTTGAATTACTTTGTGACCTAGTCTACTCGTCATTCAGCACAGGTGTCATTCCCTCTAGATGGAAGCAAGCAATTGTTCTTCCGATCCTCAAGCCTGGCAAACCAGAAGATCAAGCAACTTCGCATCGACCCATCTCCCTTCTGTCCCCTATTGCTAAGTTAGCGGAGAAATTCATCAACCCGCACCTCCAAGAAGCATTATGTCATAACGTGCATCAACATGGCTTCAAGAAGGCCCACTCTACCATTACGGCACTCACGTCCATCACAGAACACATAATTGCTGGCTTCAACATGGAACCTCCAGCTGGTAGAAGTATAGTCGTGGCGGTTGATTTAGCCGCTGCCTTCGATAATGTCAGTATCCCGCTGCTGTCCAAATCGATCCTGCACTCTACTATTCCCGACTGGTGCAAAAGATGGACTGATAACTTTGTCAAGAATCGTTCCATTCGTGTGAAGTTTGATGGACACTTGTCGAAGTCTGTGCCCCTGAAGGCGGGCGTCCCACAAGGAGGAGTTTCATCTCCCAGCCTGTTTTCATTGTATTTGTCTGATGTGCCGAAGCCGTCACCAAACATCCACTTATGTCTGTATGCGGATGACATCACTATTATTTGTACTGACCCTGTCATCGATCGAGCCACTGCTGAGATGAATAAATACCTTGTCAGTCTGGCTAAGTTCCTGGAATCGAAGCAGCTAAAGGTCTCTCCAACCAAGTCCAGCGTTACTTTGTGCACTACAGCGACTGCCGAACACAAGCTGCATCCCAAGGTTCTTTGGGAAGGAAACATGCTGCCCTTATCAAAACACCCCCGTCTACTCGGTGTATTCCTGGACCCGTCACTACGTTTTCACGAAAACACACGTATTCGAGCTGCTGCCGCCAACACACGTAACAACATTCTACGTTCGCTAGCAGGCACTACATGGGGTAGCTCTAAGGAAATCTCGCGAACCACCTACAGGGCTATGGTGCAGCCGGTGCTGGAATATGGAGCCCCAATATGGTCAAGACACCTGTCGGAAACCTCTTGGAGCAAACTTCAGCGTGCACAGAACACCGCTCTACGCGTGATCACTGGATGCCCTCGATCCACACCGGTATCTCATCTACATCAAGAATGTTCGCTGCTTCCTGTAAAGCAGCATTGTCAACTCCAGTCGCAACAGTTCCATGTTGGCATTGTAAGGAATTCCACACACCCCAATTTCCCTCTACTGTCATCTGGTCCCCATTTCCGACATATACGCTCGCCACTTCATGCTGCAGTCTCTGTCTTGGATCGTCAACGTTGGGCGACGTCGGAGCTCAATCGCGTCAGACTGCTGCAAATGGAGCACACCCAATTCGTCAGAGAATACCTTTCCGGTGCTCCGCTAAATCCAATTCTTGGCGATGTGCCCCCCCCCCGATCGATGGCAGCGAAATGGACCTACCCAGACGTACACGCGTCATCCTGGCAGGTCTACGTTGTGGACACTCCTCATACCTCAAGGCCTTCGTCCATAAGATGGACTCGTCGATCCCTGACGAATGTCCCGACTGCCACAACCCAGGGCACGATTCATTTCATTTATTTTCATGTCCTGTGAGGCCGACTTCTCTAACAGTTATGGATATGTGGAGGAACCCGTGCGATGTGGCTGCCTTTTTACACCTATGAGGAGAAGCTCTGTTGTGGCCGATAAGAAGAAGAAGAAGAAGGCCGAGATCATAATACCGTCGCGGTGATGCGTGAGAAAAGGAGGTGTGGATCAATCGCGGCAATATTGTGCGTCGGAGTAAATCGCGTGTTTTGATGAGCAGATCGGCAGTTCGTGGAGTGAAGTGAGATGACATTCATCCGAACCGTTGACACCTCCGTTTTTGACAACATTTTCTGAATTTCGAGGAAATGTGAATATCGCCGCCTCTAAATGGCGTCATTTCTCCATGGAGAGAGACGTCGACTTCTTCGCGGCGATATGCATACAATGCGTATCATAATTGAAGCAACACACTCAAAGCTCTGATATCAATGTCCACGCTACCTTTCGTCAAACGGCATTGTCACCATTTAACTCCGCGGGCCCGAAAACTGTTCACAAAATTTTACCGAAAACCGTCAAGAAATAAGATGTTTTGTATATAACTTTTAAGCTGCCGAGATGTCGTACGTTCGTGCCAAGGCAGTGTGGAGGAAAGAAGATCACCTCCGTGCAAACCGACGTCAATCCCTCCGCGGAGAGGGTTTTTGTCATGGGAGAGGTGCTGGCTGGCTGCAGCTCTCCTGAGGATTCTTCTACAAATGGCCGGCGTCGAAAGGAATCCAGGACCCGCGAAGAAGAAGAAGTACCCATGTGCCACATGCGACAGAGATGTCAATTGGTATGGAACCAGCGTCCAATGTTTTGGATGCGAAAGGTGGGTGCACTTCTCTTGTTCGGGTCTCAGCTCTGTGAGGCACCACGATTCTTCCTTTCGTTGTATTGTGTGCTCCGCCTCCAGTAACTCAAATTCCTCATCTACCAACCGCCCCCTATCTATTGTACACATCAATCTTAACGGCCTTCGGACCAAGCTTTCTGAATTATCTCTCTTTGCCCGTACTCATCACCCGGATGTTATCATGGTTCAGGAAACCAAACTCTCTCCCTCTGCTACCTCTCGACATCCAAACATCCCGGGATATACTGCATATCATAATATATATATATATAATATATATATATATATATATATATATATATATATATATATATATATATATATATATATATATATATATATATATATATATATATATATATATATATATATATATATATATATATATATATATATATATATATATATATATATATATATATCCCTCCTTCTCCCTCTTGTCCCTCAACATACAATCCTATCCCCCTTCTCAAGCAGCTGTATGACTGCTCTCTATCTCCCTCAATTGTCTTTGCGGGTGACTTCAATGCGCACACGTCCTGCTCGTCGCTTGATTCTGATGCTAGAGGAAGTGACGTCGAAGAATGGGCGGAGGAGTGCGATCTGGTTATCTTAAACGATGGCCAGCCCACTCGTCTCCCTGCCAAAGGCCGATCATCTAGCCCAGACATCTCCCTCGTCTCTTCCAATCTCTCTAATGCTTGCTCTTGGTCGACATCCACAACTCTTTCCAGCGATCACACCCCTGCCTTTGTCGATATTGATCTCTCTAACTCTCTTGCTCCCTATACAGGTGTTCGTCATCGTTCTTATCTTAATTTAGGCCTTGCAGACTGGAGCCTGTTCAGGGAGGTTGCGCTCCGCCAAGCGGCTGATTATCCGGGGAATGGCGATGTACACCAGAAGGAGCGCCACCTATCTGATGCCATCTTGAAGGCTATGAAAGCTGCGATCCCTGAAGGCCGCGTAAAGACCTTCTTTCCCAATGTCACCAGGGAAACATTGCAGAAGATAAGGACAAGGGACGCAAAGAGAGCCGCAGATCATCTTGACCCAGACATCGCTGCGCTGGATGATGAGATCAGGAAGGACCTTGACAGGCACAAGAAGGAAACTTGGGAAAAGTTCACTGAGAAGATGAACTTTCGAAATGATGCAGCAGCAACGTGGAAGGCCTTGAAAAGGATCTCCGGAAAAATCACCTCCGCCGACAATTCCACGATTGAATTTGAAGGTGGAGTCTTCAAATCAGGGAAGGAGGCCGCAAATGCTCTTGGGAAGCATTTTTTCATCACTAGAACCAAAAGAGAGAAGCAGAATAGAATAACTGTACGGGAACTCTGTAAGTTGCCTCTCATGGATGTAGATGATGCAGTCACGCCTGCACAGGTCGAGAAGGTAATAAAGGAGATGAGCAACTCGAAGGCATTAGGGCCAGACGGTTTGAGCCCTGCAGTCCTGAAGAGACTGCCCAGTGAACTACTGCCCATTATTGCTGACGTCATAAATACATCGTTTCGTACATGTACTTTACCCCAAAATTGGAAAGTGGCTCGTGTTATTCCACTGCCGAAGCCGGGAAAGTCACCATCCACGGCTAAAGGGTACCGGCCGATCAGTCTTTTCTCACCCATTGCCAAAGTTGCCGAAAAACTGATTGTGGAGGAGCTGGCCGAACACAACAACAAGCAACAGCATCAGCATGGTTTCCGTAAATTACATTCCACCACTACGGCCTTGTTGGAGATTGTGAGCTATGTTCTGGACGGTTTCAATGCCATCAAACCCCAACGTACTGTTGGTGTGGCCCTCGACTTAACAAAGGCATTTGACACTGTCAATCTAGGCCTACTATCGGAAAGCGTCGAGAGGAATCCAGGTCCAGAGCAGAAGTATCCATGTGCCACCTGCAGCAAGGATGTCACCTGGCATAAAACAAGTGTCCAGTGCTTCGGATGCCAAAGGTGGGTGCACTTCTCCTGTTCGGGCCTCAGTTCTGTGAGGCATCATGACTCATCCTTTCGTTGTGTTCTATGCTCTGCCCCCAGCAACTCTGATTCCTCAATCACCAACCGCACCCTCTCCATTGTTCACATTAATCTCAACGGCCTTCGCAACAAGTTATCTGAACTCTCTCTATTCGCACGTTCTCATCACCCGGATGTTATCATGGTTCAAGAAACCAAGCTCTCTCCATCTACCACTTATCCCCAACCCAACATTCCTGGCTACACCGTCTATCACATGCCAAGGTCTACCCCCAACCCAACATTCCGGGCTACACCGCCTATCACATGCCAAGGTCTGCTCTTGGGGGCGGAGTGGGGGGGGGCTTCTCATATTATTCCTAATACTCCTAAGGACGGTACTCTTGAGTACGTTCCTGTCCACCTCCCCCTCAAAACCCCTTTATCTCTATTTAACATCTATATCCCCCCTGTAACATCTTGCCCCCCGTCTTATAATCCTATACCTCTCCTTAAGCAGTTGCACGACTGCTCACTCTCTCCCTCAGCTGTCTTTGCGGGTGACTTCAATGCTCACACGTTCTGTTCTGCTCTTGACTCTGACGCCAGAGGGGATGACGTCGAGGAATGGGCTGAGGAGTGCGATCTGGTTATCCTCAATGATGACCAGCCCACCCGTCTCCCTGCCAACGGCCGACCTTCTAGCCCAGATATCTCTCTTGTGTCATCCAATCTTTCTAATGCTTGCACGTGGTCCACATCCACCACTCTCTCCAGTGATCACATTCCCGTCTTGGTGTATATTGATCTCTTTGACTCTCTTGCCCCTTACTCTGGTTTTCGTCATCGTACTTATCTTAATTTAGGCCTAGCAGACTGGACCCTGTTCAGAGATGTTGCACTCCGCTATGCGGTCGACTACCCATGCAATGGTGATGTCCATCAGAAAGAACATCATTTAACAAGTGCCAACCGCAAGGCCATGAAAGCAGCAATTCCTGAGGGTCGTTTAAAGACCTTTTTTCCAAATGTCAGCAGGGAAATACTGCAGAAGATAAGAACAAGAGATGAGAAGAGAGCCGCTGATCATCTAGACCCGGACATAGCTGTGCTGGATAATGAGATCAAGCAGGATCTGGATAAGAACAAGAAGGAATGCTGGGAGAAGTTCACTGAAAAGCTGAATTTCAAGCTGACGGAAATACGACGTGGAAAGTGTTGAAGAAAATTTCCGGCAAGTCCGCTCCCTCGATGAGCTCCGCTATTGAGTTCGAGGAGAACGTCTTCAAATCAGGGAAAGCGGCTGCTTATGCGCTCGGCAAGAACTTCTTCATCACACGTGCCAAGCGAGGCGTGCAAAACAGAGTCACGGTTAGAGAACTGAGCCGGCTGCCGCTCATGAACTTCTGAGGCCTTTACTCTCACGCAAGTAGAGAAGGCTATCAAAGAAATGCGGAATTCGAAGGCTATCGGACCTGGCGGTATCTCCCCAGCCATCCTGAAGAAGCTTCCCATGGAACTTCTACCGATGCTTGCAGATATCATTAACACTTCTTTCCGGACCTGCATTCTACCGCAAGCTTGGAAGACAGCTAATGTGATACCGTTGCCAAAGCCAGGCAAGTCCCATAGTACGGCAAAAGGCTTTCGACCTATTAGCCTTTTATCTCCCGTTGCCAAATTAGCTGAAAAGTTGATCGTGAGGGACCTGGCTGATCAAAATGAGCGACAGCAGCATCAGCATGGGTTCAGGAAACTTCACTCTACTACAACTGCTCTATTGGAGATCGTGAGCTTTGCGGTCGACGGATTCAACATGAGAAAGCCCCTAAGAACGGTGGCCGTCGCCCTCGACCTGACCAAAGCGTTTGACTCTGTTAACTTGGGACTGCTGTCCGACAAACTGCTGAAGTCCTTGCTGCCATCCTGGCAGAAGCGATGGATTGCAGCGTTTACTAAAGGCCGCCGGGCTAAGGTTCAGTTCCAGAATCACGTATTCGATAGCATTCCAATAGCAGCCGGTGTTCCGCAAGGCGGAGTGTTGTCCCCTGCCCTATTCAGCCTGTATCTTGAGGATCTTTCCGAGCCACCACAGGATATAAAGATTGTTTTGTACGCCGACGACATCACCATCATGTGCCAGGACCGTGACCTGCAATTAGCCGCTAACAAGATCAGCGCCTATCTCATCGAGTTGAAGCTTTTCCTCGATAATATGATGCTCACAGTCTCTGCTGCAAAGTCTTCTGTATCAGTGTTCACAACAAGCACCAAGGAACACAGTGCCCACCCAGATGTCAGATGGGATGGTAATCGTTTGCCAGCAGTAAGATTCCCCAAGCTGCTTGGTCTTATTCTCGACCCGTCACTGAAGTTCCACAAAAACGCGGAACAGAAACAGACAGTCGTCAAGGCAAAGCTTAATATTCTGAGAGCTCTCGGAGGAACATCATGGGGAAGCAGCCGAGAGACTATACTGAGAACCTACAGAACATACTTCAGCCGGCTCGGGAATATGCGGCACCAGTGTGGCAGCACCTGGTGTCAGACAGCTCCTGGAATAAGCTGCAGCGTATACAGAATGCTGCGCTTAGAATCGCTACCGGTTGTGCAAGGAGCTCTCCAATAGAACATCTTCACGCGGAGGCCTGCATATTGCCAGTTAAGGAGCATTGCGAACTCCAGGCACAGCAGATGTATATTAATGTTCTGAGGCAGCCAAACCATCCGGCGCAACGAGAATTATGAAGCCCATTAGAGAGAGGTCGATTAGGACGCCGTTCGCAGATGCTCCTCATAAAGTTCATGTACAGAGATGGGCCGACTCCAACATGGAAAGGCTTCGTCTTCTGCGCGAGGAGCACACCCAGTTTGTTCGAGGATATCTGGAGAAGGCGGCTGTGAACCCTATTTTAGGAGCAGTGCCGCCTCGGGTTTGCGAGACCGAGTCTCAACTCGGCAGGCGAGCCAGATGCGCTCTCGCCTCGCTGCGGTCACTCTATTCTGCTAATGTCTTACGCCAACAAGATCGACAGCAGCCGACCAGACGCATGCCCGGATTGTGGTGCTCCCGGACACGACACGGCGCACTTGTTCATGTGCCCGAAGAGACCTACCTCCTTAACAACAATGGACCTCTGGACGAATCCTGTGAAGGCCGCCCAGTTCCTCAACCTATGACAAAAACCACTTTGAGGCTGCAGAAGAAGAAGAAGGCCTACTATCAGAGAGTCTGCTGAAGTCCACCATCAAGCCATGGCAGAAGCGGTGGATAACTGCCTTCACTAAAAGACGTCGGGCCAATGTGCTATTCCAGGGACATGTTTCCAATAGCATCCCCATCGCCGCTGGTGTCCCTCAAGGAGGAGTTTTATCGCCTGCACTTTTCAGTTTATATCTAGGAGATCTGCCCGTTCCCCCTCAAGACATCAAGGTCGTTGCATATGCGGATGATATTACTATTCTGTGCCGAGATCGCGACATTAAAGGCAGCAGACACGCTCAAAAATGGTATCGATTTTATGACATAATTCAAAGGTTTGGAGCTGGTTGTATTGGGAACTGACGAAAAAAAGGACGAAAACTGTGTGCAAATAGAGGAATAACGGTTATTTTGTTATCAGGTGAAAGTGGACGAGTTTTACGGCGCGCGGTTGAAACAGCGAATATTAGCAACAAAACGGTTGAGATAGGGAAGCCGATATACTTTTACAGCCTGTACTGGAACGTTAACCTCGTTGGAAGCATCAAAAACCAGCCAAAGGGACCGTATTAGTACTATCAATCTGGATGAGTTTGTATTTTGGGGCGGGGTTGCAGAAGCTCAGGGGCGGGGCTGCAGAAATTTTTCGATTTGCATTGCTAAAATTTAGTAGTTTTCACTCGTTTTTGACGCTTCCAACGGCGTGAGCAGTCTACTAGGAGCCATGCGACTTCAGAAACGTAGTTATCTCAACAACATTTTCGAGCGTGTCTGCTGCCTTTAAGTTAGCCGCCAGTAAGATCAATGACTACTTGATCGAGTTGAAATGTTTCTTCGATCGCAAAATGCTCACAGTCTCTGCCTCCAAATCATCCGTCACCGTTTTTTCCACTGATAATGCTTGCAGGCCACCCGATTCCCCAAGCTGCTTGGACTCGTGTTGGATCCTTCGTTGAAGTTTCATAAGAACACTGAGCAGAAGCAAGCCACAGTGAAAACAAGACTCAACGTCCTGCGTGCTCTCGGTGGAACGTCCTGGGGGTGCAGTAAAGAAACGATCCTGACCACGTACAAGGCCATCGTACAGCCCGCCCTGGAGTATGCTGCACCAGTCTGTCAGCATATCGTGTCGGACACATCCTGGTCCAAGCTGCAGCGCATTCAAAATGGAGCATTGCGAATCGCAACAGGCTGTTCTAAAAGCTCTCCAGTAGAGCACCTACACGCCGAGGCTCGCATCCTGCCAGTTAAGGACCATTGCCAACTCCATGCACAACAGCTGTACATAAACATCCTGAAGCAGCCGAATCATCCGTCGCGAAGACTATTAGACCCCGTCAGAGAGAGAAGTATAAGAAAGCCCTTTGCCGATGCTCCCACGAAAATCAATATACAGAGATGGACCAACGCACAACAAGAACGCCTCCGTCTCTTACGTGCTGAGCATACCCAATTCGTCAAGGATCACTTATGCAAGACCGCTGTAAACTCCATTCTCGGAGTCGTGCCGCCTGAGGTCAGCGAAACCGAGATGGAACTCGGTAGGCGTGCCAGGTGCACCCTTGCCTCGTTGCGCTGCGGGCACTCCCCCATGCTTATGTCTTATTTACATAAGATCGATAGCAGCAGACCTGACGAGTGCCCGGATTGTGGTAATAAAGGGCATACTACTGCGCACCTTTTCAACTGCCCGATGAGACCGACATCGTTAACACCAGTAGATCTGTGGGAGAATCCGACGCTTGTGGCTCAGTTCCTCAATCTATGACAGGACCCTCTCTGTGGCTGCAGAAGAAGAAGAAGAAGAACAGGCTGTTCTAAAAGCTCTCCAATAGAGCACTTACACGCCGAAGCTCGCATATTGCCAGTTAGAAACCACTGCCAACTCCAGGCGCAACAAATGTACATTAACATCGTGAAGCAGCCGAATCATCCATCGCGAAGAGTACTAAACCCGGTGAGAGAGAGATGTATCAGAAAGCCTATCGCTGATGCTCCGTCGAAAGTAGATGTGCAGAGATGGACCGAAGCACAACAAGAACGCCTCCGTCTCTTGCGCGCGGAGCATACCCGATTCGTGAAGGAACACTTGAGCAGAGTTGCCATAAACTCCATCCTGGGAGTCGCACCTCTGAAGGTCAGCGAGACAGAGATGGAACTTGGCAGGCGTGCCAGGTGCACCCTTGCATCGTTACGCTGTGGACACTCCCCCATGCTTATGTCATATCTGCATAGGATTGACAACAGCAAACCTGACGAGCGTCCTGATTGCGGTAGTCAAGGGCATACTACTGTGCACCTCTTCAATTGCCCGAAGAGACCGACTTCACTAACGACAATGGATCTGTGGACGAACCCAGTGCTAGTGGCCGAGTTTCTGAACCTATGACAGAACCCCTCTCTGTGGCTGCAAAGAAGAAGATAACTTTTAAAGTCTGTATCATATTTATAGCAACACTTTCAAAATTCAATCGCTATTCTTCTTCTTATTCGGGAATATAAACTTGTAACGCCTTTTCAAGAGTCTGCCGATTTGCCTTGTTTAGAAATTATCCTAAAAACTCACTTTAGCATAGAGTTCAACAGTCGGCTAAGCACTTCCACGTCCAAGTTGCTCCAGGCAACGATTACAGCTCCCTCGAGGTGTTCCAGTGAGTCGTACGTCCTACCTCCACTATAAATATGGCGAAGCAGGATTCCTCGGACGTTTTCCGTTGACATAACATAAGGCGAGCAGGCCGGGCAAGCGTAACGGAGAGTCCGTGCTGCACAAAATAAGTCCTAATTGAGCGACTCGTGTGGATGTAGGCATCGTCTTACTGGAAGGTGAGCTCCTTGTGCTGAAACCGAACAAGGAACGGTAACAGTCCTGTTCACAACACTTCCTGGTACTCCGTAGAATTCATTCTAGGGGAATCGAAGGCTATCTGGAGCACACCGTCAGCATCGCATTCACACAATACTAAGAGACCGCCTCCACCGAAATTCTGCTTCGTAAATTACAGCAGCTCCTTCCGGATATCTCGCCAGTAGTGTGCGTATCCGTCAGGTCCATCCAACTGGAACTTTTCCTGTCCGAGAAGATCCCCTGAACACAATGCCTACCCACATGAAGCATGAGAACATGTTGTGCTCATCTTAGACCAGTCAGTCGCCATGTTCCTCTCGGCGCACTGAAGCCGTGCGGCAAGGTGCTGTGGGGTGCGGTACTGGACGCATACGAGAATGTTCTATAACAGAGTTGTGATTGATCGCCCTCCATACGGTCTTTCTGGATACCGACGTAAAAAGTTCAGCTCGGACCTGATTGACCGACATGGTCGAGTTGGACATGAGCCGCACTAGTCAACGTTCCCCTGGAGCAGACAGCTTTCTGGGCTTTCTTTGAACCATGCGACCCAAGATTATGCAGAAATCGGTAGACAGCTGTGAAATGACGATGGTGTTGCTCCGCTATTCTCCTAATATTCAGACTAGCCCTGTCCAGGACAACAATCTGAGCATTTTCGACCTGAAAGAGAACGGATCCGTTTGGCATGATAGAAATACGTTGACATTACATACCTCCATCCATATCATACTCGAAACGGAAAATGTTTTGAGAAATGAGCAAGGGAGCACTTCCAATAGCAAGTGTTGCTATAATTATGATACAAAGAATTTAAAAGTTATATACAAAATAGACCTTATTTCTTGATGGTTTTCTGTAAAATTTTGTGAACAAAGGTATTTGGGAGCGCGGAGTTGAAGGGTGACAGTGCGGGTAGTAAATGCTCAGGCAGAAAATGGTCACTCAACCGGTCACTTTTTGGGTGCAATTCAGTGCAAGTCATAGTGACCGGTTGTGTCCCCGACAAGTTTTGGGGGCGGAGCTCGGCTTTCACCACCCGGTCAGCCTAATCGAGATTCAAGACGCAGTTCCTTATGACCCGGGCAACCTCTAGCCATAGCACATTGAATCCTCAATCAAACCCGCGCGGTATACGGCGCACAATCTTGCATAGAGTAACTGCGCCGCCGGCTGGAGTGATCAAGTGGACTTGCAGTCGCTAAAGTCCTTGGATCATGAAAGCGAGGGGTTCCCATGTCAATTGATAGGGCACGCTGGATCTCTACCCATAGCTTAATTTTTGTGAGAGGGCCCACACTCTTGTCGGGTGATGGACCCGAATCAGACTCTAGGTAATCGATAGAGCGCATTCAAGTGGAGGAGGGGGCAGAAACGGGCGCGTTGACACGTCATCACTGGTCTGAGCACCCTCGCACCTCGGCGTCACTGGCCCCCGCTTCTATGCTATTGGTGAGTGACTACGACGTTGCCCAGTTGGGTTCCCATTTCTGCCTGAGTGTTTGCGAGGACATTGATATCAGAGCTTTGAGTGTGTTGCTATAATCATGATACGCACTGTATTTGCTGAAAATTTCGGCAACGCGGCTGAAAACTGAAGCGGCAACCATTCTCGGATAATCTCGTCCCACCTCACTACATGAACTGCCATTTTGAGAAGCAAGCCAATCGACTCACTCCAATGCGCAATATCGCCGCCATCGACAGATATCGCCTTTTCTCATGCAACGACGCGAAAAAAGAACGATCCCGGCCTAATCATAGCAAACTGCAGACTTTTTACCTTCATGAAATCTTTGAAACACTGCCGGATCACAACAGGGAAACTCTAGTACCAGAACAGGACCAACAGAGCAACGCCATGGCTAGGAACTCCATCAGTACATCAGCTCGCACCCGTTGGCGCTAACACTCCCCAATTTCGCAAGCGGGTGGAAACTAGGGGTTATGTGAAATTCTGACAAGAGTGCGGACACTTGGAAAATGTTTTCCACCCTAAAAGGGAGAACGAGCCTGGAGAGGTTTCACAGTTATCGAAATCGAGCAAGGTAGCCAGTTGTCCCGTATCTCAGTCTATTCGGATGGAGCGCTTCTCACTGTTTCCCTCATTTGCTTCTTTTTTTTCTGGAGGGCATCCGCGCTGAACCCCCTGATCACCCTCAAAAGGTAAGCACGATTGAAAATTGAAGAAAAAAAATCATACGAGGTTGGGAAGAATATTCTGCTCTACAACACTGGAAACCTGGTCACAGAATATACCTCGTACAAAGAAAAAGCAGCATCTCTGAGAAGTATGCACACACCTTCCAGTATCCGCTTGGAGCTTCGAACTCAGCCAGCGTCTGCTTGAAACTGTAGCGATACACTGCAAAAACGGCAAACATCATCATCAAGCACAAATAAAGAGAACCTAGGTCCGGATCAAGGATGAGCGGAATAAAAAAAAATTAATTTCGGAAATCGGAATTCCGAGGCCAACCATCAGCAGAAATCGGAGAACAAATTCCACTCATCCCTGGTCGAAACCCGGTATGCGTTGGCGCACATGCTGTTGACAACGAGGGCTTCAGTCCGACGTCAGCCCTGGGATGCTACCCCCATTGTACTGTCGTCCAACCTCATGAGTGAGTGAGATACGGCTTCCGATTTCCGTCCACCTCCACTAAAGTTTTACGCGGTGTTCCGGAGCAACGGCGCACTTTCAATAAGGTTTTGTGCTGTTTTCACTTGCTTTCTGCCTTCGAGGTTCATAGGTGGACAGATCTATCGCCGTTCTCTAGACGGCGGGTAGCCGCGTCGAATCCGGGGTTGAACGTGTCAAGCGTGTGGGGTGGCGCCATCATGAAAAAAAATCGATATAGAGCAGCGTCTCATTTTCCCCATGGGAAGCACTCCTTCCTGACCTTTCTTTTCCCTTTCTTTCCTTTCCATCCTCTTTCCTCATCTTCTTAATTGCCTGATAACTTTCGAATAGTTACTCGTGTTTGAATTTGGCGTATTTCGCAGCTTAATTGTGTTTATATTCAACGCTGGATGGTTTCAAATTCAGAAAAGCACAGAAGCGGAGGAAATTTCGTGAGTCCTATTTTTATACAAATATAACATATAAGATGAGGAAAAGGATGGACTGAAAAGAAAGGGAAAAGAAAGATCGGGAAGAAGTTTTGGCCACGGAAAAAATTAAACGCTGCGCTATATCGAGCGTTTTATTTTTTCATGACGGCGCCACCCCACACGCTTGACACGTCCAATCCCAGAATCGTCGCGGCTTAGCGAAAAAATAACAGTGAGGGGATCGTAATTTCCTGTGACTCGTCGGAAATTTAAAAAAAATGATAGTAAACTTAGAGAACCTCATTGTAAAAGGCTAAGAGAACATATCTTACTTTGGGTATTTCTCACTTTTTTCAAAGTGACATTGATAAAAATGAAGCCGCGGAAATTCCCCAAGCAAAAGAAAATGATACCTGGAAATTCGCATGCTCAAAAAGCGTAAATTGTTTACCAACCAACAGGGGATCGTCATTAGTTTCGAAAAAAAAAACAGATCTCCGAGCCCCCACCCCCATCACGCTCTGAGCGTTCTGATGAGCGCGCTCTCGTACAATAGGAGTATGTGGTGCAGCGATGACAATGTAGGCGCCAAAGATTTCGCGCATTTGCAGCACGTGCTCTTATTAAAAGAAAGAGCGCTGCCAGGGTTGAGCAGCAGGGTTGGGCAGGCTTGTGACCGGTCGCAACGGAGGGTCGTGAAATTTTAGGAAATTTTCCAAAGAAATTGAAAGTGGGGGGGGGGGTTCGTAAAATTTTTAGGAAAACTGAGGTTTATCTTCGAACCATCCGGGAGGTAGATTGAGGAGGAGCTGCATCGAGACCATTTCTCCATCCCAGGGGGTTCGTAAAAGTCATGGTCATAATTTTTTCTCCATCCCAAGGGGGCTTCGTAAAAATTTTCGTCACCAGGGGGGGTCGTAAAATTTTGGTTACCGGTCGCAACGGCCTGCTCAACCCTGTTGAGCAGGCCGTTGCGCCAATTTTCGGCGGAGCTACGATCCCCCCTGTTGACCCACATTTTGGAAAAATTAGAAAAATTAATTCGATCCTCTCCCTTGAGATGAAAATTTTGAGGTGCAAACTTGGAAAATTTCAACTTGTGCTTATAGAAGACAATTTATCTATCCCTACCTCATTTTACCTTAGCAAATGGTTCGGAGAAAATTGCCATTTTTCTACAAAAAATCTACGATCCCCCCGAATTTTCATTTCTTTCCCACAAAAAAACAAAAAATTTTACGACCCCCGCTGCGCCAAGTCGCAAACCTGCTCAACCCTGAGCGCTGCTGCAACAATGTGGATTCAGCTGAGGTTCTCTAAAACTGCACACGTGGTCCTGCTAGACTTAACCACACGCTCCTAACAATCGCGAAAGCTGCTGCAATAAGCCACTCAGCTCGACAAGACGCTCGAATCAAGGGCATTTTCCGGTCTAATCGGGCCCCACCAGCACGTGAGCCATACTGTTTTCATTGGCAGAGAATGTGAAATATTAAGCACCAAACATGTATAGCGTTCGTAATGATTTTGAAGAGCTCAGAACTTTGACTGCCGCGAGCGGTGAAGCAGCATGTCTTTCCAGCTACATTCGTAATTGGGGGTTTTCAAAGAAAATAAATAAATCAACGAAAATAATTAAACAATCAACGCGCAATGGTTCATAGGACCGATGAAATCTACGTCTCTATGTGTCCGATTACATGCGAACTGGTCAGCGCCGCGATTTTCTGAGTGCTGAAACCCGAGTTGAGGCCGCGTTTGAAATCTCACGTTATGCGAAAGACCTATTTCTAGGGCTCCTAAACTCTCCTTTTTTCGAAAACGGAGGGAAGCACTGGGTTGGTGCGAAGATTCTAATCGGTGAAAAATTGGGCAGGAGAAGTTCTCCGGCAACGCTTTGGACACAACTCAAATACACTACTGATCAAAAGAGAATGAAAAAACGTACACAACTTTTTGTCCTCCAGTGAAAGACTTTTCCAGTCGGCCTGTTCCTTTTTCCTGATTGGTGCGATGACGTCGTCTTCTTTTCGGAATCTGATTGCCGGGTACCAGTAGTCCAGACGATCGAAGTAGACCTGAATAAAAAACGGTTGAGAGGAGTTACTTGCACTGATCCGATTTCACTGCTCCGGAAATTGAATGATTTCTTTACTTAAAACTTCGCCCTATATCTTAAGCGCTAATATATTGTATGATGCACATCGTCGCGTTAGACCTCGGCGAAGTTAGGCGCTATGAGGGTTCGGCGCGGGGTGCGGATATCGACACCGAGGGATCTGAGCTGCGCAAGGGGGGAGGGAGGGGGGTCTGAGCTTCACCGGCAGACCATGTGAACCACTCTGACCAAGGGTAGTACGTACACTCTTTAGAAATACTTTTTGCGAATAATTCGGTAATACCGTCCAATTAACATGAAACCTTGTTGTAATTAAATTTACGTAAAGGTTAAAATTATAGTAAAGGTTCTCCTACGGTTTAATATAAGGCACATACCCTCTATAAAACGTCGAAATTCACATCACTCAAGGCGCGAGCGGTGCGCGCGACGCCTCGGCCTCCGTCTGCCCTACGCTCTCTCACTGTCTCCAACCACCGCTCCACACCAGCACGCGTAGGAACCAAGTGAATTTCGCCGTTTTATAGCCTTCTTCTTCTTCTTTGCAGCCACGTCGAGGGTTTTGTCACAGGTGAAGAAACTGGGCGACCAGTAGTGGATTCGCCCATAGATCCATTGTGGTCAGCTTGGTAGGTCTCACCGGACAGTGAAATAAATGTGCTGTATCATGACCGATAGTACCGCAGTCTGGACGTCCGGACGTTTTATAGCCTGTAGGTTCTGAGCGTGTATCCAGGGTAGTTGTGTATTGAATTGTAAATAAGTTCAGATTGGGAGCTACGGAATGGGGCGGAAGAGAAGAGTGGATGCGATGAAGTGATTAGCAAAGGCGAAGACGACGAGATGTATATGTGTGTTATATGTTTAATACAGGTCTAGCCTGCTTAGTTAATTTACATAGAATAAATGCAGCAAATAATGAATAAATAGAACGTAAAACCTATACAATAGTAAAAGGCCAGAAACCGACTCAGACGTCCACAGTCATCAAGTACTGATCCAAGAGACGTTCAAACGCAGGTAGGGTTGTAGGGCTCTATTAACAAAGAAATGGTGCCTCAGACTTTTCTTGGCTCTGTTACGAACGAGCTTAAAACTGCTACCTCTTGTGGTAGATGCCCTTAGTTGAACGAATTCATTTGCCTTGAGTCCAACATAGCCATACAATATCTTGTAAACCACCAGAATATCGACTTTTTTCCTTCTGCAGGCCAGCGAGTCTATCTGTAGCTTCTTGTTCCTATCAATGCTGCAGGGCATTTGACTGTAATTGAGTCCGTTGACCCTCATCACCACCTTGCGTGTGAAGCTGTTTTGAAGTTTCTCCAGCGCAACAGTGGTCGAAAACTTGTGAGGGTTGGAGATCGCAGTTCCATACTCAAGGTGAGGTCTTAAATAGGTTTTATAAGCTTTAAGTAGCACCTTTTCGTTTTTACTGGATAGAGCTCTGAACATGCTATACATAACCTTAGTCGCTCTAGACACGGCTTTAGCACAGTGAGCATCAAAAGTGAGATCGCTACGTACCAGAAAACCCAAATCCATTATTTCATCGACAACCTGGAGCTGTTGACCACCAATGGTATACACAGAACCTGCACTATTGCTTCCGATGTGCAAAACTTTAGTTTTTTCACTTGAAAGCAACATACTCCAGTCTCTAGACCAATTTACAATCTTACACAACGCCATTTGCAAGTATTCCCTGTCACTTACTGTCTGAATAGGAGAGAAAATTTTAAAATCATCAGCGAAAGCAGAGCATTTAACAATAGAATTGGAGATAAAACTCCCCCCTGAGGTACGCCACTGCAAATGGGTTAAGGATCGGAAAAGGTTGAATTAACTCGAACAACAAACGACCTATTGCTTAAAAAGGCTCTTATCCATACTATTGTTCTAGGATGAATACCAACTTGGGCGAGCTTGGCAAAAGGTGCTTGATGCTGCTATTAATCATTGTTGTTGATGAAATTCTATAGAAATACTTCGATTGATAGCGTTATAGATCGGTGGTTCATTTCATTTCTGACTTGAGCCTTGAGTGGCGACCCCCCGTCTAGGATAGTCCCAAAAATGTGAGTTCTAACGTCTTACAAAAATTAAGCACCTTGCGGGATCGAACCCGCTTCGTGTATGAGTAGGTTTCGGAGAATGAAAGTCCAGATTAGATGACGCTCTTTCCAATAAGCAGTCCATATATCTGGAGTGACCTGTTCTTCTTGGACTTGCCAAAATAATTTACGGACTCATATTGATTTGAAAACACATTTATTTTTCAATACATCTCGTATTCTTGGCCCTTGCCAATCACTTCATCTTCTCCACTCTTCTCTTCCACCACATATCTACCTACAGAATTATAAAACTCAAACCGCAGATTTCATCCACCGTAACCCAATGGACATAAGAGTAAGGAAACACATCTGCATGCCATTTACAACCGTGATAAAATGTCGGTTGGTGGATTATCATGCTCCTTGGAAGCAATTCACTCCGATACCTGTCGAATGAGATTCTTCATGACAGCTTGGTGAGTGTTGTTGAAAGCAACAGCTGGGCAACATTGAAGCGCAGGAGTTCGGTACGAAAACTGAGGCAGCTGGGGGCGAAAATTGGAGTAGGTGAAGCTCCGTTAGAAAGCAGCATGTGGTGCAGCTAGTGGGCATAAGGACCTAACGTGCTACCCTATTGGGGCAAACCTGCAAGTCTTCCAACTTGAAGAAAGCAACTTGATGTGAAGGTCCTTAGTGTTGCGTTTCAACCGCACGGTCATACGAAACCTTATTCCATGAGTACCGGAATGAATCCCTTCCAGGGAGCATGATATCATTCCACCGACTTACGCTTCATCAGGACGATAAATGGATGGAGTTGTTTTCAATACTCTTATCATGACCATTGGGTTACTGTGGATAGAATCTGCGGTTTGAATTTTATAATTCTGTTATCTACCTTAGCTTCCTGCCCGAAATTATTCACAATTTCTGGATACACGTCCAAACCTATATATATGTCTTATCTTCAACATTAGGAGAGCCTTCACTACAATGAGAACCTTTACTATAGCTAATTTATTTATACTCTGTTTATCTTGAATTGCACAAAACACGGTCCGCCAATAGTCCTCTAATTGACCAGCTAGTACCGTAGTGTACGTCCCCGACGCCTTCTCGGCAGACCCGGGTGGCAGGGTGGGTGGCCGAGTGACGGCATTGACGAATCGATTGCTCTGCACACCGGGTGCACACCCGGGTCTGCCGAGAACGCGTAGTGGACGTACACTACGGTACTAGCGGGCCAATTAGAGGACTATTGGCGGACCGTGTTTTGTGCAATTCAAGATAAACAGAGTATACCAACACAGGCAACGTCATGTAAACCGTCCAGAAAAGCCTCGTACGTGATCTAATTCACTGTAAATACAATGTGGTATGAACACTAAATTTCACACTTCTCTTAGGTTAAGAGGAGAAACTGGTCTCAGCTCTTCCTATTACAGGAGCAGCAAATGACGAAAAACTGGTGAAAAATATTACCCTCAATCCATCTGTGGGTTCTAGTGATCATAACAGACATGCTTTTCATTTATCATGTTCTTTTCCTGAGTCGGAAGTGACGTGGTATCGGTACTTCAGAGGCTGCGATGTTGGTGGAGTTTCAGACTACCTCCTATCTGTGGATTGGAGACAGTCTTTCGAAACAGTGCAAATTATCAATGCTAAATATGAGATGCTTTTAGTTATTTCTTCTATTTTGAGCCGCCACGAGGTTGTTATGGATCTTTATTTTTCTGGCTAACGCGTTTCGGCGTCTGACGCCTTCTTCACAGCCTTAAAGTGATCCAGTCAATTTAACAAAATTTTACGCACAAACACCGCGTACGCTCAAAATATATCATTATATCAAAATCAGGCGGCTCAAAATAGAAGAAATAGCTCATTACAACAAAACGCCGAGGTTTAAGGACAGTCGGGCGTATAAGATAGATGCTTTTAGATATATTACATCACAGGATAGACTTATTCGTCCCTATAAAACGAGTTTGTGCCACTCGATCCTTTCTTCCGTCCTATCTCAAAATATGATAGACCATAGAAGTTGTTTATTTAGGGTAGCCATCACCACTAAACTTGATAGTGATTGGGAAAAATTTCATGTCTATTCGAGTGAATTCAATAATCGACTCAAAAAGCACAACAAAAGCGTTGAGAAAAAATTATTGAAAGTAACAACAAGAGAGGCTTTTATAAATTTCTAAAAAAGAGACTCAAACCTACCACCACGATCCCCAGCCTGAGAAAAGGAGAGGAAGTGGCAACTTTAGATCAGGATAAGGCAGATAAATTCGGGGAGGTGACCTTCATTCCTCCACACTGCCACGGCATGAACGTACGACATCTCGGCAGCTGCTTACCTTATAGATTCGAGAATCGAAAAAATGGACCGCAAATTCGTATTCAGCGTCCCAAATAACAGCCACAGTGAATTTCCAGTCAAATCTGAGTTTGCCCTAGCTACCATATACCCACCGTAACCTGCCGTAATTTATCGAAAATCGATAAACGGGCTGCAGATTCGTGTTAGGCAGCCCTATTAACCCCTATGTACAAGTTTATTTTTATTTATTTATATACGATGTTTAAGACAATCGTAGGACAAAATAACATATACTATACAACAAACCAATGATTGTAGATTCAAAATTAGAATAAAGGGAAATTTAGAAAAAAAGTAGCACCGAGACTGGCTGGAGCGGCTGAGCGATGAGCTTTTTACGGTTTCAGAAGCTTCTTGGCGATCTCACGTTTGAAGGTCTTAGCTGTGCAAGACGTATCGACGGTTTTGCTCAGATTTAGAAAAATTGATCCCGCTCGAACAGTGAAACTTGTAGCTCTGTGTCTTGTTTTCGGTTTGCGATATGATATTTTAACCTCTCCTCCTCTGGTTACAGAGTGAACCAGGGTATAAAACTTTGAAACATCAGTACTATTCAAGGTGTTAAATATTTTGTGAACCATAGAGGCATCAAATAGCTTCCTTCTTGACTCCAGGGATGATAATTTTCAGAAAGAATTCCGTTCCTTCGAGTCTGGAATTCTGGAGTACTGAAATCCTTCGGTCCTTATGAAAACCTTTCTTGTGAAGTTGTTCTGTATTTTTTCAATCCTGTGGACATCCCTCTTCCTGTCTGGACTAAACACTGTGCATCCGCATTCAACGAGTGGCCTAATATAGGTTTTATACGCTGCGAGCAAGATATTTTTCTCTTTCGTGGAAAGAGCTTTGAGTATACAAAATGTACGTATCACAGCTTTCTTACATATTTGATCATAGTGTGGCGAAAAATCCAGATTGCTTATGTAGAAAAAGCCTAGATCCCTGACCATGCTCACCATGCTAATAGGGACATTCTCTAACTGGTACAGAGAGGATAACTCAGTGGATCCAAGTCTAAGGTGGAGGGTTTTTTCTTGAGATAAGGGAAGCTGCCACTTTCGGGACCACGTAACCAGGGTATCGATAGCTGACTGCATGACCATTATGCCTCCAGCGTGGGATGTGTCACAGTATATTTTCACGTCGTCTGCATACTGTTTACATTTGACATCAACTTATTCCAGTATCTTGGGTACATCGGCTGTATAAACGTTGAAGAGAATCGGGGAGAGTACTCCTTGTGGCACCCCACTAGTGACCTCTTTCAATTTCGAAAGCACCCCGTTGATATTTACCCGTAATGTTCTCTCAGTTGAGTATTCTTTCAACCACGAGTTTATTTTTGGGTGAAATCCTATGGCATCCAATTTGTGCAAGAGTACAGTTACGGAGCTTCGGGAGCGAAAAATATTTTAGCATTGGAGCGCGTTTTCCTACCCGTGTCAATTTCTCGATCACTATCGCGCCATTTTATTGATTAGAAGATGGACGACAGAAGCATTGCAATCTTAAGAAAATGCATGCTCGTGTTAAGGGAAAGATTAAAAAACGCGATTTTCTGAGCTCCGAAACTAGGGGTTAAACTCAAACTGGAAATTTGGCTTTGAGTGTTCGATACACTTCTTAGGGCCACTAACTCTCCTGATTTTGGAAGGGGAGGGAAACCCCGGGTTGGTGCAAAGTTTGTTGGGTGTGAAAATGATGGCGCGGACGAGTTCCGACGCGATCGAGCAAAATCAGTCCAACCAAGGACACTGAATATAACACTGTTAAATACTTCTCATTTACAAAATTGTCATAGTTACCGTATGTTGTGGGACACACGAGCTTTTACTGCCACATCCTTATGTGATGTGGCAGCTTGGAGTAGGTTAAAATACGCATAATAGAGGGGGGGGGGAGAAAAATTCCGTACCCACGTCAAAATTTGGTCCACGCGGAGCTTCAACCCCTTGGAGCAATTTGAAAAAGTTTGGCACACGTATCAAACTTAATAAAAATCCCAATAAAGGAAAATTTTGATGTGGATGCGAATTCTTTTTTGACTTGTATTTAGGCCAAATACATTTTCGCTCTTCAAAGCTCCGAGGAAGTAGCCGAAGGAAAATCTAACGTGCTGCATTCGTTTGCGTTCAGGGTTATCCAAAATTGGAATAAATTATCATCGGAAGTCGTTGAGGCCGGAAACTTCCCTATTTTTGAAAGCAAGCTGTCCCACTTTAATCTAAGGTCATTGCATGGGGCAGATGGCCACTCCTTCTGCTGAAGCTTTAAATACAGGGTGCTATATCGTACGAGTGTTTTATTTGCTTTTTGTTCTGCTTGCCTGCGTACACAGGTTACCGTATTTAACCTTTCTTCACATACATTCCGTATGTTTCTTTATTGGAAAATAAAGCTATTGAACTGAAAAAAAAAACTCTAAAGCTTCTGCTTACGTCATTTTGTTGCATAAGTATGCGTTAAAGAAATTGGCTTTTGAGTGTCGTGCGTACAGTTGCGCTTGCGATGAGCTGGATTCGGTCTTAAAGCCACAGTCCAAGCTCAGAATCGTTTTACCGTATTTCAACCTATCTTGGAGAAAATTTCACGCTGATCACAATGGTGTCTCCAGAATCGCTCAGAACTCACTACGAACTGAGTTACGGCTCCTCAAAAAATTTGAATTTGAACTGATAGAAGTTCGCGGACGAGTTGTCTCGAGCCTGTATTTTCTCGTTATTCGCAGCCATCATTCTGAATAAGGTCACGACATAAAGCCAGACCAAAAACAAAAGGAAGAACATAGATTTTGAACAAAATCATTCGCGCGTCTCTTCCCAATTGAGATCGGAAACCTGCCAGTGGGCGTTACCCATTTTTTCTTTCAAGGGGGCGTGGCCGACTTTTTCCTAGCTTTTTCTCGCTTATTTGAGCGAACTGAGATTTCGCGCTCGGCGGGGTTGCTATAGACGGCGAACGGACCAAAATATCAAAAATTAACTTTGAGGTTGGACTGTGCCTTTAAGTTCGCATTTGTGCGGAGGTTTCCCCGATTTTGGGCCAGTGGTTGGAACCAGGGTTGAGCAGGCCGTTGTGGCGATTTTTGTCGCGGCTACGACCCCCCCCCGAATTGTCCATTTTTTCCCAAAAAAAGGTTCCCAAAATTTTACGACCCCCCCCAGTGGGGCCACTGGGAGCAAAATTTTTTAGCTTAATTTAGTGTCAAATTTTGAAGAGATGCGAAAGTTAAGTTACCAAGTGGTTTCGAAAAAATCCTATTTTTCTTCAAAAATTTTACGAATTTTTCATTTTTTTTTCAGAAGTTTTGCGACCCCATCGTTGTGGCGGGTCACAACCCTGCTCAACCCTGGTTGGAACCCCGGAGTGTAAGAAATTTAGAACGCATGCGAAAATTTCGCCCAGCGGGAGTTTCAATCCTTAGTACAAAATCGAGGTATTTTTTCAATTTAAAGATTTGAAAATTCCCCAAAAACATTAATTATGCGCGTGCACATCGCGGCTGGCAAAGCAAAACCCGCAACGATTAAAGGGACGGGAGGAAAACGCGCTCCAATGCTAAAATATTTTTCGCGCCCGAAGCTCCGTAACTGTACTCTTTGTGCAAAAGCTTCACCGTACTCACGCGATCGAATGCCTTCTGAAAATCAAAATAAATAACATCGCAGCACTTGTTTTCATCAAGAATGGTCGTCCAGTCATTAAGACTTTCCAAAAGGTTAATCTCAACTGATCTACCCCACACGAAACCATGTTGGTTCTGTGGGATAATTCTGTTTGCGTCAAAATGTGCCACGATATGTTTCTTCATGATTTTCTTTAGCAGTCTGCAGAAAATCGAGGTAAGGCTAACTGGCCTATAGTTCCTGGGATCGGAGGTAGGCTGCTTTTTCAAAATTGGCGTGACATAGGAGTGTTTCCACCGCGCTGGTAATTCAGACAGTAATATTGACTGATTGTAAATAAACGATAAGGGCCCTGATATCATGTGTGCGACTTCCTTTATAAAGTGTAAAGGTATTTCATCCGGTGTGAAGGAATGAGAACTAGGCCATGCAATCAGATGCCCATAAACAGTTACCGGGTCTATGTTAGGGAGTTCTGGCATAGGATGTTCGATTTCAAAAGGTATATTAGGTTTCTGACCATCATCCTTTGAGTAAACCTTAGCGAATTCGTCAGCGAACGCATTACTCTTATCAATATCTGTTATCACATGTCTACCATCAATGATCAAACCCCCAGGTTTTTCTCTTGTACTTAACTTTCTCTTTAAATACTTGTAAAAATCTTGTTTTCTACCAGTCGATAAAATTTTCCTCTCAATAGTAGAGTTGAACTTATACAGTTTCGCCGTGAATTGCTTTGTGAACTCTTTATATCCATCCCAGTACCCGCTAGCATTTGCATAATGGAACAATCGCTCTTTCTGCCGCAGCATGTTTCGCAAATACAATGGTAAGCTAGTTTTTGTAGGAGAGACGGGGACCCAGGGAACGAAAAGGTCGATACAGTGTTTCAGAATTGCTATGAAAATTTCGTATTTCTCGTTGACTGTGGACACAGGGTCGAAAGAAGCTCTCCAGAGAATGGATGATAGATGGTTATTGACTAAGTTATAGTTGCATTTGGAGAACGCCCTGACATATACAGTATCCTGCTTTGCTGCGCTATAGATTTCATTGAACGTACTACTTCTATGATCGCTATGCCCAATAGGAACACCTACAACCAACTTTTCAACAATTTCGCCTGAGCTAGAGAATAGGAGATCGAGAATAATATTCCCGCGTGTTGGGCTATTAACAAGTTGCGAGAAGCCGTGGCAGCACATACTGTTAGCAAGCTGATTCCGGCTCGTCTCTCTCCAGTCAATTTCTGGTAGATTAAAGTCAAAAACAACTACATACCATGGGAACATCGCCAGATCACTTATAGCCTTGAATAGTTGATGTGTGAGAGGCGCAGTACAAGAAGGTGATCTATACACCAGAACTTTTCTTATGGTAGTGTTTCCGTAGGACAAATCAATCGCTAAAATTTCATAGCTCGAGGGGATTGATTCTGAGAGAACCGTCGTGTGAGAGAAATTATTTCTAAAAAGTATAGCCACGCCTCCGCCTTAACCTGATGCTCTATCACAACGCAAGGTTGTGAAATTTTTGAACCACGCGCTTATAAATGTTGTTGTTGCCCATCATCCACCATACACACTGATCCTGGATCCAATTTCCGGCATATTGACGACGTCATCGAAGCAACATTGCTGGGATCCTCTTCTTTGGAGGATCCCTGAGTGGGGCGTTTTTCCACCCTCTTTTTTATTTTTTTTCTTATTTAATCTTTTTTTTTCATTTTTTTTAAATTCCTTTTTTCTTTTTTTACATTTCAAATTCATTATTGCATAATTAAAGTGACAGGAAATGGGCTACTTCCACTGGTTTGAGCCAGAGATCTTCTATTGTGAGGTGCGTTGGCTTTCCAGAGCAAGAGAACATGTGAGGTACTGTGTGTTCCTCAGGCCCGCAGTCTGGGCAAAGTGGATTATCGGCTGCTCCTATCTTATGTAGATACCATTGCGACTTCGAATAGAAACCGCTCCGGAGCTGAGATAGCGCTGCCCGACTTGGTCTTGACAAAGTCTCCTCCTCCTTAGCAATCTTCGGCGGCGGTCCAGTTAGCAGGGGGGAGTTCACAGTAACCAGGAACTCCTTTACGAACTCTTTGTGCACTTCTTTGCGAATGCTCTCCGCGTTTCCTGGCCTTACCGACGTTGGCTTGATCGTTCTGACGTGCTTCCTGATCTGTCTTGGTGGTTCCGGTTTCTTCATCATGTCGTGTGTGGGGTGTTCTGGATCGAGTGCCGCAACCGTTCGATATTGAAGTGTCAACATCTCACTATGAGCTTCAACTGGCATGATTCCCGTCTCATTGCTAAGGTGGGTGGTGCCAGCCATCGCCAGGCTTCCCGTCGCGGTCCTCAAGGCTGCATTTTTTACAAGCTTGTAACCGATCCCAGTGAGTCGATGCAATGAGCGGGCTCCAGGCTGGAGCAGCGTAAGACATCACGGATTGTCCGGTGGCGCGGTAGGTCAGTGTGAGCAGCTCTTTGCTTTGTCCCCAGTTTCTTCCTGCCAACGCTTTCAAGAGATTCGCTCTTTTAGCCGTCTTCTTACGAACAGCTTCCGCATGTAATCGACCTGTCATCATAGTGTCGAAATGGTAGCCGAGAATTGTCGGATTTCTTTCGTGTGTGATTTGCATCCCATTTATGAACACTTTCGGTACGTATCTCGCTTGAGCAGGATGTGTTGTTAGAAGAGAGACAGTGGTCTTCTGAAGCGACAGTTGAAGATGTAGATCTTCCAGGGCCTTTGTTAGCTTCGGGAGATATTCGTTCAGACGCTTTTCGCAATTTCAATATCCGGATCTGACGCCACCAGTGTTAGGTCATCCTCATATCCGACTAGACGTGTTTCTGGAGGGGGTGCCGGGAGATCTGCTATGTAGAATGAGAATAGCAGCGGAGATAGAACCGCACCTTGCGGTACCCCGGAGCGCACCAATCTTACTTTCGACATCTGGCCTCTAAACTCTGTCCGTATTGTTCTGCCTTTCAGGTAGCTAGAAATCCATCGGGCTAAACCTCTCGGTAGGGATGACTCGGTAAGCTTTTGACAAAGGATGGAGTTAACCACAGTGTCATATGCTTTCTTCAAGTCGAGTGCAACCATAATTTAGCGGCTAGGCGGTCTCTTCTCATTTAACCCATCCGTGATGAATCCGGTCAATTCGACCAACGCTGAGGTTGTGGAGAAACCTTTCCGAAAATCATTCTGCCATCCAGGGATTTGCAGGTGCGTCTCCAGTGTAGGAAGAATGGTTCTTTCAAAAATGCGTGCCATAGATGAAATGATCGAAATAGGCCTGTAGCTGTTAAGATTTTCTGCAGGTTTACCAGGCTTCAGGAGTGGGAAAATTCTCGCCTCCTTCCACGACGCCGGGATCAGTCCAGTTGACAGGGTTCTGTTGAAAAGGGCTCTAAGGCACTCCCGAAAAATTGGTCCTGAATGTTTGAGCATTAAAGGGGCCACACCACTTGTATCCAACGCTCTAGACGGCTTGCATTTCTTCAAGGCGGCATCGATGAGGGCTGTCGAAGTTATGGGAACGTCTTCTCTCGGAAAGTTTTTGATCCATCGGAAGGTCCTTCGTGACGACTTCATGCTTTTATGAGGGCATGGCGAACTGAACTGTTTGCATAAAAGGTTGGCCGCATTCTTGTTTTTCAACGGTTTGCCCCTATGCAAAATTTGGATGGGATTGGGTTTCACTGAACGGCCATCCAGAGCCTTCATGGTTGCCCATAGCTTCGAAGAGTTTGTAAGATGATCTATGCCTTCCACGAAAGTTCTCCATGTCTGCTGTCGGTCCTTCCTCACTTCATCAGCGATTTCTCTGTTCAGCTCAGTGATTCTAGTGTTGGTCGGGTCCGTTCTTCTAATCGAGTCTCTTTCACATATGAGGTCCTTGGCGGTTTCCGACAGTCCCGGCATAAAAGCCTTACGTCTGCCCTTAGGGATAGATTGTGACGTTGCTGTCCTTACGGCCGATGCGAGAAATCGATCCATTTCCAGTGGAGTGGCCCGGAAGTCGAAATCCGCCGATTGTTGTTCCAGCACTGACAGAAATTCGGGCCAGTCCGCCTTTTTGAAGTTCACGAAAGCGTTCCTCGGTGAGGAAGATATCAGGACCTCGCTTCTGAACTCCATCAGGATAGGAAGATGGTCACTTGCGCCTGTGTTAACAGTGTCCACAACTGCTGACGATGCTAGGTCCTGTGAGCACAGCGAGGTCCGGTGACGAGGGTCTTCCATACGTCGGCTTCCTAGTAGGGTGAGGGGCATCATTGAGAATCACAAAATTCTAATGCGCTATCTCCTCCTCGAGGTCCTGTCCACGTTGGTTCTCTTCACCCTCTGACCATAGAGGACTGTGCGCGTTTACATCTCCCATGACGATTGTGGGTTTCCCGCATGTCAGGAATTGGGCGATAGACAGCTCGTATGCGGGTGGGCATGAGGACCTAGGCCGAGAGTAGAGATTGTGAATGTGCACAGATCCAGCCTTCGTTTCCACAGCTAAGGAGATGCATTCCGTCGTACCATCTCTGGTTCCTGGAGCAGGGTTGGGCAGGCTTGCGACCGGTCGTAAAAGGGGATCGTAAAGATTTCAGACAATTTTCGAAAAAAAAAAACGAAAATTTTGAGGGGGGTTCGTAAAATTTTTGGAAAAAAAATGGGTTTATCTTCAAACCACTCGGAAAGGTAGCCATTTCTCCATTCCAGGGGAAGGGAGTTCGTAAAAATGTTGGTCACCACGGGGGTCGTAAATTTTTGGTCACCGGTCGCAACGGCCTGCTCAACCCTGTCCTGGAGTGATCACACTGCACTGTAAGTTGTTTCTGACCAGAAAGGCCACACCTCCTCCGGAACTCGTTCGGTCATTTCTCAGGCATGTGAAGCCTCGAACCACCGGTGATCCTTGATTGGGATCCAGTTTAGTCTCTTGAAGTCCCACAATGTCAGCTCCTATGCGGTGTGCGAGAGCTTCTAGTTCCGCTGATTTGTTGCGAAAACCATTTATATTCCACTGGATCATCTTTAGAGAGTCGGGACTTGAACGCTGAGGTTGATATGTCGGTACGGAGACGCAGTCAGGGCACACGTATGAGCTGTCCGCATCCTTGAAGGACTTGAGACCGGAGCATTTCTTCACATGAGTCCATTTCCTGCATTTGCTACATTGAACGCTCTCTGCAGCGGCTGAGGTGCAGGGCCATCGAATCCTGGCGAAGGGGTCCAGGGTTTGCTTCGATTCCGGCACGGATGAGTAGACAACGGATCAGCAGCGCCGGTTTATGCTGACCAGCAATTGGCTCCAGAACTCGTGAGAAGTGAATTCTGGTAGGTATAGTTGAGGATCTTTGACTTCGGAAGGATGGCGGCCATTGTAGACGACTTCTTCTTCCGCGTACGCTCTTGCCAAACGAGTAGGCGATCCTCCATAAGAGTCGCTCATAAATGTCGCAACGGAATGCTCACTCCTCAACCGAGTCTCCGTGAAAAAGTACAAATCGTGGGAGCAACCAAGCGTAAGATCAATGTAGCCGAATTTCTCATGAATGATCTTATATTACCGTAATCACAGCTGAAGGTTACTGATGAAGATCCACTAGCGAATTCATTTGTCTGTACAGAACAGTGAGACCGAGGATCAGTGATTAGTTTCCCTGATTGCTGTGAGAACTAGGTAAATTACGGTTCGAGCTGGACCGTGAGCAATTCACAGCCGGGGAGTACCCAGCCTGCGAAGCGCCGGAAACAATCCCACCCGCCTGTAAACGGCGCTTGCGCTCTTCCTGTCTGCGCTTGATTTCCTGGGAGAGACTCCTTCAGGAAGACACCCTGCTGGCAGAAAAAGCGCAAGCGATTTGCACGCCTAACGGCCTGGCGTTGAAATACACTAGCAGGTAGAACGACTTTTATCAACCTATTCCTAGCTTGCGTCGGAATACCTAGGCGATAATCGGTCACAGTCGATGTTGAGGTAATCAAGAACATTACACACGTGCTGATAGTCATAAGCTACACGATCCCTAGAACGGGGAGCGTCTAGCTCTGGTATACCGCTAATTATAATCGACCTAGATCGCTCAACCTCCTCATAAGATAATGCAGTTACAATCGATGTCGGTGAATGCTTGGCATTAACTATACGTGGACTGCTGTCACGACTTCTCGCCAACGCTGTTTTCAATTGACTAACCTCGCGTTTCAGAGCGGCGTTCTCCTGCATCAACTCTGAGTTTCTTTTCAGTGATTCCGCCTCTCTGCGCGCGAACAATGCGCGATCGTCAAGTAAATGGCCTACTATCGTTTTGAGATGTGCTGGTATAGACTGGTCTTGAAGCAGCAGGGTAACGGCTTCATCGAAATCCGTTGTGTCACCATTCATCTTATCTTCCCACTTGCAGCTGGCTGTCTCTTTGTCTGATAAGGTGGCAATCGTCTCGAAACCACCACAATCACCCTGCCACTAGGCTTTTCGCGTTTCCAGTCGATCTCAACACGTCTCTTCCACGTCAGGCACGTCCACGGCAGTAATCGTCAGCACCAGATTATATCACGAGTCGATTGCCGGAGAGCCTCGGTAGACCGACCGTCCGCCAGCGAGGGCGAGTATAAGAATCCGAGTTTTTTTAAAGTTTCAAGACGATTTGACCGTAGGATTCTTGAAATCTTCAAAAGTCGCGTTTGGGCAGCAAATTTTCCCCCATTTCGAAGCTTCGGACCAAATCAGATGTATTTTTTCAAATATTGATAAATGGGCCCCAGATTCGTAATCAGCACCCAAAACAACCCCCAGAAATGAAATAAGTTTTAAGCTCAATCCAAGACAATTTTTTGAACGCCCCAAAAATTGTCATTCGTGTACCCGTTTTCTCTTGCAAAGCTATAGAGATATCCACTTTTGCAAATCTCCTGCAAATCTCTGAGACATTTAGCCGATTCTGAGTATGAAATACTGGAGCACTCTCCTCCCTCTTGAACATGTCAAAGTTGCATCTCGAAACTCCATCTTATGTGTGCAACCCTCCCTTTTAGGCCCCCGTCAGAGTCGGTAGATCTACTGAGTCCCACCGGGTCGATACGGGGGGTGCAGGGGGGGGGCAATGCACCGACTGAGTCCCGCTGCGTCCCAACCGAAATCATCCTCACCCCACCCGGTCGATATAGGAGTTTCTCACGTGATTTGGGTACATTTTCTTCGGCCCACTGCGACCTGCCGAGTCCCGCCGTATCCCGACTCTCATCGTCTGAGCTCTGCCCCACCTACTGCTGCTGCTGACTATCGATTGCGTGTTTCGCAGAGGAACTGGGTGGCGCTGGGGGCAACCGGACTCAGTCGGTTGCATACGGTCGAGAACGGTGGTGTGGTGTTGCTTCTGTAATAGAAAGAGCTGTGACTAGTTTCGCCTTTGAACCTTAGAGAAGTGTGAAATTTAGTGTTCATACAACGTATTGCATTATTTTTACTTCCCGAGGCTCGTAAGTAGGGTATTAAGCAGAGCTAGGCCTAGTTTCGCCTGTATATCAAATTGTCTCGCCCGTATACGATTTTGGTCGTGTATAATCGTGTTCCAATCGTGTTCAACGCGAGCGTCGCAGATTTGCGTCGCACGCGCTGCGGCAGCAGGCCTCCGGTGGTTAGTCACTTTTGAATTACATGAGAACTGGTCCGCGCCGCGCAGGGTTGGGCAGGCTTGCGACCGATCGCAACGGGGGATCGTAAAAATTTCGGCATTTTTTCAAAAAAATGTGAAAATTTTGGGAGGTCGTAAAATTTTTCGAAAAATGGAGTCTATCTCCAAACTACTCGGAAAGGTAGAATGAAGCAAGGGCAGTAAGTCACGTATGAATTTTGAAGTTCGAATGAAGATTAGTGGGGTTCGTGAAAAATTTGGACACCAGTTGGGGAGGGGTCGTCAAATTTTGTTCACTGGTCGCAACGGCCTGCTCAACCCTAGCGCCGCGATTTCGTAAGCCCTGATACCTGGGATTAAACTCGAATAGAAAATCCGGCTTTGTGTGGATGTTTCACTTCTTGAGGCTCTAAACTATCCTGATTTTGGAAGGGGAGGAAAACCTCGGGTTGGGGCGAAGTTTTTTGTAGGTGAAAAATTAGGCGCGGACCAGTTCTCCGGCAACGTGCCGGCGACGCCACCGCGGGATTTTCAAGGCCACGCCCCCATTCTCTCGCAGATTTTCCATTATGCCGAAGCCTTAATAAACTACGTTTGCCGACAAATGAAGTCAATGTTCCTAAACCTAAGTGGTTGCGAAGAAGGACATAAACTTCGTAAAAGGATGAAGAGCTTTTTTGAAGAATGATTCATGCAGTTTCATATAAGACGGAACGGTAAACAGTTGACTGACCGGATCACCTGATACTCCGAATCCGACCTGTTCGCGACCGGCTGCTTTCTCTGGTCCCCACCAGTGCTCGATGTGATGGCCCCCGGCAGCGGGTGCTGAAGTCCGCAAAGAGCGGACGGCCAAACGAGGCAGCACGAGATTTCGGGATAACATGCCTGAATAAGGAAAACCACTTTTGAAGATGGTGTTTAACGTAAATAAGGAACGAGTTCAAGTCGGTTAGAAACCTATTCGAGCACGTCTCCTTCATACACTCGATATATTGAAAGGGAAGGAAACTCCGATTTGGTGCGAACAAGCTCCACAAGGTCCATAACTCATTTGAGATCGCACACAAAATGAAAGTTGTAGTAAATCACACGAAGTGGAGGGAAGAAAGTCAGGTATGCTCCACGAAATACCAGTTTATGCGATTACATCCAAAAGAGAGGTTATCGCGCCGGCGCTAATTTCGCCGCGCGTGACACTCACTGACCGCGATGCACGCGCAGACTGGTGAGCAGTGACCGCCGCCCGATACGAAGGTAAGTGAGAATTTCTTTTTTTTATCGAACCAGCGTTTGGCAACGCGAATTTTTGTACCGTCTAAGCCGAAAATGAGAGTTCCGGGTGGTAACTTAGGGTGCCCTTTCAGATTAGACGACCCACTAGAGCAAGGCACCACGATATTAGCAACCAGTTTGACGTGACTGACCGCTAGCGTGGTTACATGAACCAGCTTAAAGATTTTGAAGAGTACCAGATCATTCGACGGCCCCTAGGAATGAACCCATGGATTCATGCTTTAGCATGACACCATGGATGGTAAACTCGAAGCTAATCATCAAGGCGGCTACGGGGAGTGCAACTCTTATTTTTCGTCATTTGTCTTCTTCTTTGCAGCCACGTCGAGAGTTCTGTCATAGGTTGAGGAACTGGGCGACCAGTAATGGATTCGTCCATAGGTCCATTGTGGTCAGCGTGGTTGGAATTCGAATTTGGAATAAGGAATTCCACACACCCTAATTTCCCATTACTGTCATCTGGTCCCCATTTCCGACATATTCGCTCGCCACTTCATGCTGCAGTCTCTGTCTTGGATCGTCAACGTTGGGCGACGTCGGAGCTCAATCGCGTCAGACTACTGCAAATGGAGCACACCAGATTCGTCAGAGAATACCTTTCCAGTGCTCCCTTAAATCCAATTCTTGGTGACGTGCCCCACTGATCGATGACAGCGAAACGGACCTACCCAGACGTACACGCGTCATCCTGGCAGGTCTACGATGTGGACACTTCTCACACCTCAAGGCCTTCGTCCATAGGATCGATTCGTCGATCCCCGACGAATGTCCTGACTGCCACAACCCAGGGCACGATTCATTTCATTTATTTTCATGTCCTGTGAGGCCGACTTCTCTAACAGTTTTGGATATGTGGAAGAACCCGTGCGATGTGGCTGCCTTTTTACACCTATGAGGAGAAGCTCTATAGGGCCGATAAGAAGAAGAAGAGCGTGGTTGGTCTCTCCGGACAATTAAACAAATAAGCCGTATCGTGGCCGTGGCATCCACAGTCCGGGCAAACGTCCGATTTGCTGCTGTCAACCTTGCTGACCAGGGTTGGGCAGGGTCGCGAATCGGCGCAATGGTGGTCGCAAAAATTCTGATTTTTTTACAAAAAAAAAGACAATTCTGCGAGGGGCTCGTAAAAGTTTTGTTAGAAAGGGAATTTTCCCCAACCACTTGGTAAGCTAAAATGAGGGAGTAATGTTCACCCCTGGTCATTCAGCGTATTGGATAGAAATTCGATGTCTATTTTCCAGGGGGGGTCATGAAAAAATTCAAAATTACCCAAAATTTTGGTCAACATGAAGGGGGTCGTAGCACCGCCGGAAATTGGCGCAACGGCCTGCTCAACCCTGTTGCTGACGTAGGCGATAAGCATTGAAGAGTGACCACAGCGCGGCGATCCCAGGACGCACCTGGCCCTCCTTCCGAGTTGAGACTCGGATGTGCAGACCCGGGGCGGCACCACTCCCAGGATGGGATTTACCGCAGCCTTTTCCAGATGACACCGTACGAACTGTTTGTGCTCCTCGAGCAATAGACGGAGTTGTTCTTGCTGTGAGTCATGCCATCTTTGCTCTGCTGATGAAGTTGACTTTGCTTCGAGCAACGGCGAATGGCTTTCTGATGTCTCTCTCCCTGGCGGGGTTCAGCACTCTCCATGAGGGGTGGTTGGGTTGCATTATGATATTGATGAAAAATTGTTGGGCCTGGAGCTGACAGTGCTCCTTTACTGGTAATAATCGTGTCTCCGCATGCAAGTGCTCGACTGGGGAACTTCTTGCACATCCGGTAGCTATACGAAGTGCGGCATTCTGCACACGCTGCATCTTGGGCCAGGAGGTTTCTGATACCAAGTGCTGCCACACCGGTGCAGCGTACTACAGAGCGGGCTGGAGCATGGCCTTGTAAGTCCTGATAATGGTTTCCTTGCTACTGCCTCATGATGTACGGCCCAGGGCTCTGAACACATTGAGCTTCGCTTTGACGACGGCCTGCTTCTGCTCGGTGTTCTTCTGAAACGTGAGCGATGGATCAAGCACCAGACCGAGCAGTTTGGGAAAGCGAGCAGCAGTCAATCGATCTCCGTCCCACTCGACATGCGGGTGGGCGCTGTGCTCTGATGGATCCGTTGTGAGTACGGATACTGACGATTTCGATGCAGAGATCTTTAGCATTTTGCGGTCGAAAAAGCTTTTCAGTGTGACCACGTACTCATTGATCTTGGAGGCGGCCATATGTATATCCCGATCCCGACACGTCATATCATCGACCTTGATATCCTGGGGAGGGGCGGGCATGTCTTCAAGGTACAGACTGAAGAGGGCAGACGATAAAACGCCGCCCTGCGGGACTCCAGCTGCAATAGGAATACTATTCCAAACGTGGTTCTGGAACATAACTCTAGCTCATCTTCCCTTAGTGAATGCCGCTATCCAGCGCTTTTGCCATGGCGGTATTGAAGAATCCAGTAGGTTGCTTGACTAGACTCCATGGTTCACTGTGTCAAAAGCCTTAGTGAGTTTCCAAGGCGACAGCTACAGTTCTCTGTGGCTTCTGGGCATTAAACCCATCGATGGCAAAGCTTGTAACTTCCAGCAGAGCTGCTGTGGTGGAATGCAGCTTTCTGAGTCCGTGCTGAAACACCTGGTTCTCATTGTGCTCTGTAAGATCCTTTACGATCAGTTTTTCGGCTACCTTTGCGAACGTGGACAGCAAGCTAATGGGTCTGTATCCCTTGGCTGAAGCCTGAGGTTTCCCCCGCTTGGGCAGCGGCACAACGTTAGCTGGCTTCCAATTCTGTGGATCTGAACGAGGTGTATTTCAAATCAGTGAGAAGCGGAAGTATTTCAATCGGTATCTTCTTCAAGACGGCAGGACATATCCCGTCTGGACCAACCGCTTTTGAATTCCGCATATCCTATTGAACACCTTCTCAACTTGCGTCGAAGTGGACGCTTTGGCCGTGCTCATAAGCGGGAGGCGGCATAGCTCTCGTACAGTCACTCTGTTCTGCGGACCACGCTTTGCACTGGTGATGAAAAAACTTCTACCGAGCGCATAAGCGGCTTCTTTTCCTGATTTGAATACACCGTTGTTGAATTCGATTATGGAGACGGTGGCAGGCGAGCTCTTACCCGAGAGCTTCTGTAATACCTTCCAAGTAGCTGCACTGTCCGTCTTGAAATCCAACTGCCCGGTGAACTTTTCCCACTCGTCTTTCTTGTGCCTGTCTAAATCCTTTCTGATCTCATCGTCTAGTTCAGCAACGACAGGGTCCAGATGGTTGACCGCTCTCCTGGCATCTCTTGTTCTGATCTTATCGAGGATCTCCCTAGTGACATTTGGATAGAAAGTCTTGACGCGGTCGACAGGAATAGCCGCTTTCATGGCTCTGCGGATCGCGTCAGATAAATGACACTCTTTCTGGTGCACGTCGCCATTCCACGGGTAATTTGCCGACAGGCGAAGCGCAACTTCACTGAACAGGCCTCAGTCTGCTCGGCCTAAATTAAGATAAGAACGTTGACGAACACCAGAATAGGGAGCGAGAGAGTTGGAGAGATCGATATGGATAAAGACGGGGACATGGTCACTTGGCAAAGTGGTTGAGGTGGACCATGAGCAAGAATTAGAGAGGTTGGACGAGACAAGAGATATGTCTGGGCTGGAAGATCGGCCGTTGGTAGGGAGGCGTGTGGGCTGATCATCGTTTAAGATGACCAGGTCACACTCCCCTGCCCATTCTTCGACGTCATTTCTTCTAGCGTCAGAATCAAGTGACGAACAAAAGGTGTGAGCATTAAAATCGCCCGCGAAGACAACCGAAGATGAGACGGAGCAGTCGTTTAGCTGCTTAAGTAGAGGAATAGGATCGTAAGATGGGGGGCAAGAGGTAGTGGGAGGAATATATATGTTGAAAAGAGAAAGGGGTGTTTTAAGAGAGAGATGGATTGGAAGGTACTCGAGAGTACCATCCGTGGGGGTGTTGGGTATGAGGTGGGAGGGGAGAGAAGATAAAACAAAGGTTGAAACTCCTCCGCCAAGAGCTGACCTTGGAGCATGGAAGGCAGTGTAGCCCGGGATATTAGGATGAGGACGGGTAGGTGATGAACAGAGCTTGGTTTCTTGAACCATGAGCACGTCTGGATGGTAAGTACGTGCGAAGAGAGAGAGCTCAGAAAGTTTAGTACGAAGGCCGTTTAGATTGATATTGTTACGTCTGTGACAGACACAGATTAGCAACAAATGACTTTATTGGAAAATATAGCAGTCAGAATATGGTGTGGTGCAGCGTCGTCGTGGTGGTGGCTTGTCGATGACGGCGACGGCTGGCAAGTGTGCAGGAGGCGGTGGTGGTGGCGTGTGCTGGACCGGCTGGCAGGTAGTCGAAGGAGGCAGGTAGACGGCGTGTCGAGAATGTACCAACAGCGCGGCGGTCGGGTTTATATGTGGATCGACGCGGCCTGTGATTGGCGGATCAAAACCCGCCCTCTTGGTGATCGGTCGTCAGTGAAAAACGATAAGTGATCTGCATCACAACACCTCCCCTTTTAAAAGGTATACTACGGCACAGGGAAAAACAACTCGAATCGACAGACTAAAGCTCATACCGCTTTGGCTTGCGACGCTGTCGAGTTGACCTTCGTCACATTGCCGGAGCGAAACCAACCAATTGTTTACTAGCTCGGCTTTTAACTCCTCCCTGTGTTGCGTGACTCGTGCTGGGTTGCCCGTAGTTCTGGGGATGTTCTGAGGATGACGTATCACTACCGGATATTACCACAGTCTCTAGGTCTATGTCCGGCGCCACATGACTTCTTTGTTCTGGCACTGTTCCAGGGCTCATAGGATCGATTTCGAACAAGTCCAAGAGTAGGTCTCGCGAGTAAGCCTTATCATATTCACGGCTCAATATGCTCCCTTTCATCTGATTCGCATGTTTACGAACCTTTTTTCTTCTTCTTCTTCTGCAGCCTCAAAGTGGTTTTTGTCATAGGTTGAGGAACTGGGCGGCCTTCACAGGATTCGTCCAAAGGTCCATTGTTGTTAAGGAGGTAGGTCTCTTCGGGCACATGAACAAGTGCGCCGTGTCGTGTCCGGGAGCACCACAGTCCGGGCATGCGTCTGGTCGGCTGCTGTCGATCTTGTTGACGTAAGACATGAGCAGAATAGAGTGACCACAGCGCAGCGATGCAAGAGCACATCTGGCTCGTCTGCCGAGTTGAGACTCGGACTCGCAAACCCGAGGCGGCACCGTTCCCAAGATAGGGTTCACAGCCGCCTTTGCTAGATATCCTCGAACAAATTGCGTGTGCTCCTCACGCAGAAGACGAAGCCTTTCCATGTTGGAGTCGGCCCATCTCTGTACATCAACTTTACGAGGAGCATCGGCGAACGGCGTCCTAATCGACCTCTCTCTTATGGGCTTCATGATTCTCTTTGACGGATGATTCGGCTGCCTCAGAACATTAATATACATCTGCTGTGCCTGGAGTTCACAATGCTCCTTGACCGGCAATATGCAGGCCTCCGCGTGAAGATGCTCCACCGGGGAGCTCCTTGCACAACCGGTAGCAATTCTAAGCGCAGCATTCTGTACACGCTGCAGCTTATTCCAGGAGCTGTCAGACACCAGGTGCTGCCACACTGGTGCCGCATATTCCAGAGCCGGCTGAAGTATTGCTCTGTAGGTTCTCAATATAGTCTCTCGGCTGCTTCCCCATGATGTTCCTCCGAGAGCTCTCAAGATATTAAGTCTAGCCTTGACGACTGTTTGTTTCTGTTCCGCGTTTTTGTGGAACTTCAGTGAGGATCAAGAATAAGGCCAAGCAGCTTGGGAATTTTGCTGCTGGCAACAGGTCACCATCCCATTTGACATCTGGATGGGCACTGTGTTCCTTGGTGTTCGTTGTGAACACTGAAACAGAGGATTTTGCGGCAGAGACTGTGAGCATCATTTTATCGAGGAAGAGCTTCAACTCGACGAGATAGGCGCTGATCTTGTTAGCGGCTATCTGCAGGTCACGATCCTGGCACATGATGGTGATGTCGTCGGCATACATAACAATCCTTACATCATTGGGAGGCTCAAAAATGTCCTCAAGATACAGGCTGAATAGGGCAGGGGACAACACTCCGCCTTGCGGAACACCGGCTGCTATTGGAATGCTATCGGATACATGATTCTGGAACAGAACCTTAGCACGGCGGCCTTTAGTGAACGCTGCAATCCATCGCTTCTGCCATGATGGTAGCGACGACTTGAGCAGTTTCTCGGACAGCAGTCCCAAGTTAACAGAGTCAAACGCTTTGCTCAGGTCGAGGGCGACGGCCACCGTTCTCAGGGGCTTTCTCATGTTGAACCCATCGACCGCAAAGCTCACGATCTCTAATAGAGCTGTAGTAGTAGAGTGAAGTTTCCTGAACCCATGCTGATGCTGCTGTCGCTCATTTTGATCAGCCAGGTCCGTCACGATCAACTTTTCAGCTAATTTAGCGACGGGCGATAACAGGCTTATTGGTCGAAAGCCCTTTGCCGTGCTTTGGGACTTGCCTGGCTTTGGCAACGGTATCACATTGGCTGTCTTCCAAGCTTGGGGTAGAGTGCAGGTCCGGAAAGAAGTGTTAATGATATCTGCAAGCATCGGTAGAAGTTCCGTGGGAAGCTTCTTCAGGATGGCTGGGGAGATACCGTCAGGTCCGATAGCCTTCGAATTCCGCATTTCTTTGATAGCCTTCTCTACTTGCGTGAGAGTAAAGGCCTCAGAAGCGTTCATGAGCGGCAACCGGCTCAGTTCTCTAACCGTGACTCTGTTCTGCACGCCTCGCTTGGCACGTGTGATGAAGAAGTTCTTGCCGAGCGCATAAGCAGCCGCTTTCCCTGATTTGAAGACGTTCTCCTCGAACTCAATAGCGGAGCTCATCGAGGAGCGGACTTGCCGGAAATTTTCCTCAACACTTTCCACGTCGTAGTTCCGTCAGCCTTGAAATTCAGCTTTTCAGTGAACTTCTCCCAGCATTCCTTCTTGTTCTTATCCAGATCCTGCTTGATCTCGTTATCCAGCACAGCTATGTCCGGGTCTAGATGGTCTGCGGCTCTCTTCTCATCTCTGGTTCTTATCTTCTGCAGTATTTCCCTGCTGACATTTGGAAAAAGGTCTTGACACGACCCTCAGGAATTGCAGCTTTCATGGCCTTGCGGATGGCACTTGTTAGATGGCGCTCTTTCTGATGAACATCACCATTCCATGGGTAGTCGACCGCATGGCGAAGTGCAACATCTCTGAACAGGGTCCAGTCTGCTAGGCCTAAATTAAGATAAGTACGATGACGAAAACCAGAGTAAGGGGCAAGAGAGTCAGAGAGATCAATATAGACAAAGACGGGAATGTGATCACTGGAGAGAGTTGTGGATGTGGACCACGTGCAAGCATTAGAGAGATTGGATGACACAAGAGAGATGTCTGGGCTAGACGGTCGGCCGTTGGCAGGGAGACGAGTGGGCTGGTCATCATTGAGGATAACCAGGTCACACTCCTCAGCCCATTCTTCGACATCTTCCCCTCTGGCGTCAGAGTCAAGAGCAGAACAGAACGTGTGAGCATTGAAGTCACCCGCAAAGACAGCTGAGGGAGAGAGTGAGCAGTCGTGCAACTGCTTAAGGAGGGGAATAGGATTATAAGAGGGGGGACAAGATGATATAGGAGGAATATATATGTTAAATAGAGATAAAGGGGTTTTGAGGGGGAGGTGGACAGGAATGTACTCGAGAGTACCGTCCTTAGGAGTATTAGGGATAATATGAGAAGGTAAGGCAGATTGAACGAAAGTAGACACTCCGCCCCCAAGAGCTGTCCTTGGCATGTGATAGGCGGTGTAGCCCGGAATGTTAGGTTGGGGATAAGTGGTAGATGGAGAGAGCTTGGTTTCTTGAACCATGATAACATCCGGGGGGTGAGAACGATGCGAATAGAGAGAGTTCAGATAACTTGTTGCGAAGGCCGTTGAGATTAATGTGAACAATGGAGAGGGGGCGGTTGGTAATTGAGGAATCAGAGTTGTTGGGGGCAGAGCATAGAACACAACGAAAGGATGAGTCATGATGCCTCACAGAACTGAGGCCCGAACAGGAGAAGTGCACCCACCTTTGGCATCCGAAGCACTGGACACTTGTTTTATGCCAGGTAACATCCTCGCCGCAGGTGGCACATGGATACTTCCGTGCTGGACCTGGATTCCTCTCGACGCCGGCCCTTTGTAATAAAATCCTCAGGAGAGCTGCGGCCGACCAGCACCTCTCCCATGACAAAAACCCTCTTCTCGGAGGGGTTGACGTCGGTTTGCACGGAGGCGATCTTCTTTCCTCCACACTGCCACGGCACGAACGTACGACATCTCGGCAGCACGAACCTTTTTACCTCCGATATCTACTTCGTACATGACGTTTCCGAGACTTTTCACAACTTTCCCCTGTGTCCATTTGAAATTCGATGTTCCATCGTACTCTTTCACTAGGACTGTGTCTCCGGAGGAAAAATCTCTTCGTTTCGTACCATGCTTTCGATTGAAAACAATCTTCAGTCCTTTTGCGATGGTCAGATACGCTGTCTGTATTTCCTTGCCCTTCTGACGGTTTTAACATACTCAACCGTGTTCTAAGTTTCCTTCCAATGAATACTTCGGCAGGGCATTTACCATTCAAGGTGGAATTGGGTGTAGAACGGTACGCCAACAATACTGTGTTCAAACAGTCATTGTCTGGGTGGATGGACAACCTTCCCTCCCTGTCTGGGTGGATGGACGACCTTCCCTCCCCTTTGAACTTCTTTATCCCTCTTTTCGGGATATCAACAAACCGTTCAGCCTGGCCATTTGACTGAGGATGGTACGGCGGTGTTCTCACATGATTAACACCTCGTTCTTCGCACATCTGCTTGAAAAGCTCTGAAGTGAATTGCGTTCCATTGTCGCTTACTAGCGTTTTTGGATTTCCGTATCGTGCGAAAAGCTCTTTTAACAGCTTCACCGTTGTGCCAGCCGTAATGTTCTTCATTTCAAACATCTCCGGCCATTTACTCAAGGCGTCAACCACGACCATGTAGTACACTCCATCCATAGGACCAGCAAAATCGACATGAATTCTGTCCCATACACTTTCTGGTGTATTCCACGTTTTTAGAGGTACTTTAGCCGGGGATTTTGAGAGTAGTTGGCAATCAGCGCAGCTTTTCACGACCGTTTCGCAGTCTTCATCGATGTTTGGCCAATAGACGTAGCTTCGCGCTAGTCCTTTCATCCTTACAATTCCAGGATGACCAAAGTGCAGCTCTTTGAGAACGTCTTGTCTCAGCGTCCCTGGCACGACAACCCTATCATTAGCCATCACGCAGCCTTGCACAACCGATAAAGATTCACGTTTAGCGTAAAACTGCTTCAACTCAGATTTTACCACTTTTGGCCACTTTCCAGTAGCGATGAAACTTATTAGCTTTCGCAACAAGACATCCTTTTCCGTGTGCTCACGAATCATATTTGCTGTCACGGGCAATCTGCGTACAGCATTGACTAGCACTTGGTTCACGTCAACCTCCACTGAGGCGACTACGCAATCCTCCTCGACTAGAGGATGCCTCTGTATCAGCCTTGACAAACCATCAGCTTGTCCGAACGAGTCCGTTTGATGTACTCGATTTCAAAATCATAGCCTAGAAGCATTGTTGCCCAACGCATCAAACGGTTGGCTGAATGGATCGGTACGCCCTTCTTGCTACCAATTATGGCCAGCAGCGGCTTATGGTCCGTGCGGAGCGTAAAACGCCTCCCGAACACAAATTTGTGAAACTTTTTGATTGCCTCCACTAGACCCAAAGCCTCTTTCTCGATCTGGGCGTAGTTCCTTTCTGCGACTGTTAGTGATCTCGAGCCGTGGGCAATCGGCTTCTCAGTACCATCAGGCATTTTGTGCGAGATCACATACCCGATCCCATAATCGCACGCGTCAGCAGCTACGATAAGCTTCTTCTTAGGATCGTAATGTGTCAGGTTCAAATCTGACATCAACATTTTCTTCAGTTTTTCAAACGCTGTTTCATGTGTGTGTTTCCATATCCATTTAATGTCTTTTTTCAGCAAAGCATCTAATGGTCCACGCATCTCCTTCATATTCGGTATGAAGGACGAGTAATATGTAACCATGCCTAGGAATGCGCGCAATTGAGCCACATTCGCTGGTGCTGGCATTTTAGTGATGGCAGCCACCTTCTCCGGATTTGGACGACGTCCATCTCGGTCCACTATGAACCCGAGGAAACGGATTTCTGGTTTTGCGAACGAGCATTTTTCTAGTCTTACTCGGAAACCGTATTCTTCGATTCGTTCGAATAAAGCATAAATGTTTTTTCTATGCTCTTCAGGTGTTTTTCCGACGACCAGAATGTCGTCCAGTTAAGCTGCTACTCTTTCCAGACCCGATATCATTTTGTTCATGATGCTTTAGAAAATTCCTGGCGCTGTCTTGATACCAAAAGGCAACCTTTTGTATCGGTATAGACCCTTATGTGTATTGATCACAACCAACTTTTGGGCATCGTCCGTCAGTTGCACTTGAAGGTAAGCATCCGAAAAATCGATTTGCGAGAAAACCGCTCCACCATTCAAAGATGCAAAAATATCATCCGGAATGGGAATAGGATACTCATATGCCTCCAAGGCGTTGTTCAAACCAGTTGAAAAATCTGCGCAAACTCGCATTTTGCCATTCGCTTTACGAACGCAAACTATCGGAGCGGCCCATTCACTATGGGTTATCGGTTCGATAACACCCATTTCCTCAAGGCGCTCAATCTCTTTTTCAACTGTTTCCAACGATGCGTGCGCAACAGGTCTTTTCATTCTGAAAATCGGCTTAGCATCTGGCAACAGTTTCAATGCTGCTTTTTCTTTAGTACACGTGCCTAAGCCGTCTTGAAACACACTTTCGAATCTCTGTTTCAACTCTCCCACCAACTTGGCATCATCTACGGTACTCACACGAGCTACCATTCTTTCCATGTGATATGCCATTTCAGCGTTTTGTTTTATCCAATCGAGGCCGACTAGACTTCTATGGGGGGTTACGTAACAACATCCCTCACCATTAGCACCTCTCAGTTTGAACTGGCATTTCAGTTCACCGTGAACCTTCATCCGGTTCCCACTAGCATCTTTTACAATCAGACTAGTGTTTCTGAGCTCAGGACTGCCCATTCTCTTCCATTCATCCACACTCAACAGCGTGATATCTGAGCCTGTGTCCAACTGAAACTCTATTTGGTGCCCCTCGACTTCAGCGGTGACGTACTGTCGAACCGCGTTCACCTCAGCCTCAGCACTTCCTGCGAGAACGACTCGCCCGCAGCGTTTCTTGTGAGGTTTTCCAGCGGTCCTCGATTTGGACCTGCTCCGGTATTGTGACGCTTTCTCACAATATTTTTCTTTGTGCCCTTTACCCTTGCATGAGTTACACACCCATGATTTGCTTCGGCACTCTCGACTTGTGTGACCAGTTCTACCACAGTTCCAACATTCCGTAGTTCTCTCTCTACGATTCGTCTCTTTTCTGACCTCTCTAACGTCAGCTGAATCGGCTTCAATCATCTTTGACGTCTTCAGTGACGTCATAACTCTGTCACACTCTTTGTACATTTCATGAAGCGTAGGCTTCCGTTGTTCTTTCGCTTCCTTATCTAGATAGGCAAGCAATCTTGGTCGAATCTCACGATCTCTGTGTGACTTGAGACCATAAATCCACAATAATGCTTTCAAACCCTCACTGTCTAGCTCATCGAAGCAAGCGTGTTCACACATTTCATTAACTCGCCCAGTGTATTGCATGTAATCCTCTGTGTCTAGTTTTTCGACTTTCATACACTGATATCGCAATGTGAATAAAGACTTCTTTACATCGAACATGTCTTTCAGGGTTGAAACGGTTTCACTGAATGAAACGTCTGTCGGTGCTTTCGGGAGAATCTGACGCTTGTATCTCTCGAAGACTTCATTGTCAAGCTTCCCGAGCAATAACCTCAACCTTGCATCTTCAGCAAGGGATGCACCGTCTTTTATTAATGTCTTTATGTCTTTCATACCAATGAGAGAAACACCGATCAATCTCGGGGTCAAACACAAATGATGTGATTCGACTATTCAATTCCGACATCAATGTCGATTGATTCGCCGTCACTTCCTTTTTATTTGCCTCACTTTTCATCATACTTTGCACCATCTCCTGAACGAATTCTTTCTGTCTTTGAGCACTTTCCTCCATCATCAATCTCATTTGATGAGCATTCTGCTCCAGAATCTTCTGAACAGTCTCAGCATCCATTATCAGCGGCGACTAATCAGTCAAGCACGCGAACTATTGCTCAAAAACTTCTGCTTCAGCGTCTTAAACGCGAGCTGTTTCAATTGGCTGTCTTGTATCAAGCACAGAAAAGTGCGATACCTGACTTTCCTCCAGAAATTCAACCGCAAACGCGGGCTTCCGGGCTTATCTTCAGGTATTCAACCGCAAATGCGGGCACCTGGTCTTGCTTCGTCAGCAGTTCGTGAGTGTCCTGTCTATTTGCAATGCCAAACCCACGTTATGCACGTGTAGCTTGACTTAGCCAATAGGCAAGACACCACAGTATCAACAGCTGTGAAAGCTGGTACTGCTGATTTTTTTCTGCCACCCAGTAAAGGGCCGACAAAAAAAATTCGGAACGACACCCAATGTTGAGCCGACAGTCCGAAAAATCCTGATCGCCAATTGTTACGTCTGTGACAGACACAGATTAGCAACAAATGACTTTATTAGAAAATATAGCAGTTAGAATATGGTGTGGTGCAGCGTCGTCGTGGTGGTGGCTTGTCGATGACGGCGACGGCTGGCAAGTGTGCAGGAGGCGGTGGTGGTGGCGTGTGCTGGACCGGCTGGCAGGTAGTCGAAGGAGGCAGGTAGACGGCGTGTCGAGAATGTCCCAACAGCGCGGCGGTCGGGTTTATATGTGGATCGACGCGGCCTGTGATTGGCGGATCAAAACCCGCCCTCTTGGTGATCGGTCGTCAGTGAAAAACGATAAGTGATCTGCATCACAACAGATATGTACAATGGAAAGGGGGCGATTTGAGGAAGAGGAATCAGAGTTGGTAGGTGAAGAGCATAAAACACAGCGAAAAGCAGAGTTATGATGCCTCACAGAACTGAGACCCGAACAGGAGAGATGCACCCACCTTTGGCATCCGAAGCACTGGACGCTGGTATCTCTCCAGGTGACATCCTTGCCGAAAGTGGCCCATAGGTACTTCTCAGCGGGTCCAGGATTCCTCTTAACGCCGGCCCTTAGCAGGAGAATCCGAAGGAGAGACGCGGCCGGCCAGCACCTCTCCCATGACAAAAACCCTCTTCGTGGAGGGGGTGACGTCGGTGCACAGAGGTGACCTTTCCTCCACACTGCCACGGCATGAACGTACGACATCTCGGCAGTAGAAGATTCTTATGGGACTAAAGATGAATAAGGTGAAATCAAACAAGTAATTGGCTGAGATACCACCTTGGATGAGCGGCTTGGAGACTTACCATTAGTCAACTCCGATCAAATCAATTTTCCTTCCCCATCAGACTTCCCAAGCACCCCAGAAGTATCTGACTTCGAATAATGCTAACCAGACACCCACTTGGCGCGACGCGATTACGGACCCCGCCCACAATCTCACGCCTAGTGGTATTTTTGGCACAGGGCGAGGTGGTAATGCAGTTTTCGTCGTTTCGAAGGATTTAAGGGTTATTCTTCCCAATCTGGGATGAAGATTTTAAAATATAAGAATTGGAAACACTCAAAGTGACAAAAACATTCTACTACATTCTACTTATATACATTTTTCTATTTCTACTATTGTAAATGTATTGATTTCTCAATGAGCCGGGCGAATAGTAGCACACTACGTTAACAGTTTATGAAAATGAGCCAAATGAACGATGGATTACGTTTCCTACGTAAGAAAGGAAAGAACTGAGAAGGGAAGTATAAAAAGCGTAGGTCGTATCTGCGAAAACGACTAGTATGGTTCGTATCTCTTCTGGCTCAATAGTGAAAATGCGCAGTATCCCGCCCCGAGCAGCAGGTTCGAAAAAGTTATGAGCATTTTTTAAGCTTCGCGAAAAGGCAAGGGTACCTACCCATCAGGCATTTTTTGGGAAGTTTCAAAGTTTTTTCTCGGATTTAGCCCAAAACTTGTATGTAGGGGTAATCTAGGGTGGTGAACACGAATCTGGAGTCCACTTGTCGACGTTTCGAGGTTTACTGTAGGTTACGGTACATAGCATGTCATTTAGGGGGCAAAACCCACCTTAGTATTTTGAAAATCGACAAATGGACGTTAAATTCGTGTTTTCCACCCCGATTAACCCCCATATACAAATTTTGAGTAAAATCTGAGAATTTGACCAAACTACCGTGTAAACACCGTAACCTACCGTAATTTGCAAAAAATCGATAAACGGACACCAGATTCGTGTTCAGCACTCCAAATAACCACCAGAGTGACAATTTGAGCAATACCTACCGTAGCACTCCGAAAATCTCGAAAGTGGCGTTTTTCCCTCGACATATTTTCCCCCGGTGGGGAAGCTTCGAACGAAATTAGCCGAAAACTTTGGAAACTCGACTAGTAAACCACACATTCGTGATCAGCGCAACAAAAAACAACCCTGGGAGAGTTTTAAGTCAAATCTGAAACATTTTCTAGAACGCTTCCATAGCCCTCTAATCGGTATAGATAGCCCAACCGAAAATGTCGTACAAGTCCAAAACGCTCTCAGTCTGGACAAAGCATGGAAAATGCGCCTTCTCCCAAATTGTGCTCAGGAGGGTAGTTTTGGGCGCTGAACACATTTATGAGGTCCGTTTCCGAACTTTCTACAGAATAATGCCCTTGCACTTCTTGGAAACTGCAGCTCGGGCGGGATACTGTGCAGTTTTACTATTGAGCCACAAGAGATACTACCGATACTAGTCGTTTTGGCAGATGCGTTTACCACTCTTAACACCTCCCATGCGAGTCTCAACAAAAAAAAATGATTTCAAAAAAAAAGAATAAAAACAATCAGATTTTAGTATTTATATATCATATGCACCGTTTAGAACCCAAAACTTACTGAGAAAAGAAGTAAAATAAAATAATACAATAGTGGGAATAGCAAAAAAGTGTATAAGCGTGAATGTTTTTTGTCAATTCGAGTGTTTCCGAACCCTCAGTTAACAAGAAGACAAGCCAAATGAACGATGGATTACGTTTTCTACGTAACAAACCAAAGAAGTGAGCCTCAAAAAAGGAAACAAAAACAACAACATTTTAGTATATGGATCATACGCCCCGTTTAGAAACCATAACTTGGTAGAAAAAGAGGCAAAATAAAACGATACAATAGTAGAGGTAGAAGAATAAATAAACGTGAATGTTTTCGTCGATTCTAGTGTTTCCAATTCTTACATTTTGAAATCTTCTTCCCAGATTGAGAAGAATTGCATCCAAAAATAAGAACTCATTCTACAAGTTCCTTAACTCTAAGCTAAAAAGCAGGTCTGATGTGGGTTGTCTTGAGAGAGAAGATGGTTCCAGTGTAGTGGATGATGCCCAAAAGGCTCAACTTCTGGCGAGTGTGCTTGACGACACTGACTCGGATGAACGTTTTAGTCCTTCGCTTTTTCCTGTTATGCTTGACTGGATGGGAGGGGGTCTTTAAAATAAAATCATTATAGGATGGAGTAATTATAGGCAGTCTCGCGCCTCGTCACTGTTGCCAGCAGCAATCTTCTGTGAGAGCCTCTGTGAGAGACATCAGACAGCCAAGATCTCGCCGCGGTAAGAAGGGCTGGGGTTCGGACGAGTTGTACAGGCGCCATCCACGATGGAGGGTAGACCTCTCCGTTCACGTCTGGACCACAAAAAGAACACAATTCCTCGCCACTATTGATTACAGGAGTGGAAGATATGGTTTATTGCAGCAAACCATGAATTATTACAAGACTATTGAACCATTATCACAACTGCAGAATCCTGCTATCTCGGAGCCTCATTGCTGATCGAAATGTTTATTGTGAGGTTTCAAACAATCTGCAGAAGTACCAAAAAGGTTTATCGCGAAAATGTGTTCAAAATTCGCAAAAAAAGCGAAGTTTTGAGGAGTCTGATTGATTTTGTTTTGAGAAGGCGAAGGGTTCACTTCTGATTTTCAGCCCTCTCATTTCGGTGTTCTTCTAATAGAGGAAAACTTCAAATAGAGATGTAATAAATTATACTAATACGTATGTAAAGTTCATATGTATAAGAATATACATCAAGTATGGACAAAGACGGTATTTCAATCGAAACCGAAACTCGTGCAAAGCATCTTTTTTCTTTTAAATAATGGACAAAAGTAATCAGTGCGAATAATTAAATGTCTTTATTATTGGTAATTTTTCAAAAATTTCATTGCTTCCCTTTTATTTCATCTCTTCGTTAAAATACTAGCTGCTTACGAATTTTATCAGCTTTATCTTTTTCATTGCATTTCAATTTCACATGTGAAATTGCTTAAATGTTTTCAGCAATCTTACTGCATTCCCTTTCCGTTCTCCTTCATTTGATAAATACCCGGCATATTTAATCGGCTTATATGTGTCATTCTGATCTTGGTCTCTTTCAAAATTGCCATTTATGATATTAATTCCCAGTTCTTTCATAAGAGTTATGATATAATATTTTATACAAATAATCCCGTAATTATTGCTAGCTGTGTCTAAAGGGCAGAGAATGAAGTGTTTCTGGCATTCTTTAATACTCTTATAAGGTATCAGGCTATTAGACTGCCTACTGAAGGAAGTCCCTTGTAGTACTGGTTTCAGTCTTTTTCTGAACTGTTTTTTGAAATGCAAATGCAAGTTATTTATTTTCATTACATCTAACTTATACTTATTTTTATATAATTGATGAATTTCATTGTAGCTTCGAAATATGTTTGTATTATTTCACTCCTGTTATTCATCTTTTGTTGTTTAAGTTCTTGGCCTGCACCTCGGTCGACGCAGAATGGGATCAATATTGGGCTTAATCCTCACAGACGCCTCGGTCATCGGGACTCACGCGTAAAATAAAATGCGTGTGGTGTAGGCGCCCACAACACTGGCGCCTTTACGCGCAATTCGCTAAAATGTCACCGACTCACCGTTTCTCGGATTTACGTTCGTTAGAGTCTGAATTCAGATCAGAAAGAGCTTTGCGGCCAGTTTTTCTTACAGAAGATAGTTTTAAATACGAAAACCAGTTATCTTGTAAATACACTCAAGTGATACAACTGGAATAGTTTATTTTTTTCACGTGGTACGGAATCCACTTATCATATATTCACTTGTGATATATTTATGCTGAATCATTTACTTCCTTCCTCGTCTCTGTGAGCTTCCCCACAGTGCCTGGCGAGGTCAGAGTAATGATGGAACGTTTCCTGACATTCAGGGCAGACAACATTCGAGACTGCATCATTGACTTGATGATCACGCTAAGCCAGTTGATGATAAAAAGTGGAATACGTTTCTTCAACGCTTACTGTACCCCGTATTGATATAGTTGAACACTGAACCGAAAATCCTTACAAGTCCAAAACGCTGTCAGTCTGCAGAAGGTTCGGAAAATGTGCTTTCACCCAAACTTTGCTTAGGGGGGGTGTGTTTCGGGCGCTAAACATTATTATAAGATCCCTTTCCGGATTTTCGTGAAAGTAATGCGCTTTTGGAGGATAGAATATGTATTAAAATCAGAAAAATCGCCTTGTGCAAGTGGAAAACGCTTTCACTCTGTGCAAAGTTCGGAAAACATGCTCTCATCTGAACTTTGATCAGGCGGTTATTCTGGGCGCTGAACACGATTATGAGGTCCGCTTCCGGATTTTCCAAAGACTAAAACGCGTTTCGGAACGTCCAGCAGGTGCGGAACTCTGGCGAAAAACGGCTACACAAATTCTTAACTGGCTCATACGTCTAAAGAAGGATGCTTTCACGCTCCACTTTTGATACCCCTTGGCTTTGTAACCGTGGAACTTGCAGTAATCGGAATGCTTCAGGGAGAGGGTTTTTTGCAATTTTGTCATTTCTAAGGGGTTAAGAATCTCATGATTAGAAGAACACACTTGGAGACTCCCAAAGAGCTTAGAACTTGACCGAATTCCTCTGATTACCTAGTCAAAATAAACAGCTGTGAGGGCTAACTCTTAGGTTTTATCGAATTTTTGCCGAAAGTTTGCCGTTTTAAGCGAAATTTTCGGCAAGCGGCAAACCCCAAAAATGGCCGGCGAACAGCAATCGGCAAACGGCAATTGCCGCACTCCCCTGGTGAATAACCAAAACAGAGGCACAGATTCAGACGATGACATCCTGCTCCCCTGCCATCAACAATGGAGACTGGGCAATTAAGTGTTGAATACATAGGATGCCAAACGCGGCTACATTAGATAAGCGAAACGGTTGCAAAAAAAGAGGATTTTACGGAGGGAAACGCGGATCGAGGTTTTGAGGAAAACTGGAAATCGAGCATCAGACTCGTGGTGAGCTTGTTTAGGAACTTCCTGGAGAACTTGTCTGGTGCCTTAAGAGTACCATGTTATTTTTTGCAGTGGCCTACCGCACCCTTGTAATCTCCAAGTACCGAGCGGTACACATTGCCAAGGTTGCATAAAGTGGTCATACTAATTGCATTGCTACATCGCCGACCGCTCCGAAGTTTATGCTAACTAGGCAAACTCTCGAGTGAGTACTGAAAATTATTGTTCTAGTTATGAATTACATACACCGCTCGGTATTTCTCATTGAGTCCACATTCATACGAAAATCTGAAAGAAAACTCTGGGTGATCATGATTAAAAAAGAATTATAGACGATGTTTCAATTTTTTACGCTTTCTTACGATTTACGTTCCAGAAGTAGAACAGCTGTGAAGAGTGGAATGGTATGTGACGTCTGTTATCAGTGAAAAAGGCCTCGTGCGAGGAACTGAAAACTCAAAAACCTGGCGTACTATGCCCGGAAACCCAAAGAAGACTTTTTTGCTGGAAAGAAGTGATGGGAACGGTAGCCAAGCAAACTGGGAAAATTAGCTTCGTAATGTAAAGAGAAGAGTTCCGGTGAAAAGCCCCTTCCTATAAATACAGTGCTTTTATTCAAAAGAGTTGTTTTGTCATAGTCATATACGTATGATAATGCACTGTATCGTATTCATCGCATAATTAACGCTTTATCGATGCTTTGAAAAAATCAGTTTTCTGGTTTTTTTTTTATTTGCGCGTAAAGGCGCGTGTGTTGTGTGCGCCTACACCACCCGCATTTTATTTTACGCGTGAGTCCCGATGACCGAGGCGTCTGCGAGGATTAAGCCTCAATATTGGGCCACTTGGATGAGCGCTAGGAGTCCTCTGTAGGAGGTATGCTAGCGTCGTAATAGCGTCGGAGGTGCGAGCGCAGATAATTAGGTGCGAACAAAGGTACGAGCAACGCTAATGACGGGCTCCCTAATAAAAATCGTAGACATCCTGTATTCCGCCTGACTCTGTTTGGTTTCTCCCGGATGAATTGTCGGATCTACTAGCAGAATGGTCTAATTCGTTTTCCGACACACCGGATCACATACCATTGTGTTTCATTAAAAAAGGTGATTGATACCATAGTTGGACCACTAGCATACATTTTCAACCTGAGTTTTATGCGTGGAGATGTTCCGAGCAGATGGCGTACATCTTTTGTGACTCCTATACCAAAGAAGCCGTTTTCTGATCCCAACAATTACCGCCCTATTGGTATCACGTCTATTTTTGCAAGGCTTTTTGAAAAAGTACTAGAGAAAAAAATTATGGCTCATCTAGAGGAACACTCCTTCATCTCGGAGCACCAAAATGGTTTCCAAAAGGGAAAATCCACAGTTTCGGCGATGCTGCAGTCGCTTGAAGACTGGACTCGGGCGCTGGACAATGATATTGGTATGGATGTTAATTACCTTGATTTTTCCAAGGCGTTCGACAGAGTTTCCCACCGTAAATTAGTAAGCAAACTAGAAATAGTGGGTATTCATCCACGTATAATGACTTGGATTCTTGCTTTTCTCACGGGCAGACCTTTCAAAGTCCGGCTTAACAGTACGTTCTCCCCTCCCACTGCAGTCCTTAGTGGTGTTTCCCAGGGTGTAGTGCTTTCACCAATTCTCTTTAATATTTATACGTATGAGCTTTCCTCGATTATACCCTTGAACAACGTTGGCTGCGCGGCATTCGCTGATGACTTTAAATTGTATAATTCTGTTCGGACCATGGGAGATTCGGAGTGTTTGCAGAAAGCTCTAAGTGATGTAGTCAAATGGTCAAATGAATGGAAACTGCTGCTTTCCAGTGAAAAAACTAAAGTGATGAAGTTTGGTAAGAGGTGAGTTAAAAGCTTCTATACTGTTGACGGTGTGCAGTTGAGCGAGGTCAGCGAGATTGAGGACCTTGGTTTTCTTATCAAAGAAGATCTTAATTTCGATGATCACTGCCTCCAAATCGCGTACATGGCGAACAGGATGATGCACAGCACGTTTAGAGCACTTTCAACTACCAATGCAAGGGTACTAACGGAGGTGTATAAAATGTACATACGTCCAATTATGGAGTATGGTACTGTGGTCTTTAATCCATACAAAAAGGGATCCATTGATGCGCTAGAGAAAGTCCAGAATACTTTCACACGTAGAGTTTACTTCAGGACATCATGGTTTCAGACTATCCGCAACGTGTGTCAAGTCACCAGAAACGCTAATTTGGACCTAACCACTCTACAGCACCGGAGAAGGTTTGATATGATAATGATCTATAAAATCATTCATGGGAGTGCTGGTATCAAGGCTAGCCGGGGGGGGGGCAGGCGGAATGTAAGACAGCACTTCTTTGTCAACAGGGCGGGGTCTGAGTTTAATAAATTACTTCGGTCAGGGTGGGTAGTTGGGAAATTCACTCAATTCAAGAAGGCACTTGAGAGTTATCTGCTGTCCCAGGACTGATGTTTATTGGATCTCATTCCTTCATGGTGCCTGTGTATGCTTCATGGTCAATTTAACCATTTGCTTGATTGTTGTGCTACTGTGTTTAGTCGCTTTAGCTTGCTGTTGGGGTATTTCGTTTTGTTGTTTGTCTTTCACACGGTTCTACCGTGTAATAAATGAAATGAAAGAATAACCCTCAAATCCTTCGCAACGACGAAAACTGCATTATACCTCGCCCAGTGCCCTCCGGCACTGGGAGAGGAGATCTACGAGAGAAGTTGACTCTGTGGAGGAACTACATGAGGTATATTGTACTACAGAAGAACAATGAGGATGATGAGGTGAACTACTGGAGTAATCGCCGCTCCGCAGCCGCGACGCGAACCGTTATAACGTCATTTCAAATGTACAGAACGCAATCAACACCTACAAACTACATATATGACGTCATTCGTCGTTCGTCATTCGTCAGGATCACTAACATGTTTAGACAAAAGTACTAACAATGTTTCTGGTTAAAAAGCTTCTCACCTCACAGTGTGCCTCAGTCGGCTCTTTGGAGCCTGACCTGGAAGGTGGCCTCTAGTCACTCACCAGATAAACCGGATACCGGAGGACAATTTTTGTCGCCAAGGGGAGGGGGCTCCCCACGGCTCGGGGGGGGGGCTGTACCCAATTGTGCGGCCCCTTCTTCTTATCAGCCACATTGGAGTTTCTTCTCATAGGCGCAGAAAGGCGGCAACATCACTCGGCTTGTTCCACATATCACGAGCAGACAGAGGAGTAGGTCTGGCACAGCATGAAAATAGATGTAGTGAATCATGACCAGTATTTTGACAGTCAGGACATTTATCCGGGACCGATTCATCGATCCTATGTACGTAGGCTTTGAGGTACGAAGAATGACCGCAACGTAGACCCGCTAGAGTGACGCGGGAGCGTCTGGGCAGAGTCTTCTCACTGTCATCGACCGTAGGAGGCACACTACCAAGGACTGGATTAGGAGGGGCACCGGACAGGTATTCAGATACGAATCTGGTGTGTTCGATTTGCTGCAGCCTCTTCCTTGTGAGCTCAGAGGTGGCCCATCTTTGACGATCCACTGTAGAAATGGCAGCGTGCAGCGGTGTGCGAATATTACGAGGATGGGGGTCTGATGACAAGAGACACGAAGTGCAGTGTTTGTGCGGCCCCGTCCCCACGGTGGGGCCCCGTCCCCACGGTGGGGTGCACACCACTGGGGACCGTGGCAGAGGGGTGACCCCCCCCCTCTTGGGACCCCTAAGGGGATTGCTCTGGTGGGATGTCCCCTGTGTGAACCCGGAAACCGTGTATCCCTGTTAAAACACGTCAGGTTACCGCTTCCATTGGAATTTGAAATTCCCTCCAAAAAAGAGTTCTGTTCAACTGGAGTGCTAGTATACCTGTAAAACATGTTAGGTTCCCGTCGTCTACAGGAGAATTCCGTTCATCTACAGCTAATAGGACTAGATCCTCCGGATGAGTCCAGTACATGACCTCTCCCAGTGCTGGAGCCAAAAATACCACTAGGCGTGAGATTGTGTGCGGGGTCCGTAATCACGTCGCGCCAAGTGGGTGTCTGGTTAGCACTATTCTCTGACTTCAGATCCGGAGAATTAGAAAGACAGAAACGAACTTCTCACACACTCGCCGCATTCACTCGCAGCTAACCGTCACGGCGGCTGCGGGATGTAACTCGTCCATGTGTGCAGGGTGCTCATGGCACTCGGGGAAAGGTATTGAAACCTCCGGGAGGGTGATGCTTGCATGTGCGCGTGGGACCCTTTACTACTTTAAAAGAAAAGGAAATACCAACTTTGGTTTCATATCCGTGCTGTAAAAGGGACGCGGAGGACGAGTTGTTCGTCACCTCTTATAAACACAATTCAACCGATTTCCTTGAGAAACGACCCAAGTCATGCCCCTGTTTTCAGGAAGGTGAGGGAGGCTAAATCCAAAACACATTCGCGCATTTGGACGGATTTAGGTGCACGCAAATGAGGAAAAATATGAGTTACACCCCCGCAGCCGCAGTGATGATTAGCTTCGAGTGCCGCACTCAACCCGAGTAACAAATCACAATGAAAGGTTTCATCTCAGGATGGCTCCAAGATTAGCAGCACGTGCTGAGCAGTTTCATCCTCGTGAAGCAGACGTTCGAGATGGGTCCGTCCGAAACGGTGCGAGACCACCAACAAAAGATTGATCCATTTCAGGGCAGCCTTGCCGCAGCCCGCAACGCGGACACCATCCTCACCGCGGTTCACAACGACAATGCTTGTGCGTGAAGAAATACTACCCCCCCCCCTCAAAAAATCGCAAATAACCAGAGCTCACCTTCCAAGACCGACCACAATGTATCGACTAAACTCTCTATGAGGGCTGTGTTACAAACCTGTAGAGCAAGCGATTTTCACGATATCACTTGATGAAAGATGAGCATGCGGCCCCATTAGTGCACAAAACGTCTTGTGTTCGAGTTAAATGCATATTTATTACACATGCATTGATGGTCCTAAATATTGGAGCACATGCTGCAATTTGTAGCACATCAGTAAAATCTGGTGTTTCAGCAGCGCATTCTTCTTTCTAATTCTAGGTCATTCACTTAGGGCCCGAAAAGACATCCGCCACTGAAAGATGCGGCAGCATGCAATGGAGATGTATCGATCACGCGGCGCCATCGATTTTCCTTCATTGCAAGCTGCCGCGTTGCCCAGTGGCAGGAGTCTAATCGGGCTCCCAGCAGAATGTAGCAATTTCCTACTGGCAAATGATGCCTTAACTGGCTCGCAGAGTTGCAGCGACCGGTCTCCGAGCGTCAACCCTGACGCGGCGACAAAAATGTTTTCAAACATTACAGTCGTAGCGTCAAAACACTCTGTGGGACCTCTCGTTGAATTTGGGGGTCTGCAGAGTTGCAGCAATCCGCGAGTGGTCGCCGAGCGTCAGACTTGACGTTTTCAAAAATTATCGTAGAGGCGTGGCTGCCGCTAGCTGGCAGTGAGACCTTTTCAAAGTTCAATCGCGGCGCGATTACGTCGTAGCATGCCACATCGATCAGTTCGCGTTACGGTGCGGCCGCCTTCAGTCAATCGCGCCAGACATTGGAGCTCGCGCCAGGAATGGTAGCCGCCTCGCAGCTAGGCGACTGCCCATGGAATCTGAATAATTTTGCCTTCGTTTTCATTTCTCAGTAACTTTGCACTAACTATTTTCTTCATCCCGGATGAATCCAATACTCGGATAAGGCAAAAATTCAATTTCTCGCAGTAATCCATCAATTTAATACTTTAATATTCAAATTGTGTAAATGAATAATCTTCAACAATATCTCCAAGTTTTTATTATTTTCAGAAGTTCCAAGCATTAATTATTTTTTTCAAATCATTGATTAAGGTGTGAAACTTTAAATTTTTACTTTTTCTAATGTTTTTTTCAAGAAGTCTAAATATTGGATTATTAAAATATTCTCTCAATTCCTTGTCAAGATATGTAAATATTCAGTAACATAAAAATTGCATAAATCTATATTTTTAGGTCCTATAAGTGGAATCTATGGTTAGGTCCGTGGCTTATTTCCTCAAGAAAAAAACAATTAAATTCAGGCCGCGGCTAGCGTGGCGGTTTAAATCTCGATCTCGGAGAATTAAACTGCTGCGGTTTGAATTTAAACGTTTTTTCTTCGAGAACAGGCCACGCACCTAACTATGTACTTCTCGCTTCGCATTTACTAGCGAGACCTAGCAAAGTTTTCGCTCACAGAAACTTTTGCGTGAGCCAAGTACCTGAGACGGATTAGTTTGTTAGAACGGTAGTGACTGACTTCCGTCTACCCGGGAGTTGCTGTACGTATGGACTCTCCAGAGCAGAGCAAGGTGCCGTACATTTAGAGCAGGCCGTGGGGGTATCAAAATGTGGGATCAAAAAGCAAAATATAAGAAGCCAGCGGTAAATCGTCGGTTGCTACCGGCATAAAATTCACAAATCCTGTACTTCCTTCCCTTACGTCGCTACCCACTGCCCTTTCTTCCAATTTGTAAAGTTCACAAGCGATTATTCTCGCTATACCGTCTCTATCATGATAAGGACAAACCCATTCTCATTTTATATGATGTTTCCCTAGTTGACCAACATCATGCCCTTGTTCTCAATGAATGAAATTGGTAGGTGGTTGTTAATGTTTTTGTGGTGCAGATTTTGATAAGCTCAGACTTGCAACATATATAAAACTGGTTTATGAAAGTTAGTGAATCAAAATGACTGAGCGGTTGCAATGAGTGGCGAACAGAGAAGGTGCGGAAAAGGAGCTGCTGCTTGTTTCCTAAAACTGGCAGGAAAATGTCTCAGGAGTTCTGCGTCAATCTCAAAATGCTTCGCACGCTTCTCAAGATTCATGTTTTCCTATCTGTTTTCTTCTCCGCGAAAGGTTAAGATTTAGCATAAAAAAATGAAAAAAAAAACTTTTTTCCAATTTCTACACTCTTGGTGACGTCCTGCACACTCCCACTAGGGACCTGTGCTTTTTCTATGACGCCCTGCACACTACCACTGGGGTCCTGCACACTTTCTATGACGTGCTGCACACTCCCGCTGGTGTCCTGCACACTTCCGCTGGGGTCCTGCACATTTTTTATGACGTCCTGCACACTCCCGCTGGGGTCCTGCACATTTTTTATGACGTCCTGCACACTCCCGCTGGGGTCCTGCACACATTCAATGACGTCCTGCACACTCCCACTGGAGACCTGCGCACTTTCTATGACGTCCTGCGCACTCCCGTTAGGGTCCTTCACACTTTCTATGACTTCCTGCACACTATCACTGGGGTCCTGCACACTTTCTATGACGTGCTGCACACTCCCGCTGGTGTCCTGCACACTTTCTCTGACGTCCTGCACACTTCCGCTGGGGTCCTGCACATTTTTTATGACGTCCTGCACACTCCCGCTGGGGTCCTGCACACATTCAATGACGTCCTGCACACTCCCACTGGGGTCCTGCACACTTTCTATGACGTCCTGCACACTCCGATTAGGGTCCTGCACACTTTCTTTGACGTCCTGCACACTACCACTGGGGTCCTGCACATTTTCTGAGACGTCCTGTACACTTCCGCTGGGTCCTGCACAGTTTCTATGACATCCTGCACATTTTCTATGACGTCCTGCACACTCCCGCTGGGGTCCTGTACAGTTTCTATGACGTCCTGCACACTTCCACTGGGGTCCTGCAAACTTTCTATGACGTCTTGCACACCCTCAGTGGAGTCCTGCACACCTTTTATGACGCCCTGCATTTTTTGCATCGCTAGACGACTCGCAGAAGTTATCATGACCCACGGCCAAAAGTGCGCCCCACGGACAAACTCGGTTGCCCCGAGGCACGTAAGAGGTGACTCGGGCTGATTTTTTGGTAATCGATAAATGTCGCACCGACCTAAATGTTGGTACCATTTCATACAAGTTTTGATCGGCCATTCCTAAGATAAGCGGGACACATGCACACACATACACACACACACACACACACACACACACACACACACACACACACACACACACACATCGGGACCTAACTGCTTTAAGTATAAGGATAGGGTTGAGAAATTGTTGGGGATCGTAATTTTAATCGCCCCGTTTCATGAAATTATTTACGGTGCTATATGGGAAGGGGGGGGGCACTATGGCGCGATGGACCTGGTCACGCCCATTTTACTGTGCCGCACTAAAATTGAGCACCTACCCGGGGTTTCTCTCCCTTGCCAAAATCAGGAGTCAATGCGGCACGGAAAAATGGGCGAGGCCAAGTGCGATACAACAGACTCGAACGCTAACGTCGGACAGGGAACGAAATTCTCACTGCGTAAAATAACCGAAAGATGGAACCCGAAAGTGTTCAAAGCGGTCTCGGGCTGATATTCCGTACAAAAAAAAGCTCTTTCAACTAAACTCGAGAAAAAATGTTTGTGTTTTCCTTTTTCCAGAGGCCGAGCAAAATTTCCGCCCAAACTTCGTATACGAGGGTTAGTTGAGGTTCTGAACGCGAAACAGTCTCGAATGCAGAACCAGCGAATAACCATAAAGTTTGGGCCAAAAAGTTTTTGAGCTTTGGAGTCTAAAAAGTAAAATAGGGCTGTCGGCGGCTGGAAACCCCTACAGAAATGTACAACCGTCAATTCCGATGTGTCCGCAGCTACGGCCCACGTGCACCATACTATACGCGCATTTTTCAAAATACGAAGCCACTGGATGGGAAGTTCTTTTCGAGGATTTTTAGCACAGAAGAGTTTTTTTCACAATGAATCATTATGAATTACTCCTGTGTCAATGTTTTACGGAGGAAATCCTGAGACCATTACACATCTAACCTTGTAGTAAGCAAATAAAAGTTTTTTTCATCTTGAAGCGTTCAATACAGAAATTTGAGGCGCAGAACCAAACCATGTAATCCATTTTTCAGACCATGAAAATATTAGAGTGAATTGTCTTATATATTGAAGTACCATTCTTCGATGGGGGCCAATTGTAGAAACCCGATTTGGACGGCGAATCAGGACAATTCCGAATTGGTCAGGGGAGATCCAAATTGGACGGCGGCATGCGAGAAAAACCACAGGTGTGGGCTAATCTTTTGCCATAGCGATCCCGGGAGGTGCGAATCAGAGGAAATCCAATTTTGACGGTGCAGATGAAGGCTTTCCTCCCCTGCAAGGTGCGAATCAGTGAAAACGCGAAATGCCGGACGGCACCGATTGCCAACACAAGCGTCAAATGCAGTGTTTGGTGGTGTGACTGCACAACCCACGGCAAATGTTACGCCTAAGTTATTGATTCCACCACAAATAATGGTAGAACCACGAATTCATAGCGGAAACGCTATTTGTGAGGTAGATGTTCATTTGAAACGCTACTCAAGGAAGATGTGAGAGAATGATCAACATAAGAACTAAGAGAGAATTCTAAAATATATGAAACGTGAAAAAAACGAAGTAGCAGAAACTAGTAATGAATGGCTTAGGCCTTGTAACAGTTTTCGTAGTTTCCGCTTGAAAAATAGACCGTCACCCAGAGATCTCTCTCCGTTGAAGCAATTAGAGTAGAACGGATTTTCACCCCTAAAATACCCGATATACGACAGATTTTGCTTCCACGAAGGGGTTTCCCTCCCCTGAGCCACCGTCCAAATACGTTTCAAACTGATTTCCGACCCCGAAATACCCGATACACGACAGATTTAGCCTCCACGCAGGGGATTTCCTCCCCTGAGCGACGGTGCAGCCGCAGGCTGCACCGTCCAAATAGGGTTTAAACTGATTTTCGACCCCGAAATACCCGATACACGACAGATTTAGCCTCCACGCAGGGGATTTCCTCCCCTGAGTGACGGTGCAGCCGCAGGCTGCACCGTCCAAATAGGGTTTAAACTGATTTCCGACCCCGAAATACCCGATACACGACAGATTTAGCCTCCACGCAGGGGATTTCCTCCCCTGAGCGACGGTGCAGCCGCAGGCTGCACCGTCCAAATAGGGTTTAAACTGATTTCCGACCCCGAAATGCCCGATACACGACAGATTTAGCCTCCACGCAGGGGATTTCCTCCCCTGAGCGACGGTGCAGCCGCAGGCTGCACCGTCCAAATAGGGTTTAAACTGATTTTCGACCCCGAAATACCCGATACACGACAGATTTAGCCTCCACGCAGGGGATTTCCTCCCCTGAGTGACGGTGCAGCCGCAGGCTGCACCGTCCAAATAGGGTTTAAACTGATTTTCGACCCCGAAATACCCGATACACGACAGATTTAGCCTCCACGCAGGAGATTTCCCCCCCTGAGCGACGGTGCAGCCGCAGGCTGCACCGTCCAAATAGGGTTTAAACTGATTTCCGACCCCGAAATACCCGATACACGACAGATTTAGCCTCCACGCAGGAGATTTCCTCCCCTGAGCGAGGGTGCGGCCGCAGGCTGCACCGTCCAAATAGGGTTTAAACTGATTTCCGACCCCGAAATACCCGATACACGACAGATTTAGGTTCCACGCAGGGGATTTCCCCCCCTAAGCGACGGTGCAGCCGCAGGCTGCACCGTCCAAATAGGGATCAAACTGATTCCCCCCCCCCCCCGAAACACCCGATACACGACAGATTTAGCCTCAAATAGGGTTTAAACTGATTTCCACCCCCGAAATACCCGATACACGACAGATTTAGCCTCCACGCAGGAGATTTCCTTCCCTGAGCGAGACAGATTTAGCCTCCACGCAGGGGATTTCCTCCCCTGAGCGACGGTGCAGCCGCAGGCTGCACCGTCCAATTAGGGTTCAAACTGATTTCCGACCCCGAAATACCCGATACACGACAGAATTAGCCTCCACGCAGGGGATTTCCTACCCTGAGCACCGTCCAAATAGGGTTAGAAATGATTTCTAGAGAGTTTCCACCTCGAAATTCACGGATAACAGTCGACATCCTCAATACTAGTAAATTTTCATTCTCATTAATGATTTGCGATCAGTTAATCTTGAATTGAATCGGGGGGTCGTGAATTAACAATATAGGCGTAGCTGGGAGCGGTGTGTGCAAGTGCACAACACGCACCACAACGCATTATTTGACGGCTATGCTGGCAATTGGTGCTGTCCGGCATTTCTCCTCCAGTGCGAATCAGAGGAAATCCAATTTTGACGGTGCAGATAAAGGCTTTCCTCCCCTGCCGGACGGTGCAGCCTTCGGCTGCACCGTCCGGCAGGGGAGGAAACCCCCGGGCGTGGGCTAATCTTTTGCCATAGCGTTTCCGGGAGGTGCGAATCAGAGGAAATCCAATTTTGACGGTGCAGATGAAGGCTTTCCTCCCCTGCCAGGTGCGAATCAGAGGAAATCCAATTTTGACGGTGCAGATGAAGGCTTTCCTCCCCTGCCAGGTGCGAATCAGAGGAAATCCAATTTTGACGGTGCAGATGAAGGCTTTCCTCCCCTGCCAGGTGCGAATCAGAGGAAATCCAATTTTGACGGTGCAGATGAAGGCTTTCCTCCCCTGCCAGGTGCGAATCAGAGGAAATCCAATTTTGACGGTGCAGATGAAGGCTTTCCTCCCCTGCCGGACGGTGCAGCTTTCGGCTGCACCGTCCGGCAGGGGAGGAAACCCCCGGGTGTGGGCTAATCTTTTGCCATAGCGTTTCCGGTAGGTGCGAATCAGAGGAAATCCAATTTTGACGGTGCAGCTTTGTAAAAACGGTTATGAACACTGAATTGAAAAAACACGTCCCTCCAGCTTTTCTATTCTTCCAGCCTTCAAGGGATGATCGATGTCATATTTTTGGTGTTTCGCCGATCCTTCCATTCTTCTATAGTCTTGTATCTTCTGCTTGGTACAAATGATAAGGATAAGAAATAGCGATTCCATGAAAAATTATCATAATTGATATTTCGATTCCCTGGCATCAAATCACCCTAACCAGCACGGAAACCCCCTAAAATTACAATTTTCCTTCGTTACCACGCAGAAGAAACAAAAAACAATAGAAGAGAGAGCAGGAAAAACGACGAAAACAAAAAAAAATGAGAAAAACCGACGATCATCACTCGGCCTCGGGTGGTGGCCATCGTGTATCAACACCCCTGAGGAGGCGGGAGAAACGGGGGAGGAGCGAGGTTCCTGATTGGACGCAACGCTTGGCTAGCCCGTATGCGTCCAATCAAGAACCTCGCTCGTCCCCCGTTTATCCCGCCCCCTCGGGAGTGTTGATACATGATGGCCACCACCCCTCGGCCTCAATTAAAAATTTTTGCGCGTGAATGGCGCGTTTTGTCGGTGGCTGCAGACAGTGCTTCCTAGTCGACGGTTGTACATTTCTGCAGGGGTGTCTATTTGGAAACACCCGTAAAATAGCACCAATAAATTTATCGAAAAACCATGATTAGTGACATATCGTAGGAAATTCCATCTCTGAGATACATACTGAGTCCATGAAGGGAAGGTTCACTGTGTAATGGACTAAAAGGAATACGAAGTTTCACACAAATTTCAAAGAACTTTTTACCGCTTGAGAATGAACTATAGCTTTCATTATAACATGCCATTTACATGCCAAGACGCGTTATTTTACGCAGTGAGAATCTCGTTCCCTGTCCGACGTTAGCGTTCGAGTATACAACAGTGCCCCCCCCCCTTCCCACATAGCACCTTATTTACGAGCCAAAAATTGTGACACAACACTCAGAAGCGAAGCACTGAATTCCCTTGCTATAGATAAGGGTGAAACTCTAGGAAGAAGCGAGACGAGGCCATTCCTCAAAAACAAAAAAATCAGCAACAAATTCTTCGAAACGAATATAAGAAACTTCAATGTAAGAATGAAGCAGCGCGGCCGCCCGTTGGTTGACTGAGGCGCTGTTCTCCAACGCAGCACTTTGAAGCAGCCAAGTGAATCAATTGGAGCGCGGAATCCTCACGGACTCACTTTTCGGGGTTTGTAATGTGCAGCAAACGCGTTCCTGAACCACTGCCGTTTGACAGCGCGAAATGGTCGAAGGGGCGCCCTATATCTACCATTTGGCCCGCCATATCCGGCGATCCACTGCGCTTTGTAGGTTCCGACCATGCGCTGTTCAGCCCGCGATATCCGGGGATTCACTTCCGTTCGGCGCCCTCGAGCTTGCAGTCTGCAATGCCTTGGTCAGGCCTTTATTAGCCCGATAATAAAATCACATAAAGTTGTAACAAATCGTCAGTTAGTGCAGAATGTTACCGGATTCGATAATATGGGAGGCGGAGAGAGGGAGGGGTGCTGAAGTGGGTACGGAAAAGGTGATCAGATTCGGGCATTCCGCTTCCTCTCCAAATCTTCGCTCAGATAGAGACATCACACTTCCCGCGGTACCACTAGCCGACGTCCCGTAAACCCTCCCGCGGAAGGCCAATAGATCGGTCGCGGGCAGTCGGCAGCGCTGTTTCGTTGACTGCCCGTACACAGTGAACAAGCACTCTCCGGCCTTTCTGACACCGCCTTACGGCTAATCTGACGACTGACAGAAGACAGTCCTAAAACAGTTTGCGGCACATATGACAATCACCGTTCAAGTAAAGGTCTGTTCAAACAAAATTTCAAAAATCCGCTTCTAAGGATTTCATCTTGAACCGCTCTTGACAAGTAAGGAGTGAGCTTCTACGAAGAAGCCACCTACACTCACTGGTTCTTGCAGCCTTCTCATTCGCAGATGCCATTAACGGACAGTGGCTCACCTGCCGAAAACCAGTGTCGCACACAGCGAGGGTTTCGAGAAGAGTCTCAACACAGCGTTCTCTGCTCGGCAATCGTTCACTGGCTCCACTCTAGTGGGTGGTCCAATGATGATATCAAAGCGGGAGTCGATGAGTGAATGTTCGATGACCCCCAGGAATAGCCGACTGCCCGCCGACACTCCGCGGGAAGACGGGAAAGCCTATCTCTCCGCGGGAAGTGGGGCGCTGTGCCACGCCCACGATATTGGGGCCGCGCGAAGTGGACTAGCCCGACTTGGCCGGCGGGAAGTGGGCTGTTTTTATCTGAGCGTCTATAGGTCAAAATTTATACGATGCTCACCCGAAGTTTTCATTTTTTGAGCCGAGATTTTTACGACCATCTTCACTACCCGTTAAAAAAACTGCACAAGCAAGTCAGATCCTCTCCTTAGGTTTGACTATAATCTTCCAGTTCTATATAACAGCTAGAGTGATAGATCTGTGTAAGCTCGATTGAATAACCAATTATCTAGACTCTGTTTCAGTTGAAGTGAACTCCTGTTTTCCATTATCACAGCGCGGAGCGGTGGCTTTTTCGTCGGAACCTCCTTATCACTAGTTATATCTCACCGAGGCTCACCGCTCCGCTGCTTGTGATAATCAAAATCGACAGGTCACTACGGGTGGACCAGAGCTTAGCTGTTTTGCTTCGCTACGAGAGGTTCATGATTTGGCATAAAAAATAATTCTGAGAAACTCGTTGAAAGAAGTGAAATACTTGGTGCACTTGATTTGTCATGGGATTTAACACAGAAGAAACACTAAAAGATCGATGAAATGATGTACCATTGATTTGGATGTGCGCTTTCTTACTAAAAATCGGAAAATTGAGTGTGGTTTTGAAAGGGCTAATCTCGCGCTCTCTGAGAACAATTATTGCTCACAGTTAAAGTTTTCAAGTCTGAGCTCCTCGAAATATTATTTTGTGGCTCCCACCCTATATTTCATTTTTGACGAATCTATGTACATATGTCAGGGCTCTGTAAAACGCGCGTGATTTGGCCTCTCAAAACCACACTCAATTTTCCGATTTTTAGTAAGAAAGCGCACATCCAAATCAATGGTACATCATTTCATCGATCTTTTAGTGTTTCTTCTGTGTTAAATCCCATGACAAATCAAGTGCACCAAGTATTTCACTTCTTTTAACGAGTTTCTCGGAATTATTTTTTATGCCAAATCATGAACCTCTCGTGGCGAAGCAAAACAGTTAGATAATTCCTGAAAGTTTAGGTTCCTGGCAAAAGTAAAGATTTGGCATGGCCGTTTTTTCAAAATTTTAGAAATATACTCAGTTAAAAGGGAAAGGTGAAGAAAAATGGGAAAAGTTTTGAAATATTCCTGAGAACGATTTGGCGTAGAATAATTTGATTTTTAGGAAATGTAATGAAATAGTTGAAAGTATGATTTGGCAGTCGAGTTTGAACCAACTATTGATAAGAGTTGTGCAAAATGAGAGATCGCATTGTATGAGCTTATCCGTAGAACATATCAAAGCAAAATCACGCGTGATAAGGCAAGCAGTAAAAGCTCGTTTGTGAGCTGGAATGCCGCGATCTTCACGTATTAAGTGAAGTAAAATCAAGTGTTTGGTCCATATCACGCGTGATTTTGCTTTGATATGTTCTACGGATAAGCTCATACAATGCGATCTCTCGTTTCGCACAAATCTTGTAAATAGTTGGTTCAAACTCGACTGCCAAATCATACTTTCAACTATTTCATTACATTTCCTAAAAATCAAATTATTCTACGCCAAATCGTTCTCAGGAATATTTCAAAACTTTTCCCATTTTTCTTCACCTTTCCCTTTTAACTGAGTATATTTCTAAAATTTTGAAAAAACGGCCATGCCAAATCTTTACTTTTGCCAGGAACCTAAACTTTCAGGAATTTCATTTATTTTTCCTAAAGGTTTCCTTTCTAACATGGTTTATGCCGGGTGGTGTTAATTCAAAGAGAACCCACTGATGCCCTGCCCCCCCCCCTTCTATGACGTCCTGCGCGCTCCCACTGATGTCCTGCACACTTTCTTCGGCGTTCTGCGCACACCCATTAGGGTCACAAGCACGCTCATGCCGATCACGTTTTCCGCAGGGCTACCTTAACACTCCTTCGAAAATTTTCCAAGTATCAGCCTGGATAGGAGCACATCGTAATAGCCAACAATCATGTTTGCACCATTTCGACCTCCTTTGCCATTTTCCAGTGGCTTCTCGCAGAGAGCGGTGTGTGAATGAATGCATCCCGCTCTTCCGCCCTTTTATACCTCGCATGTTATGAGCGTGTGTTATCGTTCGTTATCATGTTTTGTTCAAGAATGGTTACGGTAGCCCTGCGGAAAAAATGATCGACATTGGCGTGCTTGTATTTGGGTCCCGCAAACTTTTTACGGCGTCCGGCGCATCCCACTTGGGTCCCACACACGTTCTACGGCGTCTTGCGCACTTCCACTTGGTTAACTCACAGATTCTACGGCGTCCAACGTATTACTGCGCACACCCATTTGGGTCCCGCACACTTTCTACGGCGTCCGGCACACTTTCATTTGGGTCCCACACACTTACTACGGCATTCTGCGCACACCCATTCGGGTCCCGCACACTTTATACGGCGTCCGGCGCACTCCCACGTGGGTCTCGCACACTTTCTACGGCGTCCGGCACACTCTCATTTGGGTCCCACACACTTACTACGGCGTTCTGCGCACAGCCATTTGGGTCCCGCACACTTTATACGGCGTCCGGCGCACTCCAACGTGGGTCTCGCACACTTTCTACGGCGTCCGGCACACTCTCATTTGGGTCCCACACACTTACTACGGCGTCCGGCGCACTCTCATTTGGGTCCCGCACACTTTCTACGGCGTCCGTCACACTTTCATTTGGGTCCCACACACTTACTACGGCTTACTGCGCACACCCATTTGGGTCACGCACACTTTCTACGGCGTCCGTCACACTCTCATTTGGGTCCCACACACTTACTACGGCGTTCTGCGCACACCCACTTGGGTCCCGCACACTTTCTACGGCGTTCTGCGCACGCCCATTTGGGTCCCATACACTTTCTACGGCGTTCTTCGCACACCCATTTGGGTCCCGCACACTTTCTACGGCGTCCGGCGCACTCCCACTTGGGTCCCGCACACTTTCTACGACGTTCTGCGCACACCCATTTGGGTCCCACACACTTTCTAGGGCGTTCTGCGCACACCCATTTGGGTCACGCACACTTTCTACGGCGTCCGGCGCACTCCTGCTGGGGTCCCGCACACTATCTACGGCGTTCTGTGGGGCACTTCTTAGTCACACCGTGCGGCGTTCCAAAAAGTACTTCCGAGATCCCGCCGTATTGATTGAAGCGTTGCCCCGTCAAAACCTGAGCAAAAGCCTATCAGTAACAGTGTTTATTTCACTAGTTCATTTTTACGAATAAGTAAACGTCGGATGGTTTATAATAACATGTTTACGTGTTTTTGTCTTTCTCGACCCTCAATTTTGAGGTTTCTCGACCCTCAATTTTGAGGTTCCGCAAAATTGAGCAACCAACTTCAAATTTTGGCAGGAGCTAGGTGCAAACAAAACCAGCTCCCTGGTCGAATATGAGCTCTCTAGCTCAACGATAAGTGTTCCAACAAGATCGTGAACGCCAACTGAAAAAAAAAGGAGATGAACATTTTTTCGACCAAAATGACGCGGTTTTGACACTTTTTCTCGAATCTCAGGAAACCATTCCGGACCATTTTTTGAACAGTTATTCACCTTTCTAAAGTATATTAAATGCAAAAAGAACGGTCTTCTTACGTTTACTCTGGACCCTGATACTGAGATCAGGGGGTTGCGCTATGGCGAATCAAAGCCAAATCTGGTGAGCGCTTCGCGCTCACCACAATTTCATTTCATTTTAACGAAGGTTCCCTTCAGAGATAGGAAGAAGAAGACAGGGCACCTAGACGGGGAGGGCGCCACCCACGATTCAAGACAAACTACTCTACCAATTCGAGACTTGATGCCTCAGCAAAAGAGACTTGATGCTCATGTTCAAGTCGGCATGAACTCTTAATTTGCCGCGTTAAATTCACTGTATGGGTGAATTAGCCGCTAGGATACGTGAAAATGGTGCGAACTGGCAGCGAGAGAGGGTCCAATTAACCCCGAAAATGAGGTGAATTTAATTCGAAAAATGCGTGAGTTTACCTCGAAAAGTTCACGAATTTGAAGGTCCACAGCACAGGAAGCCCTGCCTTGTCCGCAACATGGGCGTAATCTTCACCGAGGTCTGCGGTGAGGAGCCACCCTCTGCGGACCGCGACATAACTAGCCCCCCCCCCGCCGTGAGGATACCCACTGTATCCTCCCAGCAGCCAAAATTATGCTGGCCTCCGGAGAGTGACCCGAAGTCACCTTTCAGGGCCGGCATCAGAATGCCGAATGAGGACTCTAGTGAGATGAGGCGGCTTTTATGCCGGCTGTGCTCATGGTAAACACATCGAGACGTGATCAATCGTTTTATCATGTTTTCGCTGAGATGTTTTCACTTAATTAGAAATTTCTGACATGCCAGCAACGGCGGTAATTTCACCCTTTGCGCTGAGTGATATCCAACCGCTCAGCAAATTCACCCTTTGCGCGGATAAGCTTTGATGACGGCGCTAAAGCTGAATTTGATGCCTAATGATAACAGAGCGTGATAAAGGCCGCTTTCCCCGAAGCATCAAGTCTCGAATTGGCAGAGTAAATGAGCCAACGAGTGGTAAGACTACCAAACGAAGTGTTTCTGTAGAGCTTTTATAAAAACAATGATTGATAGCACTATCAGGCAGCTTTTATCAGTTTTTCTTTATTTCTATCAATAAGTCTTGGGTGCCCCCCCCCCCCGTCTAGGATAGACCCGAAGACAGACCGTTCATGGCCTTTCTGCCCATCGCACCTGCTCGGCACTGTAGGACACACGTTACTTTCCCCGGCTCTCTGCGGACTCCCAGTTGGGTCCCGCCCACTTTTACCGGCGCGTTGTGCACTCCCACTTGGGTCCCGTCCACAGTTCCCGGTGCTCTGCGGACTCCCAGTTGGGTCCCGCCCACTTTTACCGGCGCGTTGTGCACTCACAATTGGGTCCCGTCCACAGTTCCCGGCGCTCTGTGGACTCCCAGTTGGGTCCCGCCCACTTTTACCGGCGCATTGTGCACTCCCACTTTGGTCCCGTCCACAATTCCCGGCGCTCTGTGGACTCCCAGTTGGGTCGCGCCCACTTTTACCGGCGCGTTGTGCACTCACACTTGGGTCCCGTCCACAGTTCTCGGCGCTCTCTGGACTCCCAGTTGGGTCCCGCCCACTTTTACCGGCGCATTGTGCACTCCCACTTGGGTTCCGTCCACAGTTCCCGGCGCTCTGTGAACTCCCAGTTGGGTCCCGCCCACTTTTACCGGCGCATTGTGCACTCCCATTTGGGTCCCGACCACTCTTCGCGGCGCACTTTGCACTCCCTTCTGGGTCACGTCCACTTTTCCCCGCGCTCTACGCACACCCACTTTTACCCCGCCCACTTTTTACGGCGCTCTACGCACTCCCAGTTGGGAACCGCCCACTTTATACAGCGCTTGGCGCACTTCAATTCGTGTTCCGCACACGGAGCATATGGTCCCTGATGGACCTGAGGCACAACGTCTCTCGAGCTCTATTAAGTCTTATCACGTTATCACTCCACTTCTCTTGAAAGACTGACCAAACTTTTTAACACTAAATCTTCACACACACACACACACACACACACACACACACACACACACACACACACACACACACACACACACACACACACACACACACACACACACACACACACACACACACACACACACACACACACACACACACACACACACACACACACACACACACACACACACACACACACACACACACACACACACACACACACACACACACACACACACACACACACACACACACACACACACACACACACACACACACACACACACACACACACACACACACACACACACACACACACACACACACACACACACACACACACACACACACACACACACACACACACACACACACACACACACACACACACACACACACACACACACACACACACACACACACACACACACACACACACACACACACACACACACACACACACACACACACACACACACACACACACACACACACACACACACACACACACACACACACACACACACACACACACACACACACACACACACACACACACACACACACACACACACACACACACACACACACACACACACACACACACACACACACACACACACACACACACACACACACACACACACACACACACACACACACACACACACACACACACACACACACACACACACACACACACACACACACACACACACACACACACACACACACACACACACACACACACACACACACACACACACACACACACACACACACACACACACACACACACACACACACACACACACACACACACACACACACACACACACACACACACACACACACACACACACACACACACACACACACACACACACACACACACACACACACACACACAGGGTGATTTCATTGATTTCATGGATATATGGAAAGCGAGACCAACAAACGAGCTGCTCAAGGCAATTAATCGAGATTTATTCTATATATAATAGGGCATTATTACAAGAAATACAACTTCTAAACAAGAACTACACAGATTTTTGCGAGACATGCTTGGCCATTTTCATTAAGTAAAGTCTGTTAGAACAAGCGAAATTGAATTTTCAAAGCATTCAGATCATTCTGTAAATATTTTGGAACATTTTCATTGGTGGCTGAATATTTGAAGGTCGTGTCACGAAATTGGCCGAGTTTTCGAAGAATCAAAAAATATTTTGGCTTTCTGACTAGACCGAATATTCTTAAATTGGTTTTTGATTTTTGTCTCCTTTTTCCCGCTGAGGCACTTGGCTTGAGTGGCTCGTTAGTTTGTCGACGCCGTCGTAGTGAGAGCGACGCTATAATTGCGTTCCTCGCGCCTCCGTTTACGACCGGCCACCTGGGCAGCTGGTGCCAGCCGACTCCGCCTATGCCCCGCCTATTCGGCCATAAGGCCCCGGTCATAGTTGGATGAGCCGACGCCTCCAGCCCGGTCGATACACACAGAATGCATTGGAAATGGGATGCAAAAATCACTCGGTGTATCCCCCCCCCGCACCCCCCAACACCCACCCGGTCGATACGTATGAACAACATGGTGAGGTGAAGCTGAGAAAATCACTCGGTGTATCCCCGCACCCCCACCCCCCGGTCGATACGTATGTTTAAAATGATGGGGTGAGGTGAAGCTGAGAAAATCACCTGGTGTATCCCCCGCACCCCCAACACCCCCGGTCGTTACGTATGTTTAAAATGATGGAGTGAGGTTGAGAAAATCACTCAATGTTTCCGACGCGGTCGATATCCATGCAATACGTGGATGAGAAAATCACCGGGTGGGCGGGTCGAAGAGAAAACATTGCGTATCACTAGAAAGCTAACCTTACTGCTGCCTCCGTTACTTCACCATACTCTCCTTCACTATTTCTCTGAACAGGTGCAATCCTGTTGGCCACGTAATCATCGTCATATCTAGTTGGATGCACCGAGTGATTTTCTCAACCTCACTCCATCATTTTAAACATACGTATCGACCGGGGTGGTGTTGGGGGGTGTTGGGGGGTGCGGGGGGGATACAGATGCAAATAGCACCAACTATGACCGGGGCCTAACGCAGCACACCCGGCTGGCACGGCCAAGTTCAGCTTGGTTGGTGTGTAGGACGAACAAAGGTTATGCGAAGCATTAGAGCTGTTAGTCTAGTGAGTATTCTCGACACGCATTCTCAGCCTTGACCAGTGCTGGTGCAGTTCTTTAATTTCTCAGTTTGCTGTTTTATTGCGATTTTTTTCGTCACTGATTGTTTCACTGGTTCCTTTTTCTGTGAACTTTTTTATTGTGATATTCATGGTTTTTTTCCTCATGATTCGATGTTATTTTGTCTTGGCGCGTTCCTACGAGCGTAACAAATAAATAAATAAATAACAAAAACAACCGTTATTCCTTTTCATTTTTAATTTATTACATGACCGTAGTCATGTGATATTAAAGGCAACAAACATTGTCACCCAAAAACTAGAAAAGGGCACAAAGCGCGGGAAGATCACAAAAATAAAAATTAAAACTGCGCTCCAAAGTAGCAGAGAAAATGGACCAAATAGCCATTGTATGCAGCTTTCGGTGTTTTTTTGTAAGTTTCCTATACTACCAGCTCCGAGCCTTCGATTAATGTCATTAAAGGCAGTATGCACGCTCGTAAACGTGACTGAGATAACTACGGAAATAGAATGGTATGGCCCAGATTACAACGCCTACGCATTTTGAAGTGTCAAAAACGACCCACAATGCCGCTACATGAATTAGAAGTTGGCCCCGCCCTGTATTTTCACGCCCCCTGTATTTGCTCTTTTCTGGGTCATCTTCACCGTTGGTACTGTTGGTAGATTGCCTAACAAGTGAACCACACACCTCACTGACGGCGAAGATGGCCCAACAACCCTGCGTTGGAGGAAGAGGGCAAACACAGGGGGCGTGAAAATACAGGGCGGGGCCAACTCCTAACTCATGTAGCGGCATTGTGGGTCGTTTTTGACACTTCAAAATGCGTAGGCATTCTGTTGTAAGCCATACGGTTCGATTCACATTGTTATCCCAACCACGTTTACGAGCGTGTATGCTGCCTTTAAATCAATACCATTTTTGCGAGTGTCTGCTGTCTGTGGAGTTATGGCTCCTCGAAAACCTATAACTCGAGGGCGAAAATCTAGTGGACGAGCTGTCTCAGACCTGTATTAATCTTCATTTGCTGTCGCTGCACGAGAGCGAAGCAGAAGGAGACAGACCGGCAAGGCAGTGAAGAACGACGACGCGATTGAAATCCATCCAATCATCTAGCCGATATTGAGTTCGGAATTCAGGCAAGAGGTGTGGCCTGTGGTGGTGAAAGAAAGGGGTCGAGCCCGCGGTGGTCGTCTATACATATCTCGCTTATTTAGAGAAATTGAGATGCCGTACTTTCGTGCCGTGGCAGTGTGGAGGAAACAACATCATCTTCGTCAACCTCGTTTCGAAGTATGCCGCTACTTATGGACTTCGCCTTTGTTTCGACAAATGCAAACATAGTGGATCTCTCAGAGGCCTCCAACTGGAGTTGGTGTGGGCGGACACCGTAATATCTGGTGGATGATTTCTGTTATTTGGGCTGTTTGCTGAAGAACGATGGTAGCTATGCAGCGGATATTCAACATCAATGTGCGAAAGCTAGATCTGCATTTAATTCTCTAAGGCCCCGGTCATAGTTGGTGCTATCTGCATCTGCATCCCCCCGCACCCCCCAACATCACCCCGGTCGATACGTATGTTTAAAATGATGGAGTGAGGTTGAGAAAATCACTCGATGCATCCAACTAGATATGACGATGATTACGTGGCCAACAGGATTGCACCTGTTCAGAGAAATAGTGAAGGAGAGTAAGGTGAAGGAGCGGAGGTAGCAGTAAGGTTAGCTTTCTAGTGATACGCAATGTTTTATCATCGGCCCGCCCACCCGGTGGTTTTCTCATCCGCCGTCATCCACGTATTGCATGGATATCGACCGCGTCGGATACATTGAGTGATTTTCTCAACCTCACTCCATCATTTTAAACATACGTATCGACCGGGGTGCGGGGGTGTTGGGGGTGCGGGGGTGCGGGGGAGCGGGGGATACACCGAGTGATTTTCTCAGCTTCACCTCACCATGTTGTTCATACGTATCGACCGGGTGGGTGTTGGGGGGTGTTGGGGGGTGCGGGGGGGTGCGGGGGGGATACACCGAGTGATTTTTGCATCCCATTTCCAATGCATTCTGTGTGTATCGACCGGGCTGGAGGCGTCGGCTCATCCAACTATGACCGGGGCCTAACCAAGTGTTTGTGGTCTACCTCCATCGCGAAGGAAGTCGTATTGCGCATCCACTTATCCGCTATTCGCCCCATCATAATGTACGGATCGGAGACGTGGGAAGCATCTAAGATGCAGATGCAAAGGTTTGATTGCACGGAGAGGAAGCTGTTTAGACGTTTGCTTGGATATTTTTGGCCGCGGATGTGCCACAGCGAAGATCTCTACAACGGGATCGACGCCTTGCATACATCAACGCTTGACACTTGGGAGGTACCAACATCTCCCAACGCTATCTCAAGCGGCAACAGAAGGTCGAATTTGACTGTTCGGGCATATTTCAAGAAGAACTCCGGATGGTCTTATTCAACGCGGTCTTAAAGGCAGCATACACGCTCGTAAACGTGGTTGGGATAACAATGTGAATCGAACCGTATGGCTTACAACATAATGCCTACGCATTTTGAAGTGTCGAAAACGACACACAATGCCGCTACATGAGTTAGAAGTTGGCCCCGCCCTGTATTTTCACGCCCCCTGTATTTGCCCTTTTCCTCCAACGCAGGGTTGTTGGGCGATCTTCGTCGTCAGTGACATGTGTGGTTCACTTGTTAGGCAATCTACCAACAGTACCAACGGTAAATATGACCCAGCAACCTTGCGTTGAAGGATAATGGCAAATACAGGAGGCGTGAAAATACAGGGCGGGGTCAACTTCTAACTCATGTAGCGGCATTGTGGGTCTTTTTTGACACTTTAAAATGCCTAGACGTTGTAATCTGGACCATACCATTCCATTTCCGTAGTTATCTCAATTACGTTTACGAGCGTGTATGCTGCCTTTAATATGCTTCCGAGTCTGCGTGGAAAGGTCCGCTTGAATGTAGGTGAATGTTCAACCGCGAAAAATGGACACGGCTGACTACTAAGACAACTTACCTCGGAGAAGATGCGGAATGACCGCGTTAGGCGGAAGCCGGCCGAATAAGTCGAGTAACTCAAACAAAACTCCGCTCCACGCCCCGCTGAAAAGCCGGCGTCGCCAGCGGGATAGTGGCTGTGGAGCCCAAAATGAGGAGTTTGGTCGCCCGCGGTAGTGACAGTAATGGGCGAGCAGCTGCTTTGTGCCTAGGCGATAAACTCCTCTGATAAGGCCATTGCGCCGAGCACCCTCATTCGAAAACCCGCTCCACGCCCCGCCGAAAAGCCGGCGTCGCCAGCGGGATAGTGGGCGTGGAGCCCAAAATTCGAAGTTTTGTCGCCCGCAGTAGTTTCTATTGCGGGCGCGGTAGTGACTGTAGTGGGCGAGCAGCTGCTTCGCGTCTGGGCAAGAAGCCACTCTTAAGCCAAGTCGCTGATTCTGATGAGCCTGGGCGCCGAGCCCACGAATATAGAAGGCCACCCAGCCTACTACAAGCCCCGCCCACTTAATTATGCCTATGGACCCCCCCTACTGCGGCCGCTTGGGAACTTTTTAGCGTTCCAGGTCCACTGTACTGCTGCCTACGCCTGTCGTTCTACAGAGAATTCATCTCACTTCTATTTTTGACTGAAATGAAATAAGAACGAAAATGAAAGACCGTAGGTAGACGGATACAGTGAAGTTTACGCAAAATATTACGATCCACCCAGCATTTTTTTCAGTTCAAATAAAATTTCTCACGATCCCGTCCGAAGTTGTGCATTTTGTGAGCAAATTTATTTCGACCCCGCTCGCCTTCTTTCACGCACAAATGTGGTTTTGTTCTACTTGGATGCAGACTGCATCCCACTCACTGCTGCATGAGTATCAGTGATGTGCGGAAATAGCCGTTTGTCGTTTGCCGGCCATTTTGGGAACTTTTTTGCCATTTGTGGTTTGCCGAAAACTTTGTTATTTTGCCGGCAAAACTCGGCAAAACATCGAAAGGAAACGCCGCCTATGCTCGCGGCCATGTAGGCACTAGGGGTTATCCGATTATCCGTTGTTCGCTGAACCGTTATCCGGGGTTTTGACTTATCTGGGGTGGTAGTAAATGGGATCGAAAACGCGAGTTCACTCGCGGTAAGTTTGCGATAAGTTGCAGCTAAACGCGAGCTTTATATTTGACGATTTTCAGGAAAGGGTCCAGACATTGCTGAAACTACGCACCCGCATGCCACGTTATGAGCCACGCTCAGTGTGAAAAAAATTTTCAAAAATTGGTTCATACTGTCTTTTTTGGAAAAAATATTGATTCAGAAAAAAAATTCTGAGGATTTTTCGAACACTTCTCAGCTCGCGGTAAGTTCGCGCAGAACTGCAACTTAACGCGAGGAGCCAGAGAAATTGGAAGTAGTGTGTGAATGGGGAACAAGATGGGTAGCTTTTGAATAACTCCACCGGAGGACGTTTTAGAAAGCTATCCATCTTTTCTTTAATCATATGCTATTTCCATTTTCTCTGTCAGCTCGCATTAAGTTGACAGTAGATAGTCCAACTCCAATGTGGTGCTTTAGTTTCTGTTCCGGAGTTTCGACAGATTCTGGTGTAGCTAAAAGAAGCAGGAAGCATTTGTGCGACACAGAAGCATTTGTGCGACACACGTGGGCAGGGACTCTGAGACAGTATGCCGCGGCAGTGCCAGGAAAGTAGCGCTACCCTCGACTGTGGCGCGATAATTTCACGGTAGTACCGCAGCAGCACAGTGATGATTACTGTGCCGTGGAGAATCTGTTGCAGTGTCTTGAGGGTCGACAATGCCGCGACATTGACGTGACAGTACCGCTGCATTTCTGTGTCAGAACCGCACGGGCTACGAGAAGATGCATCAGCGTTACCCGCTTCGACTACGACGCACTGTTCTGTGTGGTAGAAGGAGATTGCTGCTGGTTCAATAGCCCAAATTTGGCGTAGATCCCTTATCTCTTAGGTCGCAATAACGGGTATACACTCTGTCCCTATCAGGCAGAGGACGTAAGCACCGCAGGTGTGTATTTTTGTTCGTAGGCCCACCCAGTTGTATTCTGACTCATTTCATATGAGTTACTCGCAGTCGGTCATATTTTTGTCAGAGCGCGGCCACCAACCGCGGAGCCGCAGCGGCACCACCGCGGAGCCGCAGCGCCACTACTGCGGAGCCGCGGCGGCACTACCGCGGAGCCGCGGCGGCACTACCTCGGAGCCGCGGCGGCACTACCGCGGAGCCGCGGTGGCACTACCGCGGAGCCGCGGTGGCACTACCGCGGAGCCACGGTCGCACTACCGCGGAGCCGCGGTGGCAATACCGCGGAGCCGCAGCGGCACTAACGCGGAGCCACAGCGGTACTATCGCGACTCCGCGATAGTGCCGCTTCAGTGCCTGTAGGAAACCGCTCTTCATCGCGAAGCCGCAGTGGCGATTTTTTTTTAATTTCCATGAGTTCCCACATGTCTTGTTTTTGTTCATGTCATGCTTTGAAATGGAACTAGTCCCTAGAACTGGAATTATTAGAATGTTGACATAAGTATTGAAAAAAAAAGGAAAAAAAGTAGCACATGTGAATAACTTTTGGGTCAATTTATAGAATGAGGTTTTTGCCGTTTGCCGGCCGTTTTTGGGATTTTCTTACCGATTGCCGTTTGCCGAAAGCTGAAAATCGTTTGCCGCACATCCCTGCTGAGTATTCACTGTAAACCTTGATTTCATTCCAGCAAATTTATTTCTTCAGATCTCATTCATAATGCAGAAAACAAGTAATTGCACAAAAACGACATGATTGCACAATAACGAGAAATGCTATAACACATTGCACCGTAAGCTAGCAATTGGAAAAACAGTAACCGAGACAATTGGAGATTCCATCAATGAGGTGTATAAAAAACAACAACAATAATATGTGTTCCTGTTAGATTTCTTCATTCTTCACCAGTTTTATCGGGCTCATCCTGCACGGCCTCTCCAAGGCCCCTCTTTTTCTAAAGAGTGAAGTTAAACTGATTATTTGTTTTCCGCGTTTTCACTACAATACTCGCCCTAATTGACTCAAATTTCTTCGTCGTTCGAATCCTTTTGCTATTCCAAAAGAAGGATTTTTTTTTGTAGTCAGGTTCCAGAACAACCAGCGTTCACGAATACAATACTCGCCCTAATTTACTCAAAGAAGTCGCGACTTTTGCGACTTTTCGACATAACTCGTTCCTTTCTCAATTTTCCCCATATTGAGTAGAACCATTCAAATGTACACGTCTCCCTCTATCTGAATCGATGAAAAGGTTCCGAGAAAGTCCATTTTCGTACTGTTCGCCTACTCGATATACCTGAGGTGAGCCATAAACTGGCGCGTCCGAGATAATTACTCTTCTCCCGACCAGGGTCAAACAATTTTGGAAATCGCCCGCTGGAAGAAGTGGTGTTAAAAAGCCATTTTTTCCAAATGGCCCTTACAGCCTTGGTTTTGAATTCTAGAAGGCGGCAGTCGAGCAAAATATGCATCTACTGGATGGCTATGGAAAACCACATTAGCTGGATTTTTTCTAAAAAAATTTTTTGTGGGATATCTCACCTCAGTGTTTTCAGCCCTTCGTACGATGTTGAAACCTCAAAAGAAAAAACTGTTTCAGAAAAAATCCAGCCATTATAGTTTTCATTTACCAACCAGTAGATGCATCTTTTTCTCGACTGCCTCCTTCTAAAAGTGAAAACCAAGGCTGCAAAGGCCATTTGGAAAAAAGGAAATCATAATCAGCAAAAAAAAAATCATATCTAAGGAAAAAGAAAGTGGGGGGGGGGCAAAAAACGAAATCAGCGCGGCCATGGTGGAGGGGGGTCGCACCTTTCGGCATCGCTGGAGGGGGGCAACGCAACATTATGTAACCAGCTAGAGATTGGCATCGCCGCTAGCCCACTCCCCCCACCCCCCTTCCTCTACACCAATTCTATCTCCATGGACTCTATCAGTTTCTTACGCAGCTTCTTTTGAGATTTAACAGCTTTCTACGGCTCATTTCAGCTTCTTTCCTAAACCCCTTTACTCTTTCAGACATCTATCGCATTATTCCTACAGCTCATGCTGCCCCGTCAGCTCTCTCGACGTTTTGCGAACCCCTTTTAAAGCTCTCCGAGGCATATTGCACGCTCCCTTAGGGAAAACCTTCCTTCATCCCTTACATTTTTAAACTTCTTTCTGGAGCCCTGTAAACATTACATGAACTCCCTGACTTAGTTCTTTTCACAACAGAATTATGGAATGAACACACCCTGACTAGGGACTGCTTTAAAGGCAGTGTTCACGATAATCTTCACTTTTGAGATTATTCGCTACATCGATTGTTTGGCCCCCGGGTAGAACTGAAATGACGAAGAAACCGAGAAAAACGCACCACAAGGGCACCAAATCCTTTACTCTCACCCCACCTTATTACTCTCACTGGAACTGTTCGTTGTGACAACAAAATCTTTTGTGGACCCGCCTTTTGCAATTCTCTACTCTATGTTGCTATGTTCTTTCCTTCTGACCTTAGCTAATACTGTTTTGCCTAAAATATTCTTCCATTTTTGATAACCCCCATTTCTCACCGGTGACAAACACCATGAACATGTTGATCCAACAGGACAACTAGTCCATGTTATAGAATAATGACACTAAAATACGACGTTTTAATGCATTTATCGCCGTTTCTCCGCAATTTTGATATCACTTGGAGGCCAACGCATTGTTTTATTTTGAAAACTCAGGCACGAAAATCATCGTGAACATTGCCTTCAAAGGCACAGTCCAACCTCAAAGGTAATTTTTGATAATTTGGTCCGGTCGCCATCTATAGCAACCCTGCCAAGCGCGAAATCTCAACTCGCTCAAATAAGCGAGAAAAAGCTAGGAAGAAGTCGGCCACGCCCCATTTAAAGAAAAAATGGGTAACGCCTCCTGCCAGGTTTCCGACCTCGATAGGGAAGAGACGCGCTAATGATTTTATTCAAAATCTACGTTCTTCCTTTTGTTTTCGGTCTGGCTTTATATTGTGACCTGCTTCAGAATGATGGCTACGAATAACGAGAAAATACAGGCTCAAGACAACTCGTCCGAGATTTTCTAACCGTTCAAATTCAAAAATTTTGAGGAGCTGTAACTCAGTTCGTAGTGAGTCCTGAGCGATTCTGGAGACACCATTGTGATCAGCGTGAAATTTTCTCCAATATAAGCAGAAAAGCGGAAAATCGATTATGAGCTTGGAATGTGGATTTAAGTGGAACTGCTTGTGGGGATGATGGAATTCTTTCAAAAACTTCACAACTTTATTGCTCCATTCTAACCTTTGGATCCTACCTAATGCTGTTTCGTATAATATAGTCTTTCACCTTCAGCGGTCACGACAGCCGAGAACTCATTCATCCTACCGGACAATTAGTCCAGGCCAGACAATTCTTTCACTGAAATGAGGCGTTTTAATGAGTTTTTCGTCGTTTCTTCGTGGTTCCTGCAACACTTGTCGGCCAGCCCCTTTTTTCGTGTGGGAAACTCAGAATCAAAATTCATAGTGCACAACGCAGTATGAAAAATGTACAGTTAGTTCGAATGAGTCCGTCCGCCCACGCGGTAGGTGTAGGTGTTAAGCGACCGTCGCGAAGGCATTTTTCGGAAGAGCCTTCTCACGGCTGCAAACAGCTAACTGGGATTCTATAGTCTATCTGTCTAATATTTCCTCTAATCGATTTACACGTCCGAAAAAATGTCTTCGCGCCCACCGCTCATCATGCAGGCTAACTGCATGGGCAAATCGTATCATTGGCACATACTATGAGCAGCGGCAGCTTTTCAGTTGCCGTGAACCTCGCTGCTAGCCCCCCTCCCCCTCAACCCATACCAACTCTATGTCCACGAAATCGATCGAACAGCTTTTTATTTGGCTGCTTCTGAAGACCTGGTATCTTTATGAGACCTCTTTTACGCTCCTTCTGAAGTCCTCCAACCCTCTAAGACCTCTAACACACTCTTTCAGAAGCACTACTTCTCCTCCATTATCTCTTGCAGGCTTCATATGGAGCCCTGCTCTAGAAGAAATTGTGTGGAAGCTACCGAGAATATATCTCGAACCTGAATTTTACCGAGAAATTGACGCAAAACTATCGCTAGGTCGGGAACTACTGCGAACATAACGCGAAATCATCGTAGAACTACCCAGTGGCTGCCGAAAAACTACCGAAAAAACGAAAAAATTATGAGAAGAAGTGTGCCGCGATTTTGCCGCGGATTTACCGCGAAAATACGATGATGAGACAGCCATCATTCCTACGAGAGTGCCTCAGTGCAACATGAATGGAAAAAAAATTAAAAATATTACCTGATAAATTGTCTCAGTCCTCTTGTGCTCTAGATTAATACTGTAGAAATTGGTTGCCACTGTTTGTTTTTTGGCCATCAATGGTTTCCCTAAAAAATGCTGATTGAAAGAATAAGCTAAATTTCCTATCAGACGACAAGCTCTGCGTGAATTCCAAGAAAACTTCAAAAGTACAAAATGGGCAAGCAAGAAGTTAAAAAGTTTTCAATTTCAAAACAAAAACAAAAATGAGCAACCATCAAAAGAAGAAATGAAGAATTGCAATCGATGTTTGGGCGATCCACATGATTGCTCCACGTGTCAGTTTGGGGATGCTCCCCCGAGTTCACTGGGTATTAGAGTGAGCCCGTAGGTTTGGGGTCGCTCCCCCGCAATCGATTGAGCACATCCAGCAAAGGAGGGACGGACACCATACCAAGTCCCTCCCAAAGGGGCGGGGCTAGAGGATGCATGTCGGCGGCCAACCAAGGTTGTGTTTAGTCCCTAGTGACGTGCCCAAGGCTGTCGGGTTGGGGACGATCCCCCGAGCACATCAGAGTAGTTCCTCGGGGCGTGGCCGAGTCTGCCGGGTGTGGGTCCCATGCGTTCACCAGAAATAGTGAACCGAAACCGAGCCCCAGATTCCTCTCTCCAACAATGGAATTTGTTTTAGTCGATGAAAATTACCAATCGACGCTAAAAAACAATTTTGGTTCTAACCATCCTATTGTGCGGAGATAGCAGTTTTCATTGCTAGATATACTTTCAAATAAAGACTTGAAGCAGAAAAAGTGGTTCGGATAAAATAGTCGAGATAGGGTGTTTCAGATACTCAATTGTTGAAATTTGGAAAATTTGAGTTACTCGAAAACTCGATTATTCGAGAAAATTTTCAAGTCGCCGAAGTATAGTAGGGGCTCTTCTTAGCCGTTTTTTTGACCTTGCTGCTGCCATGAGCCCTGCACCTTTCGATTCTAGGTGAGAACTCAAAAACGGTTTTCGTCGAGATTTCGAATTTTCCCATTTCGAATTCACTGTTAATGTATATGTATGTATTCGAATCAACGAATACTCACTCAACCACTCTAGTTCTTACGTATGCTGTTTCGTAGTATCCTGGCAGATTTCCATTTTATTCATTTTGGAGCTCTAGGACTCTTCAAATTGGTAGATTCAAAACACGATTAACAAAAAGCGAACGTAGGAGTTCAAAGGAACTTTTATGAATTGGGCTAGGGGACCACGCGTTTGACTCAGAGGCACGAGACACCCAAATTTTTTTTCAGGGTTTATAAATATCTTGGAGATAGTCTCACGCTTCTCACAATGGTATCTCTAAAATCGTCCAAGCTCCATATGAACAGAGTTATGGCTCCTCAAAGATGTCTATGTTTTGAGGGCAAAAATTGGTGGGCGAGTTGTCCCAGGCCTGTACGTACCCTCGATGCCCGAGCAGCTCGCAGAGAGGAGCTTGGCCTGCGTTGCGGCTCGTTCTGATAAGAGGTGAACGAGTGGCCGTGCGGTGTTCCGGCCCCAGCCCGTGCTCCTGGTAATCGATGCTTATGGCCATCACCGCATTGATTACCAGAGGCCGGATTCATCATTGCGCAAACCCTGCGTTTGCCGATTTGAGTTGGATTTAGCGCAAGCGCAACCCATTTTTTCGGGACTCACCAATTTAATAACCCATCGGAAAATGGGTTTGGGTTTGCAGAACCCGAGGCGGGTGGAAGGTCTACGCAACCCAACCCAAAATGAGCATTTAGAAAACGCGCCCTAGCGCCAGTTTCAGAAATAATGTGATGTGATTTGAAGAAATAACTTATTATGAGTGCGCTTACTACCTATATACGCGATTGAAGAGTTCGTCAGTATCTTATTTCGACGTCTTTTCGTGTTTAATGGACTACCTAAAAAATAATCGACTCAAACGTCGGCTGGAAAGTTCGTGCCCATTTTAAAGCCTTTTTGAATCTTTGGACTTCCAATAAAAATTCACTCATTTCCTTTCCTCTAATATTTCCGTCATCATTTCATTTTTTTCCTCTTCTTTCGCTTCCTAAACATTCTCCACCCCAGCATATCATATCATTCTTCTGTGCCACCCTGATTTAGCTAGTGTTCATTTCTCATCCTAGTTTTGATTTTTTTAAAATTTCAATCGTTCTCCTCTTTCTATGAATTCCATTTTCTTGTTCTTCTGTTCACCTAACTTCGTTTTCTCTCAGAAAGACGACAAGAAGGAAGTTGGGTAATTGTAATTGTTTATTACAGGGTGAACCTGCGTAATGCATTGTAAACGATAAAAATAAAAACGCGTAGAGATCGTAAAAGATAAAAACACGTAGAGACAAGCGTAACGACAATATAAAAGATCTAGATCTAGAATACGTAGGTGAAAAGAGTGATGATCAGACAAAATATGATACCAATACAAGATCATTCATCCTCCGTCCTCAAGTACTGCTCCACTATACGGGTCAGTCGGTAGATTGCTTTTAAGTAATTTTTCAAATTCACTGCCAGCTCTGTTAACAAAGAAATGGTGCCTGACACTCTTCCTAGCCACGTTGCGGACTAATTTAAATTTACTACCTCCGGTGTTAGATGCCCTCATTTTGAGAAAAGTGTTTGGCCGGAAGCCACTATGTCCATACAAAATCTTATACATCATTGAAAGATCAAATCTTCTCCTCCTGCACGCCAGCGCTTCCAATTTGAATCTTGCGTTCCTAGCCCTACTGCATGGTATATTTGCATAGTTAAATCCCAAGAATCTTATCATCAACTTGCGGGTGAAACTGTTCTGGACCTTCTCCAACGCTTCCACAGTAGCGACTTTATGAGGGCTTTATATCACAGTTCCATACTCGAGAAGGGGTCTAATATAGATTTTGTAGGCATTCAAAAGCACCTTCTCATTTTGAGTAGAGAGTGCCCTGAATAGACAGTAATCAATAATATAACCTTATTAGCTTTGGACACAGCCTTTGCACAGTGAGCATCGAAGGTGAGATCCTTGCGAACCAGGAAGCCAAGATCCGTTATTTCCTCAACGATTTGAAGCTGCAGATCTTCAGCGGTATATATAGCTTCTGAAATGCTCTTACCAATGTAGAAAACTTTCGTTTTTTCCTTAGACAGTAACATTTTCCACTCCTTGGACCACTTTATCACCTCATTAAAAGCCTCTTGCAAGCTTTCTCTATCGGCTATCGACTGAATTGGGGAAAACATTTTGAAGTCATCGGCAAAAGCGGAGCATTTCACCTTACCTAAGGAGTTCGCGTTCGTGTTCGCGGGAGTTCATATGTGAGAATGTTGAACAAGGTTGGAGATAGAACCCCTCCCTGCGGTACGCCACTGCAAACAGGCCTTGAGTCAGAAAAGGTGGAGTTTACGCGGACTACAAATGATCTATTACTCAAAAAAGCTCTGATCCATGCAACTATCCTGGGGTGAATACCGACACGTGTGAGTTTAGACATGAGTTTTGAATGCGAAACTCTATCGAAAGCTCTTGGAAAATCTACGTAGATAACGTCAACCTCTTTCCCCTCATCAACGTAAGAAGTCCATTCATTTAGCGACTGCAACATAGCCGTTACGGTAGACTTCTGCTTTTGAAAACCATGTTGATCATCCGAAATGATCGAGTGATCCTCCAAATGTTTGCACACTCTTACCTTGAGAATTTTCTCAAACAATCTACCAAAAATTGAAGTGATGCCGATTGGTCGAAAATTCTCAGGATTAGTGAAGGGTGGTTTCTTGAGTACAGGCGTTACGAAAGCAATACGCCACCTATCCGGGACCTCTGCACGCATGAAAGACAAGTTGAAAATATGTGTTAAAGGACCTACAATAATGGGCGCTACCTGTTTGATGAATCCCAAGGGGACATGATCAGGTGTATCAGAGAAAGAGTTGGGCCATTTCATAAGAACTTCATGAACTTCTCCTGGATGAAACCAGACCGAGTCAGCCATGCATGCGAATTCTTGGATATCTACGATAGTATCATCAGAATCATCATCCCTGCAAAAAGCTTTTTCAAAAGCAGTTGCCAAAATCTCAGACCTCTCTTCTCTGGCAATCGCTCGCGTGTAGCCCTACACAAACTCACTTGTTGCCCAGTGACACCTGGGCAACAAGTCATTTTTCTGGGGCGCGACATGGAAAGTGTGGGGCGATTGTGAGCATTTGTGCCCACAAAACCACTTGTACCCCCACTAAATCACTAGTCGCCCCGCGAAGTCACTTGTTGCCCCGAAAGAGCAGCTGCTGACCCTAAAATCACTTGTTGCCCCGCAAAATCACTTGTTGCCCCGCAGGTTCACTTGTTGCCCCGTAAAACCACTTGTTGCTCGGAATCATCATTTGATCGTTCGACCCCACTGCGTTGTTTATTCAAGGATTCCGTCACCCTCTAGACACCTTGTACTTCTCAAACCCTTCTTCTTCTTCCTCTTGCCCCTCTTCCTCCCTCTCTTCTTCTCCTCTTCCTCCTCCTCTTCCTCCTCTTCCTCCTCTTCTTCCTCTTCCCTCTTCCTCCTTCTTCTTTCTTCTTCTTCTTCTTCTTCTTCTTCTTCTTTCTTCTTCTTCTTCTTCTTCTTCTTCTTCTTCTTCTTCTCCTCCTTCTTCTTCTTCTTCTTCTACTTCTTCTTCTTTCTTCTTCTTCTTCTTCTTCTTCTTCTTCTTCTTTCTTCTTCTTCTTCTTCTTCTTCTTCTTCTACTTCTACTTCTTCTTCTTCTTCTTCTTCTTCTTCTTCTTCTTCTTCTTGCAGCCGCAGGAAGGTTTTTGTCAAAGGTTCAAGAATCGGGCGACTGAAAACGGATTCGTCCTCAAATCCATTGTTGTAAGAGTGGTAGGCCTCTTCGGGCATTCTGATTAGGTGTTCAGTTGTGTGGCCACTGCTACCACAGTCCGGGCACTCGTCCGGCTTACTGCGATCGATCTATGCGACTGCGATCGATCTTATGCAAGTATGACATCAGCCTAGGGAATGACCGCAGCGTAACGAGGCAAGTGGTACTTCTAGCCCGCCTACCGAGTTCCATCTCGGTGTCGCTGACTATGGGTGTTACGACCCCCAATATGGGATTGACGGTCATCCTACTCAAGTGATCCCTGACGAACTTGGTGTGCTCCGCGCATAAAAAGACGCAGACGATCCAGTTGGGAGTCCGTCCATCTTTGTATATTAACTTTCTCGGGAGCATCCGCAAATGCCTTCTAATATGTCTCTCTCACGGGATTCATGATCCTGCTTAATGGGTGGTCAGGCTGCTTGACAATGTTAATAACCAGTTGCTGCGCTTGGAGTTGGCGGTGCTCCTTAACTGGTAGAATTCGGGCTTCAGCATGAAGATGTTCCCCTGGGGTGCTTTTAGCACACCCTGTGGCAATCCGAGGAGCAGCACTTCTTCTTCTTTCTCTTCTTCTTCTTCTTCTTCTTCTTCTTCTTCTTCTTCTTCTTCTTCCTCTTCTTCCTCTTCTTCCTCTTCTTCCTTTTCCTCGTCTTCTTCCTATTCTTCCTCTTCTTTACCTCGCCACTTGTGAGTGTGACTTAAAGGCTTCCTGAAGCTTCCGAAAAAGTCCTCCGGAGGACTTTTCGGAAGCTATCCATCTTTTTCTTCATTCACACACTATTTCCATTTTTTACTGTCAGCTCAAGTTAAGTTGCTGTTTTACGCGGACTTATGGCGAGCTGAAAAAACCTCAAAAAAAAAACTTGAAAAAAATTCTAAATCACTAATTTTTCTCCAAAAGAAAAAGCAGAGCGGACCATTTTTTTCGAATTTTTTTTTCAATGCGTATCTAGTGGCTCATACAGTGCCATGAGTGTGCTCAGTTTAAGAAATGCCTGGCGCATCTCCTGAGAATCGTCAACTGAACAGCTCACGGCCAGCTGCAGTTAACCGCGAGTTAACTCGCGGTTATCTACCCATTTACTACCACCCCAGATTTATTTCTAATTGCTCCTCATCAGACCAGAAGAGTATCACGAATAAATTAGAGGATATCAAACGAATAAAAATTTTCGAATATTCGAATAAACGAATAATTCGGATAATTGACTCTTTCGAATATTCGAATAAGCGAATTATTCAAAATTGACTTTTTCCGAATATCCGAATAAACGAATAAATCGGACAATTGATTTTCGAATATTCGAATAAGCGAATTATTCGAAAAATTGACTTTTTCGAATACTCGAATTATTCGAATATTCGATTATTCGTTTACTCGACCGAATATTCGTTTTCCGAATATTCGTTGACATACTCTAGGAGAAATCGGGAATCGTTTTTTCTTCAAATGTTCGGTGTTGCGAATAATTCGGGAATGTTCACTTTCGAATATCTGATTTTCCAAATAATTCGAGTTTGGCCTTTTCGTTTTCGGCTTTTCGAATGATTCGAAGTCGCCTTCTTTAATCGAATATTTAATTTACGAATCATCTGATTTGGTCGAAGTATAGTTCCCACCCCATGAAATTTTAGGGTGTTTTTGAGAAAAAATTCGGATTCTGCTCAAAAGTGGCAATCGGCGCAATATCAATATGTCACGGTATCAGGCAGAAAACATGGAGAACTCTTGAAAGAAAAACCATTACACTTCCGTGAGAATTTTGTGCCGGTGGCAAATTATAAACTTGTATTTAGCGTACCACTTCGGAAATCGTCAAAAGTCGCGATTTGCCATCAAATTTTCCCTAAAAAAAGCTTTGAAAGAATCAAGTCGAAAATTTCAGAAAATTGACACATAAACCCCCAAATTCGTGATCAGCTCCCCAAATAACACAACTGGGAGGGTATTAAGTTGAATCTGGAACATTTTAAAAACGCTTTCGGGGCTCACTAATTGATATGAATAAACTCCCAACCGAAAATCCGTACAAATCCATAACGCTATCAGTCTGTACAAAGTTTGGGTAATGTGCCTTCACCCAAACTTGGGCCAGAGTGTTGTTTTGGGCGTTGAACACAATTATGAGGTCAGTTTCCAAATTCTCTAAAGACTAGTGCACGTTTTGGAAGGTACAACAGGTACAGAAATCTGACAAAAAATGTCTATAACTCTTTTCGGTGTGGTTTTTAGGCAGATGCGAAGACCATAATCGGTTTTACACCAATAACGGTTCTAGAGAGTTATATTTCTTCCAGAATAGTTAGGCTAACTAAAAGTAGCTCCCTTAAGAGCCTCACTAGACATGAGCTTATAGAAGAAAGTGGAAAATGGAGGATGATTGAGGTGATGATCAGGAGAGAAAGACAACACGCGGGCGCACGCGACACGACCGCATACGCCACCGCCCAGGCCTCCGTGCCGGCGCTAGCTGGGGCGAGACAATCCACACAATGCTCACAAAGATTTTGGGGGCATTGCCCACAATCTTTTTTGTGGGCACTCGACTCTCGCCGGCGCGATTATGTGGAACTTCTAGCGCCGACGAAAAAGGACGCGAAATTGGCCACGCCCTCCGGGGCAACACGCGAGCGATTGTCAGAGTTTATCGTCAGTTATCATAGACCCTTCACATTCTATCGGTCCTAACTGTCTTCTATCTTTTAGCCTCGAATTCAGCAGCCTGTAAAAGGTGTTTTTATTCCCAGATTCAATTACCCTCTTTTCCACATTTTTATTATACTTTTTCAATTGTTTCTCAAATTTTAAACAAAGTTCTCGATATGTATCCCAATCACCAGCCGCATCGGTATTTTTCGCCTTATCCCATGTCTGCGATTTTCTTGAAGCAAGACGTTTGAGATGTTCCGGGAGATGAGCCTCATCCTTAGAAACTTCCTTGAGAGGCACAAAGAGATAAATAGAGTGCTGCAAAATATTGATGAAGAGCTCATATTTAGCGTTAACTGAATCTACAGCATTGAAAATACCGTACCAATCTATGTTGTTTAAATACTCAAAAATGGCACCGAAATTTGCGCTCTTGAAATCTCGTCTTAGTTTCTTACTATCGTTTCTAGGAGGGGTGAGGTTTAGTTCAAAATGAATCGTCGCGTGATCACTGGTCCCCACTGGTTCACAGACGGTTGTGCTGCATACAAGGTCAGCGTCAGAAGTCAGTGATAAATCCAAAATATTGCTTCCATGTGTTCCAGCTGTAACGAGTTGAGAGAAATTGAAGTCGTGACACAAACCTAGGAGGCTCAGCTGAGTCACTCCAAGAGTACTAGCATTATGAGGTTGCGTCCAACATACGTTTGGGAGATTGAAATCACCTGTAAGAATACACGGGTGGTCACAAACAGCAAGGTCACTTAGCGCTTTGATCAGTTGTTGGAAGGCCGCTGCCGTGCAGGAAGGGGTTCTGCATACCAAGACCATTCGAATAACCAGTTGACCAGAGCTAATTTCCGAACAAACAATTTCATATCCATCTGGGATAGTGTCGGAATAAATAAGCCTAGGAAAAAGATTCTTTTTGATTAAAAATGCAACGCCACCACCCTTTTTGTGGTTACGATCACACCTGAGAAACTCATAATGAGCGCACGACTCACCTTATAAAGAGGCATCACTCATAGTGTCAGACGGCCATGTCTCAGTCAGAGCTACGACACTGATCTGACATTGTTTGATCAGAAAAAGAAGGGAATTTATGTTTTTCGAAAGTGAGCGAATGTTAGTAGAGATGCAAGTTGAAGTAGTGCTTAAAGTCCGGGGATGACCTACTTGTTTAAATGCTGGGTGGAATCGGCTGTACAATCACTGAGCATTGATAAATCCAGAGGGTCAGGAGGTGTAACAAGAAGATTACGATCAGTAGGAGTAATGCATGGTGAAGTAACAACATTGAGATCTCGCGGGGTACTAGCCTCAACCCTTGTAGATGAACTGCCCCGACCCCTCCTTCCAGCGCTCCACCGCACACGTTCCTCCCTTGGGAGGGAGGGTCTTATATAGACCCCCTTTTAGTGCGGGAAGTGCTTGAGACCAGGAGCCCGCTGCAGCACCATGTTTGCAATGGCTGAGGACAGCAAAACAACCTTGATCAGTCTACTAAAAGAAGAATGAGGTTTACCCATCCTATGAACTGATACAGGTAAGCAGTCAACCGACAAGAAGTGTAAGAGATCATAAACACGTTTCACATCATTAATAGCCCTATCTCGTGATGAAGGATACGAGTGTTGGAATTCAGGTATGCCTATGATAACTATCGATCTTCTACGCTCCACCTCTCTAAAATCTGCGCTCCTAAGAGTATCAGAAGATTGTGAAACTTCAGAACCAATGAAGGAGTCTATATGAACATTGGAATCGCCAGAATTGATGTTAACGGCAGAAACTTGAGAAGACTCGGAAGTAACAGGAACAAGGCTACTATTACTACCCCTGAGAGCTGTGATTTCTTGCCTCAGTTTGGCATTGTCCTCCAATAAGGCAGTAACATGTTGAGACAGCTCACGGTTCACTTCGCACAGGTTCTGCATCTGGTTTCTTCCTTCCATCAAATACGCAATCACAACACGAAGGTGAGCCGGGATCGACGCATCCTCCACCATTAGTTTAGCGGCCGCATCAAAGTCGCTCGTCGTCGATGACATCGCCATGGTATTACTAGCTTTATCCATCATATCAATTTCACACTATTTGCAGGAGATCCGCACTAGGTTACCATAGAATGCGCATGAGATCACCAGACCAGTAACGAGAAATACCACTGAGGCACCATATACCATAGACCAGACTCTGAGGATTTTCGACACCTGATGACGGATCCTTGAGATACTGGGTCTAAACCCTTGAGATACTGGGTCTAACTCACAGGGTCCTTATAGAGCTGTGAGAAACCAGTTGTGATCCATATGAAGGGAAACTTTGTCAGCATATGCTCTAATTCGCTATTCATACTACTCAACGCCAGCGCGGCACGCGCGTGACGCCCGGGTGTGGCGTTAGAGTATGAATGCTTTCCTCGCACGTTACGCGCGTGCCGCGCTTGCGGAGTATGAATAGCGCCTAGAGAATTTTATTACAAACTGCATCCAATGAAAGGTTTCTCCAACTTTGGACTGTTCTGTTTTGCAAAATTGATTCTGTTTTATATTTTCCTTTTGAATATATGTATAGCCACTGCAGGGTGTTATTACACGTGCGAACATGTAGTTACTATGCTTTACTATGTACGGTGCAAAATCGAAAAGAGGCCCTTAATTCTCCATAGTTCCCTACTAGCTCGATCGAAAAAAAGGCGAAACACTTTAGGATATTCTATGCGAAGCTTGATAACGATAAATTTATTAACACTCCCCTTCAGAAAATCATTTTTAGAAGTATAGGGGTTATAGCGGAAACGCAAAAAATATGGTACACGACGCAATATTTTCGGATGCAGCTTGAATTTGGGACAACAGAACATATTTGAACGCAGTCTTTCAAAATATGAGACACAAATGGCTTCAGATAGCACCAGAAGTTCTGACAAATGCAAAAAACATATAAATTAACAGAAGAGCACGAAAATTTAAATCACAAGAAAATATTAAGAAATTAATAAAAATAGTGACTACTAGAATGAGAATTCAACACTATCTGCACGAGTAGATTAAAAAATGCGATATAAGGAGTTAGCCAAAAATAAATATGAGTATTGATTGGACGGCAAATTCGAGATAGACTCAGACACTCGAGGGGGGCAAGCCTCGTTCATTTTCGCGCAAGGGGGCCAGCCTTGAGTCGTAATTGTGGGCGGAGACTTGAGAGGGACGGCGCTCCGACCACCGTTGAGCCAGCCGTCTGCGCCGCAAAGCGAGCATTGTACTTGGGGCAGTTTTTCCTGCATGGAGCGCATGATCTCAACTCTCATTTTCGAAATTGGTTTTACCACTCCAACATTTTTCTTCTGTTTCCGCCTCTCTAAAACATAATCCCGTTTTTTCCTCTCAGTGGAATTGAATAACTATTCATTTACGGTGTTTTTAGGGAACTACTCCACCTTCCGGATTGGAGAGGCCAATATGTTTCGGTTTGAGGGTTTTTTTGTGGAGGAACATTCTAAGAAAATTCCCATGTCAAGAGGCCGGGATGAAAAAAGGCAAGTCTCTTCAGAATTGATCTGACGTAACTCCATGGATGAGCTATCAGTTCATGAACACGTATTTTTGTACCTTTCCTTCACATCTTAAGCACCACTTGACATTTTGATTTTCAGACGAGTGCGCGATTACTAGTGTGATGTCGTTGACTGAGGATATCATTGGGCAGCTCGGAAGGTGAATTCGTTTGTGGTGAAATTTGCTACGCGAGTCTCCTGTTCAAAATGGCCACCATTACAGGACTACGTAACTTCGGGACGGCACGAGGATTTATTGGAATGAGAAACCAATTTTGAGCCCGCGGAATTTTGTCATACTTTCGCATTGTTATGCACCAACATGTTGTTTTTCCTTTTTCGTAGATATGCTACGTTCCTATTACTCTTTTGTGTTGACATCTGAACCGTGAAAGTTGCGATTTTTGTTTTTCACTTTGCTGGTTTCCACAGATTGTTGACCTATCGGATTCAATGATTTTCAAAAACAAAGATTCAATGTATGTTATTAAAGGTTACCTAACAGTGAAATTTTGTGTAAACTACCATTAAAATGAGAAGTATTCTGAGTATTGCAATAAATTTTAATAGTTCTCAAGTGTTTTACTAGTCTAATTAGGACAGAAATCGTTTCGAATAACGAGGAAGCGACGAGAACAAAGCAAATCCTGGGGTACCTGAATATTATATTTGGGGTGGCCCGCGTAACCACTGCGGAGGAGATCCGGGGTAGCATGGTCCCGCCGCAAAGAGAGAATGGGGGCGCCGGCCTCGTTCCACTGGCACGCCAGCCTTGTCATGGAAGGAAGGCTGGCGTCCTGGTCGAAGTGGGGCTCGCTCCCTTCGAGTATCTGAGGACGTCGCTAAAATACGTTGTGCATTCGCAGACAGTCGCCAGTAAACCTACTCAGATACTTGAAGGGGGCGAGCCCCACTTCCACCAGGACGCCAGCCTTCCTTCCATGACAAGGCTGGCGTGCCAGTGGAACGAGGCCGGCGCCCCCATTCTCTCTTTGCGGCGGGACCATGCTACCCCGGATCTCCTCCGCAGTGGTTACGCGGGCCATCCCAAATATAATATTCAGGTACCCCAGGATTTGCTTTGTTCTCGTCGCTTCCTCGTTATTCGAAACGATTTCTGTCCTAATTAGACAAGTAAAACACTTGAGAACTATTAAAATTTATTGCAATACTCAGAATACTTCTCATTTTAATGGTAGTTTACACAAAATTTCACTGTTAGGTAACCTTTAATAACATACATTGAATCTTTGTTTTTGAAAATCATTGAATCCGATAGGTCAACAATCTGTGGAAACCAGCTTAAGTGAAAAAAAAACAAAAATCGCAACTTTCACGGTTCAGATGTCAACACAAAAGAGTAATAGGAACGTAGCATATCTACGAAAAAGGAAAAACAACATGTTGGTGCATAAGAATGCGAAAGTATGACAAAATTCCGCGGGCTCAAAATTGGTTTCTCATTCCAATAAATCCTCGTGCCGTCCCGAAGTTACGTAGTCCTGTAATGGTGGCCATTTTCAACAGGAGACTCGCGTAGCAAATTTCACCACAAACGAATTCACCTTCCGAGCTGCCCAATGATATCCTCAGTCAACGACATCACACTAGTAATCGCGCACTCGTCTGAAAATCAAAATGTCAAGTGGTGCTTAAGATGTGAAGGAAAGGTACAAAAATACGTGTTCATGAACTGATAGCTCCTCCATGGAGTTACGTCAGATCAATTCTGAAGAGACTTGCCTTTTTTCATCTCGGCCTCTTGACATGGGAATTTTCTTAGAATGTTCCTCCACAAAAAAACCCTCAAACCAAAACATATTGGCCTCTCCAATCCGGAAGGTGGATTAGTTCCCTGAAAACACCGTAAATGAATAGTTATTCAATTCCACTTAGAGGAAAAGACGGGATTATGTTTTAGAGAGGCGGAAACAGAAGAAAAATGTTGGAGTGGTAAAACCAATTTCGAAAATGAGAGTTGAGATTATGCGCTCCATGCAGGAAAAACTGCCCCAAGTACAATGTTCGCGTTGCGGCGCAGAGGGCTGGCTCAACGGTGGTCGGAGCGCCGTCCCTCTCAAGTCTCCGCCCACAATTACGACTCAAGGCTGGCCCCAGGGCTGGGCACACGTCCCGGCTTGGCGAATCTGAATATGCACCCCCCTTAGCTCGGTAATTTTTAGGCACCCCCTTATGGGAAATCGAAATTGGCTGTTTTCCGAATAGTTGGACAGCCATGACCTTGACCTCCTGATTTTGATGAACCAGAATATAAAAAAGCACTGAATAGAGAATATTCCGAAAATGGCAACAAAAAAGGTAGTGTAATTTCTGAACTTCAAAACAACCCCATGAGGAAAATTTGCTAGTAAGACGGTAAGTTATGACAAAAGATAAAACATTTTTCAATACAAAACAATTGAACAATTACCAACAACAGAACTACTACTATTGCAATAATTAATGTTTCCTGTCGAATGTTTTCATAAACATATGAAGGATTAGTTAATCTGTGTTTGATTGTTCTGATGTGGAAATCAGGACTATTTTGTGTTGTGGAACAATGTTAGGATTCACGTGATTTGTAGGGAGTAGAAAACCTCGAGTTTTACCCTCCTAGAATGCCGCAATCCCTTAAAAAATCGGCTTGCCGTGCGATACGGTGTTTGTACGCAGCTACACAGCGCACACGGGAATGGACGCGCACACAATATTTGATTTGATTTGATTTGATTTATTACACGGTAGAACCGTGTGATAGACAAACAACAAAACGAAACACCTAAACACCTAATATTAATAAAAAATGTATTTTATTACAGAACGGGGAGGAGAAAAGGATTGAAACTGAAGGAAATGGAAGATGGTAAAGGTGGTCTATTCTGGATGTACCCATTTCAGTAATTTAATGTAAATAAACAAAGTTAGAGCTGGTGTAAATATTTAGCCGTGACAAGGTTCATTCAAACGAACCTAGTTGATCAAAACTAGCATTAAACTGAGAGCAAACGATATTATTAGAAAGAGGAGAATCTGGCAAACATTTCAGTTTCAATAGGACTGATTTTTAATGTGATTTAAGGACCTTAAATCTCGTCTCGGTTTTACCCCGAAAACCGGGACAAAACCGGGACGAGGTTTAAGGTCCTTATATCACATCAAATATCAAACTTATTGAAACCAAGGTGTTTGCCAGATTCTCCTCTTTCTTTCAATGCTCTTACTTTTTATGTTCAATGCTGTTTTCATTCAACTAGGTTAATTTGAATGAACCTTGTCGAATCCGAAAAACTCACCCCGCTCCAACTTAGTTTATTTACATTAGATTTCTATAATGGTTACATTGAAAGTATTGTACCTCTGCCTTCTTCCATTTACTCCAGTTTCAGCCCTTTTCTCCTTCCCGTTCTGTAATAAATTACATTTTTAAATTAATATTGTGTGCGCGTCTACTCCAGTGTGCGCTGTGTTGCTGCGGACAAGCACCAGATCGCACGGCGAGCCGAATTTCAAGGGATTGCGGCACTCCAGATGGCTACAACTCGGGTTTTTATAGTTCCAAAGCCCTATTCAGTGCACTTGTGCTCTGCAGGGTACTGATAGCAGTTTTTTTACCATTATGAGAGACATGGTACTTCTCAAGGAGGAGGACACGATCATTAACTTCTCTCACAAGACCTTGCAAAGTCCTCAATTTTCACAATCGGATCTCTTCATAAGTCATATTCTCATGAGCTAAAATTAGTTGGCTAGCCGTGATACTAAATGTGCTACCTGTAATTTCAATCTGTACTAATGCAACAGTTCGCTGATTCTTTTTTGACCGTGAACGATAGCGCTTCTGAGCGCTCCCTTTGTATCTTTGCCTCGAATCGGTTACCACCCGTGTAATAAATGAACGTTGCACCAGAGAAACATGACATCACACCAATCCTTACTTGCTACTAGATAACGGAGTAGTGTTTATTTCTTTATCAAAGTAATCAAACAAATTATAGATAGTACTTAATTCATAGAGTTATTAAAAAGAAACCTCGACAGCAACTATTAATTTTTGCGAACGCAACCTGCATATCTATCAATAATTTGAATTCTGTGAGTGTTTTTTTTTCGAAAAGCGGAGAAGAAGAGTTGACAAATCAAAAGAAAAGCGTGTACTAATTTCTCCCTGAAATTCGGCAGAGCAGGCACTTTGTTTTTATCTGGGAGTTCGGTTTAGGCACCCCCCTTTGCCCTCTCCGCAGCGTCCAATATGCACCCTCTAAGGTCAACCGGGACGCGTGCCCAGCCCTGGCTGGCCCCCTTGCGCGAAAATGAACGAGGCTTGCCCCCCTCGAGTGTCTGAGTACAACGAAAACATTTGGCTGCTGGGCACCCGCGGGACTATGAAGTGGTGTCGCCGTTGGATAGATTCGCGTATTACTGTATTTCGCATTGGAGCACCGTTTCCGCTAGTGCTCAGCTGCGGTCCGTACAAGTTCCAACTTTTCCACTACTTTATATAACCGTTTACTTCATTTTAGTAAAATTCGAGTTCAGATATTAGTTCAATCACTTCTATTCACCTTTAAATGCTCTGAACTCAGTCAATCAGTGTTTTCGGTTTTTTTTACAAAAAGAAAACATGTTATTCTATTTTTCAGATATCCGAATGGACTGATAACTACCAAGACTCGACTGCTATTACGCTATGATCGTCAGATACTCTGCTAAAACCGAGGAATTAGGCTCTAGTCGTCCAATATTCTCCTGAAATGTCAGATATTCTGCTGAAACCTATTCATATCTAGCTATGATCGTCAGATATTCCGCTACAAACCGCTATTACTGTTCTAATCGTCAGATATTCCACTCTAGTCTTCGATTAATCTGCTAACATATATTGAATTCTATCAGCACACCGCTACGATCGTCAGATATTTTGCTAAAATCGCCAGATATTCTACTTATATTCTAATCATCAGTTACTTTGCCAGCACCAACACCTGTTCGGCTAATACCTACTGACGCTGACAAGCACTGTTTTCTTCATCAATCATCTGGCTCTTTCCCTGCCACGATGGAGTACCACTGTCCGGGACCGACTTAGACCTCCTGCTAGTAGATTCCTTGCCTACTTTCTCACCGTTAACCTATCACATCAGCCTTCATTGCGCTTGTGGCAATTCAATGGTGACAAAGGAAGCGGGAACCCCCTTCCAGGAGGTCTGCATGAGTGCCAGTATTCCATCTCTTGGCTACCTTTTCATCCCATTCCTCCTAACGGCAAACTCATCAGTTAGCTTTAGTTGATTTCACTAGATTTGTGCTATGTGAATCAACCAGGGCTTATTGGTTGTTCCGTGCCATGAGCACTGTAACCAGAAATACGAATCGAATGCGATACTGAGGTGAGAAACGACATGTGAGTGATTTCGCAACGTAAATCTGCCCAGGAGCCTGGGTTTTCGCAATCCGTGAGCCACTGCGCTTCAGACGGTCAGCAAATATAGTTTTTCCCTTTTTTATATCGCTTTCTTGTTCAGCATAAATGTTTGAAATCTATGCATCCTTTTGTCGAGCCCACCGCTTTTGTTATGTATTGGAATTCAAAACGGAACGGAATGCTGAATATCTAGCATCGGTGTAATAGCGAAACGAGTGTGAGCGCAGAAGAAAAGGTGCTCCAAGGCGAAATACAGTAATACGCGAATCTGTCCAACGGCGACACCCCCTCATGGTCCCGCGGGTGCCCAGCAGCCAAATGTTTTCGTTGTAGGTTTACTGGCGACTTTCGCAGACGCCTCTCGTGTCAACAAAAAGTGGGTTTGGGGAACCAACCCAAGATTTGCGCTGATGAATCAAAGGTGCTGGGTTATCCAACCCAAAACCAATTTTCAAACCCAGTTCTGGCGAACCCAGGGCAGGCGCTAACCCGTTTTTCAATTATGAATCCGGCCTCAGGTGCCCGGGCTGGGGCAGAAACACCACACGGCCACCCGATCACCTCTTCTCAAAACGAGCCGCAACGCAGGCCAAGCTCCTCCCTGCGAGCCGCTCGGGCATTGAGGGTATACGGCGTCGCAGTCGATGCACGAGAGCGAACCAGGATGAAGAGGTAGCCCGGCATTGGAGTGGAGAACGAGAACGCTGCTGAAATTCATTCATCCATCTAGCCGTTACCGATTCGAAAATCAGGTAAGGGATGTGGATAAGAGTCGCCTATATCTCGCTTATTTTGTGGGATTGAGATCTCGCACTTGGCATGTGTTACACAGAAGGGGTTTACTGCACAATTAAACGAAAATCACAAAATTCATGTTTGAGGGTGTACTGTGAATTTAAAGGCAGAGTTCACAATGATTTTCGTTCCAGAGTTTCTGACCTAAAACAATGCGTTAGACACCGAGTGTTACCATAATCACGAACAAACGGCGAAAAACGCAGTGAAACGCCTCCTTCAGTGAGATTATTCCCTGGTCTGGACTAGTTGTCCGGTTGAATGGACATGTTCTCTGTGGTTATCTCCGGTGAGAAATGGAGTCAATCGAAAATGGAAGAATATTTTATGCAAACGGTATTAAATAGGGTCCGAGGCAAAGAACGGAGCGGAAGAGAGTCGAAAATTTCAAAGGACAGGCCCACAAAAGATTTCATGGTTACAACAAACAGTTCCACTGACAACGGCGTCCTTTCCGGAAGGAGGCGTCCTGAAAAAGTTCTTCTGAGAGTTGTAGGGGATTGGTAGAGTAACAATAACCTATGTTCGGTTTTTCATACGGGCCTTCCGATACAGGGTTCGGCGTGAGGTGTGATGTATCACAGAGGGGGGTCGGACCCAACGACGTTCGGTGGGGGAGGGGGTCGTACCTTCGACCAATCAAGAACCAAGATGGACTTCTATTAGAAGAGGGGGATTTGAGAGCCATACCGTTAGTATAAAAATCGACGGCAAAATGAGATCACAATAAGATGTCAAAATGAAACTGGCAATCAAAAAAAGAAACCGAAGAGTGAACGAAACAACAGCGCAAAACCAATGAGGCAGGATATGATGTGGAGATGTGAAAATGAGGCAGGAGCTCAAAAGAAGAGGTGACAACTCACTGGCGGAGATGCAAGGCAATAGGCGACAGTAGCATGGTCATCGTTAATGGCTCTGACATGGAAGCGGAGTCGTGACCGGGTAAAGTCTGTCACCAAAGCGCTCCTGGACATATCAGTAGCAGTGGTGTTGAGTCTTCACTGTTATGGAGGTCATTACAAACGGGCCACCCTGTCCACGAAAAGGAACAGATATTCTGGAATTTCGTAACCTGAGATGCATTTATAGGCGATTTAAGATTCACAGGCTCGATTCCGCCAAAGGTCAAAAATTTCGCAATTCTGGGAAACGATGGATAGTTGACTGTTCGAGAAGAGCGTTGTCCACTGTTATTTTTCTTGCAAATTTACTCCACCAAAATTGACTCATTAGGCAATTTCCAAGATGCGATATCGGCTGAAGCATAAGATTTTTACGCAATGAGGACACGTAGGTGCAGTTTCATTCACGGAAACTCCAATTAGAATATGACTGTCCGCATGTAAAAACGTACCCAACTTTTCGTAGAAGTAGCTTCAAGCCTAAGGCCCCGTCAGACTTCGTCGAAAAACCTGCTGAGTCCGAATGAGTCCGCGGCGGAAAACCGTCCTCGACCGTCTGCAACCGACTGAGTCTGGTTGCCCCCAGCGCCACCCAGTTCCTCTGCGAAACACGCAATCAATAGTCAGCGGCAGCAGTAGGTGGGGCAGAGCGCAGACGACGAGAGTCGGGATACGGCGGGACTCGGCAGGTCGCAGTCGGCCGAAGAAAATGCACCCAAATCAAGTGAAAAACTCCTATATCGACCGGGAGGGGTGAGGATGATTTCGGTTGGGACGCAGCGGGACTCAGTCGGTGCATTGGCCCCGCCCTTGTACGAATGAGAGCCATCAGTATCGACGGGGATTGCGGTGGGCACCAGACGGTCGCAGTAGGACTCAGTGGGTTGATTTTTTTGCACCCGTCTCGCACGAATTCGGTGCCTATCGACCCGGTGGGACTCAGTAGATCCACCGACTATAACGGGGGCCTTAGAGCGCTACATAGGGTGGGCGGAGCTTGTTTTTATGCACTGAGGGCACATAGGTGCGATTTCGGACATGAAAACCACATTTAGTATATTGCTTTCCTGATGCGAAAACGCACCCAAGATTTCATGGATGCAGCTTTAAGCCGAACAGCGCTACATAGGGTGGGGTCCATGAAAAATCGATAGCTGTGAAATATTTAATATTTTAGTATTTATCGACTTTTCAATTAGGGAGTTTCGCGTTGCTACAACGTGCGGAAAACCTAGTCCTGGACCCAATTAACTAATTTAGATCTTTTGGCCGGTTCAGAACGGTCTTTGAAGAACTAATGTGCTTCTCTGGGTCAATTTCCGGTCCGCAATTGCGTCTCGACACGCTTTGCGATCGCGCGCTCTCGATTCGGAAGAGTTTCCAGTGCCGCAGCAGCCGATCTGCTGACTCTAGGTTGGTTTTGGAAACTGAAAACTATACAAAATTGGAGAAAACTGTATAAAAGAGCCACATCAACTCGGCTTTGGCGCTGGAAGCTCGACTAACTCGAGCGCGTGCGGTCGCAAAGCGTGTCGAGACGCAATTGCGGAGCGGAATTTGGCCCAGAGAAGCACAGTATTTTTTAGGTGTGATACAATCGATTGTATCAAAATAGTTCTTTTCTCAAAAAAAAAACCGTTTTGAACCGGCCAAAAGAACTAAATTAGTTAATTGGGTCAAGGACTAGGTTTTCCGCACGTTTTTTCAATATTTTTTTCTTGTTTGTTTTTGCTTCATTTTTGTTACTGACTCGTATAATATTACGAATAGTTGATTTTCTTAGTGTGCGAGAGGACTTCGCCGTTTTTTTCGACTTCAAAACGGAATTTCGGAGAAAAAGACACTGCGAAGCCCGAACAAACGGTTAATTACCCTCACACACTAAGAATAGCCTCTATTCGCAATATTTAAAGGCATCGTACGCGCTCAAAACGTCTCACCGTTTTATGGGTTTGAATGATTGGCTGGACCCATCTAAGCATGTAAGGAGAGTTTGCTGTGTCAAAAACGCTTTATTGTGAGGATATATGATTCCGAATGCCCGAAATTCCGTCAAAAGAGACTGGCACTCCGTCAGTCATCTGACACGATTTGATGTCAGCCATTGCATAAGTAAATGATCAACAATTGATCCAGTACAATTTAGGGGAAGTTGAGGGAATATACTTTACGATTACGTGAAGGATGACTTTTGTACATACATCGGTACACCTCTCCTTCCCCGAAAATCTCCTGGAAGAAGGATGATTTTCATTTGACCGTGAGATCATGGGTCAACACAGCAATTCCTGGCGATCGACTCTTCCTTTCTCAAAAGTCGATCGAGAGAATTTCGGTCCGAATAGATAGTTTTCAGGGATCTTTTCGCAGTTTTTACGAGGTAGCTGTTATATAGGGATGTAGAGCTTCCATTACACATGGAAAACTCAAAAACGAAATCCATCGTGAACGATGCCTTTAAAGGCAGTGTCCACGATAAAAACCATGTCTGATTTTTTAGTGAAGATCGGTAGCTGCGGGGCCTAGCGCAACTCTAACGTTGAAAAAACTGAGAAAAATGAGCTCGGAACGGTCCCCTACGGCCCCAAAGTTGGACACCCGTCAGCTCGTCACACCCCAGATGCACTTTCCACGCCCACCGACGTGAACAAATGAATGCTCGAGATCGTGAGATGAGCGATGGTTTCCGATCAGTAGCCCCGTTCTTCCCTTCATTCTCAACTTCTCTCTTTACTCAGGTCAGATCGCATACATCGGCTGCAAAAGACGGGAGTTACAAGCCTCGGACAACTCGTCCACCATGCTTCCCTAGCTCAATTTTGAGGGACCATAACTCAGTTCCCCGAAGGTCTTGTACGATTCCAGAGACATCATTGGAATCAGAATGGGACCGTTTTCAAGATAGGCGGAAAAGCAGAAAAACGATTCTAGTGGTGAACTCTGCCTTTAAACTGTCAGTTACAAAAATGAAGCAAAAACGAACAAGAAAAAAAAAACAAGAAAAACCGTGACTCACCCAGAAAATTAGCTGTGCTGTCGATCAGTAATGAAATCTGGCAGAGCCAGGTTTTCCACCGTAGTTTTAGTGTGTGACCGCAACCGCGCCATGTCCTTTTGACATTGCGGTAAACTATAGAACTGTTCTGTGCAAATAGCATTCTAGGATATAATTTCCAGAATATATTTATGAACAATCTTCTTTGAGTTCTTGAATACGACTGGTTAACGATGTGTAGAATGTTCACAGAATAGTCCTGTGGCTTGGACTTCAAAGTCCTTGTTTTGAATCGAGAACGGGTTGAGGGTTTTTTCCAGCTGTACAATTTCTCAGGGACCATCACCATCCTTGAGGGCTCTCTGCTACAAAACCTAAATTCCACTCTCCCAGGGGTGTAACGCTTTTGTTTAGCACCGAAGCGACGCCGCGCCCGCTGCGTGACGTTATCTTGTGGCCAAAATATTGATATCCTAGGTTTAGAAGCCGCTTTGTTAGAAATAATAATGACTGTAGGGTATGAATATTCTGTACAACACACTTATGTACAGTTTGCACAAATCGCACTGATACTTTGCGTTCCCCATTGGAGGTTGGCGCAAACTCGGTGCCTGTATGTTATAACACGTGGTACCGAGTTTGGGCCGACCGTCAGTAGTGAACGCAAAGCATCACACGATCAGTGCAGACTGTGCATTTCCCGAACAACTACCAGTGATATATAGGCCAAAGTTGGTGTGATCCCTCCACTGGGTAGCGATAACAGTGAGTAAATTTTTTTTTAAATTCTGGATTGCTTACGGAAATCTTTCATTTCTTTAGTCGTTAGTAGTTCGACGTAACAATGAAAAAAGCCAGGTAGTTCCTGAAGCTCTCGGTCTGCAGTCGGAATTACGCACATCCCTGATGGGATCCCCATGGGACCAGAAATTTGATTCGTAATGGTCTAGGGTCCAGGATGGAGAAGTATCTGGGGAATGATGATTAAATAATGGCTATGCTTTTTGACCAAAGGGTCCAGGATATTTTTTTCGATGTCGGCAGCAAGTATACTTTGTTCCGTTTTCCGATTCCGAGTTCCGATTTTTTTCGGCTTCGGAATTCCGCTTTCCGATTTCCAAAATTTTGAAACTTGTTTCGATTTCCGATTTTCGATTTCCGAAATTTGAATTTTGTTCCGATTTCCGAAATTCAAAATTTTTGTTCCGCTCATCCTTGGTCGCCACATGTCGCCGAACGAAACCTTATGAGTTGGAGATGTAGCTCGATATCAAGCTACTTTTTCATGAGAAAATCACCATTATGACGTCACACCCGGACGTCGGCTATTATGGTGAAAATTGCGCTAGAGTCAAAAAAGGGGGGGATTTTATGGGGCGTCTAGCCAACGTTTGCAAGAGATGATCCTGAATCAAAACAAGAGGCTAAAGAGTGGTGCAAACCTGGTTGTTCCGCTTCGGAACGAGTTCGCGTCCGGAATTCGGCCAAGAAGGTTATGGCCTCAGTTTTTTGGGATGCGAAAGGAATTTTGTTTGTGGAACAATTAATTCTGAATATTATTGCAACCTTTTAGACCAGTTGAAGGAAAAAATTCGTGAAAAAGACCCGGTTTGCAGAAGAAAAAAAATCCTTTTTCATCAGGACATTGCACCGTGTCACAAGAGCATTTTGACAATGGCTAATATCCATGAATTAAAGTTGGAATTGTTGGAGCATCCGCCGTATTCACCAGATTTGGCCCCCAGCGACTTCCATTTGTTTCCAGAACTCAAGAAATTTATGCGTGGCAAGCGTTTTTCATCAAATGAAGAGGTGGTCATAACGGCTGTTGAAGCAGACTTTGCAGACCTTCCGGATTCTTATTTCAGGGATGGGATCCACAGATTGGAGGATTGTTGGAGCAAGTGTATGAATGTTCAGGGAGATTATACTGAATAACAAAGTGTATTTTGAATCATAAAATTGTGTTTTTCTTATCGAAATACAAAACTTATTGAACAACCTGGTATATGCTCGGCACACATTTAGGTACAATAGAATTGCCCAGTACAAGATTTGACGGTTTGATTCTGGCCCATTCGTGAGATATAAGCCGTTTCCGTGCTCACTGTGCATTCCATTCTTGGCATCACTTGATTGAAGTTACCACAGCTAACGTGCAAGGATGGTCGAGAGGATAACGATGGTGAATGCTAAACCACGAAGGGATTCTGGGTTGCGGGTTCGATTCCCACAATGCAGCTTCTGAAAAAATGTTTTGAATTTATTCGATTGTTTATCTACGAGGTTTCTCATTCACATTTTAACTTGCTTTTTCCAATCTTACTGGATTTACAATTTCTATCGCGTGAATCCCTGTAGTATATGAGCATTTCCTCACCCGATTCAAAAATTATTCTTCTCACCTTCTTGTGCCAGAAATATTGTGAAGTAAGCATCTAGTAACTTTGTAATATTTTATTCGAGTAAATTAAGTCACCTTTCTTGAACACATCAAAGTCGTTTCCGAATCATCGGAGAAAAAAAGCATTGCCATTGTAAGAAGCAAAGCGATAAACCCTCTCTCAAAATTATCATTATTGCCGCAGTTTTCATTTTCAGAAGACAACAATCGGTTGAACAATACATCTACTAAACCTTCATCGAAAGCTACTAAACTTGGCTAGATCACGCAGAATATTTTTTCGATTATCTGGGGTTCGAGGGTGAGTGAGTGAGTACATGGCGAAAAAAAAGTCGAAAAAAATTTTCCCCATATTGATCCAAATAAAACAGATTGAGGCAGATGTGTGTTACATGTAGTAGCCAGAAAATTTTCGCTTCTGAAAAACAGAAAGCGCAGTCGCCTGAAAACTGGCCGCTTGCAGGGAATGCGCCAGCTTATTTATCATGTTTTTCCCATTTTTTTGCTCTACCGGAAGGTCCATAGTGAAAACCCAACATACAGTAGTGCTGTTCTATCCACCCCCACAACTCTCATGAGAACCTTTTTTCAGGACGTCTCCTACCCCGGAGAGTCCTCCCTTGTCAGAGTAAAGAGACGGTGTAAGAGTGCAGCTTTTCGTGGCGCGTTTTTGTCCCAATTTTTTGCCATCTTAGCCCTACTGTGGGGGCCAAGCAATCGATCTAGTAGATAATCTCAAAATTGACGATTATCGTGAACACTGCCTCTAATCAGCCTTATAACCGAAAGTTATTCCCTCGGCCAAACAACGATATTCAAATGGCACCGGCCTGTTCTTGAGTGCCTGCAACTGGCCCGCTCGACAAACACCACTGTGATTAACTGTGCGCTGATTGCGCAATTGGGGTACCGCCTCCTCATTCCTATACTCACCACAGACGATCCGTTCAAACTTGACCTCTACTGACCCCTGCGATGATGGCCGCCTAGGTGGTCCGAACGCGACGAGCCCAATCGTTGCCGCATGGCGCCTGCCAGTGGTGGTCCCACTCCTTTTCTCTTATAAACCTCGTCGACCACCTGTTGTCAGACGAGATCCTTCCTTGTGCTCCACCCACGAGTCAAGTACAGAAACTGTTAACCGTTGTTCTCGGCTTGCAGTCTCGTGCAACTCATGCTGTTGTTTTGATGGACTTGGATCCTTCGACAGGTTTTCAATGATGACATGTGCTTCTTTGACAGTGCATCCTCTCTTTTCTGCTTTTTACACTAATTGGAAAGCCTGAATCTACCATGATGCAGTTTAAAACGTAAACATACTCAGAATCGTTTTTCTGTTTTCCTGCCTCTCTTGAAAACGATCCCATGCTGATTCCAATCATGTCTCCGAAATCGTACAAGACCCCCTGAGAACGGAGGTATGGCCCCTCGGAAATTGAGCTGCGGAAGCATTGTGGAAGAGTTGTCCTAGGCTTGTAACTTCCCTCATTTGCAACCGATGTATACGAGCAGACCTGAATAAAGAGAGAGGCCGAGAATGAAGGAAAGAGCGGTACTATTGTTAGGAAACCATTGCTCTTGCCACTGTTGAGTTCGAAAGATCGTAAATGGGGCGTCCCAAAGTGGCTTCCTGATTTCGGTTATAACAACGGGGAGCGGTGGCTTTTTCGTCGGAACCTCCTCATCCCTAGTTATATTTCACTGAGGCTCACCGCTCCGCTTCTGGTTATAATCGAAATCCACACGTCACTAGGGGTTTGCCAGAGTCTAGCTTCCTCGTTTACGATAGCGTTTTATTTAAAGGCAAGGTTCTCGATAAAAGCAGTTGTTGTGCTATCCTCATGGAAAGGTAGATCTGTTCATCACAAAAGTGAAAATAAGTAAAAAAATTGGAGAAAAAACGCTCAAGAACAAGTTATTGCTTGGTGTCCTCCCGCCCCCAAGTATCAAGATTTCTACAGATGCCTGTTGAGGAATTAAGCATTAATGCATAAAGAAGCATTAATGCAAATCGCGTTAATCAGGGGGGCCGGCCGACACCTGTAATTAACCGGTGTATGTACCTTGTTTTTGAGCGTTTTTCACCCGAATTTCCGGGGTTTTTCGCTTATTTTTACTTTTGTGATGACGAAATCTAGATTTTCATGAAGAGAACTCAGAAGTCGTTTTTATCGCAAGCATTGCCTTTAAGATGATGTCCTTGTAGCGTGCAGGGCTCCCCTCCTTGCTATGAACTGTGAAATGAACCGCATTATCAGGAGTTCACGTTGTAGGACAAAAAAAAAGTAACGAACGAAAGATCGTTTGTTTTCAAAAGTTCCTCTGTTTGACGTCTTGGTTCTACATTGCAACCAGGGACTGGCAGAACAAAATAAATCTCGTTTCTGAATGCAAAATGTGTTCTTGGACACCGAAGATAAAGTGCGAAGCCCACGAATCTGCGCAGAAATGATGCTATCGAAGCGGGAAACACTGAAACGTCCTAAAATTATTTCTGGTCATTCCTGTCCGGCAGACGTTCAAACTGCGGAATTCGGACCGCTGAATTCCGCGCTTACCTGATTCTGATGAGTACAAAATGAGGGAAAGCCAAAACTAGAAAATTAAAAATTGTAACTTATTGTTAGCAAATTTGTCTGCGTGATTTGAAATAGTGCCGAGGATGAACCACCTCGTTTTACTCTAAACCAGTGAAATCGTGAACGCGCAGTATTTTGGAAAGATTGTGAACAAAGCCTCTCGCGATTTCCGTGTATAGCCGGATTCATGTGTTTCATTTGCGAGGAATAGTTCTGTGTTAGCCAACAGCACTTATTTTCAGATGAGTGACTGTTCCTCGCCAGCTCCATCATTGTCCTGCGACGAAACCATCGATAGGGATGACGTTCCGTCGAACTCATCGCCTGCAGCCAACAACATTATTTCTTCTTTTTCCGATTTCCGAACATCTTCAGAGAAGTCGGAAACGAGGTCTGCCTTCCGAGCAATCACTAGCGGCCCTCTGTCGATGCAGCAACGACTGTTGGCCATGCTGCAGAATGAGCTGCCACAACCTTGGAGGTAATTTTGATATTATTGACTGTTCAGAAGTAAAG